>CM066318.1:70781878-71381878 GCA_033807775.1 Saussurea involucrata | reverse complement strand
AATGGGCCGCGCACGACGTCCTGTCATCTTCTGACATGGCCTACGTGTCCCATTTTCATTGGGCAAACATGGAACGTTTTTTTTGGTAAGTTGAACCCGCCGCTCAAACTCGAGTGCGGATTCCAAACTTTAATCCATTGCCATATATTTTACCCTTTCGAAGTCTACCGTTTTACCATCCTATAAAAACAAACCTTACCCTCTCATAAAACTTTTTACAAACTCTCATCTTCTTCTCCGGCGATACCCTGCAAAACACTTGCAAATGGCTTCATCTTCTCGAGCTACATCCTCTGAACTCTCTCCGGCGAACTCAACGGAAAACTCCCCTGCTCATTCAGAACATTCTGAAAACCCCAGCCTTGCAAGAGATATTGAACAACAAGATTCCGGGGACTCCGCAGACTTTGCTCCGACGACACACTTGCAAAACTTCATAGCTAAGGATCATTTCGAAGCCACTCTTCCTATCAAATCCAACAACTGCTATTTGGTCCCCTCACCCACTACTTTCGGCGAAGCCCATGCCATACTTCTGAACATCATGGAAAACCATGTCCTCTTCCCTCTACTATCAAGAACCCCTAACAAAATTCCAGTCCGTTATTTGAACCAAGTTTGGCAAAGCTGCCGATTTGATAAAGACGATTCTCTTATCAAAGGGTACATTTCAAGACCTGATAAATCTGAGCATCTTGAAATCAAGTTCAACAGAACAATGTTCTCACTTGAATTCAACCTACCAACAAGGGGTCTTCTGGGATTGAAAAGTTATGCAGAGCAACCAACAGACGAAGAGCTCTGTCGATTCGTGGAAATGCTTGGGTACAACACCCAACTACGGAAGAGAAATGACTTCCGCAGAGGCCGATTACCACCTCTGTGGAACACCTTGTTCTCTATTCTTAACAGATGCCTGACAGGAAAGATAGGGAGTATTGACCAGAGCTCACATCAAATCTTGAGCATCATGTATGGGGTTTACTATGATCTTCCACTAGATTATGCGACCATAATGATGCAAGAGATCGTAAACACCATCGACAGAAAGAACAACTCGAAAAGGGTCAAAGAGAACGATCCCAACTTTCTACCACCTCTGCAATTCCAAAGAATATTGGGAGTACTGTTCGAACCTCTGCTGCTAATCCAAAATTGGCCAATGGAAGGGCCAACTCCCAAACAGTTCCCGATGAACAAAAATACCCCCACTGATCATGCTGATGGCTACTCACACTGCAGACCTCTGTCAAAGAAACTTCTGCGCTACGCATCGAACAAATCCCTTCAGAAAGAGTATATACGCGATCATAGAACTCCAAAACCGAGTCCTATGACACCCCCGCGTTTAGGTGTCCCCCTAGGAACAATGATAGCAAAACCTCTTTCCACTCAAGTAGAAAAGGATCACAAGTTAGCAAAACACATGGCTATTCAACTCAGCTTCATAGCCAAACGCGCAGAAATAATGGGAAAGAAATCTTCAGCAAAGATCTCTGCTTCTACTCCAAAAGCTAAGAAGAGAAAAACTGCAGAAGGCACATCAACTAGCACTGCAGAAGATAGACCTTCACCTCCCCATGCCACAGAGATTGG
Organism: Saussurea involucrata; assembly: GCA_033807775.1. NCBI lineage: Eukaryota > Viridiplantae > Streptophyta > Magnoliopsida > Asterales > Asteraceae > Saussurea > Saussurea involucrata. The sequence continues at coordinate 71,380,282 of CM066318.1, read as the reverse complement.
CTCCTCTGCTCCTCCCCTTTTCACAAAACAGAAAAAGAAAAGATCCAAATCAACAGAGGAAGGGGCACCAAAACCAAAAAGGAGGAAAACCAAAAAGAAGCATGGTAAATCACTTAAAAAATTGGTTACCATTGCAGAAGAGGCAATCATAGAGGGTGAAACTGCAGAAGAAGAAGATGCAGAAATAGGAATGACAGAAGAAGGATATCAATCACCCTATCAATCTCCAGATAGATTTGCTCACCAGGGAGACCTGAATGATTTCCTACAGAACCCCGAAATTGCAAACACCCTTAATACAGCAGGGTGGACGGCACAACCTCTCGACCACCACTCTCCAGAAGAACAAGATTTCTTCATTTCTGGCATTGACACACATCTACAAGAAGATGACACAACACCCAGAAATCAACCAGCCGAAACCCCTGTGATTTTACAAAACCCTTTCATTCAAGGATTGGACGTCCACAGAAGAAGTCCAAACCAAGCTTCAGAAGATACAGAACAAACCGAAGCTGAGTGGAATACAACTGAAGTTACAGAGGCAACGGTTGTAGAAGAAACCACAGAAACAGGGATAGAAATCTCAGAGGTAGATTCAGATGAAGAAGAGGCTATCTGGATACGAAAAGGTCTCTATCATCCTCATGTCATGAGCTTATACGGATCTCATCACATATATGACTCCTTGCGCACAGAGCAAGGAACTTCCACAGAACCAGAAGAAGAAACAAGAAAAGATGCCGAAGTTGAAGAAGGCACACAACCAAACCCAACTCCCAGTGCAACCCACATTTCTAACTCCGCAGGTCTAGCTGCAGAAGGAGTTATTGAAAAAGAGCAGCACAGCTCGATCCTAACCCAACCCATCCAGCCAGAGGTTACTCTTTCAACCTCTGTGCCCACAGAAACCGGGGAATCCATTCCTAGGGAGTCTCCTCAAAGAGACTCACCTAATGTTCGTGATCAATCGCCCCAGATCACACAAGAACACCCTACAGAGGAATTCGTTTCCTCTGTCACGCACACATTAAGGCCAAACCTTCTTTCAGAGAGAAGTAGTAAGCACAGAGACGAAGAGACTCTAGACAAGTCTCCTAGTCAACAGAAGGACATTCCAATACCCACCTCTGGAGTGGATTTGGACTCTGTTCTTCATAGAACTTCTGTAGAGAACGAAACTCAGGTTTCCTCTCGAGGATCAGAAGGAAATCCTTCCACCCCCATCGTACAAACAAGGGTGAACGAAGGTGTCCCAGGAACAGGGACTCACTCTGGAGACGAATGTGTTCCTCCAGAGGTTACACAAGGAACACAAGTATCAAGGGATGAGTTCCAAACCCTTGTCACCTCTGTGAACCAAACAATCAAAGAGTTGCAAAGCTCTTTCAAATCCTTGGCAGAGACAACATCTACAACTCTCTTGAATCTGAACACCAAAATGGACGATCTGTCCACAGAGGTGAAAACCGCCATCTCAGAGATGAAGTCTTCTGCAACAACCACTGCCAAAGAAACAGCCACTTCTGCCGCTCATCAATTCGAAACAACTGCAACTTCTGCGTTCAGGGACTCGGTCAAAGATTTCCTTGAACAATTGAATACGCAATCCAACAGAGCAGAGGGCATTACTCCTGCAGACTTACAGAATGCGTTATCACAAGTTCAAGCAGAGGCAATACGAACCACGACAATGATGCAGCCAAAAGACTATATGACCAGAGCACAGCTAACAGAGCTAGGACAAAACGTCATAAACCAGGTCACAGAAGTCATTGTCTCCTTCACAACTGCAAATGCCAACTATGTGAAGGACTTCAAGAAAAGTGTCGGCAAAATGCGTTTCAAGACAGAAGCAGAGCTTGCGACATTTATTGGTCTCTGCGATGATATATGTGAAAAATTGAAGGCAGCAGGAGCCGAATTGCCAAAGAAGCCCAACACTTCTTGCAGAGCAGAGGGTACTTCGGATAAGAGTCAGGATGATTCTGATGATGACCAACCTGGTCCATCAGATAATCATGAGGGGGAGAATTTAAGGGAGAAAGCTACGAGCAGAGGAATTCAATCTCCACCAATCGCAGCAGAACCAATCAGCCAAGCCCCTCAAGAACAAACCCAACAACAAACTCAAAGAACCACAGAGAATACACCCATCTCTGTGGATTCAACCTCTGAAGAACCCAACACTACAGAAGCAGATAAGCAAACCTCAGAGGCAACTACCACCCCTGAGGTAATTACTTTGGAAGAATCCGATCAAAGAACCACAGAGAAAACACCCACCTCTGTGGAAACACCCCAAACAATACCAAGAAGAAAGTCGATTGCCACCAAACCAAAAAGAGCAACGACCTCTGCCTCCCACATTCTGAAAAGAATGAACACAACAATGAATGATCGATTGACAAAGAGAGAAGAAGAAAGGAGAAAGTTCATCACAGCCTTCAAAATGACAAGAAATATTTCATCAATAGAAACTGAGCTCACAGAAGAAGTCACCAAACAACCTCCAACAGAGGTTACAGAGCAAGTCAAGCCAACAGAACCATCGCCACAAAAGTCCTCTAAGTCACAATCGTCAAAATCCACAGAGGCAACCTCCATCAAAACTACAGAAGTGCAAACCTCAAATCCCACAGAAGCAACAGGTTCTGCCACGACAACAAAAGATAAAGGCAAAGGGATACTGACAGAAGAGCCTAAGAAGAAGAAAACATTGTCAAAGCCAACAGAGAAACTGATGAAGAGTGCGTTTGACGCCTTTCAAACCCCAAAACCCGAAGAAGTTGACTGGGCACATGGATTGAAGCCTCTGTCAGAAATTCCTTTAACTGGTAGAGCTGCAGAAGTTGTTCAACAGATGGAGAGTCTCAGAAGACAAATTCCACGACCTGGTCCAACACATGAAGAAATGGAAGAAGTGGTATACAAATACCTCTACAAACAATCCTTTCAGACAAACTATCCAACAGATCATGTGACAGATCCAAGGATCAGAGAAGAATTTGAGAACATCTTCACGAGAACAAAGCCAAGAACCAAAGCAGATGTTTTCTCAATTCACAAGATCAAAAAGGTGATCTTCTGCCGATTCTCCTTCACAAGAACCTATCCAAGGGTCAGGTACAATCTTTACAAAGTCAGAAGAGAGAACAATTCAGAATCTACCTTCGCTGATGCTGACTTAAGAAACATCAATCCATACGATCTACCTGACCTTCTGCAATGGACAAAGGACAACTACAACACAGAGGCAAACACCAGAGCCTATCAAGTATTGAGAAAAGCGATGAGGGAAAAGCTTCTGCTCTACAGCATGATAGATTTCCAGCTGGGAAAGGATCTCGGTCTCAAACATCTGGATCTACGACCACCAGAGGATCGCTGCCCACCAGACGCCATACCAAACTCAATCATCACAGAACCACGGTTTGGGTTAGTATTTCAAAACCCTCAAGGCGAAACTAAACTATTTGTATGCATGGACTGTCAGAAGTACGCAACAAATACTCTGAACAAGTTCAGAGCAAGCCTTGTGAAATACAGAGGTTCAAAGAAAATGGAAAAAGATGCTGCAGATACTATCATAAGAGAGATTGACGCAACAATTCGCCTAAGAGAACTCTGCATCAGATTCTACAAAGAGATCAGAAAAGTTGGAAGAGACAACAGAAGCTACAATGATTTCAAAGATGCCAAAATCTGATTCTCAGACCTCCAATCTCTGCAAACAAAGTTAAAAGTTTATCTTTCATTGTACTCAAATGTAAAATGTCTCTGGCATATTTCTAAATGAAAGAAATTTCGAGGTATTGTTTAACCTCTGTCTTATCCAACTTAGCCTAACTAAACTCAAAGTCAAATTTTTATTTTTCACTACTTAGGGGGAGATTGTTAGCTTCAATCTTCCTAATCATAGAAATACTTAGAAGTAGTGAAAAATAGGCTAGGTATAGAAAAGCCTCTCACAGAGGCTCTGCCACTTCTTCCAGAAGATCAAGTCCAGAAAGCCACAGAAGCTACAGAGGTAATCACAGAACCTCTGTAGTGCGCAAGAAGAAGATCAACTCGGAAACAAGTGGACTGCTCCACAGAAGGTCAGACCATAGAACCTCTGTAATGCCTTACAGAGCCTCTGTGGTCTGCTATGAAGACTTGGAAGATATTACTGGATACGTTCATCAACTTGCATGGAAAAGTACTGTCAAAACACGTGTCAAGCTCTGAGTGGACTCAATAGGGCATGGTACAAAATAGACGTCTGCGCCATTTAATGCATTTACCAATAGTACATCTGCTCCATTAAATGCGCATGGCTCAAACAACTGTTCACACCATCCAGTTCACTATTCATGCCGTAAAAGGAACAGTGACCTACTTCATAGTCTTCTAAGAGTAGTATAAAAGGAAGTCTCATGTTGAGATCTTCCTAAGAACGAATACACAAGGAATCACTAATACTCTCAAACTTTATTGTCAAATATCTGAGTGTTATATTCTCACACACACCAACAGTTCTTAATCTGTTCTTCGTGTTCTTATTATATATTGAATAACAGTAACTGTTCAAGAAATCCTTTTTATTCCTTACTGTTTTCTTTATATATGTGCGTTCTAACATCTATCAAACATATCTGTTAGTTTAAATACGCTTCCGCATTAAACTCTAAATTCAACTAATAGACTGTTAATCTTGATTAAGTGTATCTGGGTTCCAACATAAACTGTGGAGTAGAAGGACACAACTGAGATATAGGAAGCCTTTAGTGAGGACCGTAATCATCGAGGATCTAGGATGATGGTGGTGAGGACTTTCATGTAAGGTAAATTCAAATCACATCTGGCCAATGTCATTTTGAATTTACAGGTGCATGGGTGTGCTTGCTCACTTTTGTTCTGATAGTCGATGAAGGTGTTAGTGTGTGGAGAGTAACAGTAGTGTGCGGCGTGTGGTTGATAGTGTGTGGAGAGTAATGGTATGTGTGGAGTTCTAACCTTGTAATGTGAAATTATTCTTGGTGTGATTGTTGTTGCTACCTAGAAGAAGCATTTTTGGAATGCTCAGAGTGAGTGTCCGTGTGAAGTACAATCTTGAGGACTCTTAAAGAAAATAAGTGATTGGAGGTGAGTCTCTAGCTTTTGATGAGTCTTTACTCTAGGAGTTCCCGATGTCGGTGGATTGAGATCTTGAGAGTTTCAACCCAGGTATAGAATGGTAGAGATGTGCTTGCTTGCTCTCTAGTATTGGGAGAGTGACATGTGTGGTTGGGAAATGATAGGTGTATGGATTGGTATCACTAGTGTTGGTTAACCTATTTGGGGTCGAAGTGAAACGGTATATTTTGCAAATTAGTGGTCAAGTGATAACTGTAAGGTTGGAGCAATCTAGTGTATGGGGGTTGTGTGGACAAGATAGTGGAAACTTATACTTAGTGAGCAGGCGAGGCCTGGTGGTCATGAGTGCTGTGAGGTCAAGCGGTGGATTAGTGTCGATATGGAATGAGCATAAGTGGAAGTCGTTTCTCGGGAATTGTTTATAAGATGTTCCAGATGTGGTAAAAATTGTGTATGGTGATGCATGAGTGTCTAAGTGGCGTGTGGATTGTATCCGAGAATAAAGGAATAGGGTGGCAGTGGATGGCTAGCTAAGAGGGAATTATGTGCTCTAGGATTGGTTGGTTAGGGTGTCATAGAAGATACGAATCTTTGGGAATGTTTAGCTAGTAGTTGTATGTAAAGTAAATGCAAAGGAGTGGGTTAATATTGTTTGGTAATGAGGAGTGTGTGGTCGCTTCGAGTATTGAGTGTGATTTCGGATTGACTTGGTTGAATTTCTCGTATGAGATGTGGGAAAGCTGTTAATTAAGCATAGTAACCGTTGAAATAGTGTGTATGAAGTGGTCAATGTTGTACGAGGAATGTTCCATTCTAGCCTGAGGTAATCGAGACGGTAGGTTAGAAAAGTGAGAAACGGGGAGTAGAAAGAGTGGCATGTGGCAAAAAAAAAAGTGAGAGACAATGTTTTCAGAACGTCGTCGTCGGGTGTATGAACTTCTAGTGGGAGTATGAGAAAGAGGATTTGTGTGTATGTGTTTGACCAAGAGTGTGTACATCCTAGGGAGTCGTTCCTTGGAAGCGTGTTTTATGTATGAGAAGCCTTATTGAATCTTCTATTGTCAAGATCGATCGAGTAGGAACAGTAGCCTACGAGTTAGAGCACCGTAAGAACTGAAGGAAATGCACCCAATGTTTCGTGTGTCGAATTTAATAGGGTGGTTGACTGGGAAGTGTCAGTTTTGGTGTGGGAAAGATACCCGCATCTTTTCCAATGAGGGATTCCGGGGACGGAATTCTTTTAAGGGGGGAGTGTTGTAACAACCGGGTATTTCTTGGATGCGCTATAGTTTAGTGGTCAATGTCTAAGAAAATAAAGTTAAGTTGAGGGGCCTTTGTGTAATTGTTGGAAGGTATAAAAGGGTGCCAATCCCTAGGGCATCAACCAAAATCAGTATTTTTCTCCTATTTTGGGGTGTTTGGCGGCTACGAAGAGAGAAAGGAAGAGAAGAAGAAGAAATTGGGGAAATCAATTTGTAGAAGAAATCAGTAAGGTAATCTTCCCTAAGTTCTTCCTCCCTATTAATTTGGTGTTTCTTTTCTGTTTTGTATGAGTGATTGAGTGAGAAAACTTTGAATCCATGTGTTCTTCACCAAATATCCTTAAAAGTGTATTTTGAGAGTCTTGTTCTTATAAACTGATTTAAGGGATTAAAAGTGGATTAAGTGAGTGTTTATGATTGAAGGATGAACCCTTATGATTGTCCAATCGAGCCCTTAGCAGAAAACAGGTTTTAATCACTTTTGGGAAAATTGTTTTCGTCCAGCCCGTAGTTTTCGGACGTCGCCCCGTCCGGACAGTAGTGTCCGGACACTGGGGGTTTTCGGGTGTGGTTCATAGTTTCCGGGTATTAGGGTTACCGGGTAAGTTCTAGTTCCGGATGAGTATCCGGAAAGTGTGGTATCCGTAGGAAGTGTCCGGACCTTTGTCCGGATAGCTGTATCCGGAAAGTGTGAGTGTCCAGAAAGTGTGAGAGTCCGGAAAGTGCAGTAACGGACAGTAGAATCGGACAGTCTAACCTGATGCAGTTCTGTTATCCTTAGGTGTCCGTTTGGTTTAGCTTGGAGATTTATCAAGAGTGCGTTCAACACTAAGCTAAGGTGAGTCTTTCTGAACCTAAATTTTATACAAGTGTGTGGTTGACAATTATTGTGTAATGGTGGGTTTTCCAAATGCTTTTATTACAAACTGAAGGTTTAGTGTGTGGCATGGTTATTGTTAAACTGTGTGCTTTTCAATTACTTTTATGGCAAAACGATGAAAAGTGTGTGGTGTGGATTTTTATCTAACGGTGTGTTATAAAACTGCTGCTGTTTCAAGCGATGATTAATTGCGTGACAGTATGTGTTTCAAATGAAGAAACAGTGTGTTTGAAGATTAGTATGTAACAGTGTGTTTTTCAACTACTTTTATTTCAAGGCAAGGTATGAATGTGCGATTCATAAGTGTGGCTTATATGTGTGATTTAAATGTGTGTGACCATGCTCTAGCTTTTGTGTGACATGGGCGGTGTGTGCCCGATTACGCTGTCACGGTGTGGGTGACATGGGCGGTGTGTGCCCGATTACGCTGTCACGGTGTGTGTGACATGGGCGGTGTGTGCCCGATTGCGCTGTCATGGTGTGTGTGACTTTAGCGCGTGCCAGTAGCATGTGTCAATGTGTGCATATCAACTTTGTGTGCTAGTTATGATTTATACAATGCTTTCATAACTGATTTTATAAACTGAATTATTTTGGTGTGACTTGGTGTGGAGGTAACTCACTAGACCTCATGGTCTAACCCTCGTTTTTCAAAACTAAAACCTTTTTCAGGTAAGTAGTAGTCGAGGGCACGTTTAGAGTTTTGGCAAGACGTGGATTGGAGCTTGCGCTAGAAGGAATTAGAAGAACATCCTTTGAAATGTTTAGTTAGATTTTCTCAGCTGTATTTAGGGTTATTTCCGCGAACCATGTATTGTAAATCTTGTTAGTGGGACCATGTTGAGCCGTTTTTGGCGTTATGAACTAATGTTGGTCCCGAAGGCCTATACAAGTTTGTAGAAGGGGGGGGGGGGGGTTGAATACAAACACACTATTTTACTTTTCTAAATTGTTTATTGATAAATCATTAACAATTTACAGCTTGTTGCGGAAACAAGATTAAGGATAAACCTAAATCTAAACAAGTTGGAACACTAAGATTTCTTGCACTAAGAAAGATATGGAGATTACTAATAAAAACCTATCTTGAGAGAGATTTGAACTTGTCCAGAGTTAGCAAGTTATTTCAAAAGAAGTGAGTTCATCTCTTTATATACTGCATGCATTTAATGCAAGTCAGTATACACTTTACACGTGTCATCAGCTGGTTGGTTGCATGTCATTGACCTTGGTTGACAACCTTAGTAGCCGTAAAGATGAACAGTGTAGTATCAGAGTGTTTGTACGATTTCAGATTTTCGGAGGTTCTTGAATCAGGTCTTCATAAATAATGGAGGCCCAGTCAATGTTTAGACCTTTCAGCAGTGCGTATCCCATGGACTGCTGAGGTTGGGCGGCTTGATCAGAAGATCTGGATTTTGCTGTCATGCAGCTGATCAGGTGAGCGAAGATGAAATTCATCTCGCTGGGCATCTTGGATTTCTTTATCAGCGTCAGTTTCTTCTCAGGCTTCTTGTCCCTTCCAATATCCCAGATATAACCCATTGCGTCAAGGAAAGCAATGATTGCTTCTCTGTCAGCATGCTTTTTATGGTCAGGGAATGGAATGAAGGGTTTTTCTTTGGTGGCATTTGGGAAGTTTAGGGCTTTGCGGATAATGGCGGGTGTGATCTTGATGGTGCCATACTCAGTATCGCTGAGTATGTAGTCTATGGTTTTGGATGGATCTTTGGCAGAGGGTAGCTCAGTGTGTCTGGCAGAGTACCAGAACTGGGATAAGAGCCGCTGACTGGCAGGAGGTGTTATGGTCAGGGCTGTGTAGATGGGGCTGTTCTTCAGAAAACTTACAGCATCGTCCAGATGTGATACTTGCTTCCGAGGAGGAAACTCGAGAAGAGCTGAGAGGTTGTTGGCCTTAGTCCAATCGAGTTGATCCAGCTCGAGCTTAACCTGGGGGGCTTTGAAGATGTCCATTTCCTCAGAGTCAGTGGAGATGGACTCAGCGGTAACATTCAGCTTTGAAGTTGCCATATCACTGTATTATCAGTTCAACCAAAGATGTTAACAAATAAGAATTATCTTAATGTGGAAAGAAATTTCCGTTAAGATTTTTCGAATTTTGTCCATTTCATTCAGACAAAAAATGTCTTAATGAAGATTAGGGTTTTTCTTGATTTTTAAAAGAAAAGTAAAACCCATAAAGTCTTGTATTCCAGTTTCTAAAAGAAAAATGGATACGAATGAAGAACAAGTTTAAGATTTAGATTTAAAACTTGAAGAACAACCATGAAATGGTTGTGTTCATAAAACCATGAAAGAAATGATTTTATTTTATAAAGTTCTTTTGTTTGATCTTGTTAAAACAAAGAGAAGATCGAAAACAAGTTATACGCATTTGATAAAAGATAAGAACATATTAACCCTGAAGTTTTGATGAAGAAGATGATGAACAGTTCTTGAGGTTTTTGAGAGCACAAATGCAACAGAGGATTCTTTTCTTGCGGAGAAAGATTGTTCGCGTAAAAGACAAATATAAACCAAGAGTTGTTTATATAGGGATTTTTAGAGAGAGAAAACCTTGAGCGGGAAAAGGTTTTCATCATGACACGGACACGTGTTTGCATTTGATTGGAAGTTTGAACAAAACGTGCAAACGTGTGTCAGAAAGAAATCGTGCCGAGTGTAATTCGTTGCAATGACGTCACAACTGTCCTTTCACATTCTTTTAGGATGTCTCTGAGGTTTTGAAAACTCAGGGACTCTTTTGAAAAACATGAAGCACTGAATAGAAAATGTCAGTGAAGATTTAAGGAATTTTCAAAATATCGCTGTTAAGGAAGAGATATTCAGCGATGCAATTTATTTTGAAATCTTGCATTTACATGCGATTGTCAGAGAGAGAGAGAAAACATACCTTTATATCAGTTTAACCAAGTTTATTCAGAGAGAAGATGAAATGGATTATATAAGTTGATTTTATCTCGAAGGCTATACAAGATTGTATAAACGTATCGCTGATTAAATGTGAACCGCTGAAGATTTTATCCTTCAAAGTTCAGCATTCCAAGCTCGCTGATGAGAAAGTTGAATCTTGTCTCATCAAGAGGTTTGGTAAACAAATCAGCTAACTGATAATCAGTTGGGATAAAATGAAGTTCTATATCACCATTCATCACATGATCTCTGATAAAATGATATCTGATTTCTATGTGTTTTGTCTTTGAGTGTAGCACTGGATTGTTTGCTATAGCGATGGCACTTGTGCTGTCGCAATAGATTGGAATTTTGGAGAGCTGAAGATCATAGTCTAGTAGCTGATTTCTCATCCACAAGACTTGAGAACAGCAGCTTCCAGCGGCTACATACTCAGCTTCAGCTGTGGAAGTGGACACTGAGTTTTGCTTCTTACTTGTCCAACTTACCAGCTTTCCACCCAGGAGCTGACATCCTCTTGTGGTGCTTTTCCTATCCATTTTGCAACCTGCAAAATCACTGTCTGAATAGGCGGTTAGATCGAATCCTGAGTCTTTGGGATACCAAAGACCTAGATTCGCTGTACCCTTAAGATATCGAAAGATTCGCTTTACAACTTTCATATGGGATATCTTAGGTTCAGCTTGATATCGTGCGCACAGACATGTTGCAAACATAATATCGGGTCGGCTAGCTGTAAGATACAATAGTGAGCCGATCATCCCACGGTACAGCGTGACATTGACAGGAACACCCTTTGTGTCCTTATCAAGTATCAGCGGTGGTGCCATAGGGGTTTTCATAGCTGAACTTTCAGTTAAGTCGAATTTCTTCAGCATATCTTTAACATACTTTCCCTAATTTATAAAAAGTTCCTTTTTCAGTTTCCTTAATCTGAAGACCAAGGAAATATGTTAGTTCACCCATCATGCTCATTTTATACTCATCTTTCATTCTATCAGCGAAACGAGTACAAAGCTCAGGGTTAGTAGAACCAAATATAATGTCATCAACATATATTTGAACTAAAATGATATGACCTTTCACTTTTCTAAAAAACAAAGTTTTGTCAATCTTACCTCGCTCAAATTTTTCAATATGGAGATAAGTAGAGAGAGTATCATACCATGCACGTGGAGCTTGCTTTAAGCCATAAAGTGCCTTGTCCAGTTTATAAACATAACCTGGACGTTTAGGATCTGAGAATCCTGGAGGTTGTTCCACATACACTTCTTCATTCAGCTTTCCATTTAGAAATGCTGACTTAACATCCATCTGATGTACAGTGAAGTTTTTGTGTACAACATATGCTAAGAAAAGACGAATAGATTCAAGTCTTGCTACTGGAGCAAAAGTTTCGTCATAATCTATGCCTTCCTCTTGTCTGTATCCCTGAGCAACAAGACGAGCTTTGTTGCGAGTTACAGTACCATGTTCGTCCAACTTGTTTCGATAGACCCATTTAGTGCCTATCACCGTTTTGTCAGTTGGTCTACGAACAAGTTTCCAAACTTTGTTTCTTTCGAATTCAGTCAGCTCTTCTTGCATAGCGCTGACCCAGTTTGGATCTCTGAGGGCATCATCTATTTTCTTTGGTTCAGTTAGAGAAATAAAGTTAACAAATAAACAAATATTACCTGCACTTCTACGGGTCCGAATACCAGCGTTCGGATCACCAAGAATTTGATCGATTGGGTGATTTACAGTCCATCGCTGAGCCGGAGCATACGTCGCTGACTCAGTCTGAACTGGAGAAACTGAAGATGAGGCTTCAGCTACTTCTGGATTATCAGCTAAGAGAGGAATGTTTGCATTTGCCACTTCATTCACTGATTGCTGAGAAATAGATGGAATTTCTGAGACATTTGGATCAACTGCAGGTATAGTGTTTATAGGAACAGCTGAGACCCAAGATGTTTCATCTTCACTATTTTGCATATTTGGAATGATAGAAGGACCATCATTTTCTACGGTGTGAGCATGAGGAGTGGGAATATCTTCTGAATCACCAAGATGAGAAAACATCCATTGATTCAGTTCTTCTGTATCAGCGTTCGGTTTAGAATTCGCTGAACGGGATTCGTCAAACGTGACGTGAATAGTTTCTTCTACAGTTTGTCTTCTTCGGTTGAAGACTCTGAAGGCTTTGGAAACTGAGGAGTATCCAAGAAAGATTCCATCATCAGCCTTAGGATCAAACTTTCCAAGGGCATCTCTGTTGTTCAGTATGAAACACTGACATCCAAAGATGTGAAGAAAGCTGATTGAAGGCTTTCTCCCATAAAAAAGTTCATAGGCCGTCTTTTTGAATCTTTTAACTATCAGCGACCTGTTTTGCGTAAAACAAGCAGTGTTGACAGCTTCTGCCCAAAACTGAGTAGGCAGGTGAGAATCGCTGAGCATTGAACGTGCAGCTTCAATAATTGTTCTATTTCTTCTTTCAGCGACTCCATTTTGTTGTGGTGTTCTCACTGACGAAAAGTTGTGAGAAATACCCTTGCTCTCAAGGAAGGAATCAAGAGAACTGTTTTTGAATTCAGTTCCATGATCACTCCTTATTGAGCGAACAGTCATATTGTTCAGAGTTTCCATCTTCCGAACAAAGGTGATGAGTTCTTCAGGGGTGTCACTCTTAGAACGGAGAAACATTACCCATGTGAAACGAGAGAATTCATCAACTATGACCAGCGTATATTTCTTTCCAGCGATGGATTGTTTGTTAACGGGGCCAAACAAATCCATATGGAGTAGTTGTAGAGGAGATGACACTGAGGAAACTTGCTTTGACTTAAAGCTTGCCTTGGTCTGCTTCCCTTTTTCACACGCTGAACATAAAGACTCTTTGGCGTATGAATGTTGAGGTAGACCAGTGACTAACTCTTTGGATGAAAGAGTATTCAGTGTCTTGAAGTTGAGATGTGAGAGCCTTTTGTGCCATAGCCAGTTAACATCAGAAGATGCTTTTGAGAAGAAACAGGAGTTCTCAGTGGTTGTTGAGTCCATGTTTATAACGTAAACATTTTCCAAACGATAACCGCTGAGAGCTATCTTCTCCTTTTTGTCAGAGACAAAGCAGGATTCCTTAGTGAAAATCACTTTGTTATCCATGTCGCAAAGCTGACTGATGCTTAGAAGATTATGCTTCAGCCCTTCAACATATGCGACTCTTCTGAAGGATGTTGTACCATTTGAAAGTACACCATACCCTCGGGTGTGTCCTTTTCCATTTCCACCGAAAGTCATAGAGGGACCCTTCTCTTCCTTGTATTCAGCGAGCAGGCTTTTCTTTCCAGTCATGTGTCTAGAGCATCCGCTATCGAGATACCAGATACCCTTCTTATCATGCAATACAAAGGAAGATTAGTTTTGCTTGGGTACCCACTTCACCATGTATACGCGTTTGTCAGTGGAAGAAGTTGGAATGGGTTCAGCAGTCTTTGCAGCATTTGAAGATTCAGCTTTGTCTTTCTTCACTTTGGTCAATTTCTTGACCTCAGCGGTAGGAGTCACCTTGACCTGAATTGCAACTGGTTTGGTCTTCTTGGGTGCTATCTTCACCTTAGCTATCTTATCAGCTTTGGTGGCTGTAGGGCACTTACTTGCAATATGATCGGTAAGTCCACAGTGATAACATTTCCTATAACTAAAATTAGTTCTAGGACCACTTGAGTGCTGAGCTTTTAATTTGGAATTAGAAGTGCCAGCACCAAGTAAACTATTGGCTTTAGAAATGGGATGAACATTCAGTTCTTCAGATTTCTTACCAAGGACATCCAATCTGAGTCTAGGAGTAGATCGCTGAATAAGTCCAGATATCTGCTTCCTTGATCCAGAGGGATGAGCCACTGAAGCTTTAGAGGCATTCAGTTTTGGTACTACGATACCCTTCTGAGGATTCTGGTAAATAACAATTCCTTTACCTTTGTCTTTAAAGACAGAGGTAGGTTTTGAATAAACCATTTTCTCCTTGCCTTTTGAGGAGGTAGGAGTTTCCTCAGGAATTGGTGTAACCGACGAGGAGTACTGAGATGATGAAGTGTCAGCTACTGAGGATACGAACGTTCCAAATTTAAGCATTGAACGTTCAGTGGTTGGTTTTGGAGTATCATATTTATAACCCAGACCACGTTTATCACTCAGAGGAATCTGAGCCTTAATTATCTCAGTGATCTTTGTTGAAGAATTACACCATCCTTCAACAGTAGCTTGTTCGGCTTTTAATGCAGCGATAGCTTCTGCTCGTTCGATTTTGACTAGCTGATTTAAATAGACTTGATCTTTAAAATCATCTTCAATTTTAGAAAGCTTTTCTATTTGAAGGTGGCAGTTTTTAAGCTTTTCAGCGAGATCAAGATTTTGGTTTTCAACCACAGCTTTGCCGTTCATGGCTTCGTATAAACTTCTAGTCAGTAGATCGATTTTACGGAGACTATCAGCTTCATCAATATTTGCAATATTGGTAAAGAAGGAAGGTGATACCTGAATGGCAGATGTTGAAGTGGAGGGAATGTCTGAACTTTCTTCCTCTTCTTCAATCTTTGCCATGAGACATTGATTTGCTTCATCATCTTCAGAATCAGATGATGAGGCTTCTTCATCAGAAGCAGCCCAATCATAGTCAGCCATCAGGCCTTTTCCTTTCTTCTTAAAGCTTTTCATCTTTGCATACTTCTCCTTCAGCTTTGAGTATTTGTCATCTTTATTCCTTGGAACAAAGGATTTCTTTGTAAAAGCTGAAGGTCTCATAATTTTCTTTGACCTGCACTCGTTAGCGAAATGACCTGTCTTTTCGCAGTTGAAACAAGTAGCAGTAGCCTTATCAACAAAAGCTGATGACTTAGGCTTGTCAGCTATGGAAAGAGTTTTGTTCTTTCTAAACATTTTCTTCTTGGCGAATCTCCTGAACTTTTTAGTTAGGAGAGCCAAGGATTCATCATCATCTGAAGAAACAGAATCTGATGACCTTTCAGAGTTACTTTCTAACTCAGTGATAGTGACTGAGGGTCGCTGAGTAGAAGGTTCCTCTGAGATTAAAGCAACAGGGGTGCTTTTGGAATCTTTTACAAGATTCTTCTTAAGATGGCTAGATTGCTCATGATTCAGCAATGTGCCATATAAGGTAGCAAGGGTCATTGATCTTAGATCCTTTGACAGCTTGAGACACATGGAATAATTGTCCCAGCTTTCAGGTAAACATTCTAGAAACTTTGTCAGCACTTCAAAGTTAGAATATTCCTTACCAACCGTTTTTAGATCTATAATTAAGCAATTAAAACGTTGATGAACTTCAGAGAGAGTTTCATTCTTACCAGAAATGAAGCTTTCGTATTGTCTTACCAGGTTGATCTATCTTGAATCCTGGACTTCAGACGTTCGTTCATACTGAACACATATTGTGTCCCACATGGCTTTTGATGATTTCAGGTTCATGACGGAATGGTAGACTTCGTCAGGAAGGGCCATGGATAGTATGGATCTGGCTTTTGTATCTATAGCCACTTTCTTCTTATCTTCATCGGTCCACATGTGTATTTCCTTTGGAATCAGCCTTTCAGGAATAGCAGCTCTAGTTGCAGTGGCTGGAACTAAAGGATCAATAGTTACAGGGATGTGTGGGCCGTATTCAAGATAGTAGGTCATAGTAGGGTCTACACCTTCTAAGAAGAGCATCATCCTATTTTTCCATAAGTTGAAGTTGTCTCTGGAAAATCTAGGGGGTTTTGCAAGAGAACCATTGTCTATAAAGTGTGTGTTTGTGTTGGCCATTTTCAGATAATAGCAAGGAAGAGAAATATCTTAGATTAGATCTTGTTTATGAGATTAAACAAATCCGCTCTGATACCACTTGTTGGTCCCAAAGGCCTATACAAGTTTGTAGAAGGGGGGGGGGGGGTTGAATACAAACACACTATTTTAATTTTCTAAATTGTTTATTGATAAATCATTAACAATTTACAGCTTGTTGCGGAAACAAGATTAAGGATAAACCTAAATCTAAACAAGTTGGAACACTAAGATTTCTTGCACTAAGAAAGATATGGAGATTACTAATAAAAACCTATCTTGAGAGAGATTTGAACTTGTCCAGAGTTAGCAAGTTACTTCAAAAGAAGTGAGTTCATCTCTTTATATACTGCATGCATTTAATGCAAGTCAGTATACACTTTACACGTGTCATCAGCTGGTTGGTTGCATGTCATTGACCTTGGTTGACAACCTTAGTAGCCGTAAAGATGAACAGTGTAGTATCAGAGTGTTTGTACGATTTCAGATTTTCGGAGGTTCTTTTCTGACATTTCGCACGGCGGCGTGCAAGGGAGGTTAAGACAAAAGTACTTTGTACGGAGGACTTCATGATCAGCTTTCGTTGATTCAGCGATTATCATTTACTATTCAGCAGATGATAAAGTTCAGCGATAGCTGAAGTCTTGTACTTGATACTTCACGTTGAGTGGACAAATCTGAGTCTTCGCTGATCCGCATCAGTTCATTAGTAGACTTGTCGCTGGTTCTTGAGCTTGATCTTCGACTTCAGCGTAGAACCTTTGTTGACGTGAAACTTGTCTTCAGGGATCATAAGTAAACAACTAACTTATCAGCGATCACCATAAGGATTGAACAGACTCAGAGCATTATGGTGAACAGTGTTCGCTGAATGTTTAATTTAAAGAGCGAGAGTTCCTATCAGCGGTACTGTAAGATCTTAGTACTTATCAGCGATAGTGAAACTCTGATACATATTGTTTACTTACAATTTTCACTTAAGTATTTAAGAGAGGGTCATTATCAAATCACTGAGGGTTTGGATCAACAACTAAAGAGGTAGCTTCTAGCTTATTATATGTTAAACTTTGGGTCGTTACAATTCATACTGAATAATAGAGAATTAAAAAGTGTAATTGATTATCTATTTCTAAAACGTTGTTAAGATGTTTGGGTGGAGTGATATTCATACTAAATATGTACCTTTATTCAGTCTGAATAAAAGGTAAATATTCAGTATGAATATCACTTCAACTTCTTAATATATTCCTATTATTCAGACTGAATAATAGAGAATTAAAAAGTGTAATTGATTATCTATTTCTAAAACGTTGTTAAGATGTTTGGGTGGAGTGATATTCATACTGAATATGTACCTTTATTCAATCTGAATAAAAGGTAAATATTCAGTATGAATATCACTTCAACTTCTTAATATATTCCTATTATTAAGACTAATTAAATTATATTTTTGTTAATTGTTTTAATTTAAATAGAAAAGAAGAAAAAACATGAAGATGAAGTCCCTTCTTCAACAAAAAAACGAAAGGCTGAAGATGAAATATTTTCATCCAAAAAACGAAGAAAAGAAGAAAAGAAGAAAAGAAGAAAAGAAAGGTATTATCATTATTCATTTTTTAAAATATTTATATATATTTAACAAAATGCATATTTTAATCATTTTGTTGTGAATATCAAATATGTTTATAGGTAAGAAGAAGAAGGATGCTAAGGAAAAGCATAAAGAAGCAACAAGTGGTAGTAAAAAACAACAAAAGAAAGAAATAAAGCAAGATGTTACAAAGGAAAAGAAAAAAAGAAAACACGAAGAAGGCAAGCCAAAGAAGCTGAAGAATATGTTTATAAAACACAGATCTCTATCCATACGGTCAACTCCCAAAAACTTAATGCTAGTTACTAGAATGATGAGAACGCCACAAATAAACCGCATAAAGCAGATGGGGTTTGGAACCATTTTAGATATGAATATTGACTCAATACCATCTAAGCTAGCACACTACATAGTCGACAACTTTGATCCTGTTGATATGGTTATAAGAACAAGAAAAGGACCAATTCAGATTACAACGAAGGTTGTTAGTGATATGCTGGGATTAAAAGATGAAGGGATTGATATTAATACAATTCAGACAGATGTGGAATGGGATAGGATCGTTGAAGACTGGAGAGCACAGTTTGATAAAACTTTGATTAGACCAAAGGATGTTGTGAAGATGTTAAACGAATCTAACAATACAGATTGGAATTTCAAGATAGGTTTTGTTGTTTTATTTGTGAATACAATGGTTGTTTCGATGAATATGGGTACATGCAATCTATCAATTCTTTCACATTTGGGAAATAATTTAGAGTTCAAAAATGTGAACTGGTGTAAATTTATAATAGATTGTGTGAAGGAAAGCAAGAAAGGATGGAAGAGGGAATCGGATGCCAGCTTCTACACTGGCCCAATAACTTTTCTAACGGTATGTAATCAACTTTAATATCTCTTTTTATTCAAGACTAATATGCTAGTTAGAATTGTCTTAAGTAAGCAATACATTCATAATTCAGCATGAATAACTATGATAAACATGTTAATTAAATAGATAATGGATTGGCTTAAGCAAGAAATACATATTATTATTCATTATGGATTACTATAATATGAATTGGATTAAGCATGGATATATACATTATCTAAACTATATGTTAAGGCATCATTTTAAGTTATATTCATTTTGAATATTTGTCTTAATTCAAACTGAATAAAGGAAGATATTCAAAATGAATATTTAAAGTGTTCAGTCTGAATACTTTATTCCATATATTCAAACTGAATAAAGGTAGATATTCAAAACGAAGATAACTTAAACATTTTATTCATTTTGAATATTTGTCTTAATTCAAACTGAATAAAGGAAGATATTCAGACTGAATATTTAAAGTATTCAGTCTGAATACTTTATTCAGTTTGAATAATGTACTGAATATGGAATAGTTTAATAATTAATAACCAAATTAATCAGTTAAACATTCACAAATGATAATATAAGTTTTATGTAATTAACATATTTGCATTATATAAAAATATAGCTTCTTTACCTGGATTCGACAAAATGTGATGGATTTGAACACAATAAGACAAGGCCTGCTATTAAGGGATGGAATACAGAGAAGATGAAGACAAGAGAGAAGTTGGAGTTAAAGATTGGAGGATTTGACAGAGGAGAATTCAGTGAAAAGTATGTTGAACTAGAAGAAACAGAAAAAGTTTCAACAAAGAAAAAGACAGCAAAGGTACAAACATATTTTTACATTTGCATTATAGTACTAACTTTGATAACTAAAATGTATATATCAAATAAAAAACAGGAATACATGATGATGCTCGATGATAGTTTGGAGGAACTATTTGCAAACAAAGCAGAAATTGAATACAACTTGAATACAGCAATCATGTTATATCCAGAAGATAGTTCTTTCACTGAATGGAAAGCAAGTTACAAGAAATCATTTTTCATCAAATCAGAAGTTATTGTTGAGGATGTGCAGAGAATTGAAAGGAATGTGGTATTGATGGAAGAAGGGACAAAAGAAGCAAATGTTTCTAAAGAAAAAGAAAAAGAAGATAACAAGATTTGTGAAGAAGGAGAGAAAAAAGATGAGACAGAAAGAGAGAAGAAAGATGATGATAAAGAAATGAATAAAATAGTATGGCCTGATGGTACACAATATTGGGAAGGCTTGGCAGATTCAGAAGAAATTAATAATGCTTTCAAGGATGCGAATGAAAAAACCCAAGAAGCAATTGAAAAACAACTTCAGGTTGAAGCTACAGTATTGATAGAGGATGTTATTGCAGACATTAGTATGGAAATCAAGGATAAGGAGATAAAGAAGACATAAGAGGAAGAGAAGAAGGAAGAGAAGAAAGATGAAGATAACAAAGATGAACAAAATTAAGGACAAAAGAATGACGAAGAGAGGGAAGGAGAAAAGAATGAAGACAAGACTGAAGATAAGATGCAGGTAGCAGATGAGAAGAAAGAAGAGAAAAGGGAAGATCACACGGAGGCAGGAGTTGAGAAGAGCAAAGAGCAGAAAATTAAGAAGGGAAGACTGAAGTGGAAAAGAATAAAGAAGAAAAGGAAGAAGAGAAGAAGAAGGAAGAGAAGAAGAATAAGGAAGAAGAGAAGAAAAAAGAAGAGAAAAAGGATGAGGAAGAAGAGAAGAAAGAAGAAGAGAAAAAGAATGATGAAGAAAAGAAGAAAGCAGAAGAGAAGAAAGAAGAAGAGAAGAAAGCAGAGGAGGAGAATAAAGAAAAGAATGAGACCGAAACTTCTGATCCAAACTATTCTCTAGGGATATCACAGTTACATACCCCAAAAAAAAGAAAAGAAAAAACTATTGAGGATGAAGAGGTGGTCAGCAAGAAAAGGCCACTTGTTATCAAAATAAAAAGAAACGAAGTGAATAACCCTGAGAAGAAATTAAAAAGAATAGAGAAAATAGGTGAACAATTGAAATCACCTTATCTTCAAAGGAGAGTCGATATGACAAAGAATACAACAACAACAGAAAACAACGTTGGCAATTGGTTATTTGCTTTACAGGGAGATAAATTGTAAGTTTTAAAATTAATACATATTGTGAATTGTTAACTTTTATTTCATTTAGTAAAATCACTTTATATTCACTTTGAATATATACTTTATATTCAGTCTGAATAAAACTATATATTCAAATTGAATATATAGTAAATATTTCAAAGTGAAAATCACTTTATATTCACTTTGAATATACCTTATATTCAGTCTGAATAAAACTATATATTCAAATTGAATAAATAGTAAATATTTCAAAGTGAAAATCACTTTATATTCTGTTAGAGCATTGTTGTATTCAAGATTTACTGTAAAAGTCAATGTATTGTATTTGTTAGCTGTGCCTTTGTACCTTGTATGTCATGGGTATAAATAGGCTTGTCTAGTTCATTTGTTAGTAAGCTTTTGTAATCTTTTAGAAACCTTTTGTAATCCTTTGAGCTCAATACATGGATGACATATTTGCTCTCTAGATTCTCTCTCACTACATTCATATCTTATTGCTAGAGATCTGGGATTTCACAATTGGTATCAGAGCTAAACAGAAGATTCAAGCAGATCGAAGACCAAATTGAAGAATTTTTACACTGTTCTTCAAGAATTCGGACCAAGTGGCTTTTACTGTTCATCTGAAGTCTTATCATTCAGACATGAAGTTTTTCCAGATTTTGAGTTTTTGAATCAATTCTTTGCATCATGGCATTCGGATTTGCTTCCTGAACACTTTTAATTCTTGGATTAACATCAAAATCTGCACAGAATTGACAGATCTAATCGATTCTTGAATTTTTTTTCGAAGCCCATGCCATACTTCTGAACATCATGGAAAACCATGTCCTCTTCCCTCTACTATCAAGAACCCCTAACAAAATTCCAGTCCGTTATTTGAACCAAGTTTGGCAAAGCTGCCGATTTGATAAAGACGATTCTCTTATCAAAGGGTACATTTCAAGACCTGATAAATCTGAGCATCTTGAAATCAAGTTCAACAGAACAATGTTCTCACTTGAATTCAACCTACCAACAAGGGGTCTTCTGGGATTGAAAAGTTATGCAGAGCAACCAACAGACGAAGAGCTCTGTCGATTCGTGGAAATGCTTGGGTACAACACCCAACTACGGAAGAGAAATGACTTCCGCAGAGGCCGATTACCACCTCTGTGGAACACCTTGTTCTCTATTCTTAACAGATGCCTGACAGGAAAGATAGGGAGTATTGACCAGAGCTCACATCAAATCTTGAGCATCATGTATGGGGTTTACTATGATCTTCCACTAGATTATGCGACCATAATGATGCAAGAGATCGTAAACACCATCGACAGAAAGAACAACTCGAAAAGGGTCAAAGAGAACGATCCCAACTTTCTACCACCTCTGCAATTCCAAAGAATATTGGGAGTACTGTTCGAACCTCTGCTGCTAATCCAAAATTGGCCAATGGAAGGGCCAACTCCCAAACAGTTCCCGATGAACAAAAATACCCCCACTGATCATGCTGATGGCTACTCACACTGCAGACCTCTGTCAAAGAAACTTCTGCGCTACGCATCGAACAAATCCCTTCAGAAAGAGTATATACGCGATCATAGAACTCCAAAACCGAGTCCTATGACACCCCCGCGTTTAGGTGTCCCCCTAGGAACAATGATAGCAAAACCTCTTTCCACTCAAGTAGAAAAGGATCACAAGTTAGCAAAACACATGGCTATTCAACTCAGCTTCATAGCCAAACGCGCAGAAATAATGGGAAAGAAATCTTCAGCAAAGATCTCTGCTTCTACTCCAAAAGCTAAGAAGAGAAAAACTGCAGAAGGCACATCAACTAGCACTGCAGAAGATAGACCTTCACCTCCCCATGCCACAGAGATTGGCTCCTCTGCTCCTCCCCTTTTCACAAAACAGAAAAAGAAAAGATCCAAATCAACAGAGGAAGGGGCACCAAAACCAAAAAGGAGGAAAACCAAAAAGAAGCATGGTAAATCACTTAAAAAATTGGTTACCATTGCAGAAGAGGCAATCATAGAGGGTGAAACTGCAGAAGAAGAAGATGCAGAAATAGGAATGACAGAAGAAGGATATCAATCACCCTATCAATCTCCAGATAGATTTGCTCACCAGGGAGACCTGAATGATTTCCTACAGAACCCCGAAATTGCAAACACCCTTAATACAGCAGGGTGGACGGCACAACCTCTCGACCACCACTCTCCAGAAGAACAAGATTTCTTCATTTCTGGCATTGACACACATCTACAAGAAGATGACACAACACCCAGAAATCAACCAGCCGAAACCCCTGTGATTTTACAAAACCCTTTCATTCAAGGATTGGACGTCCACAGAAGAAGTCCAAACCAAGCTTCAGAAGATACAGAACAAACCGAAGCTGAGTGGAATACAACTGAAGTTACAGAGGCAACGGTTGTAGAAGAAACCACAGAAACAGGGATAGAAATCTCAGAGGTAGATTCAGATGAAGAAGAGGCTATCTGGATACGAAAAGGTCTCTATCATCCTCATGTCATGAGCTTATACGGATCTCATCACATATATGACTCCTTGCGCACAGAGCAAGGAACTTCCACAGAACCAGAAGAAGAAACAAGAAAAGATGCCGAAGTTGAAGAAGGCACACAACCAAACCCAACTCCCAGTGCAACCCACATTTCTAACTCCGCAGGTCTAGCTGCAGAAGGAGTTATTGAAAAAGTGCAGCACAGCTCGATCCTAACCCAACCCATCCAGCCAGAGGTTACTCTTTCAACCTCTGTGCCCACAGAAACCGGGGAATCCATTCCTAGGGAGTCTCCTCAAAGAGACTCACCTAATGTTCGTGATCAATCGCCCCAGATCACACAAGAACACCCTACAGAGGAATTCGTTTCCTCTGTCACGCACACATTAAGGCCAAACCTTCTTTCAGAGAGAAGTAGTAAGCACAGAGACGAAGAGACTCTAGACAAGTCTCCTAGTCAACAGAAGGACATTCCAATACCCACCTCTGGAGTGGATTTGGACTCTGTTCTTCATAGAACTTCTGTAGAGAACGAAACTCAGGTTTCCTCTCGAGGATCAGAAGGAAATCCTTCCACCCCCATCGTACAAACACGGGTGAACGAAGGTGTCCCAGGAACAGGGACTCACTCTGGAGACGAATGTGTTCCTCCAGAGGTTACACAAGGAACACAAGTATCAAGGGATGAGTTCCAAACCCTTGTCACCTCTGTGAACCAAACAATCAAAGAGTTGCAAAGCTCTTTCAAATCCTTGGCAGAGACAACATCTACAACTCTCTTGAATCTGAACACCAAAATGGACGATCTGTCCACAGAGGTGAAAACCGCCATCTCAGAGATGAAGTCTTCTGCAACAACCACTGCCAAAGAAACAGCCACTTCTGCCGCTCATCAATTCGAAACAACTGCAACTTCTGCGTTCAGGGACTCGGTCAAAGATTTCCTTGAACAATTGAATACGCAATCCAACAGAGCAGAGGGCATTACTCCTGCAGACTTACAGAATGCGTTATCACAAGTTCAAGCAGAGGCAATACGAACCACGACAATGATGCAGCCAAAAGACTATATGACCAGAGCACAGCTAACAGAGCTAGGACAAAACGTCATAAACCAGGTCACAGAAGTCATTGTCTCCTTCACAACTGCAAATGCCAACTATGTGAAGGACTTCAAGAAAAGTGTCGGCAAAATGCGTTTCAAGACAGAAGCAGAGCTTGCGACATTTATTGGTCTCTGCGATGATATATGTGAAAAATTGAAGGCAGCAGGAGCCGAATTGCCAAAGAAGCCCAACACTTCTTGCAGAGCAGAGGGTACTTCGGATAAGAGTCAGGATGATTCTGATGATGACCAACCTGGTCCATCAGATAATCATGAGGGGGAGAATTTAAGGGAGAAAGCTACGAGCAGAGGAATTCAATCTCCACCAATCGCAGCAGAACCAATCAGCCAAGCCCCTCAAGAACAAACCCAACAACAAACTCAAAGAACCACAGAGAATACACCCATCTCTGTGGATTCAACCTCTGAAGAACCCAACACTACAGAAGCAGATAAGCAAACCTCAGAGGCAACTACCACCCCTGAGGTAATTACTTTGGAAGAATCCGATCAAAGAACCACAGAGAAAACACCCACCTCTGTGGAAACACCCCAAACAATACCAAGAAGAAAGTCGATTGCCACCAAACCAAAAAGAGCAACGACCTCTGCCTCCCACATTCTGAAAAGAATGAACACAACAATGAATGATCGATTGACAAAGAGAGAAGAAGAAAGGAGAAAGTTCATCACAGCCTTCAAAATGACAAGAAATATTTCATCAATAGAAACTGAGCTCACAGAAGAAGTCACCAAACAACCTCCAACAGAGGTTACAGAGCAAGTCAAGCCAACAGAACCATCGCCACAAAAGTCCTCTAAGTCACAATCGTCAAAATCCACAGAGGCAACCTCCATCAAAACTACAGAAGTGCAAACCTCAAATCCCACAGAAGCAACAGGTTCTGCCACGACAACAAAAGATAAAGGCAAAGGGATACTGACAGAAGAGCCTAAGAAGAAGAAAACATTGTCAAAGCCAACAGAGAAACTGATGAAGAGTGCGTTTGACGCCTTTCAAACCCCAAAACCCGAAGAAGTTGACTGGGCACATGGATTGAAGCCTCTGTCAGAAATTCCTTTAACTGGTAGAGCTGCAGAAGTTGTTCAACAGATGGAGAGTCTCAGAAGACAAATTCCACGACCTGGTCCAACACATGAAGAAATGGAAGAAGTGGTATACAAATACCTCTACAAACAATCCTTTCAGACAAACTATCCAACAGATCATGTGACAGATCCAAGGATCAGAGAAGAATTTGAGAACATCTTCACGAGAACAAAGCCAAGAACCAAAGCAGATGTTTTCTCAATTCACAAGATCAAAAAGGTGATCTTCTGCCGATTCTCCTTCACAAGAACCTATCCAAGGGTCAGGTACAATCTTTACAAAGTCAGAAGAGAGAACAATTCAGAATCTACCTTCGCTGATGCTGACTTAAGAAACATCAATCCATACGATCTACCTGACCTTCTGCAATGGACAAAGGACAACTACAACACAGAGGCAAACACCAGAGCCTATCAAGTATTGAGAAAAGCGATGAGGGAAAAGCTTCTGCTCTACAGCATGATAGATTTCCAGCTGGGAAAGGATCTCGGTCTCAAACATCTGGATCTACGACCACCAGAGGATCGCTGCCCACCAGACGCCATACCAAACTCAATCATCACAGAACCACGGTTTGGGTTAGTATTTCAAAACCCTCAAGGCGAAACTAAACTATTTGTATGCATGGACTGTCAGAAGTACGCAACAAATACTCTGAACAAGTTCAGAGCAAGCCTTGTGAAATACAGAGGTTCAAAGAAAATGGAAAAAGATGCTGCAGATACTATCATAAGAGAGATTGACGCAACAATTCGCCTAAGAGAACTCTGCATCAGATTCTACAAAGAGATCAGAAAAGTTGGAAGAGACAACAGAAGCTACAATGATTTCAAAGATGCCAAAATCTGATTCTCAGACCTCCAATCTCTGCAAACAAAGTTAAAAGTTTATCTTTCATTGTACTCAAATGTAAAATGTCTCTGGCATATTTCTAAATGAAAGAAATTTCGAGGTATTGTTTAACCTCTGTCTTATCCAACTTAGCCTAACTAAACTCAAAGTCAAATTTTTATTTTTCACTACTTAGGGGGAGATTGTTAGCTTCAATCTTCCTAATCATAGAAATACTTAGAAGTAGTGAAAAATAGGCTAGGTATAGAAAAGCCTCTCACAGAGGCTCTGCCACTTCTTCCAGAAGATCAAGTCCAGAAAGCCACAGAAGCTACAGAGGTAATCACAGAACCTCTGTAGTGCGCAAGAAGAAGATCAACTCGGAAACAAGTGGACTGCTCCACAGAAGGTCAGACCATAGAACCTCTGTAATGCCTTACAGAGCCTCTGTGGTCTGCTATGAAGACTTGGAAGATATTACTGGATACGTTCATCAACTTGCATGGAAAAGTACTGTCAAAACACGTGTCAAGCTCTGAGTGGACTCAATAGGGCATGGTACAAAATAGACGTCTGCGCCATTTAATGCATTTACCAATAGTACATCTGCTCCATTAAATGCGCATGGCTCAAACAACTGTTCACACCATCCAATTCACTATTCATGCCGTAAAAGGAACAGTGACCTACTTCATAGTCTTCTAAGAGTAGTATAAAAGGAAGTCTCATGTTGAGATCTTCCTAAGAACGAATACACAAGGAATCACTAATACTCTCAAACTTTATTGTCAAATATCTGAGTGTTATATTCTCACACACACCAACAGTTCTTAATCTGTTCTTCGTGTTCTTATTATATATTGAATAACAGTAACTGTTCAAGAAATCCTTTTTATTCCTTACTGTTTTCTTTATATATGTGCGTTCTAACATCTATCAAACATATCTGTTAGTTTAAATACGCTTCCGCATTAAACTCTAAATTCAACTAATAGACTGTTAATCTTGATTAAGTGTATCTGGGTTCCAACATAAACTGTGGAGTAGAAGGACACAACTGAGATATAGGAAGCCTTTAGTGAGGACCGTAATCATCGAGGATCTAGGATGATGGTGGTGAGGACTTTCATGTAAGGTAAATTCAAATCACATCTGGCCAATGTCATTTTGAATTTACAGGTGCATGGGTGTGCTTGCTCACTTTTGTTCTGATAGTCGATGAAGGTGTTAGTGTGTGGAGAGTAACAGTAGTGTGCGGCGTGTGGTTGATAGTGTGTGGAGAGTAATGGTATGTGTGGAGTTATAACCTTGTAATGTGAAATTATTCTTGGTGTGATTGTTGTTGCTACCTAGAAGAAGCATTTTTGGAATGCTCAGAGTGAGTGTCCGTGTGAAGTACAATCTTGAGGACTCTTAAAGAAAATAAGTGATTGGAGGTGAGTCTCTAGCTTTTGATGAGTCTTTACTCTAGGAGTTCCCGATGTCGGTGGATTGAGATCTTGAGAGTTTCAACCCAGGTATAGAATGGTAGAGATGTGCTTGCTTGCTCTCTAGTATTGGGAGAGTGACATGTGTGGTTGGGAAATGATAGGTGTATGGATTGGTATCACTAGTGTTGGTTAACCTATTTGGGGTCGAAGTGAAACGGTATATTTTGCAAATTAGTGGTCAAGTGATAACTGTAAGGTTGGAGCAATCTAGTGTATGGGGGTTGTGTGGACAAGATAGTGGAAACTTATACTTAGTGAGCAGGCGAGGCCTGGTGGTCATGAGTGCTGTGAGGTCAAGCGGTGGATTAGTGTCGATATGGAATGAGCATAAGTGGAAGTCGTTTCTCGGGAATTGTTTATAAGATGTTCCAGATGTGGTAAAAATTGTGTATGGTGATGCATGAGTGTCTAAGTGGCGTGTGGATTGTATCCGAGAATAAAGGAATAGGGTGGCAGTGGATGGCTAGCTAAGAGGGAATTATGTGCTCTAGGATTGGTTGGTTAGGGTGTCATAGAAGATACGAATCTTTGGGAATGTTTAGCTAGTAGTTGTATGTAAAGTAAATGCAAAGGAGTGGGTTAATATTGTTTGGTAATGAGGAGTGTGTGGTCGCTTCGAGTATTGAGTGTGATTTCGGATTGACTTGGTTGAATTTCTCGTATGAGATGTGGGAAAGCTGTTAATTAAGCATAGTAACCGTTGAAATAGTGTGTATGAAGTGGTCAATGTTGGATGAGGAATGTTCCATTCTAGCCTGAGGTAATCGAGACGGTAGGTTAGAAAAGTGAGAAACGGGGAGTAGAAAGAGTGGCATGTGGCAAAAAAAAAAGTGAGAGACAATGTTTTCAGAACGTCGTCGTCGGGTGTATGAACTTCTAGTGGGAGTATGAGAAAGAGGATTTGTGTGTATGTGTTTGACCAAGAGTGTGTACATCCTAGGGAGTCGTTCCTTGGAAGCGTGTTTTATGTATGAGAAGCCTTATTGAATCTTCTATTGTCAAGATCGATCGAGTAGGAACAGTAGCCTACGAGTTAGAGCACCGTAAGAACTGAAGGAAATGCACCCAATGTTTCGTGTGTCGAATTTAATAGGGTGGTTGACTGGGAAGTGTCAGTTTTGGTGTGGGAAAGATACCCGCATCTTTTCCAATGAGGGATTCCGGGGACGGAATTCTTTTAAGGGGGGAGTGTTGTAACAACCGGGTATTTCTTGGATGCGCTATAGTTTAGTGGTCAATGTCTAAGAAAATAAAGTTAAGTTGAGGGGCCTTTGTGTAATTGTTGGAAGGTATAAAAGGGTGCCAATCCCTAGGGCATCAACCAAAATCAGTATTTTTCTCCTATTTTGGGGTGTTTGGCGGCTACGAAGAGAGAAAGGAAGAGAAGAAGAAGAAATTGGGGAAATCAATTTGTAGAAGAAATCAGTAAGGTAATCTTCCCTAAGTTCTTCCTCCCTATTAATTTGGTGTTTCTTTTCTGTTTTGTATGAGTGATTGAGTGAGAAAACTTTGAATCCATGTGTTCTTCACCAAATATCCTTAAAAGTGTATTTTGAGAGTCTTGTTCTTATAAACTGATTTAAGGGATTAAAAGTGGATTAAGTGAGTGTTTATGATTGAAGGATGAACCCTTATGATTGTCCAATCGAGCCCTTAGCAGAAAACAGGTTTTAATCACTTTTGGGAAAATTGTTTTCGTCCAGCCCGTAGTTTTCGGACGTCGCCCCGTCCGGACAGTAGTGTCCGGACACTGGGGGTTTTCGGGTGTGGTTCATAGTTTCCGGGTATTAGGGTTACCGGGTAAGTTCTAGTTCCGGATGAGTATCCGGAAAGTGTGGTATCCGTAGGAAGTGTCCGGACCTTTGTCCGGATAGCTGTATCCGGAAAGTGTGAGTGTCCAGAAAGTGTGAGAGTCCGGAAAGTGCAGTAACGGACAGTAGAATCGGACAGTCTAACCTGATGCAGTTCTGTTATCCTTAGGTGTCCGTTTGGTTTAGCTTGGAGATTTATCAAGAGTGCGTTCAACACTAAGCTAAGGTGAGTCTTTCTGAACCTAAATTTTATACAAGTGTGTGGTTGACAATTATTGTGTAATGGTGGGTTTTCCAAATGCTTTTATTACAAACTGAAGGTTTAGTGTGTGGCATGGTTATTGTTAAACTGTGTGCTTTTCAATTACTTTTATGGCAAAACGATGAAAAGTGTGTGGTGTGGATTTTTATCTAACGGTGTGTTATAAAACTGCTGCTGTTTCAAGCGATGATTAATTGCGTGACAGTATGTGTTTCAAATGAAGAAACAGTGTGTTTGAAGATTAGTATGTAACAGTGTGCTTTTCAACTACTTTTATTTCAAGGCAAGGTATGAATGTGCGATTCATAAGTGTGGCTTATATGTGTGATTTAAATGTGTGTGACCATGCTCTAGCTTTTGTGTGACATGGGCGGTGTGTGCCCGATTACGCTGTCACGGTGTGGGTGACATGGGCGGTGTGTGCCCGATTACGCTGTCACGGTGTGTGTGACATGGGCGGTGTGTGCCCGATTGCGCTGTCATGGTGTGTGTGACTTTAGCGCGTGCCAGTAGCATGTGTCAATGTGTGCATATCAACTTTGTGTGCTAGTTATGATTTATACAATGCTTTCATAACTGATTTTATAAACTGAATTATTTTGGTGTGACTTGGTGTGGAGGTAACTCACTAGACCTCATGGTCTAACCCTCGTTTTTCAAAACTAAAACCTTTTTCAGGTAAGTAGTAGTCGAGGGCACGTTTAGAGTTTTGGCAAGACGTGGATTGGAGCTTGCGCTAGAAGGAATTAGAAGAACATCCTTTGAAATGTTTAGTTAGATTTTCTCAGCTGTATTTAGGGTTATTTCCGCGAACCATGTATTGTAAATCTTGTTAGTGGGACCATGTTGAGCCGTTTTTGGCGTTATGAACTAATGTTGGTCCCGAAGGCCTATACAAGTTTGTAGAAGGGGGGGGGGGGGGGGGGGGGGTTGAATACAAACACACTATTTTACTTTTCTAAATTGTTTATTGATAAATCATTAACAATTTACAGCTTGTTGCGGAAACAAGATTAAGGATAAACCTAAATCTAAACAAGTTGGAACACTAAGATTTCTTGCACTAAGAAAGATATGGAGATTACTAATAAAAACCTATCTTGAGAGAGATTTGAACTTGTCCAGAGTTAGCAAGTTACTTCAAAAGAAGTGAGTTCATCTCTTTATATACTGCATGCATTTAATGCAAGTCAGTATACACTTTACACGTGTCATCAGCTGGTTGGTTGCATGTCATTGACCTTGGTTGACAACCTTAGTAGCCGTAAAGATGAACAGTGTAGTATCAGAGTGTTTGTACGATTTCAGATTTTCGGAGGTTCTTGAATCAGGTCTTCATAAATAATGGAGGCCCAGTCAATGTTTAGACCTTTCAGCAGTGCGTATCCCATGGACTGCTGAGGTTGGGCGGCTTGATCAGAAGATCCGGATTTTGCTGTCATGCAGCTGATCAGGTGAGCGAAGATGAAATTCATCTCGCTGGGCATCTTGGATTTCTTTATCAGCGTCAGTTTCTTCTCAGGCTTCTTGTCCCTTCCAATATCCCAGATATAACCCATTGCGTCAAGGAAAGCAATGATTGCTTCTCTGTCAGCATGCTTTTTATGGTCAGGGAATGGAATGAAGGGTTTTTCTTTGGTGGCATTTGGGAAGTTTAGGGCTTTGCGGATAATGGCGGGTGTGATCTTGATGGTGCCATACTCAGTATCGCTGAGTATGTAGTCTATGGTTTTGGATGGATCTTTGGCAGAGGGTAGCTCAGTGTGTCTGGCAGAGTACCAGAACTGGGATAAGAGCCGCTGACTGGCAGGAGGTGTTATGGTCAGGGCTGTGTAGATGGGGCTGTTCTTCAGAAAACTTACAGCATCGTCCAGATGTGATACTTGCTTCCGAGGAGGAAACTCGAGAAGAGCTGAGAGGTTGTTGGCCTTAGTCCAATCGAGTTGATCCAGCTCGAACTTAACCTGGGGGGCTTTGAAGATGTCCATTTCCTCAGAGTCAGTGGAGATGGACTCAGCGGTAACATTCAGCTTTGAAGTTGCCATATCACTGTATTATCAGTTCAACCAAAGATGTTAACAAATAAGAATTATCTTAATGTGGAAAGAAATTTCCGTTAAGATTTTTCGAATTTTGTCCATTTCATTCAGACAAAAAATGTCTTAATGAAGATTAGGGTTTTTCTTGATTTTTAAAAGAAAAGTAAAACCCATAAAGTCTTGTATTCCAGTTTCTAAAAGAAAAATGGATACGAATGAAGAACAAGTTTAAGATTTAGATTTAAAACTTGAAGAACAACCATGAAATGGTTGTGTTCATAAAACCATGAAAGAAATGATTTTATTTTATAAAGTTCTTTTGTTTGATCTTGTTAAAACAAAGAGAAGATCGAAAACAAGTTATACGCATTTGATAAAAGATAAGAACATATTAACCCTGAAGTTTTGATGAAGAAGATGATGAACAGTTCTTGAGGTTTTTGAGAGCACAAATGCAACAGAGGATTCTTTTCTTGCGGAGAAAGATTGTTCGCGTAAAAGACAAATATAAACCAAGAGTTGTTTATATAGGGATTTTTAGAGAGAGAAAACCTTGAGCGGGAAAAGGTTTTCATCATGACACGGACACGTGTTTGCATTTGATTGGAAGTTTGAACAAAACGTGCAAACGTGTGTCAGAAAGAAATCGTGCCGAGTGTAATTCGTTGCAATGACGTCACAACTGTCCTTTCACATTCTTTTAGGATGTCTCTGAGGTTTTGAAAACTCAGGGACTCTTTTGAAAAACATGAAGCACTGAATAGAAAATGTCAGTGAAGATTTAAGGAATTTTCAAAATATCGCTGTTAAGGAAGAGATATTCAGCGATGCAATTTATTTTGAAATCTTGCATTTACATGCGATTGTCAGAGAGAGAGAGAAAACATACCTTTATATCAGTTTAACCAAGTTTATTCAGAGAGAAGATGAAATGGATTATATAAGTTGATTTTATCTCGAAGGCTATACAAGATTGTATAAACGTATCGCTGATTAAATGTGAACCGCTGAAGATTTTATCCTTCAAAGTTCAGCATTCCAAGCTCGCTGATGAGAAAGTTGAATCTTGTCTCATCAAGAGGTTTGGTAAACAAATCAGCTAACTGATAATCAGTTGGGATAAAATGAAGTTCTATATCACCATTCATCACATGATCTCTGATAAAATGATATCTGATTTCTATGTGTTTTGTCTTTGAGTGTAGCACTGGATTGTTTGCTATAGCGATGGCACTTGTGCTGTCGCAATAGATTGGAATTTTGGAGAGCTGAAGATCATAGTCTAGTAGCTGATTTCTCATCCACAAGACTTGAGAACAGCAGCTTCCAGCGGCTACATACTCAGCTTCAGCTGTGGAAGTGGACACTGAGTTTTGCTTCTTACTTGTCCAACTTACCAGCTTTCCACCCAGGAGCTGACATCCTCTTGTGGTGCTTTTCCTATCCATTTTGCAACCTGCAAAATCACTGTCTGAATAGGCGGTTAGATCGAATCCTGAGTCTTTGGGATACCAAAGACCTAGATTCGCTGTACCCTTAAGATATCGAAAGATTCGCTTTACAACTTTCATATGGGATATCTTAGGTTCAGCTTGATATCGTGCGCACAGACATGTTGCAAACATAATATCGGGTCGGCTAGCTGTAAGATACAATAGTGATCCGATCATCCCACGGTACAACGTGACATTGACAGGAACACCCTTTGTGTCCTTATCAAGTATCAGCGGTGGTGCCATAGGGGTTTTCATAGCTGAACTTTCAGTTAAGTCGAATTTCTTCAGCATATCTTTAACATACTTTCCCTAATTTATAAAAGTTCCTTTTTCAGTTTCCTTAATCTGAAGACCAAGGAAATATGTTAGTTCACCCATCATGCTCATTTTATACTCATCTTTCATTCTATCAGCGAAACGAGTACAAAGCTCAGGGTTAGTAGAACCAAATATAATGTCATCAACATATATTTGAACTAAAATGATATGACCTTTCACTTTTCTAAAAAACAAAGTTTTGTCAATCTTACCTCGCTCAAATTTTTCAATATGGAGATAAGTAGAGAGAGTATCATACCATGCACGTGGAGCTTGCTTTAAGCCATAAAGTGCCTTGTCCAGTTTATAAACATAACCTGGACGTTTAGGATCTGAGAATCCTGGAGGTTGTTCCACATACACTTCTTCATTCAGCTTTCCATTTAGAAATGCTGACTTAACATCCATCTGATGTACAGTGAAGTTTTTGTGTACAACATATGCTAAGAAAAGACGAATAGATTCAAGTCTTGCTACTGGAGCAAAAGTTTCGTCATAATCTATGCCTTCCTCTTGTCTGTATCCCTGAGCAACAAGACGAGCTTTGTTGCGAGTTACAGTACCATGTTTGTCCAACTTGTTTCGATAGACCCATTTAGTGCCTATCACCGTTTTGTCAGTTGGTCTACGAACAAGTTTCCAAACTTTGTTTCTTTCGAATTCAGTCAGCTCTTCTTGCATAGCGCTGACCCAGTTTGGATCTCTGAGGGCATCATCTATTTTCTTTGGTTCAGTTAGAGAAATAAAGTTAACAAATAAACAAATATTACCTGCACTTCTACGGGTCCGAATACCAGCGTTCGGATCACCAAGAATTTGATCGATTGGGTGATTTACAGTCCATCGCTGAGCCGGAGCATACGTCGCTGACTCAGTCTGAACTGGAGAAACTGAAGATGAGGCTTCAGCTACTTCTGGATTATCAGCTAAGAGAGGAATGTTTGCATTTGCCACTTCATTCACTGATTGCTGAGAAATAGATGGAATTTCTGAGACATTTGGATCAACTGCAGGTATAGTGTTTATAGGAACAGCTGAGACCCAAGATGTTTCATCTTCACTATTTTGCATATTTGGAATGATAGAAGGACCATCATTTTCTACGGTGTGAGCATGAGGAGTGGGAATATCTTCTGAATCACCAAGATGAGAAAACATCCATTGATTCAGTTCTTCTGTATCAGCGTTCGGTTTAGAATTCGCTGAACGGGATTCGTCAAACGTGACGTGAATAGTTTCTTCTACAGTTTGTCTTCTTCGGTTGAAGACTCTGAAGGCTTTGGAAACTGAGGAGTATCCAAGAAAGATTCCATCATCAGCCTTAGGATCAAACTTTCCAAGGGCATCTCTGTTGTTCAGTATGAAACACTGACATCCAAAGATGTGAAGAAAGCTGATTGAAGGCTTTCTCCCATAAAAAAGTTCATAGGCCGTCTTTTTGAATCTTTTAACTATCAGCGACCTGTTTTGCGTAAAACAAGCAGTGTTGACAGCTTCTGCCCAAAACTGAGTAGGCAGGTGAGAATCGCTGAGCATTGAACGTGCAGCTTCAATAATTGTTCTATTTCTTCTTTCAGCGACTCCATTTTGTTGTGGTGTTCTCACTGACGAAAAGTTGTGAGAAATACCCTTGCTCTCAAGGAAGGAATCAAGAGAACTGTTTTTGAATTCAGTTCCATGATCACTCCTTATTGAGCGAACAGTCATATTGTTCAGAGTTTCCATCTTCCGAACAAAGGTGATGAGTTCTTCAGGGGTGTCACTCTTAGAACGGAGAAACATTACCCATGTGAAACGAGAGAATTCATCAACTATGACCAGCGTATATTTCTTTCCAGCGATGGATTGTTTGTTAACGGGGCCAAACAAATCCATATGGAGTAGTTGTAGAGGAGATGACACTGAGGAAACTTGCTTTGACTTAAAGCTTGCCTTGGTCTGCTTCCCTTTTTCACACGCTGAACATAAAGACTCTTTGGCGTATGAATGTTGAGGTAGACCAGTGACTAACTCTTTGGATGAAAGAGTATTCAGTGTCTTGAAGTTGAGATGTGAGAGCCTTTTGTGCCATAGCCAGTTAACATCAGAAGATGCTTTTGAGAAGAAACAGGAGTTCTCAGTGGTTGTTGAGTCCATGTTTATAACGTAAACATTTTCCAAACGATAACCGCTGAGAGCTATCTTCTCCTTTTTGTCAGAGACAAAGCAGGATTCCTTAGTGAAAATCACATTGTTATCCATGTCGCAAAGCTGACTGATGCTTAGAAGATTATGCTTCAGCCCTTCAACATATGCGACTCTTCTGAAGGATGTTGTACCATTTGAAAGTACACCATACCCTCGGGTGTGTCCTTTTCCATTTCCACCGAAAGTCATAGAGGGACCCTTCTCTTCCTTGTATTCAGCGAGCAGGCTTTTCTTTCCAGTCATGTGTCTAGAGCATCCGCTATCGAGATACCAGATACCCTTCTTATCCTGCAATACAAAGGAAGATTAGTTTTGCTTGGGTACCCACTTCACCATGTATACGCGTTTGTCAGTGGAAGAAGTTGGAATGGGTTCAGCAGTCTTTGCAGCATTTGAAGATTCAGCTTTGTCTTTCTTCACTTTGGTCAATTTCTTGACCTCAGCGGTAGGAGTCACCTTGACCTGAATTGCAACTGGTTTGGTCTTCTTGGGTGCTATCTTCACCTTAGCTATCTTATCAGCTTTGGTGGCTGTAGGGCACTTACTTGCAATATGATCGGTAAGTCCACAGTGATAACATTTCCTATAACTAAAATTAGTTCTAGGACCACTTGAGTGCTGAGCTTTTAATTTGGAATTAGAAGTGCCAGCACCAAGTAAACTATTGGCTTTAGAAATGGGATGAACATTCAGTTCTTCAGATTTCTTACCAAGGACATCCAATCTGAGTCTAGGAGTAGATCGCTGAATAAGTCCAGATATCTGCTTCCTTGATCCAGAGGGATGAGCCACTGAAGCTTTAGAGGCATTCAGTTTTGGTACTACGATACCCTTCTGAGGATTCTGGTAAATAACAATTCCTTTACCTTTGTCTTTAAAGACAGAGGTAGGTTTTGAATAAACCATTTTCTCCTTGCCTTTTGAGGAGGTAGGAGTTTCCTCAGGAATTGGTGTAACCGACGAGGAGTACTGAGATGATGAAGTGTCAGCTACTGAGGATACGAACGTTCCAAATTTAAGCATTGAACGTTCAGTGGTTGGTTTTGGAGTATCATATTTATAACCCAGACCACGTTTATCACTCAGAGGAATCTGAGCCTTAATTATCTCAGTGATCTTTGTTGAAGAATTACACCATCCTTCAACAGTAGCTTGTTCGGCTTTTAATGCAGCGATAGCTTCTGCTCGTTCGATTTTGACTAGCTGATTTAAATAGACTTGATCTTTAAAATCATCTTCAATTTTAGAAAGCTTTTCTATTTGAAGGTGGCAGTTTTTAAGCTTTTCAGCGAGATCAAGATTTTGGTTTTCAACCACAGCTTTGCCGTTCATGGCTTCGTATAAACTTCTAGTCAGTAGATCGATTTTACGGAGACTATCAGCTTCATCAATATTTGCAATATTGGTAAAGAAGGAAGGTGATACCTGAATGGCAGATGTTGAAGTGGAGGGAATGTCTGAACTTTCTTCCTCTTCTTCAATCTTTGCCATGAGACATTGATTTGCTTCATCATCTTCAGAATCAGATGATGAGGCTTCTTCATCAGAAGCAGCCCAATCATAGTCAGCCATCAGGCCTTTTCCTTTCTTCTTAAAGCTTTTCATCTTTGCATACTTCTCCTTCAGCTTTGAGTATTTGTCATCTTTATTCCTTGGAACAAAGGATTTCTTTGTAAAAGCTGAAGGTCTCATAATTTTCTTTGACCTGCACTCGTTAGCGAAATGACCTGTCTTTTCGCAGTTGAAACAAGTAGCAGTAGCCTTATCAACAAAAGCTGATGACTTAGGCTTGTCAGCTATGGAAAGAGTTTTGTTCTTTCTAAACATTTTCTTCTTGGCGAATCTCCTGAACTTTTTAGTTAGGAGAGCCAAGGATTCATCATCATCTGAAGAAACAGAATCTGATGACCTTTCAGAGTTACTTTCTAACTCAGTGATAGTGACTGAGGGTCGCTGAGTAGAAGGTTCCTCTGAGATTAAAGCAACAGGGGTGCTTTTGGAATCTTTTACAAGATTCTTCTTAAGATGGCTAGATTGCTCATGATTCAGCAATGTGCCATATAAGGTAGCAAGGGTCATTGATCTTAGATCCTTTGACAGCTTGAGACACATGGAATAATTGTCCCAGCTTTCAGGTAAACATTCTAAAAACTTTGTCAGCACTTCAAAGTTAGAATATTCCTTACCAACCGTTTTAAGATCTATAATTAAGCAATTAAAACGTTGATGAACTTCAGAGAGAGTTTCATTCTTACCAGAAATGAAGCTTTCGTATTGTCTTACCAGGTTGATCTATCTTGAATCCTGGACTTCAGACGTTCGTTCATACTGAACACATATTGTGTCCCACATGGCTTTTGATGATTTCAGGTTCATGACGGAATGGTAGACTTCGTCAGGAAGGGCCATGGATAGTATGGATCTGGCTTTTGTATCTATAGCCACTTTCTTCTTATCTTCATCGGTCCACATGTGTATTTCCTTTGGAATCAGCCTTTCAGGAATAGCAGCTCTAGTTGCAGTGGCTGGAACTAAAGGATCAATAGTTACAGGGATGTGTGGGCCGTATTCAAGATAGTAGGTCATAGTAGGGTCTACACCTTCTAAGAAGAGCATCATCCTATTTTTCCATAAGTTGAAGTTGTCTCTGGAAAATCTAGGGGGTTTTGCAAGAGAACCATTGTCTATAAAGTGTGTGTTTGTGTTGGCCATTTTCAGATAATAGCAAGGAAGAGAAATATCTTAGATTAGATCTTGTTTATGAGATTAAACAAATCCGCTCTGATACCACTTGTTGGTCCCAAAGGCCTATACAAGTTTGTAGAAGGGGGGGGGGGGGGGGTTGAATACAAACACACTATTTTAATTTTCTAAATTGTTTATTGATAAATCATTAACAATTTACAGCTTGTTGCGGAAACAAGATTAAGGATAAACCTAAATCTAAACAAGTTGGAACACTAAGATTTCTTGCACTAAGAAAGATATGGAGATTACTAATAAAAACCTATCTTGAGAGAGATTTGAACTTGTCCAGAGTTAGCAAGTTACTTCAAAAGAAGTGAGTTCATCTCTTTATATACTGCATGCATTTAATGCAAGTCAGTATACACTTTACACGTGTCATCAGCTGGTTGGTTGCATGTCATTGACCTTGGTTGACAACCTTAGTAGCCGTAAAGATGAACAGTGTAGTATCAGAGTGTTTGTACGATTTCAGATTTTCGGAGGTTCTTTTCTGACATTTCGCACGGCGGCGTGCAAGGGAGGTTAAGACAAAAGTACTTTGTACGGAGGACTTCATGATCAGCTTTCGTTGATTCAGCGATTATCATTTACTATTCAGCAGATGATAAAGTTCAGCGATAGCTGAAGTCTTGTACTTGATACTTCACGTTGAGTGGACAAATCTGAGTCTTCGCTGATCCGCATCAGTTCATTAGTAGACTTGTCGCTGGTTCTTGAGCTTGATCTTCGACTTCAGCGTAGAACCTTTGTTGACGTGAAACTTGTCTTCAAGGATCATAAGTAAACAACTAACTTATCAGCGATCACCATAAGGACTGAACAGACTCAGAGCATTATGGTGAACAGTGTTCGCTGAATGTTTAATTTAAAGAGCGAGAGTTCCTATCAGCGGTACTGTAAGATCTTAGTACTTATCAGCGATAGTGAAACTCTGATACATATTGTTTACTTACAATTTTCACTTAAGTATTTAAGAGAGGGTCATTATCAAATCACTGAGGGTTTGGATCAACAACTAAAGAGGTAGCTTCTAGCTTATTATATGTTAAACTTTGGGTCGTTACAATTCATACTGAATAATAGAGAATTAAAAAGTGTAATTGATTATCTATTTCTAAAACGTTGTTAAGATGTTTGGGTGGAGTGATATTCATACTAAATATGTACCTTTATTCAGTCTGAATAAAAGGTAAATATTCAGTATGAATATCACTTCAACTTCTTAATATATTCCTATTATTCAGACTGAATAATAGAGAATTAAAAAGTGTAATTGATTATCTATTTCTAAAACGTTGTTAAGATGTTTGGGTGGAGTGATATTCATACTGAATATGTACCTTTATTCAATCTGAATAAAAGGTAAATATTCAGTATGAATATCACTTCAACTTCTTAATATATTCCTATTATTAAGACTAATTAAATTATATTTTTGTTAATTGTTTTAATTTAAATAGAAAAGAAGAAAAAACATGAAGATGAAGTCCCTTCTTCAACAAAAAAACGAAAGGCTGAAGATGAAATATTTTCATCCAAAAAACGAAGAAAAGAAGAAAAGAAGAAAAGAAAGGTATTATCATTATTCATTTTTTAAAATATTTATATATATTTAACAAAATGCATATTTTAATCATTTTGTTGTGAATATCAAATATGTTTATAGGTAAGAAGAAGAAGGATGCTAAGGAAAAGCATAAAGAAGCAACAAGTGGTAGTAAAAAACAACAAAAGAAAGAAATAAAGCAAGATGTTACAAAGGAAAAGAAAAAAAGAAAACACGAAGAAGGCAAGCCAAAGAAGCTGAAGAATATGTTTATAAAACACAGATCTCTATCCATACGGTCAACTC
Source organism: Saussurea involucrata (assembly GCA_033807775.1). Taxonomy (NCBI): domain Eukaryota; kingdom Viridiplantae; phylum Streptophyta; class Magnoliopsida; order Asterales; family Asteraceae; genus Saussurea; species Saussurea involucrata. The sequence continues at coordinate 71,339,911 of CM066318.1, read as the reverse complement.
CCAAAAACTTAATGCTAGTTACTAGAATGATGAGAACGCCACAAATAAACCGCATAAAGCAGATGGGGTTTGGAACCATTTTAGATATGAATATTGACTCAATACCATCTAAGCTAGCACACTACATAGTCGACAACTTTGATCCTGTTGATATGGTTATAAGAACAAGAAAAGGACCAATTCAGATTACAACGAAGGTTGTTAGTGATATGCTGGGATTAAAAGATGAAGGGATTGATATTAATACAATTCAGACAGATGTGGAATGGGATAGGATCGTTGAAGACTGGAGAGCACAGTTTGATAAAACTTTGATTAGACCAAAGGATGTTGTGAAGATGTTAAACGAATCTAACAATACAGATTGGAATTTCAAGATAGGTTTTGTTGTTTTATTTGTGAATACAATGGTTGTTTCGATGAATATGGGTACATGCAATCTATCAATTCTTTCACATTTGGGAAATAATTTAGAGTTCAAAAATGTGAACTGGTGTAAATTTATAATAGATTGTGTGAAGGAAAGCAAGAAAGGATGGAAGAGGGAATCGGATGCCAGCTTCTACACTGGCCCAATAACTTTTCTAACGGTATGTAATCAACTTTAATATCTCTTTTTATTCAAGACTAATATGCTAGTTAGAATTGTCTTAAGTAAGCAATACATTCATAATTCAGCATGAATAACTATGATAAACATGTTAATTAAATAGATAATGGATTGGCTTAAGCAAGAAATACATATTATTATTCATTATGGATTACTATAATATGAATTGGATTAAGCATGGATATATACATTATCTAAACTATATGTTAAGGCATCATTTTAAGTTATATTCATTTTGAATATTTGTCTTAATTCAAACTGAATAAAGGAAGATATTCAAAATGAATATTTAAAGTGTTCAGTCTGAATACTTTATTCCATATATTCAAACTGAATAAAGGTAGATATTCAAAACGAAGATAACTTAAACATTTTATTCATTTTGAATATTTGTCTTAATTCAAACTGAATAAAGGAAGATATTCAGACTGAATATTTAAAGTATTCAGTCTGAATACTTTATTCAGTTTGAATAATGTACTGAATATGGAATAGTTTAATAATTAATAACCAAATTAATCAGTTAAACATTCACAAATGATAATATAAGTTTTATGTAATTAACATATTTGCATTATATAAAAATATAGCTTCTTTACCTGGATTCGACAAAATGTGATGGATTTGAACACAATAAGACAAGGCCTGCTATTAAGGGATGGAATACAGAGAAGATGAAGACAAGAGAGAAGTTGGAGTTAAAGATTGGAGGATTTGACAGAGGAGAATTCAGTGAAAAGTATGTTGAACTAGAAGAAACAGAAAAAGTTTCAACAAAGAAAAAGACAGCAAAGGTACAAACATATTTTTACATTTGCATTATAGTACTAACTTTGATAACTAAAATGTATATATCAAATAAAAAACAGGAATACATGATGATGCTCGATGATAGTTTGGAGGAACTATTTGCAAACAAAGCAGAAATTGAATACAACTTGAATACAACAATCATGTTATATCCAGAAGATAGTTCTTTCACTGAATGGAAAGCAAGTTACAAGAAATCATTTTTCATCAAATCAGAAGTTATTGTTGAGGATGTGCAGAGAATTGAAAGGAATGTGGTATTGATGGAAGAAGGGACAAAAGAAGCAAATGTTTCTAAAGAAAAAGAAAAAGAAGATAACAAGATTTGTGAAGAAGGAGAGAAAAAAGATGAGACAGAAAGAGAGAAGAAAGATGATGATAAAGAAATGAATAAAATAGTATGGCCTGATGGTACACAATATTGGGAAGGCTTGGCAGATTCAGAAGAAATTAATAATGCTTTCAAGGATGCGAATGAAAAAACCCAAGAAGCAATTGAAAAACAACTTCAGGTTGAAGCTACAGTATTGATAGAGGATGTTATTGCAGACATTAGTATGGAAATCAAGGATAAGGAGATAAAGAAGACAGAAGAGGAAGAGAAGAAAGATGAAGATAACAAAGATGAACAAAATTAAGGACAAAAGAATGACGAAGAGAGGGAAGGAGAAAAGAATGAAGACAAGACTGAAGATAAGATGCAGGTAGCAGATGAGAAGAAAGAAGAGAAAAGGGAAGATCACACGGAGGCAGGAGTTGAGAAGAGCAAAGAGCAGAAAATTAAGAAGGGAAGACTGAAGTGGAAAAGAATAAAGAAGAAAAGGAAGAAGAGAAGAAGAAGGAAGAGAAGAAGAATAAGGAAGAAGAGAAGAAAAAAGAAGAGAAAAAGGATGGGGAAGAAGAGAAGAAAGAAGAAGAGAAAAAGAATGATGAAGAAAAGAAGAAAGCAGAAGAGAAGAAAGAAGAAGAGAAGAAAGCAGAGGAGGAGAATAAAGAAAAGAATGAGACCGAAACTTCTGATCCAAACTATTCTCTAGGGATATCACAGTTACATACCCCAAAAAAAGAAAAGAAAAAACTATTGAGGATGAAGAGGTGGTCAGCAAGAAAAGGCCACTTGTTATCAAAATAAAAAGAAACGAAGTGAATAACCCTGAGAAGAAATTAAAAAGAATAGAGAAAATAGGTGAACAATTGAAATCACCTTATCTTCAAAGGAGAGTCGATGTGACAAAGAATACAACAACAACAGAAAACAACGTTGGCAATTGGTTATTTGCTTTACAGGGAGATAAATTGTAAGTTTTAAAATTAATACATATTGTGAATTGTTAACTTTTATTTCATTTAGTAAAATCACTTTATATTCACTTTGAATATATACTTTATATTCAGTCTGAATAAAACTATATATTCAAATTGAATATATAGTAAATATTTCAAAGTGAAAATCACTTTATATTCACTTTGAATATACCTTATATTCAGTCTGAATAAAACTATATATTCAAATTGAATAAATAGTAAATATTTCAAAGTGAAAATCACTTTATATTCTGTTAGAGCATTGTTGTATTCAAGATTTACTGTAAAAGTCAATGTATTGTATTTGTTAGCTGTGCCTTTGTACCTTGTATGTCATGGGTATAAATAGGCTTGTCTAGTTCATTTGTTAGTAAGCTTTTGTAATCTTTTAGAAACCTTTTGTAATCCTTTGAGCTCAATACATGGATGACATATTTGCTCTCTAGATTCTCTCTCACTACATTCATATCTTATTGCTAGAGATCTGGGATTTCACAATTGGTATCAGAGCTAAACAGAAGATTCAAGCAGATCGAAGACCAAATTGAAGAATTTTTACACTGTTCTTCAAGAATTCGGACCAAGTGGCTTTTACTGTTCATCTGAAGTCTTATCATTCAGACATGAAGTTTTTCCAGATTTTGAGTTTTTGAATCAATTCTTTGCATCATGGCATTCGGATTTGCTTCCTGAACACTTTTAATTCTTGGATTAACATCAAAATCTGCACAGAATTGACAGATCTAATCGATTCTTGAATTTTTTTTCGAAAACTTCAAGATCACTGTTTTGATATTAATCTGTTCAAATTGATCGAATTGTGAATTGCAATCAACAGAAAAAGTGTGCGGATTTCAATTACGAACAATTTGATATAAGATTCATCACAATTGATCAAGAATTGAAGAAGTTATGGCAGATTAAGTGATTTTGAAGTTCGAAGTGCAGAATTCGGATCATTCTTGGTGAATTCGGATCATTCAAAGAGAATTCGGAACATTCATAGAGAATTCGGATTGTTCTTGGCATCACAAGTGTAGAATTCGACTCAAGAAGAATTCGAATTCATAGAATTCGAACCCTATTAGATTCAAATTGTAGAGAATTCGAACCCTGTTAGATTCGAATTGAGAACTTGTGTATTGATTTGAGTTGATTAAACTTTCCTAAGTATAGAATTCGAACCCTGTTGAGTTCGAATTGAGTGAATTCGAACCTAATTACATTCGAATTGAGTGAATTCGAACCTAAGTACATTCGAATTGAGTGAATTCGAACCTAAGTACATTCGAATTGAGTGAATTCGAACCTAAGTACATTCAAATTGAGTGAATTCGAACCCAGTTACATTTGAATTGAGTGAATTCGAACCAAGTTAAGTCCGAATTGAGTGAATTCGAACCCTTCAGCATCCGAATTCATTGAATTCGAACCCTCCTTCATCCGAATTCATTGAATTCGAACCCTCCTTCATTCGAATTCATTGATTTCGAATCCTTATTCATCCGAATTCTTGTGAATTTAAAAAAAAAAAAAAATTGATAGTGTATTTCATACATTGTAAGAGCTTTTCAAAAAAAAAAATTTATATAATTTTTTTTTGTAAAGTGTATTTTCATACACTGTCTGCTTGATCTTCTGAACGATCAATTTCTAGCAATTTTCAAAATGGTTTTACAACAAGTTATTGTTAAAAGCAGTGGTGAAGATTTGAAGCAAACTTTGAAAAAGGAGATTCCTCCAATTGCAAAAGTTTTTGTTAAACCAAATAATAAAATGTTGCAACAAGTTATTATAACAGAAACACCTTCTAAACCACATGTTTCTGTTAAACCAAATAATGTAGTGTTGCAACAAGTCATTTTAACAGAGTCATCCTTAAAATCAAAAACTCCTTCTAAAGACAATGCTTCAAATTCTTCAACTCCTATTTTAAATAAAGCATTGGAAGAAGAAAATGTTAATCTGAAAAGACAAATTTTAGACATTTCTTCTTCAAATGCTAAACTTACTAAAAGAATAACTGATCTTGAAGTTTATATTGCAGGTCTTGAAACAAAGAAAGACAAAGACAACTCAAGTCTGCACGATCAAATCGAGAAACTTCAAGAGAAAGTAACAACTCTTAAAAAGGAAAATGCTGATCTGAAGAGCATTGAAGACAGGAGAGAGAAGATTCTTAAAGAAAAGGAAATAATTGAACTTAATTGTATAAAACTTTCAAAACAAGTTTCTGACTTTGAGAAAGTTTTATTTTTAGAAAAAGACAAGCTCGAAAAAGAAAGAGCTAAATTTGAAACTGAACGAAATTTTTTTGAGATTAAAAGTTCTGAACTTTCCATAAAAATCTCTGAATTAGAAAATCTTTTGGAAAAGGAAAGAAAAGATTTCACGGAAAAGAAAAATCTCTTTGAAAAGGAAAGTAAAACCCTTAAAAAGAAAAATATGGAAATTTTCAAAGAGATTACTGATAAAAGAAAGTTTTTGGAAAAAGATTTTGAATCGGAACGTGAATATTTTGAAGATGTGATTCTTAATCTTACCAAAAGATTATCTGGTTTATCAGCTGATATTATGAAGGATCAGTTGATCAAATCTGATCTCCAAAAGAAATTTGATCTAATTTCTAAAGAGAAAAATGTTTTAATAAACAAAGTCAAAGAACTTGAAGACGTCATTTTTAAATTTGATGTCTCAAAGCAGACCGGTCATAATTCTATCTTTCAGACTCCATTTGTTGATTCAAATGATTCTGAATGCTCTTTTAAAACTGCTTCAAGTTCAAGTTTTAAAAACATTTCTTCTAAACAATTTAATAGATCAACAGATTTCTCAAAAGGTCGGATTCGTTCAACAAATCTCTTCTATAATCCTCTGTATGATAAATCAGATAACAAAACAAAAGTGCCTAAAGTTAATACTTCCAAACCTGAAGAAGTTCCAGTCTTCAAGAGGGTGAAGATGGAATGGAGAGTAAAAGGCACAACAGTTCCAAAGAAAGAAGTGCCAAAATCATCTGTATCCACATCAAATGCAAAGAAGAACAATGCGCTGAAAGGTAAATCTTCTGCTAAACCTAATCCTATTCATTCTGTAAATCATCTGATTAGTTTGGCACATAAGAAAATTTGTTGTTCTTACTGTGGATCAAATGATTTTGTGCATAAAAATTATACTTCTTTTTGGTACGGTACTTATAGTATTCCTTGTAAGAAATCTACACCTAACCTACTAGGACCCAAATGCCATTGGGTACCAAAATCTGCTTAAACTGTTTTGTAGGTATATCATGTGTTGTGCTGAATGTTACATATATACCACACACATGACTGAAAACAGATGAGAAGCGGCGTAATTTTTTGAAGAATATTTGTACTATTAAGGGGGAGATAAATATTTTTGGCTTTTGAACATATCAGTTCAAAACCCGTGCTTCAAAGACTATGGCTTCTGAACAACTCAGTTCAGGACCCGTACTTTAAAGACTAAGACTTCTAAACAAATCAGTTTAGAACTCACACTTCTCAGGTGATATCCTTAACTGTTACATCTTTCTGTTTCAAGGAACGTGGTAAAAGGTAACATTGGTTTATATTTTGTTTCTACCACTTTGAAAATTTGAATCTTTACAAATTTAATTCAATGAGATAAAATTTTCAATTTTCATTCAATGAATTAAATGTGTGCTAAAAGATGATTTTACAAGTGTTTTTGTTTTATCTGAGTTATATTTGTTTCATCTTTCACCTCTGAAATAAATCGAAAGGTCAGCAAAACATGAATGAAATTATGCTGAATGCTCAAAGATATGTGAATCTGGACTTATATAGAATATAATGCTCAAAAAGCCTATTTATCAGAATGATGAATGGAAACGAAAATATGGGGGGAGCACTATGATTAAGAACCAAGTGATTGAGATATCATTCATATTTTGTGATGGAAATTCGAACTTATATAGAATATCATTTAGTTTGAAAGTTTGTGCCTGTGGCCTTTCTGGTTTGGGAGAGTAAGTCCTAAGGGGTGCTCGACACCTAGTCCCTAAGATCAACTGGTCTGGGATCGGCTGACCCAAATCCTGCAATAGAACCAGATAGAAAGCCATGTTTTACTGGTACAAATGGGTTTAAGATATATCGATGTGGCCTTTCTGGTTTGGGAAATTAAGTTCTAAGGGGTGCTCGTCACCTAGCACCTAAGGCCAACTGGTCTGGGATCTGCTGACCCAAATCCTGCTATAGAACCAGATAGAAAGTCATGTTTAACGGTGTATCTTATTCTTACTAAACTTTTTGATCAAAAGATGCCAATGAGCACAAAATCAAAATATGCCAATGTGCACAAATCAAAAGATGCCAATGAGTACAAAAGAAAAGATGCCAATGAGCACACATCTCTTGAAACTTGGGAAAATACAAAGTCGCGATAAACCCGTAAATTTGTGAAAATTCTGATTTTGGACAAATAGTGTGAGTAGAGCAAAATATTCTTATATGTTTTAGAATTGCATATGCTTGAAGCTAATCATATTTCCCATGCTAGCACACCAAATAGATTTAATAAAGGGGTTGAAACTGAACATTTTTTAACTTGATATACAATGATGACTTGTTCTTGAATCCAAACACATGCATTTGATTTCATTTGATTGAAAAATCTGTTAAATTTCATTAAGTTGAATTTCTTTTGTAAAGTTTTCAAATGATCAAATGTTTGTAGTTATAAAATAAAATTCAATGAATGTTATTTTCCTTGTGTAAATTTGTTTTAAAATTTGTGCTACAATTTCAAATACTGTACGTTATTGAAATATATGCATACTTTCAGGGGGAGAAAACAAATTGCTCCAGAATTCTTATTTTGAGGGGGAGCAAGGTTATTCTGTAAGGAGGAGATTGTTAGCAATACTCAAAGACACGACTGAAATTGAAAATGGTTTTCGATGATTATGATGCTCACCATCATCGAAAAAGGGGGAGAAATGTTTAATTTCAATTTCATGTCAAAGAATTTTCAAATCAAAGATATTTCAAGTCAAAGATTCGTGAACAAAGACTGAAGATTGGGGAGAAGGATCATGTGAAGTCCAAATGTTGCTGAATTTGGTTATCTTAGTTCTGAGTGGTTATCGAAATGCGCTTACACCTAAAAGTTCAACAATGTGGATGGTTTCACATCTTTCTGATCCAAACTCTAATCGTTTCTGATTTATCTTGTTCCGAATTGATGGTTCTATATAAAGATATGAAATCCATGTTCAAGACTTGAAGACAATCTGTTGAAGATTGTATTGAAGAAGGTTGATTTTCCAAAGAAAAAGACAATGACTTTTCATGTTTGTCTGAAGATTCTTCAAAGCTGAGTTCTTAAAGAGTGTCAAAGCATATAGTTCACCGTGAACTAGTGGAGATAAAGCTATTTGAAGATGGTTTGATAGAGTTTCTGTTTGAGAAGATTGACTTTACAAAGAGCTGAAGACTGCTGTCATATTTTTTTAAATCTTGAATCCAAAGGGGGAGATTGTTAGAGCATTGTTGTATTCAAGATTTACTGTAAAAGTCAATGTACTGTATTTGTTAGCTGTGCCTTTATACCTTGTATGTCATGGGTATAAATAGGCTTGTCTAGTTCATTTGTTAGTAAGCTTTTGTAATCTTTTAGAAACGTTTTGTAATCCTTTGAGCTCAATACATGGATGACATATTTGCTCTCTAGATTCTCTCTCACTACATTCATATCTTATTGCTAGAGATCTGGGATTTCACATATTCACTTTGAATATAACTAATATTCAGTTTGAATAAAACTGGATATCCAAAATGAGTAAATAGTAAAATATATAAAAACGAAAATCACTTTATATTCACTTTGAATATAACGTTATATTCACTTTGAATATAACGTTATATTCACTTTGAATGTAACTTCAAATTGAAAATTCATATAATATGAATTCATGATCTACTTATATCATATCATATTGGACAAAACATTTAAATATTTAATTAAATTTTAAACAGGGACGTTGTGTTTGCTACAAGTGATGGACAATCAAGCTTCAGAGTCATGTTTGAAAGCATGATTCCAGAATCCGAGCCATTTGCGAATGTCATTGACAGCTGGTCAGTGATATTAAATCAAGAGGAACGATTAAGAAGCAATGATTCTCCAAAAAGATTATTCTGCACTACAGAAATTTTCGTAAGTTTACTATACTTTTAAACCAAATTACAAATAAGTATTAATATTAAATTATCCTATTCTTCATTTCAACAGCCACAGGAAATGTTCGAGGGGAGATTTATTCTAGAAAGAAATTTAAAGACCTTCACAAAAAACTTTTGTGAGAACATGAAGGGGAATGCAGAATTGGAGGTTTTGAAGAAAGGTGAATTGGTACATAACAATTAGATTAAAAATATTATTTGAATTAATTTTATTTCATATATCATATAATACATTACCTAAAATATTCATGCAGGTCTTTTTCCCAATCATCAAGAGTTCACATTTTTATCTTTTATGCTTTGATCTGAAAAACGGTGCATCCCATATTCTGGACAACAGTGCAACTGATGTTCCAGATTCAGCTAAATATGGGAACGTTCCAAAAATTGTTGTAAGTAGAATATTGTATTATCTAATATACTTTAATAATAATTATTTTATTTAGTATTATGAATAATAAGTATGATATGTATATAATGCAACAAAAGTGATTCATGATGTTTTTGGAAAAGCTTGGGGATGCCAGATCAAACAAGTTCAATAGAATAGTCCCGAAATGTAACGACCCAAATCCCATAACATACATCATAATACATAACATTCATACATAACTTTGATTTACAACAAAAGTTACATAACAAACCAAGTACGGTCTCATTAGTCTTGACATTACAAAATATATAAAAGCTTCCTAATCAACATCCAACAAAAGCTTCCTATACTTCATCCTCTCCTGCCGATCCTTAACCTGGAAAACATATTTTTGAAAACAAAATGAGGGTTAGACCAAACGGGTCTAGTGAGTTAATCCCAGTCTTTTCCAAAATCAATATAAAACTCTTTTCACATAATACTTTGTATCAAAATAGTTTACATAAAACCTTTCGTATAAGCACGCATATACCACACGTATATAAATACCACATTAGGACTCGTGCACCGTGTATCTCTCCTCATCTCATCTTCTTTCCCCTGGCCACATTAGTCGGTAGCAAGCCAACTAATCATCGTCACCGTACAATACAGTCGACTCCACTGTAATTACATACAGCCCCGCTGCAATTACCTACAACTCCACTGCCATTTCATGCAGCCCCGCTGTATTTCCATACAGCCCCGCCGAACAATAATTCGGCTCACTTATACTCGTTTCGTGCAATATAACCATAACATATATCTCAATATATTATCAATCATGTACACCATACATATAAGCACATTAATCACTAATTATCACATTCCCAAACCATACGTATGTATTCCAGTTGAAAATACTTTTAAAGTAAAACTCACCTGTTAGCTTAACAAAAATGCTTTCAAGCCTTTCTCCGAGCTATCCGATCCTTTATCCAAATACCTCAGAATCTGAAACCATTTACATACAAATATCTCCTTACCAACTTATGTATAAGACTTACTAGCAGGTTATGGACTCTAGATACATCTACATAACTTTTATCCTCAAATTTTACCCAAACAGCCAAGTTATCCGGAAACCTCAAAGTACCCGGACAACTATCCGGACAACACGAGGAATCCGGACACCACAAACTAATCCGGACACCAAGGTAATCCGGACGTCATCCGGTATCTAATTCATCCGGAAAACATAGAAAAAGAGACTTACCCGGATAAAAGTCTCGTCCAGACACTACTATAATATCATCCGGACACCATCAGTAGAACTACCCGGACACTACCAACAGGACTACCGGACACATTCATACTGTGTCCGGACACCTCTGTCGGTTTGTACATTTTAACCCAGAAACCGACTGAAATCGACCCCAAACATGCTATGGATGATTCTACTCCGATAGAAACATAGTACCATTGATTATAAACACAAAACATAAAAGAAGTATACCTTAATTTCTCTTCCAATCACTCCAAGTTGAATCCCTAGTTTTCTTCCCTTTTTCCTCTTCTTTTCTTCCCAAAACACACGCACACACACACTGAATTGTTTCTGTTTTTGTGAAAATATCTAAACTCATAAGGGTGTATATCAAACCCTAATTACTATTCTAGCCCTTGTACTATTCCTTATTGACCACACACCCCTAAACTCCTCACTAATAACTAAAACAACCTTTAATTTATCCTTTGGTCAAACTTTTACCCTTTAAACTTATAAACCCTCCTAAACTTACCCTAACATCAATTATAAAGAAAATAAACTTAACGGAACTAGAATTTAAATTAACGGATTTACCCGGGGTATTACATCATCTCCTCCTTAAAAGAATTCCGTCCCGGAATTCGGTTAGGCAATAAGGTATGAATACCTATTACTACTACCTCGAACTTATTCAAAGCCATAGAAACTAAATGAATAGCCACCCCACACCCACCTATGTCTCTAACACAGATCAGCAATATAAGCACAGAAATACCAAGAACCACTTCGCACCGAAGTCAGATAACACCTTAGCAAGTATAGAGTTTATTAGAAATGTACTTGTATCCTCATCCGGAATCTCCTCCTCATCCTGCGTTGTCATTTGGAATACTCGTCCCTTTGCCTTCGGTTCTTCAGACCCTTGTATCTCTCCCGTCCTGACACTTATTGGTTTCCCCGTTGTACTACCCTGTCGTACCTTCCATTGTGGACAGTCTGACTGAATATGATCAGGGGAATTGCAAACGAAACAAAATCGATTTGCGCGACAATTCTTAGCGACGTGTCCAGCCCTTCCACACTTGTAACAACTTCTAGGATCAACATAACAATTTCCTTGATGTACGCGATTGCATTTTGGACATAGTTTTTCATTCGGTCTAAAAGGTAGGCGACTATCGAACCTCTGAATTTCGTACTCCATTGAATCATGTGTCATCTCTTCCGATTTTCTTTTCCCAGCACTCTTATCATTTGCATCTCTCTTAATATCTCGTTCTACATTTTCCGCGACATTTACTGCGGCTGAGAAGTTATCAGGTCCTGTTGCAGTCACTAACTTTCTGACTTCCGAATTTAACCCGAAAATAAACCTTTCTGTCTTCATTGCCTCTGTGGCCACATAGTATTCTGCGAAACGTGACTTTTCCAGAAAACGGGCAGTATAGTCCCTAACTGATAAATTTCCTTGCCTCAAATTCATAAACTCTCCTTCCAATCGTTTAACTGCGGCTTGGGAACAAAACTGCTTCTTAAATGCTATAACGAATTCCTTCCAAGAGAAAGTGGAGTATATATCAGATCCTTCAGAATGAATATGAGCTTCCCACCAGTATAATGCATCCCCCTTTAACATTGCTGCTCCATATAATACTTTATCTTCTTCGGCGCACTTGCTCGTCTTAAGGATAGCCTCTATCTCCTTTAACCATTTCATCGCATTCACGGGATCCCTGTCCCCAGAGTAGGTCGGAGGTCTACAACTTAAGAACATTTTGTAGTCGCACCTCCTTGGCACCTGTACAACAGTTGGTGTAATTGGCATTTCAGCTTCCGTTTCAGGATCCGGTGTTTCAGCTTCACCGTGACGATTCCGATCAAACATTGCCTGAATACTGGCTTGTAGCCTCCCCATCTCTGCCATTAAATCACCTCTCGTAACGAACTATGTATCTTGTTGCTGAGTTCCGCCTCCAGTTCGGCCTCCAGTCCTACCCCCAGTTCTACCTCCGACTCTGCCCCCAGTTCTTATTGGCGGATTAGTTCTATTCGGATTTCTTCCTCCTCCTCGATTCGAATTTCGTGTTCCGCTTGCCATTCTGTAGATTTAAACAAAGTTAACATACACATAAGCACATACCCCATATAACAAGGTATTTCAGTTCAAACATGTACTTGTAAGTTCACGCTTACACTGGCCAGGTGTAATTTGAACATACCTTACATGATGTTCCTTCTACCTTTTTATACTTAACATCCCAAGGTTCTAAAATAATAAGGACATCCTACTTCACATGCAGTTTAAGTCTAGGTATAAATCCAAATACCTAAATCTCTTAAACTAGGGCTCTGATACCATTTTTAACGACCCAAATCCCATAACATACATCATAATACATAACATTCATACATAACATTGATTTACAACAAAAGTTACATAACAAACCAAGTACGGTCTCATTAGTCTTGACATTACAAAATATATAAAAGCTTCCTAATCAACATCCAACAAAAGCTTCCTATACTTCATCCTCTCCTGCCGATCCTTAACCTGGAAAACATATTTTTGAAAACAAAATGAGGGTTAGACCAAACGGGTCTAGTGAGTTTATCCCGGTCTTTTCCAAAATCAATATAAAACTCTTTTCACATAATACTTTGTATCAAAATAGTTTACATAAAACCTTTCGTATAAGCACGCATATACCACACGTATATAAATACCACATTAGGACTCGTGCACCGTGTATCTCTCCTCATCTCATCTTCTTTCCCCTGGCCACATTAGTCGGTAGCAAGCCAACTAATCATCGTCACCGTACAATACAGTCGACTCCACTGTAATTACATACAGCCCCGCTGCAATTACCTACAGCTCCACTGCCATTTCATGCAGCCCCGCTGTATTTCCATACAGCCCCGCCGAACAATAATTCGGCTCACTTATACTCGTTTCGTGCAATATAACCATAACATATATCTCAATATATTATCAATCATGTACACCATACATATAAGCACATTAATCACTAATTATCACATTCCCAAACCATACGTATGTATTCCAGTTGAAAATACTTTTAAAGTAAAACTCACCTGTTAGCTTAACAAAAATGCTTTCAAGCCTTTCTCCGAGCTATCCGATCCTTTATCCAAATACCTCAGAATCTGAAACCATTTACATACAAATATCTCCTTACCAACTTATGTATAAGACTTACTAGCAGGTTATGGACTCTAGATACATCTACATAACTTTTATCCTCAAATTTTACCCAAACAGCCAAGTTATCCGGAAACCTCAAAGTACCCGGACAACTATCCGGACAACACGAGGAATCCGGACACCACAGACTAATCCGGACAACAAAGGAGTCCGGACACCAAGGTAATCCGGACGTCATCCGGTATCTAATTCATCCGGAAAACATAGAAAAAGAGACTTACCCGGATAAAAGACTCGTCCGGACACTACTATAATATCATCCGGACACCATCAGTAGAACTACCCGGACACTACCAACAGGACTACCGGACACATTCATACTGTGTCCGGACACCTCTGTCGGTTTGTACATTTTAACCCAGAAACCGACTGAAATCGACCCCAAACATGCTATGGATGATTCTACTCCGATAGAAACATAGTACCATTGATTATAAACACAAAACATAAAAGAAGTATACCTTAATTTCTCTTCCAATCACTCCAAGTTGAATCCCTAGTTTTCTTCCCTTTTTCCTCTTCTTTTCTTCCCAAAACACACGCACACACACACTGAATTGTTTCTGTTTTTGTGAAAATATCTAAACTCATAAGGGTGTATATCAAACCCTAATTACTATTCTAGCCCTTGTACTATTCCTTATTGACCACACACCCCTAAACTCCTCACTAATAACTAAAACAACCTTTAATTTATCCTTTGGTCAAACTTTTACCCTTTAAACTTATAAACCCTCCTAAACTTACCCTAACATCAATTATAAAGAAAATAAACTTAACGGAACTAGAATTTAAATTAACGGATTTACCCGGGGTATTACACGAAAAGAGAAGCAATGAAGTGGAGAACAATAGAGAATACTATAGACTGTGCCATATTCATGATGCGACACATGGAAACATTCATGGGTGGGAATGTTAAGAATTGGGACTGTGGTTTGCAGGAAGAGTCAGCAGGTCAAAAATCTCAGTTAAAAATATGCGATACAAATATGTCACCAAGATACTTCTGTCAGAAATCAATGAGAGAAGGGAGTGGGTGATGAACGAAGTAAATGCATTTGAGCAGTTGCGAGAAGATAGGAAGAGGGAAATTGCAGAAAATGCGGAGAAAGTGAAGAATGAACGCCTAAGCGACATATTCTAGGCATTAAGAAGATGAATGGACAATGGTAAGTTTGTCTTGAACAATTGAATTTGGGTGTTTGGTTCAGTTAGTTGGTGATCTGTTAAATGTCGTTGGTGTTTTGATAAAATTATTCAGTGGGTTTGGTTTTAGTTGTTTTGTTCTTTGAAACAATTAAGTGGTTTTGTTTGGTGGATACATGTATGAACAATTATATAGGTTTATTTAGTTGAACAATTATGTAGGTTTGAATGGGTTACGATGATATATGGTTTAGTTAGTGAATGATGATGTAAAAACACTTATGTCGGGGTTTTTTTCGTTGAACAATATATTTAGTTTTTGGTTGGTTTAATGGTTTTTTAATTGAATTGGAAGATATTAAAAAATTGTTGTTTTGATGGTTTGTACAAATTAACAATATATTGCGTTTTATTCATGGTGAATATATCTATTACTGTAACAGTGAAAAAACATGTAATTTTATTAACTATGAATAATAGTTAATATCCAAAGTGAATATGAATAAAATTTTATTCAGTCTGAATAAACCTTTTAGCTAAAACATTTTAGTTATATTCAGACTGAATACTAAAAAATAAAAACTGTAAATGATTATTATTACTAAAACGTTGTTAACATGTTTGTGAGGGGTGATATTCATACTGAATATATACCTTTATTCAGTCTGAATATAGCCTTTTGTAAAAACATGTAATTTTATTCACTTTGAATAAATGTTTAATATCCAAAGTGAATATATTTTGTTCTGCATATTGCATTTTATAAATGGTTTATAAATATATTTCATACATAGTGAATAAAAAATATGTGAAAAATATTATTGAAATTCAAAGAAATCATCATATGAATTGTTTTTTTGATCAATATTCAAAATGAATAAAAAATCGAAACTATCACTATTACAAACTAAAAAACCTCTACTTACTAACATCATTTCTCGATGGGCAATTGCGTGAGTCATGGTTGGACAAATTATTACACAACCTACACAATCTCATTGCCTTTTTACTCTTTTCAATTGCTTTTTCTTTACTACTCTTCAACCTCTTGCCCGTACCACAACCTTTGTTTCTTATCGGTTTAGGATTGTGAACATCGACAACTTCTGGTTTTGACACGCCAAGCAACGACTCCATCACCTCTTCGGTACTGCGATGAGGAACACTACATCCACTAGCCTCCAAATTACTCTTCAATTCTTGAATTTTCAAAACAAAGTCTTCAAGCTTGTCCATATCATCAACTACTAGACCAATGCAATAATCAAAGGCAGCTTGAGCATCATTTTCTAGTTTCTCACGACGCTCGTTTCTTTCTCCAACCCAATGACGTTTCTTCAACAATTCAGAAGAAATGAGGTCTTTTCTCCAACGCTTCACTATATATTGCAAAGGTATCTCTTCAATGCACATATTCTTTAATACACAAAAAATATGACGACATAGCAAACCATAATGATGGTAAAACAAGCAGCTACAATCCAAAGAACCAATGGTCTTATTATGCACAACCTGAAAATAAATTCAAATAACTTCATTATTCACAATGAATAATAAGTTATAATTAACATACAATTAACTAGAACTTTATTCAGTCTGAATACAAGGTACATATTCAGTATGAATATAACTTCACCTTTTAATCTATACCTATTATTCAGACTGAATAATACAAAACAAAAATTAACTGATTATTATTATGAATATCTAAATGAAATAAAACTAACCTTGTGATCAGACTCTTTTACATATGCTTCAAGATTTGAACTGGATGCACCATCTTTCTTTTTAGGTTTAACCTTCTTCTTCTCAACAACAACAATAATATCAGAACCATCTACAACACTCGAAGATGATTGAAAACAGGACCAAACCGATTCATTTATCTCATTCTAAACATCTCTAAATACAGCACGAGTATATATCTTAGAAGCATGAACCTCAATTGGAAGTGGTGTACTAAACTTTGGAATGGTTGTTCTTGTTTGATGATTGAGCAACCTATGATTATTCCGTTGTTTGTCCATAGAAGAATCAAATGAGTCAATAAAAGACATAAGATTTGCACCGTGATGAAAAATTAGTGAAAAGAATGAATTTTCACTCTCAGATCTTGATGTCGTTCTCATTAGCCGAGCCATAGGAATATCTCTATAAAATGATGGAATCCACCAATTCCTATTAGCATACATATAAGACAACCACTTGTGGCCAAGAAGATCAAAGTCACCAATTCAAGATTTCCATCTCTCTTCAAATTGAGTAGCATCAATGTGTTCATCCCATATAAGAGCATGAAACCTTTTCTTGAAATCAGTATTTGAAATAATATTGGAAGAAATCTGAAAACAAAAAAGATAAAATACAATCAACATGAATACTTACACTATTCAGTCTGAATACTTTCACTATTCAGTCTAAATACCTTAACTATTCAGTCTAAATACCTTAACTATTCAGTGTGAATAAACATGATAGAAAATGAATATTTACACAATTATTCAGTATGAATACATGTAAGTATTCAAAATGAATAATAAAATTATTCAGTATGAATAAAGAAATACCTTCAAAGGCAATTTTGTACTAATGTGCCATATACAAAACCGGTGCCTTGAATCTGGAAAGACTTCAGAAACAGCTTGCTTAATAGCAGGACACTGATCTGTAACAACCAACTTTGGTGGTTTCCCAAAAGATTTCAAGAAAGAATGAAGCAACCATTTATAAGCTTCAATATTTTCACCATCAAGAAGGCCAGCACCAAGAGTTACACAATTCTTGTGATTGTCAATTCCTGTGAATGGGACGAATACCATACAGTACCTAAAACAAATATAAATAATATAAGTTACAAACAAAGACATACTAAAATAACGTATAAAATAAAAAAACAAATACTTACTTATTTGTCCGGAAGGTTGCATCAAATGAAACAATGTCACCAAACTCTTCAAAGTTGCGTTTAGCTATTTGGTCGGCCCAAAAAACATAATTCAAGAGACCTTCATCGCATTTATATTCAAACTAATAATTTGGCACATACAATTTTCTATTATTCATTTTCCTAACAAATAAATTTGCATCGCTATCTCCAATGAAACAATTACGATCCCGTTGAAAATTTTTATACTCAACCTTCGTTCCACCAACCATTTCGTAACCACCCTTCAATTGACAAAGAATATTGTGTGCTTGTGTAGCACCAATATTTGCATTTGACATCTTAAGAATCCACCTTTGCTGAGAGTAGTCTAATTTCCGACTACTTTTCAACAAGTGCTTCAAATCATCATCAAACAAACAATGGTTATGTTTATCTTCAAATGCATATAATATAAATGAAATGCCACCAGGAACAACCTTGAGCTTCACACATGCATCACAACCAGTTCTTTGAATGTTACTGTTTCTTTTCTTTTTCGAATCCAATGTATCCACCTGGACAGAATCTGGAAAACAGCCCTATTGCACACAACATACCTCAAAACAACCATAGAATATGCATTTTTTTTTCAAAGAAGATAGTCTGACATCAAATCCAGCTTTTGCTGCATACTTCTTATACATTTCGATACCTTTTTCCAATGACTCAAAAACCTTACCAACAACAGGTTTCAAATCTTCTTCTACAACAGGAATCCAAAACTT
This sequence comes from Saussurea involucrata, assembly GCA_033807775.1. NCBI lineage: Eukaryota > Viridiplantae > Streptophyta > Magnoliopsida > Asterales > Asteraceae > Saussurea > Saussurea involucrata. Next base: position 71,321,308 of record CM066318.1, on the reverse strand, counting down.
CATTCCATCACCATCAACTTCATTAACAAAAGACCCATCTTCATTTCCACTATGAATTTGATCTATAAAGTATATTAAACATTATATTTAGAATGTATACAATATAATATAAAGCATTCAACATAAACAGTTTAAATATTCAAACTGAATAAATGATTCTTTTTTGATATCTACATTTATTCAGACTGAATATATGGAATTATTCAGACTGAATAAAGGTAGATATCAAAAAAGAATAAAACTTAAACATTTATTCGTTTTGAATATCTACATTTATTCAATCTGAATATATAAACTTATTTAGACTGAATACAGGTAAATATTCAAACGAATATAACTCAATCGTTAAATTAAGAATGACTATACGCAAATAAAATGACGTTGATTACTTTATATTCACTTAGAATAAATGATTATAGATAACACTTTGATTACAATAAAACAGAAAAAAACTTATTCAAAACTGCATACAATAACAAAAAAAACATGAAGAAAATTCGTAAGAATAAAAAAGAGAAAAAACAGCTAATTTAATAACAGATAAAGAAATAATAAACAAAATTAGATTTAAAACATTGAATAAATTTGTATTACAGAAACAAATATCAATTAAACAAAACAAAACTTACATATCAATGATTCATCCACATTAGATAAACTGGAAAACACAGAAAAGGAATCATTTTGACCGATTCTTGAATCAAGAAAATCATCATCATCAACAAAATTGAATGCTTGATCAACAAAAGTGTAGAATTATCAACAGCAACAGAATCCATAGAAACAGAGTAGTATATCGAGAAAAAGAGATTTGCAGAAATCGAAGGAATTGTAGACTTTCGACCTAATTAGAACAAATCGAATCAGATGAATGATTTAAGGAAGGAATGAATCGTGAAAGAGAAATCAGAGATATTTAATGAACGAAGCGATCGTGATGAGAGAGATTAGGAAAAAATCACGAGTAATACCGAGAAATATGGAAAGGATATGAAATACTAAACAGAAAAATTAAAAATCTGACGAAAATACTCCTAAAGCTGAATTTCAGGAACGACTCAAATATGGCTGCGATCAATGGACGAGATCTGTCCTCATGTTTACAATTGAATTTGAGCTTTTAGTTGAACTTTCCTCTCTCTCTCTCTCTCTCTATATATATATATATATATATATCTTTAAGAAAAATTGAAATGCCAGAAACACCCTATCACTCTATGCTCTCTCTGGCTCCAATGTGGCTCTGCCACTACATTTAGTAATAAATCTCGAGGGGGATTAACATCCACAAGATAAAATACGCGTTGAATTGTGAAAAACCTTCTAAAATATCAAAATAATATTACAATTACATGCCGATAATACATACTATATAGTAATATCGCAAGTTATTTTTTGCACATAAACTTCATTATGTAACTTATTAATGTTTAATAAGACAATTAATTTCGTAATAACCTAAACGCTTAATTGTAAAGTTTTGGAGGTTTAAAGGTATTTTAGTGGAAACTTCCAATATACAGGGTAAAACCCTCTAAGCCTTATTCATTCTTTTCAGCAAATCGTTTGCCTAGAGAGAAAGAGGAAAAAGGCATTGGAGAGAAATAGTGTATGTTTGTGCGTATTCTTGAGGATATAGAAGAAAGAAGCTGATTCACGTGGATTTCTCTTCATCTTCATTAAGGTAATCATCTCCTTTAGTATCTTTCATGTTTTTTGTGAGTTTTGTGGTTGAGGTTTTTGGGAGTTTTCTTTATTGAAGTGCTTGTGGATTAAAACTTAATAGGAGTCATGATTTTGATTGAGTAGTGGTTGTTTTTCATTGAGGTTTTGAGCAAGAACAACCATTGTTGGTGATTCCTTCAAGGGTTCTTCATCTTTTTTGGTTTTTGAGAAAAATGTGTTCTTCAATGATAGATTGCAATGGAAAATTTGATATTTTTGATGTTTAAATATTGATTAAGGAGCTTAAAATCGATTTGGGTATGAGAGGCTTTGAGGATTTTTGTTGAAAAATTATGCAGACTCAAACAGAGGCTGAAACGATTCCCAAGCGGGGTTGGTCGCTTGGAAGTCGCCCTAAACACTGTTTGGGCGATTTTTGTTTTTGGGTCATTTCTCGTTTGAGGCTAGAATCGAGGCACCGATTAGTGGTTTGTCTTAGGGATTGTTAATGATGGTTTTGGGGAATAACTAGGTTGTTTAACACCCTCATATGTCGTGGAACTTAGGTGTTCGGTTTGGGCACTTGTAGCTTCAAGTGTGAGATTAAGCGTGGACGACAAGTGAGTTTTCCTAACTACTTTTATTGATATACAAGCTTTGAATACGCATGATGTTTATTGAAATGCATGTTTTACATTTGCATAAATCATGTTGGATTTTGTATTGAAATTCAAAGTGTGCATTCATTGGGGTGGGGCATGAGATGGCTTACTATGGGATGTGTGACCGAATCGGAATGCATGAATTCGTTTCATGACATTTATCTATGGACAAGTGTGAGCCCGAACACGTTGTCACAGATGTCCATGACTTTAAACATGTGCCATCTACATGTGTTAAGTGTGCGTGCATGATAGTTGGAATATGTGAATTATTTCTAAATGTTTTATAAATCAATTTGAATATGACACTATTGTTGTGTGTTGATTCTTGAGGGAACTCACTAGACCTTCGACCTAACCCTTACTTTTATAAACTAAAAACCAATTTCACGTAAGCTCGTTAGTGAGGGTTCGAGCAAGGGAAAAGGGAAGATGTGAGCTCGGAACCTGGAGGATGGAGTGAAGTTTTGTAGTTCTTCCAGACTTAGTTTTACTTTTATCAATTCTCAGTCGTGGAGGTGTTTACACGCGGTAGACAATGTGATGTAATACAATATAGGACTTAATGTTTTGGACCATTTTGGCATTTATTTATCCTATGTTTTGTTTTGAGATTTGGATTATTACAAATTTCGAGTCGAAGTATTTTCCATGGCAACATATTAATCCAATGACACATAATGCAAATAAATTAACCGAGAAACTGGAAGGGAATTTTGCCGGGCGTCACAAATGAAAGCAATATTCAATAAAAAAAGTAAATTACATTTTTGGTTCTTGGGGTTGCCACTCATTATCAAGTTTGATCTCTATTTTAAATTAATTACAGTTTTGGTCATTGTGGTTGTCATTTTGTTTCACTTTTGGTCTTTTATAAATACCTAGAAAAGGGTTTAATGTATAACTATTTCTAATCTTATAGATTAGTAAGAGGGATCACAAGCAAAATAAAATGGCAAACACAACACCCAAAACAATAATTAATTTAAAATATATATCAACTTGATAATGAGTGATAACTACAAGAAAAAAAATGTAATTTACTCTAAAAAATTGTAAAGACTTCCATTTCCTTTTAGGCAATGCTCCACATTCTCGTCTAAGAGTGTAAAGATTCTCGTCTAAGAGTGTAAAGGATGCGAGTCGAGCTCGATCATCAGTATAGTCAACACAAACTCGATAGCCAAATTTCAAACTCAAACTTGCTGGAAGCTCGAACCATGCTCAAGATCAAATCAAGCTCGACTCGAAATCTCGCTTGAAGCTCGACCGTTCCTCGAATCATGCTCAAGCTCAAACGATGCTCAAATAGCCAACGCTAAACTAAAACTTTAATCATGGTCAAACTTGACAAATAATGTTGCATTGGCCAAAGCAACAATATGAAAACATATGTTTTCAAGCTTTTCCTTTTAATCATGGTCAAACGATGCCCTTACCTTCCCTTTTATAATCTTCTCCCACTCCCCACCTTTTGATTATCAAGCGATGTGGGATCAATGTTAGAGGCTTCACGCTTTTCTTCCATCTCATATCTTAGGCCGTGCGTACCGCCATCGGGTACCACGACCGGGTTCACATCGGGTTGGGGCGGGTAGCCCGGGTACCGCGGGTTCGGTGGGTGCGGGTAAGAGTGGGTTCGGGAACCCGGTCCTAATGTTTTTTAAATATAATCGGTGGGTGCGGGTAAGAGTGGGTTCAAAGGGTATGATAGGAAGCGGTACTCCACTTTAAGGTAAAGAAGGTAGGAAAGAGAAAAGCTGATGTGGCGCTGAGGTGGCATCAGGGTTCAGAGGGTAAGATAGGAAGCGGTACTCATGGTCTTATAACTCTTCTCTCACTCTCCTACATTTCTAATAAACTAATGTAGGATAAACCACTACCATCCTTTCCTTTTCTTTAATTCTTTATAAAAAATATAAACGTTATTCTAATATTATTGTTTTTTGTTAAGACAAACAAACTAATTCATAGTTTTTTCCTTTATATTATAAAATTAATTATACATAACAAAAAAATCGACTCATGAGTTTATCGAGTCGAGTATTGGGTAGCTCGAACCGACTCGTTAGTATGTCGAGTCGAGCTCGAGTTCAAGCCAAACTTACTCAAGTTGAGTGTTGACCAAGTCGATCTTGAGTAGCTCGCGAGTTGTCTCGTCTTGTTTATATCCCTATTCTCGTCACATCACATTTAATGGTTGTTCAAGTTACTCGTCGATATTTTGGTTAAAATATGTTTGAATACATTCCATGATATCGAGGTTGCCTAAAATGTTGAATGGATAACTACAATTCATTACCCTTTTTTGCAACCATTTTCTTGGCACAATTGGTGAATGAATTGCAAATTTTTGCTTGTTTTCTCCAATTTATCTTTGGTCACTCTCCAGAACCGACGTTCATTTTCATAAATATTTGTAAATGGCATCTCGTGGTAGAGTTTCCGGCGCTCATGATTGTCTTTATACATCTTTTGCCTTGATATTCATTTTTCTCGTCGATTACATCAAGATCAAAGTGTTCTGAAATCAAAGTTTGCGTCATGATTCATGTTAGAACTTGGCGTGGTTCCTAGTAGTGAAAATGTTGTCCGACAACAGTTTAGATGATATCACCTCTTCAGGGAGTTTTTTGAGATTATTAAGATCTTGATTGACTTGCAGGGACATGGACAGTTGTAACCATTCCTCGTTCAAACTTTTTAGGAATAACACATTCTTTTCTTGGGTTCGATAATGATAGGCGGGTTTACACCCCCCTAAATCTACCGCAAGTGTTCAGGTCGAATCAAGTAATAGTACTTAGAAAGTACGAGTATCGAACCAAAGGAACCAGGTGTCAAGTACCACAATGACTGTATAGATTATTAACTAGACGAATGCAAATTGATTTGTTTTGTTGATTGTTGAAACACAAATTAAAACTTTAATTAATTCAAATAAGAGAAAGAGTTGGAGGGTTGGTTTCTTCATGAAAACAATCAATCAGCTAAACAGATTCGACATGATTGGAATAACTTCAGGATGAAAAGCATAATCACAAAATATTACTATACTCTATCAAGCTATAGCAAAAATCATTCAAAACATTGTATCATCTTTCGATCTAAACAATTGTAATTGAACAATCAGTGATTAAAAGCCATAAAGAACGACATATCATATTTTTATCTCAAAATCGTCCAAGACATAAAGGATTAATCAAATCTCAAAACTTTTCTCAAAGGTTAAAAGATTCATAAAATCAAATAATAGTTGATCGGACTATTACAAGCATTAAGAACAATCCCAAATGTTTCATCCATCTAAACCAAACCAATCACATCTATCCATAATGCTAAACGATTATCAAACTATGATTCACACCAACCCCCAACATGAACGGATTAGTTCATATTGGGGGTTTTAAAACTCAGAAATGAAACAATGAAAATGAAAGTAAACATGCTTTGTTCTAAAAGAAATGAAATCTATAAACTCCCTGAAAAGCTTAAGTCGCCGATGAACGTACTCGATTCGCCTATTTGATTCTCGTTACGTGATGTTTCTAGCCCTCTTCTCACCTTCAAAAGTCGCCTTCTATCTCCCAAAATCGCCCAAAGAAAGTCTCCAAACGTAACTGATGATGAATGCCCTCAACCCTAGCCGACATATAGGATAAAAACGGCCAGAGCCTAGGCGCGTATGGCGGCGCGTGTTGGGTCGCGCAAGGAAACGTGCAGACCTCTGGAATGTACTCAAACAGACTCCCGCGCGTATGGCGGCGCGTGTGGAGTAGCGCCGCGACTCGCGCCGACCACTGTAATGTTTACAATTAGGTAGTGGCGCGGTTGGTGGCGCATGTGGAGTAGCGCCACGAGCCGTGCAGAACACTGTTCACCATAAAATTTGATTTTCTTCATTTTGGTCCAAAAATGCTGTAAACTTCCTCTGATTGATTCCGAACTTCTCTATCCTCAGCCATTCAGGATAACCTGTACTTCCTCACGAAAACCATTAAAATCTACTATTTTACTTGGAAACTCACAACAAACAGACCGATTTCGGGATCAAAATAATGTCGAAAAATGACATTATCAACAACCCCAAATCAAGCGTTGCTTGTCACCAAGAAAAATAGCGTCAAAATAAACATCAACCACAAACCAAACAATCGCAATTTCGTGTTGTCGGGAATATCATTAGTGATCTCTAGTCAACTCAACAATCACCACGAGTTATCTGTGAGATGAACTACTAACCAACAGACCTAGATATGAAATTCTGAACAGCAAAACTTTGGGGAAGGGAGCTATCAGGGACCACATCACACTAGAGTGTACTTAGACTAAACACACATATAGAGGATTTCGCCTTGACCCTACCTCACGGTTTTCTCTCTTCACTCGAGCCCTAGGTTTCACACATGTTGTCATGCTTTCAGGAGTTGGGTACAAAAATTCACAATAGCATGCATGAACAACAATTAAACAAGAACGCACAATTGTACACAAATTGATCTAAGAAAGAATCCATTATCAAGACTAGGACATAGAAATGTTGCTTTGCCACTCTATACAAACTCCATGCTGAACTCAGATCTTTGAATGGGCCATGGTTGCTGCTTAAGGATGCAGGTCAATGGATTTATGACGATGATTGGTGACCCTCCCATTTTCTTTCGCTAGTACTTCACAACGTTTTACTCAGACTCCTTAACTGACCCCTCAGTTTTTTTATATAAATAACCCTCGAATTGTCATTCTTAAGCAAACTCCTTTATGAATGAATCGCTTGGTTTATGGCTGGGGTAGACAAGTAGGTTTTCATTTTTTTATATTTGAACTGAGGGGGTTACACGAGTTTCATTTGGGTACTTTGAGTCATGAAAACAGTGGGATTGGCAACAACCAATAAGCATAATGATTTCACACATGGTTTGTTCTCAAAGATAGGCAAAAGCTTCACCTCCTATTCCTATGGATGTCTTTGATAACAGATGCAAGTTATAGTGAGATCAGCTACAACAACGACCAAAAGACTAAATGAGAAGTGTATCGAGTAATGCATAGTGTCTCGGAATCGAAGTTAGCAAGTGTATGGCTCAACAAACTCACGGGTGGTCTCCACTAATGTCTCTAATGTATGTAGTCGCCTATGTCCACCCTTGTGCTATATTATCCCTTCTAATTCCTCCCCCCAAAATTAGTGTCTTCGAAAACTCACACTAAGTCATGCTAAAAAGGTCGCCCACTCTTCACTATAAACAAGGTGATTGTTCAATCCACTGAGATCAACCAATAATAGACTCGACAAACCACCCCAAACCAGACACAAACATTGTCCCCAATGGAACCAATAACAACACATAGCAAACAATCACGAAACTTGCGATACGGTACAGTCATCCAACTAAACATAAAAACAATTGAAAATGATGTTCATTACCAAATCATAAAAATAAAATAAAAAGGTTACCCCACCATTCAATCGCCTCGATCTCGTCTGCTCGGCTCCCCTTGTGTACGCCTTCTTCTCCTTGGATTTTATGGGCCCGCTTCATCTGGATTTGAAGTGCTAGCTGCCCGCGAGTTTCCATCACTTCTCGTGTATCTCCTTCCTTCTAGTGCTGCAAACCCTTTGACGCATCTCTAACTGCATATGGTACATCTGTTGCGCCAGTCCAGGTATGTCAGTTCCGAGCTCCACCCCCTCCATATCAGTTGCCGGATTGTAGTCGACATCATCATCATCAGCATCCATGTCATCCACTCCCGTTGGAACGCGCATACGATTTCTCTCTCTATCAGTGGCTTCCTTCCGATCGAACCGATTTGCTGCATTGACTTGCGCATTGTAGGTATGTCGATCGAAGGGTGGTGGTGGTGGTATCGTGACACCAATGTCACAACCGGCGTCCCGGTAAAATTTAGTTATTAAACATGGAAAGGGTAAAATGCCGACACTGTTGGTGCTGGATGCTGCGTCTATCAGTTGAAGCTGAATGATGTGGCCTATATCCATCGGGAGGTTGAACTGGAGGTGGTAGAGGACTTTGGCGACATATGTGTCAACTGTATTGTCGTGGGAAGTTGGCGTCAGGTTGCACTTCAGGAATTTCATCCAGAGTGCGATCTCCGGTCGCAGTTCACTCTTTTTAATTTCATGCCGGTGGGGAACCCAAATTTCTTTGCCACTCCTCCGTAAAGATGAGGACAAAACCGTGCTGTAGTAGGCATCGTTTCTGACACCGGGGGATTGGAGTCAAATCAAATTTGGCACCAAGGTTATTAGGGCGCAACACCCCATAGTGGGCGTAAATCGCCTCCACCGGCATCCGTACTAATCTTCCTCTTACCACCACCGAGTGAAACTCATTAAACGCCGATGGTATCATGGCAGCGTAGAAATCGAGAACCAGCTCCTGATCGTATGGCTCTGGGTAATTAACAAATGTGGTCCACCCTCGCTCTGCAGCTATCTCTCGCACCCTCGCGTTGGGTATCTCATGTATTCGCATCCCTCTTTCTGGCCAGACCGGTCTGTTCTTGAATTTCTCCCTTCTCTGCTCGACTCGGCCATTTGTATGCTCAGTTAATGCTTCTCTTTCTTCCGGGCGCAAGTTGAGGTAATGAAACCAACGTCCCGCTGTGGATGGATTAGTGCGCACCATATTTCCTGAAAATGGTGCATCCATTAGATATAGAAATCTTTGATTATGCCACCCCAAACCTAATCTTTAGATTAGGTTTGTTTTCACCATAATGAATCATACAACAATAAAGTTCAAGTGAAAACGGGGACCCCAAACCTTGGTGAAACCAAGGTTTGCAGTAGGAGTGTTGTGTGGATGATATCAATTTGACACCCCAAACCAAAGTTTGGTTAGCCATTTTAATAATAAGATACCAAAACTCATTCACACAAAGATGCAAGCACAATCCATCAACACATCATCAAGAGCATGCACATTAACATCCACATTATATCACATTTAGCACAAATACAAACCAACACTTAGCACATGGTATCTCTTCTAACAAAGAAAATACAAGAACCCCAAACCTTGGTGAAACCTAGGTTTGGTTTATCTTGGACAATATGAGCGTTATACTTTTTGGGTAAAAAATACACCCTCGACCGACTTGGGAAATTCCCTCGACATGACCCATGGACATTGATTACCCTAATGACCAAAGATAATACCCATTATTATCATGTCCCCGACATACGTTAATAACCACGATAGTTGGTTATTGAAAGGCATCTTGTGTCAATAGTTATTCAAGATAGTGTCTTTATATCTCGTGATCGCACATCACGTGTCGCATGTTACACGTCACACGTCACTAGTCTTATGTCGCCAGTTACAACTCGTCGGTCTTACGTCGACAGTCTCCTGTCGTCGGTCTTATATCGCTCTGGTCCTGCGAAAGCATCGTCCTGACATCTTGGTATTACGACCTAGTGGTCTTACGACCTAGTCCTACGACATCATCATCTTGGTCTTACCACCTAGTGGTCTTACGACCTGGTCTCACGATGTTTTCATAAGACCATTCTTATATTAAGATAAGGTCTTACAAGACATTTACAGTCATATACCTGGTCGTGTACTTCGGCGACGGTCCTATGCTCTATAAGACCGGCGTCCAGAACTCAAGACGGTCTTACGGTTACAGTAACCATTAATGGTCAACAGCCATTTCCTTTGTTCATTAATGCAGGTCTACAAGCAATTATGGTACAACGGTCAGTAACGGACGAGCTCTTAATGACATTAAAGACTCGACAACGGTTACAAAGGCAATCATCAAAGCGCATTTAATGCCGACAGCGGTTACAAAACCAACCATTAAAGCACATTTATTGCCGGCGGAAGCTATATAAAGGCCTGCTCCACAACCGAAAAGACCATCTATTATCTGTTTACAAGCTATTACACACCGCAAACACCGTAATTCACAAAGTATTCAAACACACATCGTAGATGCAAGTTTCGCACGACGGCAGTTTGAACCATACGACGACAACTTATTTCACACGTTTTACACACGACACACGACTTTTACACACGTCTGAATACATTTTATCTCTTATTGTAACTTATTGTACACATATCACTTGTTACAAAAGGATTATCGCCCCTGATTGGCAACCATAGTGCACTGTCGACTCTAACACAGTCGACCGCGGTTTTTTCCCTCGATTTGGGGTTTTCCGCGTCACCAAAATCTCTTGTTTCGTCTACATTTTCTTCGTTATTTTTCTTGTTTATTTCTATGGTTCAATCTTTAGTTGATAAGGTCCGAAACCAAACCTTAAATCGTATTTCTATACAATTTTCGGCATATGACAGTTTAGTGCGATTTTTGGCATTAACAGTTTGGCCCCATCCGTGGGACCCAACTAAGGATTTCCTTTGAAATAAACATCGTATTACTAACGTTTCCTCTTATGTAGATCTTCGTTTTCTATATGTCGACTTCAAGTCTTGACCACACGACGAAGATCCAAGTGGAGTTGGAAGACACTGATAAAAAAAATGCTCAGTCAATGTATCGCATGTATCGCATCATCCGAGGGGCTCGGGGGCTCGGAACACCCGTCACAAAATATAAAATACCATATTTTGATTTCAAAAGTCCTTGGAAAAAGGAGCTTATCGACTCCAAGTTATGGTAACTGTGACTTCCCACTTGGATGGAATATGGTATAACAACTATATATAACAAAACCACAAGGCTTGTGGCGTACTGGTTAAGGCTTGTGGGGGATGTGGCTAGTAACCCATCTACCCCAAGTTCGAATCCAGGCGCTTCCAACTTGTGGCCACTGGGGATAAACTCAGGGGTGCATGCTTTCGCACTCGGTGAATGTTGCCTGGGATTAGTCGGGTCAATTGGCTCGGATACCCTTACAAAAAAAACTCTATATAACAACTCTAAGTATATCCTCTTCGTTCAATTATTATGATCTAACATATAAATGTTGATTTAATAATCAAAGGATCATTGGTCAAACCAACGACCACCCCCGATTTTACAGTGCAGGCTCACAAGATCATATAAACGCAGGTCTTACGATTTATATCGTGAGAAACAAAGTCTCGACGACTTAAAACGCAGGTTACGATTTATAGTCGTCGATAAGAGACGACTCACATTTTTGAATCTTATGATCGCCAGTCATGGCAAATGAAGGTTGCAATTTATAGTCGTTGATAAAAGACGACTCCCCCTTTTTAATCTTATGATCGCCAGTTATGGCAAACACAAGTTAAAATTCTCGGTCGCCAATAAAAGCGACTCGCATGTTGAAATCTCATGATCGCTAGTCATGACATATGTCGTCAATAAAGACGACTTGTACATTGAATCTCACAATCACCAGTCATGGTAAGACGCATGTCAAAACGCAAAAGTCGCCAATAAGTGCGACTCGCGTATTTTAATCTCATGATTGCCAATAAAGGCAAGTCGCAAGATTAACCCTATAATCACAAGCAAGAGTCTTTCAAGAAGGCGACTACGTCCTCCGACGAGTGTTCCAAAGAACTCAAGACCTTAATGCAGGTAAAATTTCCACCAAGTGGGAAGGTCCTTATCGTATCTCAGAAGTCGTGGGTAAAGGTGCCTATCGGCTCCAAACCCTCGACGGTCGAGATATCCCACGCAACTGGAATGCAACACATCTGAAAAGGTATTTCTTCTAAATCCTTTTCCTTCTTTCATACGATTTTTTATTCATCACGATGATTACTGACTTAAGCATCGGAGGGTCGTTGGCTAGCCAACGACCAACCTCTGACATTGCTTTATCGCAGGATCGCACGACATAAGTTACTAAGTCTATCATACGACTTCAGTAAAATCGTACGGTATAAACAATCAGTTTTATTAGACGACTCGATTGTATAACTATAGGAACACATTATTCAAGTTCATCGTATGATCAAATCACACGATCGTAAGGTCTAGCGACCCCACAAGCTAAGTTCTTTAACTTAGAAAAATTTCATGTTCTGAATGAATGCTTTGATCGCATGCGCTTATGTTTGCTTATACGATTCAAAAAGTCTTATGACTTACGTTCTAATCGTTGTATTTCAATGGATGCCCAAGCCGCACGACTTCTTGTTCATTTTTGTACTTAATGAATTTTTACAGTTGACATTACATCTGTCCATGACATGTATGAGTCGAAATAATACTCAGGTTCAATAGAAAGGTAAAAATTTTACCGATTATCGCTAAAGCAAAACTTACACACTGTAACATAGGTCTCTAACGACCGTATCGGCTCAGAATGCCAGATCATAGGTCTCTAACGACAGTATCGGCTCGGAATGCCAGATCATAGGTCTCTAACGACCGTATCGGCTCGAAATGCCATATCATAGGTCTCTAATGACCGTATCGGCTCGGAACGCCAGATCATAGGTCTATAACGACCGTATCGGCTCAGAATGCCAGAACGTAAGTCTTTAACGAATGTATCACAAGATTCTTAAATTTTATCTTGGTTCGATCATTTTATGATCGCCGCCAAGGTTTATTTCGGCCCAATCCTCTTACGATTGACTCCCGATCCATACGTCTCATTTTGATTGATCATCGTCAGATCCTTGTGTTTTAAGATCGTCTTACGATCATCGTTAGTTTTTCATCCTTCACATTAGTGGATGAATACCACAAGTAACTTGCGCATTAAAGGTCATCTTTCGATCGTCGCAGCTTAGAAAACATTTTTTAACAGATGTGTCATTTGTACACTGTCGACCGGTCTCACAATTCTAGCTGACCAAGTCGATTTTCTTCTAAATGATCCAATTAACAAAAGTGACACGTCTCCATAGAAACACATTGGTACGATATCTGAAATTCAAATGGCTTTGAAATTCAAATCTCAGGGGGCTAACTGTTTGGGTAAAAAATCAAACCCTCGACCGACTTGGGAAATTCCCTCGACATGACCCATGGACATTGATTACCCTAATGACCAAAGATAATACCCATTATTATCATGTCCCCGACATACGTTAATAACCACGATAGTTGGTTATTGAAAGACATCTTGTGTCAATAGTTATTCAAGATAGTGTCTTTACATCTCGTGATCGCACATCACGTGTCGCATGTTACACGTCGCACGTCACACATCGCCAGTCACACGTCACTAGTCTTATGTCGCCAGTTACGTGTCGCCGGTTACAACTCGTCGGTCTTACGTCGACAGTCTCCTGTCGTCGGTCTTATATCGCTCTGGTCCTACAAAAGCATCGTCCTGACATCTTGGTCTTACGACCTAGTCCTATGACATCATCATATTGGTCTTACGACCTGGTCTCACGACATTTTCATAAGACCATTCTTATATAAAGATAAGGCCTTACAAGACATTTACAGTCATATACCTGGTCGTGTACTTTGGCGATGGTCCTATGCTCCATAAGACCGGCGTCCAGAACTCAAGACGGTCTTACGGTTACACTAACCATTAATGGTCAACAGCCGTTTCCTTCGTTCATTAATGTAGGTCTACAAGCAATTATTGTACAACGGTCAATAACGGACGAGCTCTTAATGACATTAAAGACTCGACAACGGTTACAAAGGCAATCATCAAAGCGCATTTAATGCCGACAACGGTTACAAAACCAACCATTAAAGCACATTTATTGCCGGCGGAAGCTATATAAAGGCCTGCTCTACAACCGAAAAGACCATCTATTATCTGTTTACAAGCTATTACACACCGCAAACACCGTAATTCACAAAGTATTCAAACACACATCGTGGACGCAAGTTTCGCACGACGGCAGTTCGAACCATACGACGACAACTTATTTCACACGTTTTACACACGACACACGACTTTTACACACGTCTGAGTACATTTTATCTCTTATTGTAACTTATTGTACACATATCACTTGTTACAAAAGGATTATCGCCCCTGATTGGCGACCATAGTGCACTGTCGACTCTAACACAGTCGACCGCAATTTTTTCCCTCGATTTGGGGTTTTTCGCGTCACCAAAATCTCTTGTTTCGTCTACATTTTCTTCGTTATTTTTCTTGTTTATTTCTATGGTTCAATCTTTAGTTGATATGGTCCGAAACCAAACCTTAAATCGTATTTCTATACAATTTTCGGCATATGACAGTTTAGTGCGATTTTTGGCATTAACATATACCAAGAGATTGCAAACATTCAACCCAAACACAAAATTATTCTCTCAAAAGAGAAATTAACCCACAATTCCACCAAATAATGAAATTATTCAAGCCAAACAACAAAATCAGTGGACTTTTTCAACATCTCTAACACATAAACACATGTACACTTGAAGAGTTTAAGCAAGTAGCTTAGAGATGTAGTGTACCTTGATTTGATGTGCAAAACCCCAAAATTTTAGAAACTAGGGCAAGATATCATACCTTTGATCTTGATGGATGGTGGAACGAGAGTAGAAAATTGAAGATTCTTGGTGGAATGGATGAAAATCGGCGCAATGGACTGATTGTGGAGAGAAAAATGGCTGCCAAATACACTAGATTTTGATAAAATGAGACAAAGGGCCGAAAATTTCTTTAAATACCTGCAGACGGGTCGGCGCGAATGGTGGAGCGGGTCGGGTCGTGCCGAGAGGCGCACTGCGCACTAGATTAAAAAGCACTCATAGGTCCGCGCGGATGGTGGTGCGTTTCGATCAGCGCTGTGGAACGCGCAGGACATTGGTCCATTATCAAACAAATGTAGGCGCGGATGGTGGTGCAGATGGATCAGCGCCACGGGACGCGCAACTTTAAAAACGTGAACACTCCAGTGTTCTGCACGTATGGTCGCGCGTCTGGACTAGCGCCGCCAGTAGCGCCGACCACTGTTTTCCATTATTCCTTTTTCTGCTCGCTTGCCTATTTTTATCATCGAGGCTGCTTTCAGGGATCGAAATTACACCTAAAACACACAAAAACAAAAGAAAGCACACAAAAATAAGGAAAAAGACCAAAATAAAAATTGCGATTTAACCTATGGTGGGTTGCCTCCCACCCAGCGCCATATTTTATGTCGTGGCACGACTTCTCAGTCCGCTTACTCTCCCGGATCGTCCAGATATATGCTTGCGATCCTCGGGATCTCACCTCCTAAGTAAGGTTTGACTGGTTGTCCATTTACTTTAAATCTCTGCCCGTCAGCCCCTTCTAACTCCACTGCTCCATACGGGAATACTTCCATTACTTTAAACGGGCCGGACCACCTGGACTTTAACTTTCCTGGGAACAAACGCAATCGTGAGTTAAATAATAACACATTCATACCTGGAGTGATTACCTTTTCACGAATGTTCCGGTCGTGGAACTTCTTGGTCCTATCTTTTTAAATCAAAGCATTCTCGAACGCATCGAGCCTGACTTCCTCTTGCTCATTCAGCTGCAATAGCTCCATATTCAATTTCTAGCTCCATGTTCAATTTCTTGATTGCCCAGAATGCTTGACACTCCATTTCCACAGGTAAGTGGCATGACTTCCCGTACACTAGCCGATACGGTGTTGTTCCCAAAGGTGTTTTGAACGTCGTTCGGTATGCCCAAATAGCGTCATCAAGCTTCAATGACCAATCCTTACGTGAAGCATTCACCGTTTTCTCCAAAATGTGTTTCAACTCTCTGTTTGAGACTTCTGCCAATCCATTCGCTTGCGGGTGATAGGGTGTGGTTACTCGATGCATTACCGAGTACTTTTTGAGAACCGTATCAAGGTACCGATTACAAAAATGGCTACCCCCATCACTGATTAAGGCCCGAGGAACACCAAAGCGTGAGATATACTTTCTCAAAAATTTGATCACAACTTTGGAATCATTCGATGGCGTTGCAATTGCTTCAACCCATTTCGAGACATAATCGACCGCAACTAAGATGTACTCGTTCCCGTATGAGTTTGGGAACGGTCCCATGAAGTCTATTCCCCACACGTCAAATAATTCTACGTCCATGAAGATCTTCATGGGCATTTCATCCTTCTTCGTCATATTACCTACCCTTTGGCACCGGTCGCATTTGGAAATGAACTCCCTTGTCTCCTTAAACATCGATGGCCAGAAGAATCTGGATTGTAAAACCTTGGCCACCGTCCTATCAGTACTGAAATGACCCCCACATTCTAATGTATGACAATGAGTAAGAATGTCGGCCTTTTCTTCATCTGGTACACACTTCCGAATCATCCCATCAGCACACATCTTGTACAAGTACGACTCGTCCCAATAATACCGCAAAGCATCGGATAAGAACTTATTCTTTTGGTGCGAGTTCATGTTGTAGGGCACCACTCCTCCTACTAAAAAGTTCACCAAATCTGCATACCATGGTTCTGATTGACTAACCTTTAATAATTGCTCATCCGGAAATGTGTCATTGATGGTGGTTCTATTCTTCTCTTCTTCATTACCCTCAAGCCTCGACAGGTGATCTGCAACCGTGTTTTCTGTCCCCTTTTTGTCCAAGATCTCCAACTCAAACTCTTGAAGCAGTAACACCCATCTAATGAGCCTCGACTTGACATCTTTCTTAGCCATCAAATACTTCAAGGCTGAATGATCCGTGTATACTATTACCTTTGCTCCCACCAGATACGATCTAAACTTCTCACATGCATAGACCACCGCTAGCAATTACTTCTCGGTTGTGGCATAGTTGACTTGATCTTCATCTAAGGTCTTGTTGGCATAATAAATTACGTGCATTCTTTTTTCTTTCTGTTGATCCAAACCCTCAGTGATTTGATAATGACTCTTTTAGAAACACTTAGTGAAAATTGTAAGTAAACAATATGTATTAGAGTTTCACTATCGCTGATAAGTACTATGACTCTACAGTACCGCTGATAGGAAACTTATGCTTTTTAGATTAGACATTCAGCGAAACTGTTCATCAATAAAGCGCTGAGCCTGTTCAGTCTTGTTGGTGATCGCTGATAGTTTTAGTTGTTTACTTATGATCCCTGAAGATAAGTTTCACGTCAACATAGATTCTACGCTGAAGTCGAAGATCAAGCCCAAGAACCAGCGACAAGCCTACTAATGAACTGATGTGGATATCAGCGAAGACTAGACCTGTCCACTCAACGTGAAGTTTCAAGTAGAAGACTTCAGCAATCGCTGAGCTTTGTCACTCGCTGATAAAGTACTGTTCAACGAACGCTGATCATGAAGTTTCCTCTACAAGTTACATTTGTATTATCCCCTTGCACGGCTCCGTACGAACTGTCAGAACGGACATCCCTTTTGTCCAGAATCGTACAAACAACTCTGATTCTACACTGTTCATCATGCGGCTACTAGGTTGTCTACCAAGGTCAAAACATGCAACCAATCAGCTGCTGCCACGTGTAAAGTTATACTGCTTTGCATTAAATGCATGCAGTATATAAGGAGAAACCCTACATCAAAATGAAGTGCTCGGCCATCTTCTCTCTACTATCTTTGTGTTAGGATATTATTCGTAATATTCTTATCTCCTTTCTGTCTTAATTCTAGTGCAAAAACTTAGTGTTTTTAACTTGTTTAGACTAGGCTTAGTCCTTAATCTTGTTCCGCAACAAGTTGTAAATTGTTTAATTATATCAATAAGCAATTTAGAAAGTAAAAATCGTGTGTTTGTATTCAACCCCCCCCCCCCCCCCCCTTCTACAAACTTGTATAACCCTCCGGGACCAACAAGTGGTATCAGAGCGGATTGTTTAATCTCATAAACAAGATCTTGCTTATACTAATCTTTTCTCTTCCTTGCTATTTCTCATAATGACTACCAACACAAACACAAACTATATTGACCATGGTTCTCTTGCAAAACCCCCTAGATTTTCCAGAGATAACTTCAATCTATGGAAAAATAGGATGATACTCTTCTTAGAAGGTGTAGACCCTACTATGCCTTACTACATCGAAAATGGCCCATATATTCCTGTTAGAATTGATCCTGAAGTTCCAGGCAATGCTACTAGAGCTGCCATTCCTGAAAGATTGGTTCCCAAGGAAATTCATATGTGGACTGATGAAGATAAGAAGAAAGTAGCTATCGACACCAAAGCCAGATCCATTCTTTCTATGGATCTTCCTGATGAAGTCTACCATTCCGTCATGAACCTAAAAACCTCCAAAGCCATGTGGGACACAATCTGTGTTCAATATGAAGGTACGTCTGAAGTCCAGGACTCAAGAAAGATCAACCTGGTAAGACAGTACGAAAGATTCATTTGTGGTAAGAATGAATCTCTCTCTGAAGTACATCAACGGTTTAACTGTTTAATAATAGATCTGAAAACCGTTGGTAAGGAATATTCTAACTTTGAAGTTCTGACAAAGTTCCTAGAATGTTTACCTGAAAGCTGTGACAGTTATTCAATGTGTCTCAAGCTATCAAATGATCTAAAATCTATGACTCTTTCTACCTTATATGGCACTATGCTCAATCATGAGCAGTCGAGTCTTCTTAAGAAGAATCTTGTAAAAGATTCCAAAAGCACCCCTGTTGCTTTAATCTCAGAGTCACCTTCCACTCAGCGATCAACTGTTACTATCACTGAGTTGGAGACTAACTCTGAATGCTCATCAGATCTTGATGAATCTATGGCTCTCCTTTCTAATAAGTTCAGGAGATTCGCCAAAAAGAAAAAAATCAGAAAGAACAAACCTCTTGCTCTCACTGACAAGCCTAGATCATCAACTCCTGTTGATAAGGCTACTGCTACTTGCTATAACTGTGAAAAGATAGGACATTTTGCTAGCGAGTGCAGGTCAAAGAAAGTTTCTATAACCTCAACTTTCTCCAAGAAATCCCCTAACCCCAGGGCTAGAGATGACAAGTACAACAAGCTGAAAGAAAAGTATGCAAAACTGAAAGGCTTTAAGAAGAAAGGCAAAGGCCTGATGGCTAACTATGATTGGGCTGCTTCTGATGAAGAAGAATCATCTGACTCTGAAGATGATGATGAGGCCAATCTCTGTCTCATGGCCAAAATTGAAGAAGAGGAAGAAAATTCTGACATTCCCTCTACTTCAACCTCTGCTACCAAGGTATCAAATTCTTTCTTTACACATATTTCAGATCTTGATTAAGCTGATAGTCTTCGAAAGATCGATCTCCTGACTATGAGTTTATATGATGCCATAAATGGCAAAACTGTTGTTGAAAATCAAAACCTTGATCTCTCTGAACAACTTAAAAATTGTCACCTTCAAATAGAAAAGCTTTCTAAAATTGAAGAAGATTTAAAAGATCAAGTTCATATAAATCAGCTAGTCAAAATCGAACGAGAAGAAGCTATCGCTGCATTGAAAGCTGAAAAAGCTACTGTTGAAGGATGGTGTAAATCTTCAACAACGATCACTGAGATAATTAAGTCTCACATTCCTCTGAGTGACAAACGTGGTCTTGGTTACAAAGCTGACGCTGAAGAACCAACCACTGATCATTCCATGCTTAAGTTTGGAATGTTTGGGTCCTCTATCCTTGACACTTCATCCTCTCAGTGTTCCTCTTCAAAATCTACCATCCCTGAGGAAAAACCTACCTTAATCTCCAAAGGTAAGGGTAAAGAAAAAGTTTTCAACCAAAAACCTCAGAAGGGTACCTTTATACCTAAGCTGAATGCTTCTAAAGGTTTAGTGACTCATCCCTCTACTTCTAAGAACAAGATCCCTGGATTTATTTAGCGATCTACTCCTAGAATCAGAGTGGATGTTATTGGTAAGAAATCCGAAGAACTGATTGTTCCTCCCATTTTCAATGCCAAAGGTATACTTGGTGCTGACCCTTCTCATTTAAAATTAATGGCTCATCATGCAAAAGTTCCTAAAGCTACTTTTAGTAATAGGAAATGTTATCACTGTGGACTTACCAATCATATTGCTAGTAAGTGCCCCACAGCCACCATAGCTGAAAAATTAGCTAAGGTGAAGATTAATGCCCCCAAGGCAAAGAAGACCACTGAGGTTAAGAAATTAACCAAAGTGAAGACAAGTTCTGCAGCTGAATCTTCAAGTGCTGCGTGTAACACCCTAAAATTTGGAAAGAGCAACTAATTTAAAATTTTCGATATTACATCCGAAACAATAGGTAAAGTACCTCCAATTACAAACAATGGTTATCACCAAGTAATACATACTACACAAGTCTCATTACCAAGACTAAACTCACTTCGGACATCACTTAATCCAAATACAAGTGCTACTTCCCAAGGGTAAATGCGGAAAACATAACTTAAGCTATTCACCTCTCGTGCACATTTCTAGCACTCGCCACTTCACAATGTAGCTAGAGCTACCCCAACCTGAGCCTGTTGCACATGCCGACAAATAAAAAGGGTTAGGCTTACGCCTAGTGAGTTCAAGCATTTCATCATGACTATATAAATTCATAAATCAAAAGGTAGTAGTTATAGTCATGATCTAAGTAAATCTTTTAAATGAAAGTTGTGACAAATACTATCATTTCCAAAAAGATTTCAGAAACGGCACAAATGCCTCCTTTTCCAACGCACTCAAAATTCATGGGAATCCTTCCCAAAAGTGTAAAGCGTTTTCCCAAAAATGAGTTACAATCCCAATTCACCCAAATACGTGAATAAGTCTAGATTAGGCAAAACCTTCAAATACAGTTGACAATACATACTCAACCCATAAAACATGGAAACCATCCAATTAAACATAACTCTTTATTAAAACATAATACGAAGCAAAACTCACGCAATCGTAAAATGTAATAAAGATCAAATACCATAAAATAGAACTCCAGCAGTTAAAACATCCAATAAGAATGTAACGTAAATCCGTCCATCAATCATGGAAAACAATCCATATGCATGTACTATAGCCTCAACAATGCGAATGAATAAAATACCCGAAATTAACACCCTTCGGTGACGGGGGAGACCCGATCTCATCGAATGTGGCAAACACATAAATTAAACCACGATCAAATAAATGCAAGTAAGCTTCTTGGATGTGGAAAACGGATGACATCAACCATACTAGGTCTTTAGTCAATCCTCGGCATCAATCATACTAGATCTTTAGCCCATCTTAGACATCAACCATACTAGGTCTTTAGTCCATCTCAGACATCAACCATACTAGGTCTTTAGTCCGTCTTCGGCTTCAACCATACTAGGTCTTTAGCCCCTCTTAGACATCAACCATACTAGGTCTTTAGTCCATTTAAAACCACCAAGTTCAACCATACTAGGTCTTTACCTTGGAAACCCACCATCCAAAACAAGCTTACTCGACTTAAATATAAATACATGACCCCAAAAGAATAACTAATTGTTAGGACAATAAATGTCCTACATATTTGAAAGATATATAAATAATTATATAGTGAGTACTTAGTTTAATTATAGAGGATTATTATTGTAAAAGCCTTAATTATTGTTAATTGGGCTTAGTTTGTTTAATGGGTTTGGGCCTTGTTGTTTAAAGGCCTAGGTATTTAAGGTTATGTTAACCTTTAGTTTTAGGTTAAGCGATTCATTTAATCGATTATCATTCATGAGAGCTTAATTGTTTAGAGAGAGATAGTTAGGATTTCCATTCCAATATTTGTAACTATCTTAATTCTTGAATGTGAGAGGGATGACAAGTTGAAATCATTAATCTGTTCTTGTTATTCCTCATTGAATCGTTGTTACCTGTTAAACTGGAACTAACAACTGGTATCAGAGCAGACGGACGGATCGATTCCAAGGTTTGAATTCATCAAAATTCTGGTTAGTTTGACTTTTGCTCGTCTGATTTTTTCTTGAATTCTTGACTTTTGATTCAATCAAAATCAGTTGTTTTTACTTATTGGGTTGTGTTAGCATTACCATTCTAAGAGTTTCTGCAAAATTTCACATCCTAATTCGTTCGTTTGATTGGTCAATTTGGCAAAACAAGTTCTAAAATTTTGGTAGTGTTCTTACTCAAAAAATCAATTTTTGCTATCAAAAGGTGTTGTTTTTGCTCTAAAATCGATTGGGTCATTGTTGTTTTGTGCTTGGGATTGTTTCTAACCTTTCAGGAACACATTAGAGTAACCCTAGTGGAATTTTCGATCGATTTTGACAAAACAGCCGCAGAGTCCGGACACCACAGCCGCGTTTTCCGGGCAGATCAAGGTGTCCGGACGTTTGTGGTTCCATCCGGACAAGTCATCTTTCTGGGTAAGTCATCCATCCGGGTAAGTCAATCATCCGGGTAAGTCTTTCAAATTTCTATTTTTCCGGGTAATCTAGTTCCGGACAACTCAAAGTATCCGGAATTCGTTTTATCCGGAAATCCTCATTTACCCGGAATCATCGAAGTATCCGGACACATCATTCTTTCCGGAAACTTCTAAGTACCCGGTAAAGTCTTGATTTTCCGGTTACTGCCATCCGGTATCTTCAGAGCATCCGGTAACCTTGGTTATCCGGACAACTCAAGATATCCGAACAACTCCTGCTTATCCGGACAACTCTGCACTTTTTGAGCTGTGTTTTCGTAAATCCAATCCAGATACTTTCAGATCACTACATTACTTGGATTACTATCCGGTAAGACCACTGTAGTCCACTTTAGAACCTGCGTTAGGACTCCACTCTTAGAATCTTGCGTTAGGTTCTCATTTCGAATCGATATACCCGTCTGACGATCACTCCGTTGCAACCAAAGATGTCTATTTCTCGTGATGCTCTCGCCATTGGTACCGACACCAAGCCTCCATGCCTATACCCATACGAGACACTTCTTCAAGATGAAGATGAAGTGAATGAGCTACTTGCCGAGAAGAAGACTGAACCCAAGCCTGTAGCTGATCCTATTGCTCTTATTTCCACCAACAAGGGAAGACCTTCGAGCCGACACACCGAACAGGCTCAAAAGCATAATTCTTCTGATTCTGAACCGGAAGAGAAGAAATATGAAGATTCTGATAGTGAAGTAAACGACTTCATGAAAGCCATTGCCCTCCTGACAAAGACCTTCAAGCAACAACAGTTTTACAAGAAACCAACGTCTAATGGTCAGCGCTACTCCACTTCTGCCAACAAGCGTCATGACTACAAAGACAAATATGAAGGTAAGAAGAAGGTCGATGAGCAAGATCAGACTGAGAAGAAGGACAAGACTGAGAAAGTTGACCGCAAGAAGAAAGATGAGCCCGTGAAATGCTATAATTGCGGGAAACTTGGTCACTTTGCCAAAGACTGCCGCCAGCCTACAGTGAAGAATGTCCACTACTACGAGGCTAAGCTGGCTTTAGCAAAACAAAAGGCGACTGGAGAAGCAATGTTCGCTGAGGATGATTACTGGCTGCAAAGATCTGACAATGAAGATGAAGATGAAGTTGCTAATGCCTTCATGGGATATCATTCCTCCACTAATGAGGAAACCGCAACTGCTCTTGCAAATCAGGTATGTGAATCTTGTCAACCAGATTTTTTAAGTGCTATGCAATCATTTTATGGTCAGGCTGAATCCTTTAAGGCCACTTCTAAAGAACAAAAGCTTGAAATTAAAACTCTAACAGAAAAGCTTAATGTTCAAATAAAGTTAACTGAGAAGTATAAGTCTGAAAATGCTGATTTAAAGGATAAATGCAAAATCCTTTCATTAGCACCCAAAGACTTAAGGGCCAGAATATCTGAACTTCAGCGTCAGCTTGATCAGTGCTTGAATGAGAAAGAAGACTTTATTTATCAATGTTCTTCCCTTCAAGTTCAACACAAGGAGTATGTGGCTAAAATCCTAAACCTTGAAACCAAACTCCACCAAAGGGGACAAACAGATCAAACCATTTTCCTGAACAAACCCAAAGAGTTCACATATTTTAACAAAGAGTGGGGAATCGGATATGATAATCCCCACTATTTGAAAAAGGGAAGATGGCATGTACCCATTCTGTATGACTTTGCTTGTTATGGTTTATCTACAAAGTACCCGGAGTACAAAATCAAGTGGACTGGTCCTCTAGAACCTGAAAAGGAGGAGGAAACAGAGGAATATAAGCGCACACACAAACGAGGAATACAACTTCCATTTTGTTATGAGCCTTTAAATTATTCTTATCAGAAAAATCCAAAGAAGTACCTCTCGAATGACTACTTCGACCCCTACAAGGTAGCAACACCCAAGGATTCCTCCAAGAAGGATGAGGATGTAGCACCAGTAACCAAGACCGAGACGGAAGAGTTTAAACTCTATGTTCCACCTCTCATCTTGGAAGCAAAGATAGTCGAGTTGGAGGAGTCACTTGAAAAGGAAAGGTTGGTTTTTCAAAATGAAAAGAACGATTTAATCAAAGCACTTGAGAATCTCAAAACTGAGATAACCAATGGTATGACAAGTGAAGAAAAGGAAAATTTTCTGTGGGAAATCAATACGCTTTCATCAAAATTGTCTGAAATGACAAAAGAAAAGCAAGCTTTACTTGACAAACTTGAGAAACAACAACCGGTCAAAACCGAAGCTGTGTCTGATGAAGGACAGGAGACCCTTCGGTATGAAATCAATCGACTCACATCACAACTGTCTTCAAGAGCAAATTGACCAACTCCAATCTGAAAAGGAGATTTCACCCGAACCTTCCTCAAATTCATCCGACAAGTCTTCGTGCAAAGCTTACTTAGGCAAGATTTCTAGTTTACAAACCGGTCAAGATTCTCAAGACGAGAGTGTTTTAAGGAATTTGAACTCTGATTTTTTCTTAGCTTCCGCACCAAATTCCCCAAAGCACACAAGCACAAAGTGTTCCTCGCCTTCCTCGACCGATCCAAGTCCAGTAATTCCGGATGTCGATTTTTCCAAATACATGAACTCCGAAGGTAATTCTGATAGAGAGTTTGAGTCGTTCCCTTGCGACAAACCTCTTCCAAGTCATTATGACTTTTTGTCTCCGGTGGTTAATCGTCCGGTCAATTTTCAAAAGGGCGTCTGTTCTCAATCCAAGACTCCGGCTGTGATCAAGATTCTTAAAAATGCTTCAAATTCTCAAAAACAATCACAGCCGAAGCAAAAGACCGGTCAACCACCTGCTAAAAATCCAACTCCTTCGAAAGTCACTGACCACACTGTCCCTGTTGGTTCTGATAAAACCGGTCGCGCTAAACCAGACAAACCAAAGTGGCCAGCCAAGGAATCTGTCAAGGATGATGCATCAAAGTCGTTCAATACCGTCTTTCATCCTAGGATGAACAAAAACGACTGTGCCTGGAATCATAAGAATAATTTTGTTCATAGAGATGTTAATTTTCCGATGAAAATTTATTCCATTCAACAATTGATTCAATTATCACACGATCGTTTGTGTTGTTCTAGTTGTGGTTGGAATAAATTTGATGACATTAACAATAATGATTGGTTTGGGTCATATCACATGTATAATCATACACCCAAACACAGACCCCGTAAGAACAAAAAGAAGTCCAAATCCAAACGGGGTCCCCAATCAGAGGTGAAACCAAAGGAAGTGAGGAAACCTAATTCCAAACAGGTTCCTCCTACTGAGGCAAAAACAACACCCAAGAGGCAACCTGCTTCAAAACAGGTTCCTCCGAAAGGTGTAAAACCTAACCCTCCGGGACCCAGGCAGATCTGGGTACCCAAAGTCCGCTAAATTTGTTTTGCAGGACGGTCATGTGTGATTCTCAGACTCTGGATGCTCCACACACATGACCGAAAGGAGGGAGCTGCTCACGATCTACAAGGAACAATATTACGAAGACGTGAGGTTTGTCTATACCTGTGCTTTAACAAGCTGCTCACGTGTTTAGGGGGAGCATGATCAGCTATCAGGTATGTTACTCTACTGTTGAGGGGGATCGTCACACACACTTTTTCCTTAAATATGTTAAAAGTTTTTTAGTGTGTGGATACTCCCGTGTGCACTTCACTCTACGCGCACATTCTGAGGGGGAGCAAAGCTATCCCCATGCTCAGTTTGAGGGGGAGAGAGAGAAGGCTCAATTTTAAATCTACATAGTCCTATTTCTGCAAAATCAACAAGGACATGAAAAGTTTTTTTTTAAAAATCCAGAGTTTCCGGAAAGGTATCCGGAAACCAAATCTGTCCGGATGAGCTTCCGGACTGGGTCCCTATCCGAAAAAATACAACTCGTCCGGAATCCTCAACATTATCCGTAATCTATCATGCCATCCGGAAACTGTTGCTGTCCGGACACCTTTTGTCCGGATACAATGGTTTGTCCGGAAACTATTGTTTTCCAACATGTTGTCCGGACACCCCCTATTCCGTCTATTCAGTACCTGGTTTCCTATTGCCAGTCCTCAATCTGTCTCAGATTGATCCATTTACAGCAAAGGTACGCGCTGATACTTGTTAATCCGTCTTGTTTACTAACCTTGGGTCCTTTTACAGATATTCCATGGCGGATCAACAACCTCAATCCGAGGGGAAGAATCACACTGTTTTTTCTTAAAAGTCTAAATATTCTTCTTGTGTTGATATCACTCTCACTCCGAGGGGGAGCAAGTCAATCCCCATGTATGTTTTGAGGGGGAGCAGGATAATATCCGCACTATGCATATGCCTGAAACCCTACCTGTGATAGCATATAGACGAGAGTTAGGGAATCCCATGGTCCAGCCAGAGCCGGAGGGACCTTCCACGGGACATAGAACATGTAAGAATGAGGGAGTTAAGGTCGAAAGCGCACCAAGAAAGATCGAGCCGTAAAGATAACGAGGCTCAAGAGCGACCCACACCGAGTGATATCCGGGTTGCCACATCTGCTATCCCGTCTCATCTGTTGGGACGGGGTATTGAAGAAGCCTCCGTGGACCCAGCGGAGCAATTGCACACCCCCCATAGCCACTCATCCGTCTCAAAACAGACGGATGTTTCAATATCACACGGGGAACAAGCACAACTTCCACCGGTCTCTCATTCGGAGAGTGCTGGTGTTGAAATAAGAGACCAGCAGCCCCCAGTCTCGACTTCTTTGTGTGCACCATCGAGTCTAGAGCCAATTGTTACTGAACATTCTTCGCCTAGGACACTTGATGCGGAACAACGCCACGTCGCGGCTCTTAGTGACCCGACCGGAACGTCTATAGTGTCTCCGACTGCCGGAACACGAGGATTGGACGGAAATCCTACCACAATCATCATCACGCCAGCTGTGAACGTAGGTGGCTCTACCCCAGTGGTAGATGCCTCAACGGGTCCTCTAAGTGAGCCCGGAGTTACGTTACCCGACTTTGTGTCAAAAGGGTCTCTGGACAGCACCCTTGAGGCTGTCCGACAGGTTATGGAGCAACAAATGCAGGAACATGTAGCCGCTGAGATTGCCAAAGCGACGCATGCTTTCAAAGGAAAGAGCTCTCTCGTCAGTACTGAATCTGTCTCCGTGCACCCACCGCCTCAACCGCAACCTATCTATTCGGTGGATACTCTAAAGACGATGCTCTTAGCCCAGCTGCTCCAGGAATCCGACTCTACCGCATCTGCTGAAGCAGACCTGATCTCCGTTCTCCTATCACAGGTCACTGCTCCTTCTTCGTCCATCACATCACGCCTTGACGCCATTGACTCGACCCTCAACGCCTACAACAAAGCGCTTGCCACGCTGTCTGAGAGGGTCCGCTCACTCGAAGACACCTGTAAGAGTCAAGCCGACGGTCTCAAACGGAAACACGATGACCAAGAGGATCCTGATCACCGTGAGGGGGAGAAGCGACAACGTCTAACCGAGACCGCCTCCCTGCTCCATACTGAAGGTGCATCTGTGGTTCATCAGGAACCCCCAACTGCGGCAGTTACAACAGCCGAACCAGAAGCCGAGTTGCCTCTAGCCCAGATGGTCATTGATATGGACATTTCAGATGATGAAGCCCCAACGGTTGAAAAGCCCGAGGGTACAAGACAGGAATTGGTCACTGAAGAACC
Organism: Saussurea involucrata; assembly: GCA_033807775.1. Classification (NCBI taxonomy): domain Eukaryota; kingdom Viridiplantae; phylum Streptophyta; class Magnoliopsida; order Asterales; family Asteraceae; genus Saussurea; species Saussurea involucrata. The sequence continues at coordinate 71,293,066 of CM066318.1, read as the reverse complement.
ATCAGACATGCCTTCGCTCACCTTGAGAGATCCAGCGTGTGACACCAACCCGGAAACTGAAGACGTATGGTACGAAAAAGCTGCCAGAGTCGTCAACTTCGAGGTAAATTTGGTGTTTCCTACTGATGAAGACGACAACATAGACTACGACCAATTTCTGCTTCAGAACTACTATGGTGCACCTCCCGTTCACTCGACTCCACCTGCCACGACTACAGATAAACCCGACAACTACAATGCAGAAATCCCGACATCTCCTCTACAAACGACAGCTCCTGATCTTCCTCCCTCTCCTCAGCATCAAAACCGTTGGGAGAAGATCAAGATCCTCATTCCTCATCTGGAGGAATCCCTGAAGAAGCTGTTCGTTCACCGAATTCTCCCGATCGAGCCGATCTTCTGCCTTGGCATCTACAGTCCTGAACCAGCACGTCAACTCCGATACGTAGAAGCCATGAAGCGGTGTCTTCCGAGAGATCAGGTTCGAACCAAATATAAAATTTCAGAGGTGCTAAAGATTCAGTCAAACAAAATTATGAAGATCGTCTTTCCCGTTTTCACTGTTCGACGTGAAGACGGAAAAGAATGGATTTTTTCTGAGGCTGACTTTAAGCATCTCCATCCGTTCGATCTCCTGGTCCTTTTGAAAGACCTTCGCACCAGAACCATCCGACCGCTTGCTGTAACAAAGGCGCTCGAAGCGGTTCGACGATTCCTCGTCCATTCCATTATGATGTCTTATCTTACGGACTTTCAAATGGCAATCGAGAACCGATCAAAGAAGGTAAATCTGCTCAAACCGAATCTGAAAGCTCCTGAACTGTCGATGTATCCCGAGAACGCAATGCTGCTTCAACCGGAATTTAGGATCGTCTTCCTCAACGCTCAGAAAGAAAAGAAGTTTATGAGGTTCAGTCAGGTAGATCGATTTTGCGACGGCACACTGCTCAAGGTTCAAGACGCTCTTCGGAAGATCATCAAGCACCAATCAGAAAATCCAAAGGTATCCTATGTTCCAAATCTGAATGAAAGAACTGCACAGAATGCTTTGGATATTGTTGAAGATCGTCTTGACTACCGTCGCGCCATCAGATTCTTCGAGGTTCATTTCGCTCTACGCAAACGTTACGTCTTCAACTGGCAAGAGATAGAGCGCGAATTTGAACTTCAAATCAAAGGGGGAGATTGTTAGGGCAAGTTTTATGTGTTGATTTAAAGTTCAAGGGTGTAATTTGTATTTCCTTAAACATAGTCCATAGTGAACGGGCCGTGGGCTTGTTACCACGGGCCCAGCATATTTAATGCATAACTAGCTTAGAAAATTAGCTAGTTGTCTCATTTAGCTTTCAGCATTGTAACGATTATTCTCTGATCAAATAGCTAAGTGGGCAGCCTTTGTGATTACTTTATTCGTTCATATCTTTATTCACATAAACACGATTGTTGCACGGATCTGGATCCTACAATTACATGAAAAGAAAGCACATCAAAGACTACATGAAAAGAATATCCAGCAATCAGATGATTTGTGCAACAAGTACATCAAAGAACTAAAGGAGCTGAAATCTCAAATCTGGATTAGTTCTGAGAAGCTTGCTGAAGAAGAAGAGAAAGGTAAACTCCTCAACTGTGAAAACCTTGAGCTTAAATGCAAACTAACCTCTCTTGAAAAGACTCTTGAAAAGGAAAAGGAAAGTTTTGAAAAAGAAAGACAATTGCTTAATCAAAAGCAGTCTGGTCTTTCAACCAAATCTCTTGAAGAAAAGAAGAGACTTGAACTCATGTGTTTAAAACTTTCAAAACAGATCTCCGACTTTGAAAAGGTTTTAATTTCAGAAAGAGAGAAGTTTGAAATAGAACGCAATTCTTTTACTAAAACGAATGGAGAACTTTCTTTGAAAATATCTGATTTAGAAAAAGAATTAGACGTTCTAATCAAAGAATCTGAGAAAGGGAAAGTTGAGGGTTTTAGAGCTAAATGTTTGAAAGATGATTTTGAAAAAGAGAGAAAGATCTTTCAAACTGAATTTTCTAAACTTAATCAGAGATTATCTGGATTAGCAACCGAGAATTTGAAGGAACAAATGGTTAAATCTAATTTACAAAAGAACTTTGATTTAATTCTCAAAGAACGAAATGATTTATTCGTTAAGGTCAAGAAAATTGAAGAAAGCAAGTTCAAAGGTGTTCAACCTTCTTATGCTTCAAGTTCATTTTCTACAAATCGTTCTTCAAAGAATTATGTCAAATCAAATGATTTTTCAAAAGATCGGATTCGACCTTCCAATTTTTCCTATAATTCTCGTGTTGAAAATACAGATAATCAATTTTTCAAGAAAGTAAAAATGGAGTGGAGAGTTAAAGGAACCACTCCTGCTCCAAAGTCATTCGTCCCTGTAAAGAATGCCAAGAACAACACAGCTTTCCACGCTAAACCTTTTGTGAAAACTGATCGAGTTTACTCTGTTATTAAACTGATCAGCTTATCTGCACAGAAGCTGTGTTGCTCTTATTGTGGAACAAGTGACTTTGTGAAGAAAGACCATGCTCAGTATTGGTATGGTACTTATAGTATCCCCGGTCCTCACAGTCATAGGGCATTTAACTGTCAAGGATCCATCAAAGGATGGATACCAAAATCCTTCTAATCTGTTTTGCAGGACTGTCATGTGCATTTAAATTAGACGATCTTTTCACATGACGAACATTCAAAGGTTATGCCAATTTTGAGGGGGGGTACTATCTCATGTAAGGTAAGTGAACTTCAACTGAATACAAAGACCGTGGTAATTAATTCTGAATAACTAACTTGTGTTTGTTATTTTCCAATTTTAACTTCCATGATTGCCACGTGTCATTTTCTTGACTTAGTTATTTCCATGTCTCTCCTATTTGTTGATTTTTCGATGGAAATACACTCGTTTGAATTCCCAGTTGTTTTCAAAGTTCGCTATTTCTTGCAAATGATTCCATTCTTATCTGATAAAATAATTGTGACTTGTTCTTCACAATTAAACTTTCTGATCATTGTCTCATTTTTGCAAATACTGTGCTTACTGAGTCAATCTGTTTTGCGCTTGCTTTTGTTTCTTGAAATTCTGGTATTTCAACAATGACTTCTGATTACTTCAGATCAGAACTCGAACTTATTTTTTATGACTTCTGATCAACTCAGATCAGGACTCGTTCTTAAAAGTTTGACTTCTAAACATTTCAGTTTAGAACTCGTACTTCACTGTCTACTAAACTGCTATACTCGTTGCATGAAATGTGTATTAGGAATTACATCGTTTCTATGGTCTATCCAGAACCGGAAGGACCTACCCAAGAAACACATCCATTTATATACTACAGTGAGGGGTCTAGATGATAGATGAGTTTGGAGTTAAAAGAATATGGTGAGGTTGTGACAGGACTTAAAAGAATTATTGGTCCTTACCAAACCGAGTCAGTTATCCGGGTAACCACACAATCTATTCATTCTCGATCCTTGGAGATGAATATTGAAACAGACATGGACCCAATGTCGATAACTCGTGTCACCCCACCCAGCCACTCAAGTATCTCACAACAGATACTTGTTTCACATATTCACGGAGAATTAGCACATAATCTATCTATTCCTCACTCGAAGGTCTTAGATATTGAAAAAGGAAGACATCAGCTCCGGTCTCCGAACTTCATATTCTATTCACTGAGTCTATTGATTTTAACTTGCGTCCCAGGTTAAGTCAATATTTGAGCCTAACAGATATAATTTAATTCTTTCACACATGCACGAGTCTTTGTGATTCCATTTGCATATCTTCGTGATATTGCTGGAACAGTTTGAGAAGTTAATTTTTTCAAATTTTCTTCAGTGATAACTGGAAGTCCTATCAGAGATACCCATTGCCAACTCTGAACATAGGCCACACAATTTTTAAAATTGTTGTGATAACAGTTACTAACGTGTTTCTGTGTTAGCTTTTTACCCCGTTCTGGTTACTTATTGTTTTATCTGCATTTTTTTGCTACTCGCTACTATTGTCTTTGATCATACATGATGCTCCGGATTTTCCTACTCATCATGAGGGGGAGAAAGGGTACAGATTCAAAGACACCGCATATCAAGTTGAGGGGGAGTTAGCAAAATCTGAGGGGGAGTAAAGAAGTCCCCATCTAAAAGCCGAGGGGGAGTAACAGTTCCGAAAAGAGCTCAAAGCGAAAAGAGTTCAAAGTGGTAAATTCTTCTCATCCTTCATCAAGTGGTGTTCGCCTGCATTTCCTCCATCGAGCATATTGGTTCTACAAGCTAAAGCTGAAAGCAAAGTCAACTCGCGGTTCAAAGACAAATTCATTGTTCACCGAATCCGTTTACAAAGTTGAAGATATGAAGACCAAGAGCTTTATTCAAGGGGGAGCGCTGAAATGACATAAAGACAAGCAACATCATTGCATTTCAAAGATTCAAGAAGGAAGAGAAGATCAAGATCTGAAGGTTTCAAGACCGATTTTTATTTATATATCTTTAGGGGGAGATTGTTAGGACAATAAATGTCCTACATATTTGAAAGATATATAAATAATTATATAGTGAGTACTTAGTTTAATTATAGAGGATTATTATTGTAAAAGCCTTAATTATTGTTAATTGGGCTTAGTTTGTTTAATGGGTTTGGGCCTTGTTGTTTAAAGGCCTAGGTATTTAAGGTTATGTTAACCTTTAGTTTTAGGTTAAGCGATTCATTTAATCGATTATCATTCATGAGAGCTTAATTGTTTAGAGAGAGATAGTTAGGATTTCCATTCCAATATTTGTAACTATCTTAATTCTTGAATGTGAGAGGGATGACAAGTTGAAATCATTAATCTGTTCTTGTTATTCCTCATTGAATCGTTGTTACCTGTTAAACTGGAACTAACACTAATGAGTTCAAATCATGTAAACCTCAAATATGATGCAACTCACGCAATGCAAACCCCAAGCCCACGTCGAGCTTATTAAAACCGGGCGAATGCCCTCAAGACTCAATTGAGCCCATAACCGAGCCCTCTGCTCAAAGATCTAATGATCATTTATTGACGTCAAATCATGCAAATAAAAATGCAATTAAGCATATAACACATCCTAGACTCCACCCTGAGCAAGTAAAATATCAACAACGTGCAATAATATGCAACACGGTGCAATAAAAGCGACCCGTAAATAAGACTCCACATCGAGCCATTTAAACCGGACAAATGTCCCAAGACTATCTCAAAGTCAAAACCGAGCCAAGTGCTCCAAGCTTGCTAGACCCATAATGTCGGTCGAAAACACATTTAAACTTTGTTTAGGCAAGCTATACTTCAAAATCATCATTAACCCCAAAACTCATCACGGTTAAACAAAAAGGGTTTCCCAAAGGACTCACACCCTTATAATTCTCAAAATGACACATAACACTTAAAAGTGTATTTCCCAATTGGCTTACAAAATCATTTACACATATATGATTACACCATCAATTTAAACCTCATTTTAAGCAATTATTCTTTTAAAGACAATTTATGGTTTCTAACCATCCAAACATCCAAAAGCCCCAAATATTGGTGTTTTACACATTTATGAAGATAACACTTCAAAAGAGTTAAATCTACCAAATAACTCAACCATATACATTTCCAAGTATAACCCACACATATTTGTAAAATACTCATTTTGGCATGTACAACGTTTTCGCAAAGTAACTTGAACTCACCTTTGCTAGATTTAAGTTAAATCTAGAGTTCTCCAAACGTATGCTCCTTTGATGAAGTTTGCATCTTCAAACCAAAACTTCCAAAACCTAGATTTATGAATTCTCAACCATCAATAATACAATCCAACCATAAGGAATAATCATCCATCCATAACATACTAAAATACCCATTTTATACTAAACCCTAGTTTTGTAGATGAAGAAAACAAGATTCCCTTACCCAATCATCACCAAAATCGGTCCACAACATCACAAGATGGAAGGAATATGAAATCAATAACAATAACAACTATAGGGTAGGGAGAGATTACCTTAACCATTTGAATCTTCCAAAAACGACCTCCTAATCTCCACAAAACTCCAAGCTTCCAAATATGATCATCAATGGAGGAAAAGGGTTTGATTTGGTGAAGAAATGAGGAAGGAGAGGGGAGGGGTTGTAGGGTTTCTAGTGAGAGAAATCGATTTTTAGAGAGAGAGAGAGTTGAGAGAGTCGAGATAGATGAGTGAAATGGGAAGAAGAAAGAAGAAAAGGGGTTTAAAACACCCTGGAGACCGTCGGCGATTGTGACATCGCGATAGTGACATGGTCACTATCGCCGGGGCACTATCGCCCGCTACCTCTGGACTCTCGGTACTCTTCTCGCGATTATGACAGGTGCGATAGTGACATGGTCACTATCGCCGGGCACTATCGCCCAACAGGTACCGAGCTCAACTTTTTGTCTCGAATGATCCCGATTTGCTGAGCTTCTTTCACACACCTCTTCCCAACGTTAAACCTTCACTTTAATAAAATTCCGGGTGTTACAATCCTCCCAACCTTAGAATGATTTCGTCCTCGAAATCTACATCCTTTGCAACCCAAGGCTAATCGACTCAACGCCGACTATAATTTATCAGTTCCTAACTGGAATCTAAATTTCCCACACAACCATAAAGACGGTTCCTCGAACCAATTTTATTATCAGCAAAACCCCCTTCCAAGTACACCGCACTTACGTCCGGAAGACACTCTAACCACTGGAACAATTCCTAGTTAGACGACTTCGGTTGTCTCCCAACCTTAAAGTGTTCCATCTTCCTATATTTTAGATTCAACTCTAAATCATTTCACGGTTTGTTCACTAACGAATCCAATAGAATCATCAACTCCAATCATCCCTACCATTAACTGCCAATTAACTCCACGAGTTCTAATAGACTCCAAGAATCCATTCCAAAAACAATCATAAAACCGACAAGTCCTTTAACCATACGCGAAGGTTATTCCACCAACACCACTCATCACATATGAGCATCTTACGGTTACTACCACTATCACCATCATTCTTTAAAAATCGGTTACAATCCCCCGATTACGCTAACGGTTCCCGACTTCAAGTCCACAAAGGTTGACACCTAATTATATCACCAAGCCTTGAACTCTACAGGACTCCACACATGAGTTCCTTTTACCGAGTGTTTCTATAAAACTAAAATTGTCAACAAACGGCTATCCAACCTCGAAATGCAATACCGCAAGTCTAACCTTCCGATTACCGCAAATACATTTACTTCGCTACCGATATCATTCGGTCTATGGTATCAACATGCGTGGAATATCCAACCTTCCACTGTCGAAGTGCTACAGACACTTACCCTTTCCAATGTCCTAACGAGTTCAAGGTTTTCAAGCGCGTTATTCAATAAATATGCCAATTTATCAAAACCATTCACAAAATATTTTCAACACTAAGATTTTCATATCAAATAAATCGTACGCACAAAACTACTATATCAGTTCGGTAGTTACGCAAAACTGGACACGCTCGTCCCACATATGAAAATCATGTTGAAACTCATTTCATTGAAGTTCAGTTTGCCCACAAAACGCAAAAGCGTAAAAATAATTTCTTTAAAATGAACTGCCACGGTTCTAGTATGGATTGACTCATGACATGCATGTAAAGTGCCTGCTCGACCTTAAACGAGGTGCAACACAAGATGTGCACGTATTTCAAAGAGGTCCAAACGACATTTGACTCAAAAATTTCCCTTTTTGCCATAAAATGGCATGGAATAAAGTTTACCAACAAAATTTTGCGCGCGTCAGTTTATTATACAAAACAATGAAACGGTTTACAAATATTCCATAGTCAATTCACAACTAACTTGTGTAAGTTCCAAACTTAAAGACAAAAACCAACCCTTCCCATTATTTGAAAGTATCGACTAAAACATTCTAAAACTTCAATTTGGGGTAGGCATGCAAGCTTGTAACAATTCCATTAGAAATTTTCTTGAAACAAAATAACATGCATCAAATGGTTCGCGACCAAATTCCAAAAGAGGCAGCTCTTTAAATCAATTTCCCAAAATTTCTCATCCGGTCCAATAATGACATTTGAATAAAACGCCTTAGGCAAACTTGCACACAACAATGCGTTTTTCTAAAACATATGAGAAAATAAGTGTTAATAATTAGTTGAAATTAAGAGGGTTCAACTTATTTTCAGATCCCAAATTGTACCAACGGTGCGCGTCAAAGTTCAAAACCTAAGAAATTACACGCACCATAGTTTTATACAACAATTTCCTAAAATCTTCATCACGAAACATTTCCTCATGGTTTCGTACTTGGAACATAAAACGTCACAACGTAAATGCTAAAAATGTATTTTTCAAAATACTCCGAATACCCATTTCCTCCAAACCAAAAGGTTTTCAATTTTTTCCAAAATACTTGGCAAAATCAAAATTGACCAATGTCAATGACTCGCACATTTGTGTTTTCAAAATGTACAATAATGCGAACTATGCATGATTTCCACAATACCAAAACATTCTTTGACCGAATGGTCATCATTTAAACAAGAGTCTATAAAACATTTTCACTCCCAATTCGTTCAACAAAGTGACGAGAAACAATGGTTACCAAGCTATGCATACCCCTAAGTCGATATAATACGTTTCACATAAAACGGTAATAAACATTTAACTGACCAAAAGCGCACCAAGCAATTTATTATAAAATGCCACCAAAAATGTTCTTTCATGCATCACTTAAGCCACGTATAAATCAATCCATACACCGAACTATTTGCAATGAAATACTTAGTAACACAAACTTTTTGAAAGAAAAGTTACGCGACACTAGAGTTCCAAACTCATCTTTTCTTAGTCGCCTTATGGCATAAAATTAACTTTTCTCTGCAAAACTCGAGTGGGACCCAATGCCCAACCAAAACTCGTAAACTTTTCACATTAGCAATTAGAGTGTGCACATTGTAAAATTGTACTCACACGACTCAACACGTCGTAAAACCAAACTCCATGAACCTCCAAGGACTCAATGACTCTAAGTCAATAAAACGACGCTAAACACCATGCTTCCAAGGCCAAATTGCTAAAAGCAAAAATCATAAATGAGACGCCAAAATCCCAAAAATCCCTTCCCATGGTAATACCATATAAACAACATTGTTTAATAACTCACATTAAACAAATTCTCCAAAATAACTCTACATAGACGTAATGGAAGTCAACTTTCCGTCCAAACTCTAACATATGTGGAGGAGATCCAATGTTATAGTTATAAGCCGTAGTTACTTGCCCAATATCTCAAACATCATAAAAATACAATTGTCATTACATCCAAAACAAATGTTGAACAACAATGAAGTAAGGCAAAACAAATCCCGGCGGAGTTTGCAACTCCCGCAATAAAACGGTTTCAAGAACTTTTAAAACCATGATCTAAAATCTTGTGTGCGTGCCAAACATTTCTCAAAATTCATAACACAATCCACATAAGGATTGGAAACACAAGAAATAGTTGATGCAATTTATTTTCAAAATAAATTTCGTGCATGATTTAGTCGGCATTCAACGTCTCCACTCATACTCCTCCAAAATCCTCCGGTCTACTATTTTCATCCGGATATTCAAACCTCTTAAGGCAAGTTGGGATATACATCAATTAACCTTACGGTTTTTCCTCAAATCAAAATCGGCTCAAAAGCCTATGGTTCTAGTCCAACCATCCATCTCGACCCTAAACGGTCTACTTAAAGCAAACATCATGCTTATCGTCACTCCAAGTGACTAATACTAGAATCGTCCATCCATTTCAACAACTACTAGTTCAGAACCTCCTTCACTACCCCAACGATCACCACATGAAAGCAATTCGAGCATGCACATGTACTAGTAGGTTCACCATGACACAGGCCAGGTGTCACTATGAACGCACCGCACATGATTATCCTTGTTACTCTCGATGTGATTCTCGTTTCTAACAACATCCATTGACCTCGAAACATCCTATCTTAAAGTGCCTAAAGGTGAATTTCACTCTCATTTACTTAAACAAACTCTAGTTTGAGTCTAGGTATTCAAAATCAACACCTAATTCTCTCAAACTTATGCTCTGATACCAACTTGTAACACCCTCAAATTTGGAAAGAGCAACTAATTTAAAATTTTCGATATTACATCCGAAACAATAGGTAAAGTACCTCCAATTACAAACAATGGTTATCACCAAGTAATACATACTACACAAGTCTCATTAGCAAGACTAAACTCACTTCGGACATCACTTAATCCAAATACAAGTGCTACTTCCCAAGGGTAAATGCGGAAAACATAACTTAAGCTATTCACCTCTCGTGCACATTTCTAGCACTCGCCACTTCACAATGTAGCTAGAGCTACCCCAACCTGAGCCTGTTGCACATGCCGACAAATAAAAAGGGTTAGGCTTACGCCTAGTGAGTTCAAGCATTTCATCATGACTATATAAATTCATAAATCAAAAGGTAGTAGTTATAGTCATGATCTAAGTAAATCTTTTAAATGAAAGTTGCGACAAATACTATCATTTCCAAAAAGATTTCACAAACGGCACAAATGCCTCCTTTTCCAACGCACTCAAAATCCATGGGAATCCTTCCCAAAAGTGTAAAGCGTTTTCCCAAAAATGAGTTACAATCCCAATTCGCCCAAATACGTGAATAAGTCTAGATTAGGCAAAACCTTCCAATACAGTTGACAATACATACTCAACCCATAAAACATGGAAACCATCCAATTAAACATAACTCTTTATTAAAACATAATACGAAGCAAAACTCACGCAATCGTAAAATGTAATAAAGATCAAATACCATAAAATAGAACTCCAGCAGTTAAAACATCCAATAAGAATGTAACGTAAATCCGTCCATCAATCATGGAAAACAATCCATATGCATGTACTATAGCCTCAACAATGCGAATGAATAAAATACCCGAAATTAACACCCTTCGGTGACGGGGGAGACCCGATCTCATCGAATGTGGCAAACACATAAATTAAACCACGATCAAATAAATGCAAGTAAGCTTCTTGGATGTGGAAAACGGATGACATCAACCATACTAGGTCTTTAGTCAATCCTCGGCATCAATCATACTAGATCTTTAGCCCATCTTAGACATCAACCATACTAGGTCTTTAGTCCATCTCAGACATCAACCATACTAGGTCTTTAGTCCGTCTTCGGCATCAACCATACTAGGTCTTTAGCCCCTCTTAGACATCAACCATACTAGGTCTTTAGTCCATTTAAAACCACCAAGTTCAACCATACTAGGTCTTTACCTTGGAAACCCACCATCCAAAACAAGCTTACTCGACTTAAATATAAATACATGACCCCAAAAGAATAACTAATGAGTTCAAATCATGTAAACCTCAAATATGATGCAACTCACGCAATGCAAACCCCAAGCCCACGTCGAGCTTATTAAAACCGGGCGAATGCCCTCAAGACTCAATTGAGCCCATAACCGAGCCCTCTGCTCAAAGATCTAATGATCATTTATTGACGTCAAATCATGCAAATAAAAATGCAATTAAGCATATAACACATCCTAGACTCCACCCTGAGCATGTAAAATATCAACAACGTGCAATAATATGCAACACGGTGCAATAAAAGCGACCCGTAAATAAGACTCCACATCGAGCCATTTAAACCGGACAAATGTCCCAAGACTATCTCAAAGTCAAAACCGTGCCAAGTGCTCCAAGCTTGCTAGACCCATAATGTCGGTCGAAAACACATTTAAACTTTGTTTAGGCAAGCTATACTTTAAAATCATCATTAACCCCAAAACTCATCACGGTTAAACAAAAAGGGTTTCCCAAAGGACTCACACCCTTATAATTCTCAAAATGACACATAACACTTAAAAGTGTATTTCCCAATTGGCTTACAAAATCATTTACACATATATGATTACACCATCAATTTAAACCTCATTTTAAGCAATTATTCTTTTAAAGACAATTTATGGTTTCTAACCATCCAAACATCCAAAAGCCCCAAATATTGGTGTTTTACACATTTATGAAGATAACACTTCAAAAGAGTTAAATCTACCAAATAACTCAACCATATACATTTCCAAGTATAACCCACACATATTTGTAAAATACTCATTTTGGCATGTACAACGTTTTCGCAAAGTAACTTGAACTCACCTTTGCTAGATTTAAGCTAAATCTAGAGTTCTCCAAACGTATGCTCCTTTGATGAAGTTTGCATCCTCAAACCAAAACTTCCAAAACCTAGATTTATGAATTCTCAACCATCAATAATACAATCCAACCATAAGGAATCATCATCCATCCATAACATACTAAAATACCCATTTTATACTAAACCCTAATTTTGTAGATGAAGAAAACAAGATTCCCTTACCCAATCATCACCAAAATCGGTCCACAACATCACAAGATGGAAGGAATATGAAATCAATAACAATAACAACTATAGGGTAGGGAGAGATTACCTTAACCATTTGAATCTTCCAAAAACGACCTCCTAATCTCCACAAAACTCCAAGCTTCCAAATATGATCATCAATGGAGGAAAAGGGTTTTATTTGGTGAAGAAATGAGGAAGGAGAGGGGAGGGGTTGTAGGGTTTCTAGTGAGAGAAATCGATTTTTAGAGTGAGAGTTGAGAGAGTCGAGATAGATGAGTGAAATGGGAAGAAGAAAGAAGAAAAGGGGTTTAAAACACCCTGGAGACCGTCGGCGATTGTGACATCGCGATAGTGACATGGTCACTATCGTCGGGGCACTATCGCCCGCTACCCCTGGACTCTCGGTACACTTCTCGCGATTATGACAGGTGCGATAGTGACATGGTCATTATCGCCGGGCACTATCGCCCAACAGGTACCGAGCTCAACTTTTTGTCTCGAATGATCCCGATTTGCTGAGCTTCTTTCACACACCTCTTCCCAACGTTAAACCTTCACTTTAATAAAATTCCGGGTGTTACACTGCGAAGATTGCTGAACCTTCCACTTCATCTACCACCAATGACAAGTGTGGGCCCATGGTTAAATGGGTGCCCAAGTCAAACTAATCTTCCTTCGTTTGCAGGTTTGGAAGGGTATCTGGTATCTCGATAGCGGATGCTCTAGACACATGACTGGAAAGAAAAACCTGCTTACTGAGTACAAGGAAGAGAAGGGTCCCTCAGTGACTTTCGGTGGAAATGGAAAAGGCTATACCCGAGGTTTCAGTGTACTCTCTAATGGTACGACAACCTTCGGAAGAGTTGCATATGTTGAAGGACTGAAGCATAATCTTCTAAGCATAAGTCAGCTATGTGGCAAGGATAACAAAGTGATATTCACTAAGGAATCTTGCTTTGTCACTGACAAAAAGGAGAAGATAGCTCTCAACGGTTATCGTATGGAAAATGTTTATGTTGTAAACACGGACTCTACAACCACTGAGAACTCCTGTTTTTTCTCAAAAGCCTCATCTGATGCCAACTGGTTATGGCATAAGAGGCTCTCTCATCTCAACTTCAAGACACTGAATACTCTTTCTTCTAAAGAGTTAGTCACTGGTCTACCTCAACACTCATACGCCAAGGAGTCCTTATGTTCAGCGTGTGAAAAAGGGAAACAGACCAAAGCAAGCTTCAAATCTAAGCAAGTCTCCTCAGTGTCATCTCCTCTATAACTTCTCCATATGGATTTGTTTGACCCTGTTAACAAACAATCCATCGCTGGAAAGAAATATACATTGGTCATAGTTGATGAATTCTCTCACTATACCTGGGTAATGTTTCTCCGTTCTAAGAGTGACACCCCTGAAGAACTCGTCACCTTTGTTAGGAAACAGGAAATCCTGAACAACATGACCGTTCTCTCAATAAGGAGTGATCATGGAACTGAATTCAAAAACAGTTCTCTTGATTCCTTCTTTGAAAGTAAGGGTATTTCTCACAACTTTTCATCAGTGAGAACACCTCAACAGAATAGAGTCGCTGAAAGAAGAAATCGAACTATCATCGAAGCTGCACGTTCAATGCTCAGCGATTCTCATCTACCTACTCAGTTTTAGGCAGAAGCTGTCAACACTGCTTGTTTTACTCAAAACAGGTCGCTGATTGTCAAAAGATTCAAGAAGACAACCTATGAACTCTTCCACGGGAGAAAGCCTTCAATTAGCTTTCTTCACATCTTTAGATGTCAGTGTTTCATACTGAACAACAGAGATGCCCTTGGAAAGTTTGATCCTAAGGCTGATGATGGAATCTTTCTTGGATATTCTTCAGTCTCCAAAGCCTTCAGAGTCTTAAATCGGAGAAGACAGACCGTAGAAGAAACAATCCATGCCACCTTTGACGAATCCCGTTCAGCGAATTCTAGACCTTCTGCTGATACTGAAGAACTGAATCAATGGATGTTTTCTCATCTTGGCGATTCAGAAGACATTCCCACTCCTCCATCTCATACTCATCACGCTGAAGATGATGATCCTACTATCATCCCAAGCATGCAGAATAGTGAAGCTGAAACATCATGGGTCTCAGTTGTTCCTCTAAACACTATGCCTGCCTCTGAACCTTCTATCTCAGATATACCATCTACTTCTCAGCAATCAGTGAACGAAATAACATATGCACCTCTTCCTCTCTTGGCTGAAATACCAGAAGTTGCTGAATCCTCATCTTCAGCTCATCCAGAAGTTCAGGTTGAGTCAGCAAATTATGCTCCCGCTCAGCGATGGACTATCAATCACCCTATTGATCAGATTCTTGGTGATCCAAACGCTGGTATTCAGACTCGACGAAGTACCGGTAATATTTGTTTATTTGTTAACTTTATTTCTCTAATTGAACCAAAGAAAACAGATGATGCCCTCCAAGATCCAAACTGGGTCAACGCAATGCAAGAAGAGCTGACTGAATTCGAAAGAAACAAAGTTTGGAAGCTTGTTCCTAGACCATCCGACAAGTCAGTGATAGGCACTAAATGGGTCTATCGAAACAAGTTGGATGAACATGGAACTGTAACCCGAAACAAGGCTCGATGAAGAGCTCAGATCACTTCTTCCAAAGACCCCAAGTAGAAAATCGATGTCATCCTCTTTGACACCGATCATGGCACTTCCAAAATTACACCTGCTAATATCAGGTGTGCCCTGAACCTCCCTGCGGCCACAAAAGAAAACCGCTTCATCCCACTTCCGAATCCCAAAAACTCATCCGACAGGGAAGCACTGATTGCATTCTTCGATGCAATGAAGTACGCATGGGACACAGGGAGAGATGGATTCCCTGAGAAGAAGCTGATTGCAATCAAGAAGTCCAAGATGCCAAGCGAGATGAACTTCATCTTTACTCATTTGATCAGCTGCCTGACAGCAAAAATTGGATCTTCTGATCAAACTTCTCAACCCCAACAGGCCATGGGGTACTCACTTGTGACGGGCCTCCACATTGATTGGGCAAAAATCATCTTTGATGATCTGATGCTCAGAGTAGATGCAGCTGACAGACCAACAACTGTTCCATATCCAAAGTTTGTCAGTGCTCTCTTCGAACAAGGCTTGAAAGACAAGTACCCGAAGGTGGGCGACCTGAGACTCTCAAAGGTCGGCCCTAAAGTTATTGACTTCAAACCCCTACCAAACGAGGTACGTCTCTCTACATTCTTATCTATTCTCAATCCTCCAACTTCTTCTACTTCTGCGGCTACCTCAGCGGTAATCCCAACTGCTGATTCTCAGGCTGCACCCTCCACTCCTTCTCGAAAAAGGAAACACTCTACTACCCCACTTGATTCAGAAAGGATCAAGAAAACCAAGGAGCAACCCCCCAAGCATTCACATGCTGAAGACTCCACGACACTTTCTGTACAACAGACGTTGGATAGTTCCGTGGTACGCTCTGTCACAGCTACTCAAGCAACCCCTTCCATACCGACTTCAGCGTCTCTAAACGCTGAGGTTATAGACTTGGATCTGAACCCCCTCCTTCAGGCTCTCTACAGACTGAAGAAGTATTTCTCATCGGATCCAACGCTGAACCTCTTCTCAACCGTTGTTCCTCCCACCATTTCTTTGGACACTCCATCTATTCCCCCATTCACTACAGCAAACTTCATCCTCAGCGACACTTCTGCTGAACATCTTCAGAGGATGATAGGACAAAATATAGGACCTGCAGGCGCTTCTCAGCGAATTGGCTCTCTGGCGGACGATATGGAAACATTTACAGGCCATCGAGACTTCGATGATTTCGTCAACCACCCTGCAGGTATACACAAAATCCAAAACACTCCTCTCTTCAAATCTCCAACCTCTGAGATTTCCTTTGTTCATAAGTTTGTTACTATTTCAGGTCCTAATTTGGGAGATATTCACACCTCCCTGAAAGATCTGGTGACGAAGGTGGAATCTCACACCACAACTCTATCTGCTAACTCTTCAGCGGTTACAGACGCTGGAGAGAATCTCAAAAAGCTGACTACCGAGGTAAAAAAGAAAGCCTCCAGTGCTGATCTGGAGAAAGTGACAGGTAGCATTGGAACTTTTGCTACTACTCTTGCTGACAACTCCACCGCCATCAACAATCTCAACTTCACCAACACATCTCTCTCCACAAACTTCACTACCTTGTCCAGCGAAGTCACATCGCTGAAGACAACGGTTGATAACCTTCAGGGAGAGGTGTCTTCCTTGAGGACAGATGTCAACATTGCCACCAACTTACTGCAGCAAATCTTCGATCGCCTGAATGCTGCTACATGTGCTCCTTCGCATTTTACTCAGGTAGATCGTGAGGATCTTCAAAGAATCACTCCTGCTTTATCTGGCCTTGAAGATAGATTAAGTAGGATTGAAACCTGCGTTGGGATTTCTGGCCTAGAAGACCGAAACCAAATGTACACTGATGCTGCTGCTGCTATTATTTCCTCCCCCATTCATCATGAGGAAGATGGGGAGAAGGTTAAAGAAGGTCTTCCCCATGCTGCTGAGGGGGAGACAGAGTCAACTGCTGCTGCTGCTACAAATGAACAACCTCAGGGAGTTGAAAACCCTGAGGGAACCGATAAACCTTCCTCTGTATCTGAGGGGGAGCAACTCGATGAGCAACCCGAAGCTGTTGCTGATGTAACCGTAGCCTACGCTGATGAGGAAGAATCTGAAGCTGAGGAAGAAGAAGAAGAAAATGAAGACCTCGACCTTGAGGACGACGAACCATCATCATCTCCTAAAGATGATGATAATGACGATGATGACTTCTTCTTCGTCCAGCCTAAGAAATCCCCAGCTTAAAAAGGGATCATCATCATAGAACAATCAGGGGAGGGGACCACCAAAAGGCCTGCAGCGTCTGAAGCTGATAAAGGTAAGAACAAAGCTGTTTCTTCTGAAGACAACTTGGATATTCTCTTCAAGAAGCCAGTTTGTCAGGTAACATATACTTTATTTCCTTATACTGCATCCCTCCTCTATCCCTTCTCAATCTCAATTCTCCTCTCCATAAAACCTTTACACACTTAAACCCCATTCTTTTCTCTATCTCTTTCTTCCCAAATGACCTTACTTAAACGATCGATGTGTTTTAGCTAGTCCTCTCCCCTGCTTGAGGATCCAGCTGAAGTTCCTACTGCTGCATCAACAATAATCCCAACCACAAGAGCTGATGAAATAATCCCAGTCTTGGATTTCTCTGAGACCGATGAACAAGAAGAAGAGCTGCTCTCTCACAAAAACAGGCCTTCCTTGGCTCCTCAAAAGCTAAGTGAAGAAGATCAGAAAAGAGAGATGCAATGATCAAAAAGCTTGAAGATCAGCGAATCATCCTTCCGCATTCAAAAGTCACCCCTAACCCTAATAAGTTCAGACTGACAAAGAAAGAGTTCGCTGATCACCTCAGAGCTGAAAGACTACTCGCCGATCGAAGGGAATCTGAAGAAAAAGATAAAGCCTATGCCATCCAGCTTGTCCAACAATCGGTGAAAGACCCCGAACTAAAGAAGACTCCCATCGAGGTTCAACGCCAACTATGGGAAGACGCCCAAAAGATCATCGAAGAAAAGACCAAGGTATCTGAGTCTACCTTGGAATGGTGCAAAGAAAGAATGCACTACCGATCTCGGGCTGCCAGAATTTACTAGGTGAACATCAGGGGAAGAACGACCATAAATGTTCTAGTTATTGAGGTCGATATTTTCAGAGAAAACGGTACCAAGGAAACCATCTATGCTGCTACAAACAAGAAGTACTGTTTCTCTGAATGGTTGGAGATCAGAATAGCCAAGGAAGGTCGACTTGGTTTCTTCTGCTGTGGATATTCCTCCTCCTCCTACTCCTGTTCCAAAAAGAAGAAGGGCCTCTGCAAAGAAAACAATAATACCTTCAGACTCAGGTCCTCCTATCAGAAATGAAACAGGAATCGGCTTTTTCTCGCGCTAAGGTACTTGGTCCTGAACCTGACCTCTCAGCTCTCGACACCTCTCTGCCCCCTGGTGAACACTTCGTCCCTGGTAAATTCATAAGCGAACCTTATGGTATATTCTTTCATGACTACGATGGACGAGAACACTTTCAACGTATCTCTAAGCTACCCATCACTCCCATCGAACAGCTCAGGGATCTCATCTATTGGTGTGGATCCAGAAAGGATCTCCTCGGACACTTCATGAAGCCCCTGATATTCAATGAAGCAAAGAATAGACGGGACCTTGGAGAAAAAGTCCCTGAGTGGATGATTCCCTCCACCAGAACCCTTGATGAACTTCTCATGAAGGAAGAACGTGAATAGCTGATTGGATTTCCTGTAAATTCTTCTATCCTTATTAGCTTGTATCTTTTGTACTTGTAAATTTATTTGTTGTACTTGTAATTTTTCTACTTCCCTATTTAACCTTTACGAAGTTTAAAGAAAAATTTCAGCGAATGTACTTTACTCCATCAGTACTTAAAAGATCCCAGAAAACAGTAAAAGGGACAAATGTTTTATGAGTTCTTTTTATCCTTATGCTTTCATACTTCGCAATTTTCCTTCATTGCTATGTCATAATCAAATAGAGGGAGATTGTTGATCCAAACCCTCAGTGATTTTATAATGACTCTTTTAGAAACACTTAGTGAAAATTGTAAGTAAACAATATGTATTAGGGTTTCACTATCGCTGATAAGTACTATGACTCTACAGTACCGCTGATAGGAAACTTATGCTTTTTAGATTAAACATTCAGCGAAACTGTTCATCAATAAAGCGTTGAGCCTGTTCAGTCTTGTTGGTGATCGCTGATAGTTTTAGTTGTTTACTTATGATCCCTGAAGACAAGTTTCACGTCAACAAAGGTTCTACGCTAAAGTCGAAGATCAAGCCCAAGAACCAGCGACAAGTCTACTAATGAACTGATGCGGATATCAGCGAAGACTAGACCTGTCCACTCAACGTGAAGTTTCAAGTAGAAGACTTCAACAATCGCTAAGCTTTGTCACTCGCTGATAAAGTAATGTTCAACGAGCGCTAATCATGAATTTTCCTCTACAAGTTACTTTTGTCTTATCCCCTTGCACGTCTCCATACGAACTGTCAGAACGAACATCCCCTTTGTCCAGAATCGTACAAACAACTCTGATTCTACACTGTTCATCATGCGCCTACTAGGTTGTCTACCAAGGTCAAAACCTGCAACCAATCAGCTGCTTCCACGTGTAAAGTTATACTGCTTTGCATTAAATGCATGCAGTATATAAGGAGAAACCCTACTTCAAAATGAAGTGCTCGGCCATCTTCTCTCTACTTTCTTTGTTATAGGATATTATTTGTAATATTCTTATCTCCTTTTTGTCTTAATTCTAGTGCAAGAAACTTAGTGTTCTTAACCTGTTTAGATTAGGCTTAGTCCTTAATCTTGTTCCGCAACAAGTTGTAAATTGTTTGATTATATCAATAAACAATTTAGAAAGTAAAAATCGTGTGTTTGTATTCAACCCCCCCTTCTACAAACTTGTATAACCCTCCAGGACCAACACTTTCCTCTACCCCAAGACTGCTCCGACTGCTGTGTCGCTCGCATCGCACATTACTATGAACGGAAGACTCCAGTCAGGTGCTGTAAGAATAGGTGCCGAGATCAACTCCTTTTTCAACGTGTCAAATGCCAAAACACAATCATTAGTGAAATCAAATTTGGCATCTTTTAGAAGTAAAACACATAAGGGTTTAGTGATTTTAGAAAAGTCCTTTATAAACCGCCGGAAAAAAATCGGCGTGTCCCAAAAAGCTTCGAATCTCTTTGACAGAATTCGGATACGGTAAATTCTCTATCATTGCCACCTTAGCCTTGTCTACTTCTATCCCATCTTTTGACACCTTGTGTCCAAACACCATTCCTTCCGTCACCATAAAGTGACACTTCTCCCAATTTAAAACCAAGCTAGTTTCCTTGCATCTCTTCAAAACAACCTCTAGATGAGACAAACATGAATCAAAAGGTGGACCAAACACCGAAAAGTCGTCCATAAAGATTTCCATGGTGCGCTCTACCATATCCGAAAAGATAGCCATCATACATCTCTGAAACGTTGCGGGAGTGTTACATAACCCAAATGGCATCCTCTTATAAGCAAATGTCCCATAGGGACATGTAAACGTGGTCTTGTCTTGATCTTCGGGAGCAATCGGTATTTGATTGTATCCCGAATACCCGTCCAAGAAGCAATAATACTCGTATCCCGCTAGTCTCTCTATCATCTGATAAATGAATGGCAATGGAAAATGGTCTTTCCGGGTGGCATCATTCAGCTTTTTATAATCAATGCACACTCTCCACTCCGTGACTGTCCGAGAGGGAATGAGTTCATTGTTGTTATTGCGAACGACTGTGACACCTCCTTTCTTGGGCACCACTTGAACTGGACTGACCCATGGGCTATCAGGTACTGGATAGATGATTCCAGCATCCAATAACTTTAGGATCTCTTTTCTGACCACCTCCTTCATGTTGGGATTAAGTCAGCGTTGAGGTTGGACTATCGGTCGATGTTCTTCTTCAAGATTTATACGGTGTGTGCAAAAAGTTGGACTTAAGCCTTTTAAATCGGCTATCGTCCATCCAATTGTAGTTTGATGCTCACGTAGTGTTGATCCAAACCCTCAGTGATTTGATAATGACCTTCTCTTATACTTAGTGAAAATTGTAAGTAAACAATATGTATCAGAGTTTCACTATCGCTGATAAGTAATAAGATCTTCCAGTACCGCTGATAGGAACTCTCGCTTTTTAAGTTAAACATTCAGCGAAACTGTTCACCATAAATGCTCTGAGTCTGTTCAGTCATTATGATGATCGCTGATAAGTTAGTTGTTTACTTATGATTCCTGAAGACAAGTTTCACGTCAACAAAGGTTCTACGCTGAAGTCGAAGATCAAGCTCAAGAACCAGCGACAAGTCTCCTAATGAACTGATGCGGATCAGCGAAGACTCAGATTTGTCCATTCAACGTGAAGTATCAAGTACAAGACTTCAGCTATCGCTGAACTCTATCATTCGCTGATATGAAATGATAGATCGCTGAATCAACGAAAGCTGATCATGAAATCCTCCGTAC
Source organism: Saussurea involucrata (assembly GCA_033807775.1). Taxonomy (NCBI): domain Eukaryota; kingdom Viridiplantae; phylum Streptophyta; class Magnoliopsida; order Asterales; family Asteraceae; genus Saussurea; species Saussurea involucrata. Next base: position 71,271,427 of record CM066318.1, on the reverse strand, counting down.
AAAGTACTTTTGTCTTAACCCCCCTTGCACGACTCCGTAGGAAATGTCAGAAAAGAACCTCCGAATATCTGAAATCGTACAACCACTCTGATACTACACTGTTCATCCATGCGGCTACTAAGGTTGTCAACCAAGGTCAATGACATGCAACCAACCAGCTGATGACACGTGTAAAGTATATACTGACTTGCATTAAATGCATGCAGTATATAAAGAGATGAACTCACTTCATTTGAAGTAACTTGCTAACTCTGGACAAGTTCAAATCTCTTATCTCAAGATAGATTATTATTAGTAATTTCCTTATCTCTCTTAGTGCAAGAAACCTTAGTGTTCCAACTTGTTTAGATTTAGGTTTATCCTTAATCTTGTTTAGAAAAGTAAAATCTGTGTGTTTGTATTCAACCCCCCCTTCTACAAACTTGTATAGGCCTTCGGGACCAACAAGTGGTATCAGAGCGGATTTGTTTAATCTCATAAACAAGATCTAATCTAAGATATTTCTCTTCCTTGCTATTATCTGAAAATGGCCACCAACACAAACACAAATTATATAGACAATGGTTCTCTTGCAAAACCCCCTAGATTTTCCAGAGACAACTTCAACTTATGGAAAAATAGGATGACACTCTTCTTAGAAGGTGTAGACCCTACTATGCCTTACTATCTTGAAAACGGCCCATACATCCCTGTAACAATTGATCCTTCAGTTCCAGCCACTGCAAATAGACCTGCTATTCCAGAAAGGCTGATTCCTAAGGAAATACACATGTGGACAGACGAAGATAAGAAGAAAGTGGCCATAGATACAAAAGCCAGATCCATACTATCCATGGCCCTTCCTGACGAAGTCTACCATTCCGTCATGAATCTGAAAATATCAAAAGCCATGTGGGACACAATATGTGTTCAGTATGAAGGAACGTCTGAAGTCCAGGACTCAAGAAAGATCAACCTGGTAAGACAATACGAAAGCTTCATTTCTGGTAAGAATGAAACTCTCTCTGAAGTTCACCAACGTTTTAATTGTTTAATTATAGATCTGAAAACTGTTGGTAAGGAATATTCTAACTTTGAGGTGCTGACAAAGTTTCTAGAATGTTTACCTGAAAGCTGGGACAATTATTCTATGTGTCTCAAGCTGTCAAAGGATCTAAAATCAATGACACTTGCTACCTTATATGGCACGTTGCTGAATCATGAGCAATCAAGCCATCTTAAGAAGAATCTTGTAAAAGATTCCAAAAGCACCCCTGTTGCTTTAATCTCAGAGGAACCTTCTACTCAGCGACCCTCGGTCACTATCACTGAGTTAGAAAGTAACTCTGAAAGTTCATCATATTCTGATTTTTCAGATGATGAATCTTTGGCTCTCCTAACTAAGAAGTTCAGGAGATTTGCCAAGAAGAAAATGTTTAGAAAGAACAAACCTCTTTCCATAACTGACAAGCCTAAATCATCAGTTTTTGTTGATAAGGCTACTGCTACTTGTTTTAACTGCGAAAAAATAGGACATTTTGCTAACGAGTGCAGGTCTAAGAAAGTTTCTAGACCCTCAGCTTTTACAAAGAAATTCTTTGTTCCAAGGAATAAAGATGACAAATACTCAAAGCTGAAAGAAAAATATGTGAAGCTGAAAAGCTTTAAGAAGAAAGGCAAAGGCCTGATGGCTGACTATGATTGGGCTGCTTCTGATGAAGAAGCATCATCATCTGACTCTGAAGATGATGAAGCAAATCAATGTCTCATGGCTAAGATTGAAGAAGAGGAAGAAAGTTCAGACATTCCCTCCACTTCAACATCTGCTATTCAGGTATCACCTTCTTTCTTTACCAATATTGCAAATATTGATGAAGCTGATAGTCTCCGTAAGATCGATCTCTTGACTAGAAGTTTATACGAAGCCATGAACGGCAAAACTGTGGTTGAAAACTAAAACCTTGATCTCGCTGAAAAGCTTAAAAACTGCCACCTTCAAATAGAAAAGCTTTCTAAAATTGAAGAAGATTTTAAAGATCAAGTATATTTAAACCAGCTAGTCAAAATCGAACGAGCAGAAGCTATCGCTGCATTAAAGGCTGAAAAAGCTACTGTTGAAGGATGGTGTAATTCTTCAACAAAGATCACTGAGATAATAAAGTCTCAAATTCCACTGAGTGATAAACGTGGTTTGGGTTACAAATATGAAACTTCAAAACCAACCACTGAGCGTTCAATGCTTAAATTTGGAACGTTCGTATCCTCAGTCGCTGATACTTCATCTTCTCAGTGCTCCTCGTCCATTACACCAATCCCTGAGGAAACTCCTACCTCCTCAAAAGGCAAGGAGAAAATGGTTTATTCAAAACCTACCTCTGTCTTTAAAGACAAAGTTAAAGGAATTGTTATTTATCAAAATCCTCAGAAGGGTACTTTAGTACCTAAGCTGAATGCTTCTAAAGTTTTAGTGACCCATCCCTCTGGATCAAGGAAGCTGATCTCTGAATCTATTCAGCGATCTACTCCTAGACTCAGAGTGGATGTCCTTGTTAAGAAATCTGAAGAACTAAATGTTCGTCCCATTTCTAAAGCAAATAGCTTACTTGGTGCTGGTACTTCTAATTCTAAATTAAAATCTCAGCATACAAATGGTCCTAGAACTACTTTTAGCTATAGGAAATGTTATCACTGTGGACTCACTGATCATATTGCTAGTAAGTGCCCCACAGCCACCAAAGCTGAAAAGATAGCTAAGGTGAAGATTGCCCCCAAGGCAAAGAAGACCAACCCTGGTGCAAATCAGGTCAAGGTGAATTCTACCACTGAGGTTAAGAAATTAACCAAAGTGAAGAAAGAAAAAGTTGAATCTTCAAATGCTGCGAAGACTGCTGAACCTTCCATTCCAACTACTTCCACTGACAAACGTGTATACATGGTTAAGTGGGTACCCAAGAAAAACTAATCTTCCTTTGTATTACAGGTTAATAAGGGTATCTGGTATCTCAATAGCGGATGCTCTAGACACATGACTGGTAAGAAAAGCCTGCTCGCTGAATACAAGGAAGAGAAAGGTCCCTCTGTGACTTTCGGTGGAAATGGAAAAGGACATACCCGAGGGTATGGTGTACTTTCAAATGGTACAACCTCCTTCAGAAGAGTCGCATATGTTGAAGGGCTGAAGCATAATCTTCTAAGCATCAGTCAGCTTTGCGACATGGATAACAAAGTAATCTTTACTAAGGAATCCTGCTTTGTCACTGACAAAAAGGAGAAGATAGCTCTCAGCGGTTATCGTTTGGAAAATGTTTATGTAATAAACATGGACTCAACAACCACTGAGAACTCCTGTTTCTTCTCAAAGGCCTCATCTGATGTCAACTGGCTATGTCATAAGAGGCTCTCTCATTTAAATTTCAAGACACTGAATACTCTTTCTTCAAAAGAGTTAGTCACTGGTCTACCTCAGCATTCATACGCCAAAGAGTCGTTATGTTCAGCGTGTGAAAAAGGGAAGCAGACCAAAGCAAGCTTTAAGTCAAAGCAAGTTTCTTCAGTGTCATCTCCTCTACAACTACTCCATATGGATTTGTTTGGCCCTGTTAACAAACAATCCATCGCTGGAAAGAAATATACGCTGGTCATAGTTGATGAATTCTCTCGCTTCACTTGGGTAATGTTTGTCCGTTCTAAGAGTGACACCCTTGAAGAACTCATCACCTTTGTTCGGAAGATGGAAACCCTGAACAATCTGACCGTTCGCTCAATAAGGAGTGATCATGGAACTGAATTCAAAAACAGTTCTCTTGATTCCTTCTTTCAGAGTAAGGGTATTTCTCACAACTTTTCTTCAGTGAGAACACCGCAACAAAATGGAGTCGCTGAAAGAAGAAATAGAACAATTATTGAAGTTGCACGTTCAATGATCAACGATTCTCACCTGCCTACTCAGTTTTGGGCAGAAGCTGTCAACACTGCTTGTTTTACGCAAAACAGGTCGCTGATAGTCAAAAGATTCAATAAAACAGCCTATGAACTTTTTCATGGGAGAAAGCCCTCAATCAGTTTTCTTCACATCTTTGGATGTCAGTGTTTCATACTGAACAATAGAGATGCTCTTGGAAAGTTCGATCCTAAGGCTGATGATGGAATCTTTCTTGGATACTCCTCAGTTTCCAAAGCCTTCAGAGTCTTCAATCGAAGAAGACAAACTGTAGAAGAAACTATTCACGTCACGTTTGACGAATCCCGTTCAGCGAACTCTAAACCGAACGCTGATACAGAAGAACTGAATCAATGGATGTTTTCTCATCTTGGTGATTCAGAAGATTTTCCCACTCCTCATGCTCATCCAGTAGAAGATGATAGTCCCACTATCATTCCAAACATGCAGAATAGTGAAGCTGAAACATCATGGGTCTCAGCTGTTCCTATAAACACTATACCTGCAGTTGATCCAAATGTTTCAGACATTCCATCTACTTCTCAGCAATCAGTGAATATAATGACAACTGCATCAATTCCTCTCTTGGCTGATACTCCCGACGTTGCTGAAGCTTCATCTTCAGCTCCTCAAGTTCAAGTTGAGTCAGCGTCTCACGCTCCGGCTCAGCGATGGACTATAAATCACCCAATTGATCAAATTCTTGGTGATCCAAACGCTGGGATTCAGACTCGACGAAGTGCAGGTAATATTTGTTTATTTGTAACTTTTATTTCACTAACTGAACCAAAGAAAGTAGATGATGCCCTCAAAGATCCAAACTGGGTCAGCGCCATGCAAGAAGAGCTGACTGAATTTGAAAGAAACAAAGTTTGGAAACTTGTTCGGAGACCAACTAATAAAACAGTAATAGGCACTAAATGGGTCTATCGAAACAAGTTGGACGAACATGGTACTGTAACCCGCAACAAAGCCCGACTTGTTGCTCAGGGATACAGACAAGAGGAAGGTATAGATTACGACGAAACATTTGCTCCATTAGCAAGACTTGAATCTATTCGTCTATTCTTAGCATATGTTGTACACAAAAACTTCAAAGTACATCAGATGGATGTCAAGTCAGCGTTTCTAAATGGAAAGCTGAATGAAGAAGTGTATGTAGAACAACCTCCAGGATTCTCAGATCCTAAGCGTCCAAATTATGTTTATAAACTGGATAAGGCACTTTATGGCTTGAAGCAAGCTCCACGTGCATGGTATGACACTCTTTCCACTTATCTCCATATTGAAAAATTTGAGCGAGGTAAGATTGACAAAACGCTATTTTTTAGAAAAGTGAAAGGTCATATCATTCTAGTTCAAATATATGTTGATGACATTATATTTGGTTCTACTAACCCTGAGCTTTGTACTCGTTTCGCTGATAGAATGAAAGATGAGTATAAAATGAGCATGATGGGTGAACTAACATATTTCCTTGGTCTTCAGATTAAGCAAACTGAGAAAGGAACTTTCATTAATCAGGGAAAGTATGTTAAAGATATGCTGAAGAAATTCGACTTAACTGAAAGTTCAGCTATGAAAACCCCTATGGCACCACCGCTGACACTTGATAAGGACACAAAGGGTGTTCCTGTCAATGTCACGCTGTACCGTGGGATGATCGGCTCACTATTGTATCTTACAGCTAGCCGACCTGATATTATGTTTGCAACATGCTTGTGTGCACGATATCAAGCTGAACCTAAGATATCTCATATGAAAGCTGTAAAGCGAATCTTTCGATATCTTAAGGGTACAGAGAATCTAGGTCTTTGGTATCCAAAGACTCAGGATTCGATCTAACTGCATATTCAGATAGTGATTTTGCAGGTTGCAAAATGGATAGGAAAAGCACCACAAGAGGATGTCAGCTCCTGGGTGGAAAGCTGGTAAGTTGGACAAGTAAAAAGCAAAATTCAGTGTCCACTTCCACAACTGAAGCTGAATATGTAGCCGCTGGAAGCTACTGCTCTCAGGTCTTGTGGATGAGAAATCAGCTACTAGACTATGATCTTCAGCTCTCTAAAATTCCAATCTATTGCGACAGCACAAGTGCCATCGCTATAGCAAACAATCCAGTACTACATTCAAAGACCAAACATATAGAAATCAGATATCATTTTATCAGAGATCATGTGATGAATGGTGATATAGAACTTCATTTTATCCCAACTGATTATCAGTTAGCTGACTTATTTACCAAACCTCTTGATGAGACAAGATTCAACTTTCTCATCAGCGAGCTTGGAATGCTGAACTTTGAAGGATAAAATCTTCAGCGGTTCACATTAATCAGCGAAAGGATAAAATCAACTTGTATAACCCATTCTATCATCTTCTCTCTGAATAAACTTGATTCACTGATATCAAGGTATGTTCTCTCTCTGACAATCGCATGAAAATGCAAGATTTCAAAACAAAATGCATCGCTGAATATCTCTTCCTTAACAGCGATATTTTTGAAATTTCTTAAAACCTTCACTGAATATTTTCATTCAGTACTTCATGTTTTTCAAAAGTATCTCTGAGTTTTTCAAAACCTCAGAGACAACCAAGAATATGAAAGGACATTTGTGACGTCATGGCAACGGATAAACCCTGGCACGTTTTCTCTTCCTGACACACGTTTGCACGTCTCGTTCATACTTCAAATCAAATGCAAACACGTGTCCGTGTCATGATGAAAATCTTTTCCCGCTCAAGATTTTCTCTTTCTAAAATCTCTATATAAACAAACTCTTTGTTTATATTTTTCTTTTACGCGATCAATCTTCCTCCGCAAGAAAGAATTCACTGTTGCATTTGTGCTTTCAAACTTCAAGAAATGTTCATCATCTTCTTCATCAAACATCAAGGTTAATATGTTCTTATTTATTACCAAATGCAAAATAACTTGTTTGTGATCTACTCTTTGTTTTTAACAAGATCAAAACAAAAGAACTTCTTAAAAATAAAATCATTTTCTTTCATGGTTTTATGAACACAACCATTTCATGGTTGTTCTTCAAGTTTAAATGCAAAAATCTTAAACTTGTTCTTCACATTCGTTTTTCCAGAATCTCAATCTTCAAAGAAAACTGGAAAACAAGATTTTTTTTTGGGTTTGAAATTTTCGTTTTCAAAAACATGAAAAACCCTAATCTTCATTAAGACATTTGTGTCTGAATGAAATGGATAAAATTCGAAACATCTTATTGGAAATTTCTTTCCACAATAAGATTATTCTTATTTGTTAACATCTTTGGTTGAACTGTTAATACAGAGAAATGGCCTCGTCTGACATTCCTGCTAACGCTGAGAACATCTCCGCTGACTCTGAGGAAGTGGAAATCCTCAAGGCTCCACAAGTCAAGTTTGAACTTGACAAACTGGATTGGACTAAGGTGAACAACCTCTCTGCGCTTCTCGAGTTTCCTCCTCGAAAGCAAGTCACACATCTAGATGATGCTGTGAAATTTCTGAAGAATTGCTGCATCTCCACAGCCCTGACCATAACACCTCCTGCACATCAGCTTTTGCTCTCACAATTCTGGTACTCAGCGAGACACACTCAATTACCTTAAGCCAAAGACCCCTCCAAAATAATAGATTGCATCCTCTGCGATATCGAATATGGCACCATAAAGATCACCCCAGCCATTATTCGCAAAGCTCTCAGCCTTCCCATCGCCACCAGGGAAAAACCTTTTGTTCCCCTCCCTGACCCCAAGAAAAACTCAGACAGGGAAGCCATCATTGCATTCTTCGATGAAATGGGCTATGTATGGGAGATAGGCAGAGACATGAAGCCCGAGAAGAAGCTGACGATCATCAAGAAATCGAAAATACCCAGCGAGATGAATTTCATCTTCGCTCATCTGATAAGCTGCATGACTGCAAAGAGTGGCTCCTCCGACCAAGCCGCTAAACCTCAGCAAGCAATGGGTTATGCACTGCTGAAAGGTCTCAACATAGACTGGGCATCAATCATCTATGATGACCTGGTTCTACGAGTGGACACCGTCGCTGACAGACCTCCATGGGTTCCTTACCCACGTTTCATCAGCGCCATCTTCCAATGTGGCCTGAAGGAAACCTACCCAACTGATGGTGACCTGAAACTTTCTCAGGTCGGTCCAAAGATACTCGACTTTAAACCAACCGTAAATGAGGTACGTCTTTCTACACTCTTAACTCTTCTTAACCCTCATACTTCTTCTACTTCTGCAGCTCCTTCAGCGGACAAACCCACCGCTGATACCCTAGCTGCTTCTTCCATTCCTCTTAAAAGGAAACACTCTCACACCCCACTTGATTCTAAAAGGATCAAGAAAACAAAGTAGCAACCCCAGCAATCTTATGCTGAAGACTCCTCAGCTCTTTCTGCAGAGCTGAAGGAACGTTCAGTGGTACGCTCTGCCACACCTGAACAAGCCATCCCTTCAATCCCAATCTCAGCGTCTCCAAACGTTGAGATTACAGACTTGGAAACTTCCCAACCTCCCTCAGTCTCTCAAAAGACTGATGAAGTGATTCTCAGCGATTCCAATGCTGAACTCAGAACCCAACCTCCAATCTTATCCTTCGCTTCTCCCTCCACTCATTTGGTCTCTCCTCCAGTTATCACAGGAGATGCCATCATTTCTACGGAAGCTAAAGCTGGTAATCCAGAAATGATGAAGACAGGACCTGCAGGACAATCCACGGGCACGTTCGAAGACGACATGGAACTTTACTCAGGCACCCGTGACTTTGATGAGTTCACCAATCCTCCTGCAGGTAATCAACAACCCATAAACACTGTGACTAAACCCCAAACTTCTGAGTTTTCCTTTGTTCACAAGTTCTTATTTGTTACAGGTCCTAACTTGGGAGACATCAACGCCTCTCTGAAATCCGTGGAAACAAAGCTGACAGGTCTCACCACCACTCTCTCCAACAACTCTTCAGCTGTAACAAACGGTGGAGAGAATCCTCAAAAGCTGACAACGGTGGTAGAGAAGAAGGCTTCCACAGATGACATGAAGCAGCTTGACAAGACTCTCAGCGACTTCGCCAAGGTGCTCGCTGATATCTACACAGACTACACCTCTATCAAAAGCTCAGTTTCGTCCATGTCCAGCGAATTTACAACGCTGAAGACATCGGTTGGAACACTAGAGGGAGATATGTCTGCTGTGAAGACAAATGTCAACACTCTGACGACTGACTTAAGCTCTTTAAAGACTGATGTTGGTTCGATGAAGACTATGATCGAACAGCTGCTGCACAAGGCAAATGCTCCTGCCCCTAACCCCGTCCCTGAAACTGAAAACTTCACAGCGGCGGATCGCAAAGAGCTGGAAAAGATCAATCCTGCTATTTCTGGCCTTGAAGACAGATTAGCAAAGATTGAAGTTTGTGTAGGTCTCTCTGGAACCTACCAACGCTGCTGAATCTACCCATTCCTCCCCCAGTCATCATGAAAAAGAGGGGGAGAAGAGCGCTGAAAACCCTTCCAAGAGCGCTGAAGACCTTTCCTATGATGAATCTATCAGGGGAGAAAAGAACGAAGACCTCACCTTCACTGAAGAGGGTGAGAAGACTATTGAAGCTGAAGCAGCCGCTGGACCTCAGGGAGATGAACACCTTGAGGGAACTGAGAAGCTCGCCTCTGTATGTGAGGGGGAGCAACTCGAAGAAGACGCTGAAGAATCCGAAGCAGAAGATGATGAAGTCGTCGACATCCCTAATAATGAACCATCTTCTTCTCCAAAGAATGATGATGATGATGACGAAGATGACGATGACTTCTTTATCGTCAAACCTGCTCCAAAGATCAAAGCTCTTAAGGGAATCTCGATAAATGAACTTTCAGGGGAGCGGACAAAGACAAAGCCCTCAGCCTCTGGAGCTGAGAAAGGCAAAGGCAAAAGCGTCGCTGAAAATGACAATCTGACGATCTTACTTGAAAAGCCGGTTTGTCAGGTACACTAAACATCACTTACTCCATCCCTCCTCTATCATACACTATCAGTTCCTCTACCCAAGCCTATACACTTGAACATTTTTCTCTCTATCTGATTCTACCCAAGTTCTTACTTGTAAGATCGCTGTGTTTCAGCTAGTCCTCTCCCATGTTTGAGGATATCGCTGAAGGCTCCACAACTGCGACTTCACCAATAATACCAGCTGCCGCTGAAGAAATAATCCCAGTCTTGGATTTGATCTCTGAGACTGAAGAACCTGAAGAACATACTCTCTCACACAGACACAAACCTTCCTTAGCTCCTCAAAAGCTAAGAGAAGAAGAACAGAAGAAAAGAGAGGAAATAATAAAGCGATTCGAGGATCAGCGAATCATTATAAGGCGGGATCAACTGCCTTCAGTTCCTCCAAAGTTCAGAATTTCAAAAGCTGAATACAAGGAACACCTCAGAGCTGAACGCCTCATCGCTGAAAGAAAGGAAGCTGAAGAAAAAGACAGAGAATACGCCATCAAGCTTACTCAAGAATCTGTCAAAGACCCCAAGCTGAAACGTGTTCCCATTCAAGTCCAATGAAAGCTTTGGGAAGAAGCCCGGAAGATCGTGGAAAAGAAAACTGAAGTTTCTCAGACCACCCTGATATGGTGTAAAGAGAAAATACACTTCAGATATCGTCCAGCGAAGATCAACAAGGTATTCATCTCTGGAAGAACCTCTATCGGAGTACCTATTGTTGACATCAAACTTTTCAGAGAAGATGGCCAATCTGAAACCTTTCGCGCTGACACTGTAAAAAGGTATGGTCTCTCTGAATGGCTGGAGATGAGGTTAGCTATCCAAAAATCACAATCTAAGTACAAGGATCATTTCGAAAAGCTGATAAACAGACAGATCGATTTGATATCTTCTTGTGTGGATATTCCTCCTCTTCCTGATCTTGAGCTGAAAAGAAAAAGGGCCTCTCCAAAGAAGAAACGTCAAGATTCAAACTCAGGTCCTGTCATACGAAATGAAACTGGAATTGGTTTCTCTCGCGCTGAAGTGCTTGGTCCTGACCCTGATCTATCTGCCCTTGACATTTCTTTTCCACCATGTGAACTTTTCGTCCCTGGTAAAGTCATCAGTAATCCTTATGGAATATTCTTTCTCGACTACGACGGACGTAAATGTTTTCAACGGATCGCTGAGCTTCCAATCACTCCAATCGAACAGCTCAGAGATCTCATCTACTGGTGTGACTTCAGAAAAGACATTCAGGCACGACACCTGAAACCCTTGATTTTTGAAGAAGCGCTGAACAAAAGAAAACGAGGTGTAACGGTTCCTGACTGGATGATCCCCACTGAAAAGACCCTTGATGAACTTCTCATTAAGGAAGAACTTCTGTAAGCTGATAGGATCGCCTCTTTCATCTATTTTATCAGTTATCCTTTTGTACTTGTAATTTATTTCGCTTGTACTTGTAATCTTTCCATTTCTCTTTGTATCCTGATTCAAAGTTTTTAAAGAAAGATTTCAGCGAATGTACTTTACTCCATCAGTACTAAAAAGATCCCAGAAAACAGTAAAAGGGACAAATATTTTATGAGTTCTTTTTATCCTTATGTTTTCATTAAATAGCAATTTTCTCTGTTGCTATGTCATAATCAAATAGGGGGAGGTTGTTGATCCAAACCCTCAATGATTTGATAATGACCCTCTCTTATACTTAGTGAAAATTGTAAGTAAACAATATGTATCAGAGTTTCACTATCGCTGATAAGTACTAAGATCTTCCAGTACCGCTGATAGGAACTCTCGCTTTTTAAGTTAAACATTCAGCGAAACTGTTCACCATAAATGCTCTGAGTCTGTTCAATCATTATGATGATCGCTGATAAGTTAGTTGTTACTTATGATTCCTGAAGACAAGTTTCACGTCAACAAAGGTTCTACGCTGAAGTCGAAGATCAAGCTCAAGAACCAGCGACAAGTCTCCTAATGAACTGATGCGGATCAGCGAAGACTCAGATTTGTCCACTCAACGTGAAGTATCAAGTACAAGACTTCAGCTATCGCTGAACTCTATCATTCGCTGATATGAAATGATAGATCGCTGAATCAACGAAAGCTGATCATGAAGACCTCCGTACAAAGTACTTTTGTCTTAACCCCCCCTTGCACGACTCCGTAGGAAATGTCAGAAAAGAACCTCCGAATATCTGAAATCGTACAACCACTCTGATACTACACTGTCATCCATGCGGCTACTAAGGTTGTCAACCAAGGTCAATGACATGCAACCAACCAGCTGATGACACGTGTAAAGTATATACTGACTTGCATTAAATGCATGCAGTATATAAAGAGATGAACTCACTTCATTTGAAGTAACTTGCTAACTCTGGACAAGTTCAAATCTCTTATCTCAAGATAGGTTATTATTAGTAATTTCCTTATCTCTCTTAGTGCAAGAAACCTTAGTGTTCCAACTTGTTTAGATTTAGGTTTATCCTTAATCTTGTTTCCGCAACAAGCTGTAAATTGTTAATGATTTATCAATAAACAATTTAGAAAAGTAAAATCTGTGTGTTTGTATTCAACCCCCCCCCCCCTTCTACAAACTTGTATAGGCCTTCGGGACCAACACGTAGGACTCTTAGCAACTTCTCTTTATCTTCGGTCCTCAACTTGGATGAAATAATGACCGGAAGTGTCTCCTTTTCCCCCAAGAAAGCATTATCAAGATGAGATGGTAATTGTTTTAGCTCGAGCTTAGGAGGAGTGTGAGATGATGGTTGAGATTTGGGTATTGGTTCACCCAAATGCTCAACGTTCGGTCTTCTTGGGCCTTTATGACTTGGCAATGCATTTAGCTACATCACACTTTCAATCTCCGAACCATCTATCGTACCCATGATCACACTTTCCAATTGATCTTGACCAAACTGCACCCCACATGATCTCTAATCGGAGATTCCAAAATATATACCCGGTTGCATTCGTTGGACTGCATTTTCTGCTTTGCTGCTCAGAACACGTTAAATACAACCTCTTCTTCTTCCACTCTCAACGTGACCTTTCCTCCTTTCACATCAATCAACGCCCCTCCCGTGGCCAAGAATGGGCGACCAAGGATGATTGGGATCTCTTTATCTTCATCCATATCCAACACCATGAAATCCACTGGGGAATAAAACTTGTCAACTTTGATGAGCATTTCTTATATGACTCCATTGGGATATTTGATGGATCTATCCGCCAGTTGCAATGTCACATTTGTTGGTTGAACTTCGCCTAGCCCTAATTTCCTGAAAATAGATAAAGGCATTAAGTTAATACTAGCTCCTAGATCACACAATGCTTTACTAAATTCAGAATGACCAATGTGAACAGGGATAGTAAGACTCCCTGGATCCTTAAGCTTCGGGGGCAGCTTGTGCTGAATGATAGCACTGCACTCTTCAGTAAGTGCAACCTTGGCATGCTCCTCTATCTTTCTCTTGTTGGAGAGAATATCCTTAAAAAAATTCACATAGGATGGCATCTATGCTAAGGCATATGCAAAAGGAATGTTAATATGCAGTTTTTTAAACACCTCAAGAAATTTAGCAAAGTTTGCATCATCCTTGTGGGCTTTTAGCCTGCTAGGATATGGTACCGATAGTGTGATCGGCTTAGTAGGAGCTTTCTTGGGAACAGTCACATTCTCCTCTCTTCTTTCGCTTTCCGGCTTCTCCATCTCCAAATCTTCATCAACCTTCTCTTCCACCATCTCTACCGGTTCAACATCACTCACCTTGGTGTCGTTCCTTTCCGGCGAAGGATCTCTAGTAGGGTCTCTAGTGAGCTGTTTGCCACTCCTCAGACTAATGGCTTTATAATATTCTCTCCCCTTCTTCTCTGGTTGGCTAGGAAATTGTCTGGGAGGTCGGGTTTGTAGGGCTTCAGAAATCTGCCCTACTTGTCTCTCTAGCATTCGGATTGAGGCGGTATTTTGATCCGTGGTTGACTTCACAGTGTTCATAGTACCCACCAATCCTTCAACTGCACCTTCCATCTTTGACATGAATTTCATCATCATGTCTTCCAACCCTGACTTCTTTTCTGAAGATTACCCCTCATCATATTTCCTCTGATTGTAACCTGGGGGACGATAAACATTGTTAGACTGAAAAGAATTTGAAGAGTTAGAGTGATTACCATACTGTTGCTGATGTTGTTGCTGTTGCTGCTGTCCCATTGTTTCTTTGCCTAGACCTTGTTGAGGTTGACTCCAAGAAAAGTTAGGATGTCGCTTCCATCCCTCGTTATTGGTGTTAGAGAATGGGTCATTCCTCGGCCGATTATTCCGGTTCTGGATGAATTGAATTTGTTCCGGCGATTGATAGTCTTGAGGGTTTGTGAATTGGTCTTGACTACCCATATCATTCTGAACATTCGGTTGAATAGCGGCTCCCCTCAATTGATTAGTCAACGCAGTCAATTGTGCCTTTATAGCCTTCAACTCTTCTGTTTCTTGGAGTGGCATAGCTATGCTCCGACAAATTCTCTATCAACTCAACCGCTTCCTCATAAGACTTGTTCATTAAAGCTCCAGCTGCAGCAGCTGTGAGGTCATTCTTAAATTGAGGGTGCAACCCCATAAAGAATGTTTGGATAATCATCCACTCTTGTAACCCATGATGTGGACACTTCTTAGGCATCCCTTTGTATCTCTCCCATGCCTCGTACAAAGACACTTGATCCCATTGCGAGAAATGTGTGATGTCGGATAACAGTTGAGCCGTTCGCCCCGGTGGGAAGAACTTGTTAAGACAAGCCGTCACCATATCGTTCCAAGTTCGAATTGACCCAGGTGGTATATTCTCTTCCCAAGTAGTGGCTCGATCCCGTAGTGAAAATGGAAACAACCGTATCTTAATTGCATCTTGATCAGCCCCGTTCACCTTGAAAGTATTGCATATTTTTTTTGAAGGTGCGCAAGTGTGCATGGGGATCTTCAGCTGCCGAACCCCCAAATATGTTCGACTGCACCAATTGAATGGTACCAGTCTTGATCTCGAAATTATTAGCAGCTATCGGAGGTGCATATGGTCCTCGTTGTGCAACTCCCATGTTCGGGTTGGCAAAATCTCTCATTGGTACCCTTTATGGTGGCGGTGGTGGACGATTGACATTGTGATTGAGATTATGATTGATCCCATTGTTGACATTATTGTTGACATTGTTGTTGACACCATGATTAACATTGTTGTTAACGTTGTTATTGAGACCATGGTTGGCATTATTGTGGTTCTGATTGTTCACATTATGGAGTGGTTGACCATTGTTCAATGGGGGACCATTCTTGATGGGCATCTCCTCTTCCCAATCATTTTCAACGTTGATGTTGACGTTCTCCATGTTTCGCGCTTGTCTTTCTCTCGCTTGTCTTCGCAAGTCTCTGGCAGTCCGTTCTATTTCTGGGTCAATCGGTATTACTTCTCGAAATAATCTCCTTCTTGGCATAAACCAAGAGGTAACCTTAAACGGAGAAGATAACCATCTCAAAACCCAAGAATAAATGAACTTTCAAAGCAAATTAAAATAAAATAAAGACAGGGTGTCTAATGTAATAATTTCTACAGCTGGTAGTGATATTCACACAAAACAGGTTCCCCAACAACGGCGCCAAAAACTTGATAGGCGGGTTTACACCCCCTAAATCTACCGCAAGTGTACGGGTCGAATCAAGTAATAGTACTTAGAAAGTACGAGTATTGAACCAAAGGAACCAGGTGTCAAGTACCACAATGACTGTATAGATTATTAACTAGACGAATGCAAATTGATTTGTTTTGTTGATTGTTGAAACATAAATTAAAACTTTAACTAATTCAAATAAGAGAAAGAGTTGGAGGGTTGGTTTCTTCCTGAAAACAATCAATCAGCTAAACAGAATCGACATGATTGGAATAACTTGAGGATGAAAAGCATAATCACAAACTATTACCATACTCTATCAAGCTATAGCAAAAATCATTCAAAACATTGTATCATCTTTCGATCTAAACAATTGTAATTGAACAATCAGTGATTAAAATCCATAAAGAACGACATATCATATTTTTTTTCTCAAAATCGTCCAAGACATAAAGGATTAATCAAATCTCAAAACTTTTCTAAAAGGTTAAAAGATTCATAAAATCAAATAATAGTTGATCGGACTATTACAAGCATTAAGAACAATCCCAAATGTTTCATCCATCTAAACCAAACCAATCACATCTATCCATAACGCTAAACGATTATCAAACCATGATTAACACCAACCCCCCAACATGAACGGATTAGTTCATATTGGGGGTTTTAAAACTCAGAAATGAAACAATGAAAATGAAAGTAAACATGCTTTGTTCTAAAAGAAATGAAATCTATGAACTCCCTGAAAAGCTTAAGCCGCCAATGAACGTACTCGATTCGCCTGTTTGATTCTCGTTACGTGATGTTTCTAGCCCTCTTCTCGCCTTCAAAAGTCGCCTTCTATCTCCCAAAATCACCCAGAGAAAGTCTCCAAACGTAACTGATGATGAATGCCCTCAACCCTAGCCGACATATAGGATAAAAACGGCCAGAGCCTAGGCGCGTATGGCGGCGCGTGTTGGGTCGCGCAAGGAAACGCACAGACCTTTGGAATATACTCAAACAGACTCCCGCACGTATGGCGGCGCGTGTGGAGTAGCGCCGCGACTCGCGCCGACCACTGCAATGTTTGCAAATAGGTAGTGGCGCGTTTGGTGGCGCGTGTGGAGTAGCGCCACGAGCCGCGCAGAACACTGTTCACCCTAAAATTTGATTTTCTTCATTTTGGTCCAAAAATGTTGTAAACTTCCTCTGATTGATTCCGAACTTCTCTATCCCCAGCCATTCAGGATAACCTATACTTCCTCACGAAAACCATTAAAATCTACTATTTTACTTGGAAACTCACAACAAACAGACCGATTTTGGGATCAAAATAATGTCGAAAAACAACATTATCAGATAACCTCACATTTCCTGCATTTGTTAACCAATGTATTGAACGTATCATAGGTTTGCTACAGTGGTTCTTCAGGAAGAGCAGCAAAGTTGTTATACTCGTTGATGCACTGATCCCAAGGTTCTAAAAACGCGTTATGGCGGGGTTATGGCGCGCCATAATGTCGAGGCGTGGCCTTGCCGCCACGTTAAAGCTTGTGGCGCGACTCTGAGGCGTGGCTTGCAGTATGGCGCATTATGGCGCGTTATGGCGTATTTAAGGCGGGTTACGGCGTGTTATGATGCGTTACGACGGGTTGTAAGGCGTGTTTGAGGCGTGAATGAGGTTTTTTTGTTTTTTTGTTTTATATATATAATCTATGGCTTATCAAATTAATTATTAATGATTATAAAGCGGGAATTCATTAACCGCAAGTTGAAGGTGAGGAAGATTTGTATTATGAAACCATTAGTAAAACATTCTTTTTGTTATGATCTATTGATATCATTTTTGTAAGCTTTAGGGGTGTACGCGGGTTGGGTTGGGCGGTTTTTGACAATTTTACAACCCAACACAATTATGGCGGTTTGGAAATTTTCAACCCAACCCAACCCATTCAAAAGTATAACCCAACCCAACCCAACCCTTGCGGGTTGTGGCGGGTTGGGCGGGTTGAGCGGTTTGGTAATATATATAAAATTCACGATTAAAGTACGACAAATAAAACTAAAAAAATTGTCAACGAAGTTATTAGTTATTACAATCATCCAAATATATTAAATCCTTAAATCTTAAACATCAAAGGTTTAAATTGTAGCATCGATTTCAATTCTTCAATCAAGTACGACCGTCTCCGACTCCATGATCGCATTCTCCTTGAGTTTGTCTACAATTCAAAAACAAAAATTAAACAATTTATTAAGAATAGATATTATATAAGAATGAAAATAAGCATGTTAAATTTACCTTCTTCAAGAAAGTCATAAGATGCAATTTCATCCAAAAATCCACCTATTTAAATGCCCTCGTTATTTCCTTTCAACCAACTTTGTGTGCATACAAGGGCCTCCACCATTTTTGGACTCAAAGAGCTTCTAAATGAGTCTAAAATACGACCGCTAGTACTAAAGGCGGATTCGGATGCTACCGCTAGTATTAAAAGACGCCTCATTGTCATTTTAGTAGGAAAGTTAAGCAACTTTTGTTTCTTATCGGAAACCCTATCCAAATACTTCTTACATTGATTTCTTAAGTGATTCCACAAAGAACTTGTACCAATTCGTTTACTATGATAACTCGTCTGGATTCTGGAGTCGTGGAGTGGAGACTGGAGACTAGAGTGACTGAGTGAGAGGCTAGCCCTAGTTCGCGTACCAAAACTACATAAATACTTTGGGCCTTAAGGCTTAAAGTTTGAAACAACTTAAATTAGTTTGGTTTTTTGGGCCTTTTTAGACTAACTATATTAGATATATTAATTTGTATAATTTGGGCTTGCACTGCTGCACATATTATGTATGTATATATATATATATATATATATATATATATATCTTATATATAAAAATATAATTTTATTAAAATAATAATATTAGCGGCGGGTTGGCGGGTTGGGTTGGGTTGAGTTTTCTCAACCCAATTTCAACCCTTATAATTAGCGGTTTGGCGGGTTGGCGGTCCGGCGGTTCGGCGGTCCGGCGGGTTGGGTTTAATTGGGTTGTTAGCGGGTTGGGTTGGTCGGGTTTCGCGGGTTGACGGTTTTCTGTACACCCCTAGTAAGCTTTGTATATATGATATTTATCAATGCATGATTCTTCTTTTGCTTATAGTTTTATATGAATTTAATTTGTTTAATCATTGTTGTTCATGACATTGACACAAACATCTCTCTTTCTCTCTCTCTCTCTATATATATATATATACATACTATATATACAGATTTGTCGCCTTAGGCCACGCCTTGAAAAACGTTATAACCTCGCCGTAACTCGTAAGGCTTGAGGCTTGACCTCGCCGCCACGCCACGCCTCACGCCATTTAGAACCTTGACTAATCCATGCGATTCTTTTGGGTGTTGATGCCTCCTTCCAATTGGTTAGCCAATTGATCCAAAATTTTCTTTGATATGTTGCAAACATCAAGAGATTCGAATATGTCATCAGGAATGGCCATGATTAACAGTCTTTGGGTCTTTTGACCGGTTTCCATTTTGGCCCGATCATCATCATTCCATGCATCAACCTCTTTTGGAATTTGGTACGCTGCAACTTCAGTGGTAGTTGCAGTAGCAGGTACTCGAGGAATAATCACCATAGAAACATACAAACCATTTACAATAGATTTGTAAAGATCTTTGTCCAGGCCTCTGAAAAAGTTTACCATCCGGATTTTCCATTGAAGATATTCCTTATGAAGGAGTGCATGAGGTTTTGTTTGAGAATCCGCGATGTAGGCAGCGCTCCAGTTATGAGTTGCCATTTGCAGAAACAGAAGAAGAAATATATGAAACTAATGAAGATATTCAACTAAAAACATGAAACAAACTGAATGAAGAGAAGAATCAATACATTATGTCTTCTAGAATCTAAAAAATAACCACAGAAATATGAACTACGTCACAGAAAAAGGAAAACAAGGTTTGTGGATCCCAGATTAGTGCATACAATAAGAAATCAATAGAAATAAACAATAATCAGTATGATTTCAACTTGTCATCCATATAACTTTGATAAACCTTTTCAGAGAGTTTACAAAGTGTTTGCAATAAGCGTAATGACGATTAAACAATTATGAACGATTAACCTAATTTCTAAGGCTAAGTAAACTATTTATATCTAGTCCTAATCTAATCAGGCCCATGGCCCATTATAATAATTAAGCCCAAAATAAACATTTACAATTTATTCCCTTGAACTTCCATTCAATCTAATTTATTCCTAATAATCTCCCCCTTTGAATCAAAGTTCAATCTCGCGCCAGTTCTCGACGTATCTCTTTCGGAGTGCGAACAGAATCTCGAAACTTCGGATTGCTTTACGAAACTCCATGCGGTCTTCAACAAGTTCCAAGGTTTCTCGTGCATTTATTTCGTTTCGACTTGCAGCAAACGAAATCCAGAGTTCTTTTTTGTTGGAGATTATGTCTCTAAGCACATCTCTGACCTTTAGCAGAGTACCGTCGTAGAATCTTTCAACTTGACTAAATCGGAGAAACTTCTTCTCATTCTGTTCGTTGAGATATATGATTCCGAATTCTGGTCGTAGCAGCAACGAGTTGACAGGATACATTTTCAGCTCTGGAGCTTTCTGATCGGGTTTTAACAGGTTTATCTTCTTCGTTCGGTGCTCAACTCCCATCTGGAAATCCGTAATGTATGACATCATCACCTTGTGTTTCAGAAATCACTTTACAGCTTCAAGCGCTTTGGTGATGTGGAGCGGTCGGATCGTTCGAGTTCGGAGGTCTTTGAGTAAGGCATGAAAGTCGTTCAGTCGGAGATTCTTGAAGTCGGTTTCAGAGAATTTCCATTCATTTCCATCTTCGCGTGTAACCGTAAAGACTGGGTACTAGATCTTTAGAATTTTGCCAGATTGGATGTTCACAACTTCGATGATCTTGTGCTTTGTTTTGACCTGACTGACTGGTAGACACCTTTTCATAGCCTCTAAGTATTGTTTCCTGTAAGCTTCATCGAACTTCACCAATCCGAGGCAAAAGCTGGGTCGAGCACACGCAGTTTGTATACGAACAACCTTTTCAGGGAATCCTCTAGGAAGGGGATGAGGACGATGATTTTCTACCATCGGACAGGTTGAGGTTGATCAGAAGTTGTTTGATGCTGAGGAGATGTCGGATGTGTTGTTGTAGAAGTCTAGGGAATCGGATTAGCATAGATTGGGGTACTCTGAAGATTTTGCAACAGGAACTGATCGTAATCTATTTAATCGTCAGCATCGGTAGGAAAGATCAGGTTTACCTCAAAGTTTATCGCACTGGCGGCTTTTTGATACCATGCGTTTTCGGTCTCCGGGTCGATCTCAGAATCAGGATCTATCAGATCAATTACGGGCCTTTCCGGTGCAGAATATACAATTAATGCATGGGATTCTTCTTCGGGCTTTTCAACCATTGGGTCTTCATCGTCTGAGATGTACATATCGATGACCATCTCGGCTAGACTCAGCTGGGCTTCAGGTTGGTCTTCGGATGGAATAAAGTTTACCAACAAAATTTTGCGCGCGTCAGTTTATTATACAAAACAATGAAACGGTTTACAAATATTCCATAGTCAATTCACAACTAACTTGTGTAAGTTCCAAACTTAAAGACAAAAACCAACCCTTCCCATTATTTGAAAGTATCGACTAAAACATTCTAAAACTTCAATTTGGGGTAGGCATGCAAGCTTGTAACAATTCCATTAGAAATTTTCTTGAAACAAAATAACATGCATCAAATGGTTCGCGACCAAATTCCAAAAGAGGCAGCTCTTTAAATCAATTTCCCAAAATTTCTCATCCGGTCCAATAATGACATTTGAATAAAACGCCTTAGGCAAACTTGCACACAACAATGCGTTTTTCTAAAACATATGAGAAAATAAGTGTTAATAATTAGTTGAAATTAAGAGGGTTCAACTTATTTTCAGATCCCAAATTGTACCAACGGTGCGCGTCAAAGTTCAAAACCTAAGAAATTACACGCACCATAGTTTTATACAACAATTTCCTAAAATCTTCATCACGAAACATTTCCTCATGGTTTCGTACTTGGAACATAAAACGTCACAACGTAAATGCTAAAAATGTATTTTTCAAAATACTCCGAATACCCATTTCCTCCAAACCAAAAGGTTTTCAATTTTTTCCAAAATACTTGGCAAAATCAAAATTGACCAATGTCAATGACTCGCACATTTGTGTTTTCAAAATGTACAATAATGCGAACTATGCATGATTTCCACAATACCAAAACATTCTTTGACCGAATGGTCATCATTTAAACAAGAGTCTATAAAACATTTTCACTCCCAATTCGTTCAACAAAGTGACGAGAAACAATGGTTACCAAGCTATGCATACCCCTAAGTCGATATAATACGTTTCACATAAAACGGTAATAAACATTTAACTGACCAAAAGCGCACCAAGCAATTTATTATAAAATGCCACCAAAAATGTTCTTTCATGCATCACTTAAGCCACGTATAAATCAATCCATACACCGAACTATTTGCAATGAAATACTTAGTAACACAAACTTTTTGAAAGAAAAGTTACGCGACACTAGAGTTCCAAACTCATCTTTTCTTAGTCGCCTTATGGCATAAAATTAACTTTTCTCTGCAAAACTCGAGTGGGACCCAATGCCCAACCAAAACTCGTAAACTTTTCACATTAGCAATTAGAGTGTGCACATTGTAAAATTGTACTCACACGACTCAACACGTCGTAAAACCAAACTCCATGAACCTCCAAGGACTCAATGACTCTAAGTCAATAAAACGACGCTAAACACCATGCTTCCAAGGCCAAATTGCTAAAAGCAAAAATCATAAATGAGACGCCAAAATCCCAAAAATCCCTTCCCATGGTAATACCATATAAACAACATTGTTTAATAACTCACATTAAACAAATTCTCCAAAATAACTCTACATAGACGTAATGGAAGTCAACTTTCCGTCCAAACTCTAACATATGTGGAGGAGATCCAATGTTATAGTTATAAGCCGTAGTTACTTGCCCAATATCTCAAACATCATAAAAATACAATTGTCATTACATCCAAAACAAATGTTGAACAACAATGAAGTAAGGCAAAACAAATCCCGGCGGAGTTTGCAACTCCCGCAATAAAACGGTTTCAAGAACTTTTAAAACCATGATCTAAAATCTTGTGTGCGTGCCAAACATTTCTCAAAATTCATAACACAATCCACATAAGGATTGGAAACACAAGAAATAGTTGATGCAATTTATTTTCAAAATAAATTTCGTGCATGATTTAGTCGGCATTCAACGTCTCCACTCATACTCCTCCAAAATCCTCCGGTCTACTATTTTCATCCGGATATTCAAACCTCTTAAGGCAAGTTGGGATATACATCAATTAACCTTACGGTTTTTCCTCAAATCAAAATCGGCTCAAAAGCCTATGGTTCTAGTCCAACCATCCATCTCGACCCTAAACGGTCTACTTAAAGCAAACATCATGCTTATCGTCACTCCAAGTGACTAATACTAGAATCGTCCATCCATTTCAACAACTACTAGTTCAGAACCTCCTTCACTACCCCAACGATCACCACATGAAAGCAATTCGAGCATGCACATGTACTAGTAGGTTCACCATGACACAGGCCAGGTGTCACTATGAACGCACCGCACATGATTATCCTTGTTACTCTCGATGTGATTCTCGTTTCTAACAACATCCATTGACCTCGAAACATCCTATCTTAAAGTGCCTAAAGGTGAATTTCACTCTCATTTACTTAAACAAACTCTAGTTTGAGTCTAGGTATTCAAAATCAACACCTAATTCTCTCAAACTTATGCTCTGATACCAACTTGTAACACCCTCAAATTTGGAAAGAGCAACTAATTTAAAATTTTCGATATTACATCCGAAACAATAGGTAAAGTACCTCCAATTACAAACAATGGTTATCACCAAGTAATACATACTACACAAGTCTCATTAGCAAGACTAAACTCACTTCGGACATCACTTAATCCAAATACAAGTGCTACTTCCCAAGGGTAAATGCGGAAAACATAACTTAAGCTATTCACCTCTCGTGCACATTTCTAGCACTCGCCACTTCACAATGTAGCTAGAGCTACCCCAACCTGAGCCTGTTGCACATGCCGACAAATAAAAAGGGTTAGGCTTACGCCTAGTGAGTTCAAGCATTTCATCATGACTATATAAATTCATAAATCAAAAGGTAGTAGTTATAGTCATGATCTAAGTAAATCTTTTAAATGAAAGTTGCGACAAATACTATCATTTCCAAAAAGATTTCACAAACGGCACAAATGCCTCCTTTTCCAACGCACTCAAAATCCATGGGAATCCTTCCCAAAAGTGTAAAGCGTTTTCCCAAAAATGAGTTACAATCCCAATTCGCCCAAATACGTGAATAAGTCTAGATTAGGCAAAACCTTCCAATACAGTTGACAATACATACTCAACCCATAAAACATGGAAACCATCCAATTAAACATAACTCTTTATTAAAACATAATACGAAGCAAAACTCACGCAATCGTAAAATGTAATAAAGATCAAATACCATAAAATAGAACTCCAGCAGTTAAAACATCCAATAAGAATGTAACGTAAATCCGTCCATCAATCATGGAAAACAATCCATATGCATGTACTATAGCCTCAACAATGCGAATGAATAAAATACCCGAAATTAACACCCTTCGGTGACGGGGGAGACCCGATCTCATCGAATGTGGCAAACACATAAATTAAACCACGATCAAATAAATGCAAGTAAGCTTCTTGGATGTGGAAAACGGATGACATCAACCATACTAGGTCTTTAGTCAATCCTCGGCATCAATCATACTAGATCTTTAGCCCATCTTAGACATCAACCATACTAGGTCTTTAGTCCATCTCAGACATCAACCATACTAGGTCTTTAGTCCGTCTTCGGCATCAACCATACTAGGTCTTTAGCCCCTCTTAGACATCAACCATACTAGGTCTTTAGTCCATTTAAAACCACCAAGTTCAACCATACTAGGTCTTTACCTTGGAAACCCACCATCCAAAACAAGCTTACTCGACTTAAATATAAATACATGACCCCAAAAGAATAACTAATGAGTTCAAATCATGTAAACCTCAAATATGATGCAACTCACGCAATGCAAACCCCAAGCCCACGTCGAGCTTATTAAAACCGGGCGAATGCCCTCAAGACTCAATTGAGCCCATAACCGAGCCCTCTGCTCAAAGATCTAATGATCATTTATTGACGTCAAATCATGCAAATAAAAATGCAATTAAGCATATAACACATCCTAGACTCCACCCTGAGCATGTAAAATATCAACAACGTGCAATAATATGCAACACGGTGCAATAAAAGCGACCCGTAAATAAGACTCCACATCGAGCCATTTAAACCGGACAAATGTCCCAAGACTATCTCAAAGTCAAAACCGTGCCAAGTGCTCCAAGCTTGCTAGACCCATAATGTCGGTCGAAAACACATTTAAACTTTGTTTAGGCAAGCTATACTTTAAAATCATCATTAACCCCAAAACTCATCACGGTTAAACAAAAAGGGTTTCCCAAAGGACTCACACCCTTATAATTCTCAAAATGACACATAACACTTAAAAGTGTATTTCCCAATTGGCTTACAAAATCATTTACACATATATGATTACACCATCAATTTAAACCTCATTTTAAGCAATTATTCTTTTAAAGACAATTTATGGTTTCTAACCATCCAAACATCCAAAAGCCCCAAATATTGGTGTTTTACACATTTATGAAGATAACACTTCAAAAGAGTTAAATCTACCAAATAACTCAACCATATACATTTCCAAGTATAACCCACACATATTTGTAAAATACTCATTTTGGCATGTACAACGTTTTCGCAAAGTAACTTGAACTCACCTTTGCTAGATTTAAGCTAAATCTAGAGTTCTCCAAACGTATGCTCCTTTGATGAAGTTTGCATCCTCAAACCAAAACTTCCAAAACCTAGATTTATGAATTCTCAACCATCAATAATACAATCCAACCATAAGGAATCATCATCCATCCATAACATACTAAAATACCCATTTTATACTAAACCCTAATTTTGTAGATGAAGAAAACAAGATTCCCTTACCCAATCATCACCAAAATCGGTCCACAACATCACAAGATGGAAGGAATATGAAATCAATAACAATAACAACTATAGGGTAGGGAGAGATTACCTTAACCATTTGAATCTTCCAAAAACGACCTCCTAATCTCCACAAAACTCCAAGCTTCCAAATATGATCATCAATGGAGGAAAAGGGTTTTATTTGGTGAAGAAATGAGGAAGGAGAGGGGAGGGGTTGTAGGGTTTCTAGTGAGAGAAATCGATTTTTAGAGTGAGAGTTGAGAGAGTCGAGATACATGAGTGAAATGGGAAGAAGAAAGAAGAAAAGGGGTTTAAAACACCCTGGAGACCGTCGGCGATTGTGACATCGCGATAGTGACATGGTCACTATCGTCGGGGCACTATCGCCCGCTACCCCTGGACTCTCGGTACACTTCTCGCGATTATGACAGGTGCGATAGTGACATGGTCATTATCGTCGGGCACTATCGCCCAACAGGTACCGAGCTCAACTTTTTGTCTCGAATGATCCCGATTTGCTGAGCTTCTTTCACACACCTCTTCCCAACGTTAAACCTTCACTTTAATAAAATTCCGGGTGTTACACTGCGAAGATTGCTGAACCTTCCACTTCATCTACCACCAATGACAAGTGTGGGCCCATGGTTAAATGGGTGCCCAAGTCAAACTAATCTTCCTTCGTTTGCAGGTTTGGAAGGGTATCTGGTATCTCGATAGCGGATGCTCTAGACACATGACTGGAAAGAAAAACCTGCTTACTGAGTACAAGGAAGAGAAGGGTCCCTCAGTGACTTTCGGTGGAAATGGAAAAGGCTATACCCGAGGTTTCAGTGTACTCTCTAATGGTACGACAACCTTCGGAAGAGTTGCATATGTTGAAGGACTGAAGCATAATCTTCTAAGCATAAGTCAGCTATGTGGCAAGGATAACAAAGTGATATTCACTAAGGAATCTTGCTTTGTCACTGACAAAAAGGAGAAGATAGCTCTCAACGGTTATCGTATGGAAAATGTTTATGTTGTAAACACGGACTCTACAACCACTGAGAACTCCTGTTTTTTCTCAAAAGCCTCATCTGATGCCAACTGGTTATGGCATAAGAGGCTCTCTCATCTCAACTTCAAGACACTGAATACTCTTTCTTCTAAAGAGTTAGTCACTGGTCTACCTCAACACTCATACGCCAAGGAGTCCTTATGTTCAGCGTGTGAAAAAGGGAAACAGACCAAAGCAAGCTTCAAATCTAAGCAAGTCTCCTCAGTGTCATCTCCTCTATAACTTCTCCATATGGATTTGTTTGACCCTGTTAACAAACAATCCATCGCTGGAAAGAAATATACATTGGTCATAGTTGATGAATTCTCTCACTATACCTGGGTAATGTTTCTCCGTTCTAAGAGTGACACCCCTGAAGAACTCGTCACCTTTGTTAGGAAACAGGAAATCCTGAACAACATGACCGTTCTCTCAATAAGGAGTGATCATGGAACTGAATTCAAAAACAGTTCTCTTGATTCCTTCTTTGAAAGTAAGGGTATTTCTCACAACTTTTCATCAGTGAGAACACCTCAACAGAATAGAGTCGCTGAAAGAAGAAATCGAACTATCATCGAAGCTGCACGTTCAATGCTCAGCGATTCTCATCTACCTACTCAGTTTTAGGCAGAAGCTGTCAACACTGCTTGTTTTACTCAAAACAGGTCGCTGATTGTCAAAAGATTCAAGAAGACAACCTATGAACTCTTCCACGGGAGAAAGCCTTCAATTAGCTTTCTTCACATCTTTAGATGTCAGTGTTTCATACTGAACAACAGAGATGCCCTTGGAAAGTTTGATCCTAAGGCTGATGATGGAATCTTTCTTGGATATTCTTCAGTCTCCAAAGCCTTCAGAGTCTTAAATCGGAGAAGACAGACCGTAGAAGAAACAATCCATGCCACCTTTGACGAATCCCGTTCAGCGAATTCTAGACCTTCTGCTGATACTGAAGAACTGAATCAATGGATGTTTTCTCATCTTGGCGATTCAGAAGACATTCCCACTCCTCCATCTCATACTCATCACGCTGAAGATGATGATCCTACTATCATCCCAAGCATGCAGAATAGTGAAGCTGAAACATCATGGGTCTCAGTTGTTCCTCTAAACACTATGCCTGCCTCTGAACCTTCTATCTCAGATATACCATCTACTTCTCAGCAATCAGTGAACGAAATAACATATGCACCTCTTCCTCTCTTGGCTGAAATACCAGAAGTTGCTGAATCCTCATCTTCAGCTCATCCAGAAGTTCAGGTTGAGTCAGCAAATTATGCTCCCGCTCAGCGATGGACTATCAATCACCCTATTGATCAGATTCTTGGTGATCCAAACGCTGGTATTCAGACTCGACGAAGTACCGGTAATATTTGTTTATTTGTTAACTTTATTTCTCTAATTGAACCAAAGAAAACAGATGATGCCCTCCAAGATCCAAACTGGGTCAACGCAATGCAAGAAGAGCTGACTGAATTCGAAAGAAACAAAGTTTGGAAGCTTGTTCCTAGACCATCCGACAAGTCAGTGATAGGCACTAAATGGGTCTATCGAAACAAGTTG
Source organism: Saussurea involucrata (assembly GCA_033807775.1). NCBI lineage: Eukaryota > Viridiplantae > Streptophyta > Magnoliopsida > Asterales > Asteraceae > Saussurea > Saussurea involucrata. The sequence goes on along the minus strand of CM066318.1, from coordinate 71,243,056 downwards.
GATGAACATGGAACTGTAACCCGAAACAAGGCTCGATGAAGAGCTCAGATCACTTCTTCCAAAGACCCCAAGTAGAAAATCGATGTCATCCTCTTTGACACCGATCATGGCACTTCCAAAATTACACCTGCTAATATCAGGTGTGCCCTGAACCTCCCTGCGGCCACAAAAGAAAACCGCTTCATCCCACTTCCGAATCCCAAAAACTCATCCGACAGGGAAGCACTGATTGCATTCTTCGATGCAATGAAGTACGCATGGGACACAGGGAGAGATGGATTCCCTGAGAAGAAGCTGATTGCAATCAAGAAGTCCAAGATGCCAAGCGAGATGAACTTCATCTTTACTCATTTGATCAGCTGCCTGACAGCAAAAATTGGATCTTCTGATCAAACTTCTCAACCCCAACAGGCCATGGGGTACTCACTTGTGACGGGCCTCCACATTGATTGGGCAAAAATCATCTTTGATGATCTGATGCTCAGAGTAGATGCAGCTGACAGACCAACAACTGTTCCATATCCAAAGTTTGTCAGTGCTCTCTTCGAACAAGGCTTGAAAGACAAGTACCCGAAGGTGGGCGACCTGAGACTCTCAAAGGTCGGCCCTAAAGTTATTGACTTCAAACCCCTACCAAACGAGGTACGTCTCTCTACATTCTTATCTATTCTCAATCCTCCAACTTCTTCTACTTCTGCGGCTACCTCAGCGGTAATCCCAACTGCTGATTCTCAGGCTGCACCCTCCACTCCTTCTCGAAAAAGGAAACACTCTACTACCCCACTTGATTCAGAAAGGATCAAGAAAACCAAGGAGCAACCCCCCAAGCATTCACATGCTGAAGACTCCACGACACTTTCTGTACAACAGACGTTGGATAGTTCCGTGGTACGCTCTGTCACAGCTACTCAAGCAACCCCTTCCATACCGACTTCAGCGTCTCTAAACGCTGAGGTTATAGACTTGGATCTGAACCCCCTCCTTCAGGCTCTCTACAGACTGAAGAAGTATTTCTCATCGGATCCAACGCTGAACCTCTTCTCAACCGTTGTTCCTCCCACCATTTCTTTGGACACTCCATCTATTCCCCCATTCACTACAGCAAACTTCATCCTCAGCGACACTTCTGCTGAACATCTTCAGAGGATGATAGGACAAAATATAGGACCTGCAGGCGCTTCTCAGCGAATTGGCTCTCTGGCGGACGATATGGAAACATTTACAGGCCATCGAGACTTCGATGATTTCGTCAACCACCCTGCAGGTATACACAAAATCCAAAACACTCCTCTCTTCAAATCTCCAACCTCTGAGATTTCCTTTGTTCATAAGTTTGTTACTATTTCAGGTCCTAATTTGGGAGATATTCACACCTCCCTGAAAGATCTGGTGACGAAGGTGGAATCTCACACCACAACTCTATCTGCTAACTCTTCAGCGGTTACAGACGCTGGAGAGAATCTCAAAAAGCTGACTACCGAGGTAAAAAAGAAAGCCTCCAGTGCTGATCTGGAGAAAGTGACAGGTAGCATTGGAACTTTTGCTACTACTCTTGCTGACAACTCCACCGCCATCAACAATCTCAACTTCACCAACACATCTCTCTCCACAAACTTCACTACCTTGTCCAGCGAAGTCACATCGCTGAAGACAACGGTTGATAACCTTCAGGGAGAGGTGTCTTCCTTGAGGACAGATGTCAACATTGCCACCAACTTACTGCAGCAAATCTTCGATCGCCTGAATGCTGCTACATGTGCTCCTTCGCATTTTACTCAGGTAGATCGTGAGGATCTTCAAAGAATCACTCCTGCTTTATCTGGCCTTGAAGATAGATTAAGTAGGATTGAAACCTGCGTTGGGATTTCTGGCCTAGAAGACCGAAACCAAATGTACACTGATGCTGCTGCTGCTATTATTTCCTCCCCCATTCATCATGAGGAAGATGGGGAGAAGGTTAAAGAAGGTCTTCCCCATGCTGCTGAGGGGGAGACAGAGTCAACTGCTGCTGCTGCTACAAATGAACAACCTCAGGGAGTTGAAAACCCTGAGGGAACCGATAAACCTTCCTCTGTATCTGAGGGGGAGCAATTCGATGAGCAACCCGAAGCTGTTGCTGATGTAACCGTAGCCTACGCTGATGAGGAAGAATCTGAAGCTGAGGAAGAAGAAGAAGAAAATGAAGACCTCGACCTTGAGGACGACGAACCATCATCATCTCCTAAAGATGATGATAATGACGATGATGACTTCTTCTTCGTCCAGCCTAAGAAATCCCCAGCTTAAAAAGGGATCATCATCATAGAACAATCAGGGGAGGGGACCACCAAAAGGCCTGCAGCGTCTGAAGCTGATAAAGGTAAGAACAAAGCTGTTTCTTCTGAAGACAACTTGGATATTCTCTTCAAGAAGCCAGTTTGTCAGGTAACATATACTTTATTTCCTTATACTGCATCCCTCCTCTATCCCTTCTCAATCTCAATTCTCCTCTCCATAAAACCTTTACACACTTAAACCCCATTCTTTTCTCTATCTCTTTCTTCCCAAATGACCTTACTTAAACGATCGATGTGTTTTAGCTAGTCCTCTCCCCTGCTTGAGGATCCAGCTGAAGTTCCTACTGCTGCATCAACAATAATCCCAACCACAAGAGCTGATGAAATAATCCCAGTCTTGGATTTCTCTGAGACCGATGAACAAGAAGAAGAGCTGCTCTCTCACAAAAACAGGCCTTCCTTGGCTCCTCAAAAGCTAAGTGAAGAAGATCAGAAAAGAGAGATGCAATGATCAAAAAGCTTGAAGATCAGCGAATCATCCTTCCGCATTCAAAAGTCACCCCTAACCCTAATAAGTTCAGACTGACAAAGAAAGAGTTCGCTGATCACCTCAGAGCTGAAAGACTACTCGCCGATCGAAGGGAATCTGAAGAAAAAGATAAAGCCTATGCCATCCAGCTTGTCCAACAATCGGTGAAAGACCCCGAACTAAAGAAGACTCCCATCGAGGTTCAACGCCAACTATGGGAAGACGCCCAAAAGATCATCGAAGAAAAGACCAAGGTATCTGAGTCTACCTTGGAATGGTGCAAAGAAAGACTGCACTACCGATCTCGGGCTGCCAGAATTTACTAGGTGAACATCAGGGGAAGAACGACCATAAATGTTCTAGTTATTGAGGTCGATATTTTCAGAGAAAACGGTACCAAGGAAACCATCTATGCTGCTACAAACAAGAAGTACTGTTTCTCTGAATGGTTGGAGATCAGAATAGCCAAGGAAGGTCGACTTGGTTTCTTCTGCTGTGGATATTCCTCCTCCTCCTACTCCTGTTCCAAAAAGAAGAAGGGCCTCTGCAAAGAAAACAATAATACCTTCAGACTCAGGTCCTCCTATCAGAAATGAAACAGGAATCGGCTTTTTCTCGCGCTAAGGTACTTGGTCCTGAACCTGACCTCTCAGCTCTCGACACCTCTCTGCCCCCTGGTGAACACTTCGTCCCTGGTAAATTCATAAGCGAACCTTATGGTATATTCTTTCATGACTACGATGGACGAGAACACTTTCAACGTATCTCTAAGCTACCCATCACTCCCATCGAACAGCTCAGGGATCTCATCTATTGGTGTGGATCCAGAAAGGATCTCCTCGGACACTTCATGAAGCCCCTGATATTCAATGAAGCAAAGAATAGACGGGACCTTGGAGAAAAAGTCCCTGAGTGGATGATTCCCTCCACCAGAACCCTTGATGAACTTCTCATGAAGGAAGAACGTGAATAGCTGATTGGATTTCCTGTAAATTCTTCTATCCTTATTAGCTTGTATCTTTTGTACTTGTAAATTTATTTGTTGTACTTGTAATTTTTCTACTTCCCTATTTAACCTTTACGAAGTTTAAAGAAAAATTTCAGCGAATGTACTTTACTCCATCAGTACTTAAAAGATCCCAGAAAACAGTAAAAGGGACAAATGTTTTATGAGTTCTTTTTATCCTTATGCTTTCATACTTCGCAATTTTCCTTCATTGCTATGTCATAATCAAATAGAGGGAGATTGTTGATCCAAACCCTCAGTGATTTTATAATGACTCTTTTAGAAACACTTAGTGAAAATTGTAAGTAAACAATATGTATTAGGGTTTCACTATCGCTGATAAGTACTATGACTCTACAGTACCGCTGATAGGAAACTTATGCTTTTTAGATTAAACATTCAGCGAAACTGTTCATCAATAAAGCGTTGAGCCTGTTCAGTCTTGTTGGTGATCGCTGATAGTTTTAGTTGTTTACTTATGATCCCTGAAGACAAGTTTCACGTCAACAAAGGTTCTACGCTAAAGTCGAAGATCAAGCCCAAGAACCAGCGACAAGTCTACTAATGAACTGATGCGGATATCAGCGAAGACTAGACCTGTCCACTCAACGTGAAGTTTCAAGTAGAAGACTTCAACAATCGCTAAGCTTTGTCACTCGCTGATAAAGTAATGTTCAACGAACGCTAATCATGAAGTTTCCTCTACAAGTTACTTTTGTCTTATCCCCTTGCACGTCTCCATACGAACTGTCAGAACGAACATCCCCTTTGTCCAGAATCGTACAAACAACTCTGATTCTACACTGTTCATCATGCGCCTACTAGGTTGTCTACCAAGGTCAAAACCTGCAACCAATCAGCTGCTTCCACGTGTAAAGTTATACTGCTTTGCATTAAATGCATGCAGTATATAAGGAGAAACCCTACTTCAAAATGAAGTGCTCGGCCATCTTCTCTCTACTTTCTTTGTTATAGGATATTATTTGTAATATTCTTATCTCCTTTTTGTCTTAATTCTAGTGCAAGAAACTTAGTGTTCTTAACCTGTTTAGATTAGGCTTAGTCCTTAATCTTGTTCCGCAACAAGTTGTAAATTGTTTGATTATATCAATAAACAATTTAGAAAGTAAAAATCGTGTGTTTGTATTCAACCCCCCCTTCTACAAACTTGTATAACCCTCCAGGACCAACACTTTCCTCTACCCCAAGACTGCTCCGACTGCTGTGTCGCTCGCATCGCACATTACTATGAACGGAAGACTCCAGTCAGGTGCTGTAAGAATAGGTGCCGAGATCAACTCCTTTTTCAACGTGTCAAATGCCAAAACACAATCATTAGTGAAATCAAATTTGGCATCTTTTAGAAGTAAAACACATAAGGGTTTAGTGATTTTAGAAAAGTCCTTTATAAACCGCCGGAAAAAAATCGGCGTGTCCCAAAAAGCTTCGAATCTCTTTGACAGAATTCGGATACGGTAAATTCTCTATCATTGCCACCTTAGCCTTGTCTACTTCTATCCCATCTTTTGACACCTTGTGTCCAAACACCATTCCTTCCGTCACCATAAAGTGACACTTCTCCCAATTTAAAACCAAGCTAGTTTCCTTGCATCTCTTCAAAACAACCTCTAGATGAGACAAACATGAATCAAAAGGTGGACCAAACACCGAAAAGTCGTCCATAAAGATTTCCATGGTGCGCTCTACCATATCCGAAAAGATAGCCATCATACATCTCTGAAACGTTGCGGGAGTGTTACATAACCCAAATGGCATCCTCTTATAAGCAAATGTCCCATAGGGACATGTAAACGTGGTCTTGTCTTGATCTTCGGGAGCAATCGGTATTTGATTGTATCCCGAATACCCGTCCAAGAAGCAATAATACTCGTATCCCGCTAGTCTCTCTATCATCTGATAAATGAATGGCAATGGAAAATGGTCTTTCCGGGTGGCATCATTCAGCTTTTTATAATCAATGCACACTCTCCACTCCGTGACTGTCCGAGAGGGAATGAGTTCATTGTTGTTATTGCGAACGACTGTGACACCTCCTTTCTTGGGCACCACTTGAACTGGACTGACCCATGGGCTATCAGGTACTGGATAGATGATTCCAGCATCCAATAACTTTAGGATCTCTTTTCTGACCACCTCCTTCATGTTGGGATTAAGTCAGCGTTGAGGTTGGACTATCGGTCGATGTTCTTCTTCAAGATTTATACGGTGTGTGCAAAAAGTTGGACTTAAGCCTTTTAAATCGGCTATCGTCCATCCAATTGTAGTTTGATGCTCACGTAGTGTTGATCCAAACCCTCAGTGATTTGATAATGACCTTCTCTTATACTTAGTGAAAATTGTAAGTAAACAATATGTATCAGAGTTTCACTATCGCTGATAAGTAATAAGATCTTCCAGTACCGCTGATAGGAACTCTCGCTTTTTAAGTTAAACATTCAGTGAAACTGTTCACCATAAATGCTCTGAGTCTGTTCAGTCATTATGATGATCGCTGATAAGTTAGTTGTTTACTTATGATTCCTGAAGACAAGTTTCACGTCAACAAAGGTTCTACGCTGAAGTCGAAGATCAAGCTCAAGAACCAGCGACAAGTCTCCTAATGAACTGATGCGGATCAGCGAAGACTCAGATTTGTCCATTCAACGTGAAGTATCAAGTACAAGACTTCAGCTATCGCTGAACTCTATCATTCGCTGATATGAAATGATAGATCGCTGAATCAACGAAAGCTGATCATGAAATCCTCCGTACAAAGTACTTTTGTCTTAACCCCCCTTGCACGACTCCGTAGGAAATGTCAGAAAAGAACCTCCGAATATCTGAAATCGTACAACCACTCTGATACTACACTGTTCATCCATGCGGCTACTAAGGTTGTCAACCAAGGTCAATGACATGCAACCAACCAGCTGATGACACGTGTAAAGTATATACTGACTTGCATTAAATGCATGCAGTATATAAAGAGATGAACTCACTTCATTTGAAGTAACTTGCTAACTCTGGACAAGTTCAAATCTCTTATCTCAAGATAGATTATTATTAGTAATTTCCTTATCTCTCTTAGTGCAAGAAACCTTAGTGTTCCAACTTGTTTAGATTTAGGTTTATCCTTAATCTTGTTTAGAAAAGTAAAATCTGTGTGTTTGTATTCAACCCCCCCTTCTACAAACTTGTATAGGCCTTCGGGACCAACAAGTGGTATCAGAGCGGATTTGTTTAATCTCATAAACAAGATCTAATCTAAGATATTTCTCTTCCTTGCTATTATCTGAAAATGGCCACCAACACAAACACAAATTATATAGACAATGGTTCTCTTGCAAAACCCCCTAGATTTTCCAGAGACAACTTCAACTTATGGAAAAATAGGATGACACTCTTCTTAGAAGGTGTAGACCCTACTATGCCTTACTATCTTGAAAACGGCCCATACATCCCTGTAACAATTGATCCTTCAGTTCCAGCCACTGCAAATAGACCTGCTATTCCAGAAAGGCTGATTCCTAAGGAAATACACATGTGGACAGACGAAGATAAGAAGAAAGTGGCCATAGATACAAAAGCCAGATCCATACTATCCATGGCCCTTCCTGACGAAGTCTACCATTCCGTCATGAATCTGAAAATATCAAAAGCCATGTGGGACACAATATGTGTTCAGTATGAAGGAACGTCTGAAGTCCAGGACTCAAGAAAGATCAACCTGGTAAGACAATACGAAAGCTTCATTTCTGGTAAGAATGAAACTCTCTCTGAAGTTCACCAACGTTTTAATTGTTTAATTATAGATCTGAAAACTGTTGGTAAGGAATATTCTAACTTTGAGGTGCTGACAAAGTTTCTAGAATGTTTACCTGAAAGCTGGGACAATTATTCTATGTGTCTCAAGCTGTCAAAGGATCTAAAATCAATGACACTTGCTACCTTATATGGCACGTTGCTGAATCATGAGCAATCAAGCCATCTTAAGAAGAATCTTGTAAAAGATTCCAAAAGCACCCCTGTTGCTTTAATCTCAGAGGAACCTTCTACTCAGCGACCCTCGGTCACTATCACTGAGTTAGAAAGTAACTCTGAAAGTTCATCATATTCTGATTTTTCAGATGATGAATCTTTGGCTCTCCTAACTAAGAAGTTCAGGAGATTTGCCAAGAAGAAAATGTTTAGAAAGAACAAACCTCTTTCCATAACTGACAAGCCTAAATCATCAGTTTTTGTTGATAAGGCTACTGCTACTTGTTTTAACTGCGAAAAAATAGGACATTTTGCTAACGAGTGCAGGTCTAAGAAAGTTTCTAGACCCTCAGCTTTTACAAAGAAATTCTTTGTTCCAAGGAATAAAGATGACAAATACTCAAAGCTGAAAGAAAAATATGTGAAGCTGAAAAGCTTTAAGAAGAAAGGCAAAGGCCTGATGGCTGACTATGATTGGGCTGCTTCTGATGAAGAAGCATCATCATCTGACTCTGAAGATGATGAAGCAAATCAATGTCTCATGGCTAAGATTGAAGAAGAGGAAGAAAGTTCAGACATTCCCTCCACTTCAACATCTGCTATTCAGGTATCACCTTCTTTCTTTACCAATATTGCAAATATTGATGAAGCTGATAGTCTCCGTAAGATCGATCTCTTGACTAGAAGTTTATACGAAGCCATGAACGGCAAAACTGTGGTTGAAAACTAAAACCTTGATCTCGCTGAAAAGCTTAAAAACTGCCACCTTCAAATAGAAAAGCTTTCTAAAATTGAAGAAGATTTTAAAGATCAAGTATATTTAAACCAGCTAGTCAAAATCGAACGAGCAGAAGCTATCGCTGCATTAAAGGCTGAAAAAGCTACTGTTGAAGGATGGTGTAATTCTTCAACAAAGATCACTGAGATAATAAAGTCTCAAATTCCACTGAGTGATAAACGTGGTTTGGGTTACAAATATGAAACTTCAAAACCAACCACTGAGCGTTCAATGCTTAAATTTGGAACGTTCGTATCCTCAGTCGCTGATACTTCATCTTCTCAGTGCTCCTCGTCCATTACACCAATCCCTGAGGAAACTCCTACCTCCTCAAAAGGCAAGGAGAAAATGGTTTATTCAAAACCTACCTCTGTCTTTAAAGACAAAGTTAAAGGAATTGTTATTTATCAAAATCCTCAGAAGGGTACTTTAGTACCTAAGCTGAATGCTTCTAAAGTTTTAGTGACCCATCCCTCTGGATCAAGGAAGCTGATCTCTGAATCTATTCAGCGATCTACTCCTAGACTCAGAGTGGATGTCCTTGTTAAGAAATCTGAAGAACTAAATGTTCGTCCCATTTCTAAAGCAAATAGCTTACTTGGTGCTGGTACTTCTAATTCTAAATTAAAATCTCAGCATACAAATGGTCCTAGAACTACTTTTAGCTATAGGAAATGTTATCACTGTGGACTCACTGATCATATTGCTAGTAAGTGCCCCACAGCCACCAAAGCTGAAAAGATAGCTAAGGTGAAGATTGCCCCCAAGGCAAAGAAGACCAACCCTGGTGCAAATCAGGTCAAGGTGAATTCTACCACTGAGGTTAAGAAATTAACCAAAGTGAAGAAAGAAAAAGTTGAATCTTCAAATGCTGCGAAGACTGCTGAACCTTCCATTCCAACTACTTCCACTGACAAACGTGTATACATGGTTAAGTGGGTACCCAAGAAAAACTAATCTTCCTTTGTATTACAGGTTAATAAGGGTATCTGGTATCTCAATAGCGGATGCTCTAGACACATGACTGGTAAGAAAAGCCTGCTCGCTGAATACAAGGAAGAGAAAGGTCCCTCTGTGACTTTCGGTGGAAATGGAAAAGGACATACCCGAGGGTATGGTGTACTTTCAAATGGTACAACCTCCTTCAGAAGAGTCGCATATGTTGAAGGGCTGAAGCATAATCTTCTAAGCATCAGTCAGCTTTGCGACATGGATAACAAAGTAATCTTTACTAAGGAATCCTGCTTTGTCACTGACAAAAAGGAGAAGATAGCTCTCAGCGGTTATCGTTTGGAAAATGTTTATGTAATAAACATGGACTCAACAACCACTGAGAACTCCTGTTTCTTCTCAAAGGCCTCATCTGATGTCAACTGGCTATGTCATAAGAGGCTCTCTCATTTAAATTTCAAGACACTGAATACTCTTTCTTCAAAAGAGTTAGTCACTGGTCTACCTCAGCATTCATACGCCAAAGAGTCGTTATGTTCAGCGTGTGAAAAAGGGAAGCAGACCAAAGCAAGCTTTAAGTCAAAGCAAGTTTCTTCAGTGTCATCTCCTCTACAACTACTCCATATGGATTTGTTTGGCCCTGTTAACAAACAATCCATCGCTGGAAAGAAATATACGCTGGTCATAGTTGATGAATTCTCTCGCTTCACTTGGGTAATGTTTCTCCGTTCTAAGAGTGACACCCTTGAAGAACTCATCACCTTTGTTCGGAAGATGGAAACCCTGAACAATCTGACCGTTCGCTCAATAAGGAGTGATCATGGAACTGAATTCAAAAACAGTTCTCTTGATTCCTTCTTTCAGAGTAAGGGTATTTCTCACAACTTTTCTTCAGTGAGAACACCGCAACAAAATGGAGTCGCTGAAAGAAGAAATAGAACAATTATTGAAGTTGCACGTTCAATGATCAACGATTCTCACCTGCCTACTCAGTTTTGGGCAGAAGCTGTCAACACTGCTTGTTTTACGCAAAACAGGTCGCTGATAGTCAAAAGATTCAATAAAACAGCCTATGAACTTTTTCATGGGAGAAAGCCCTCAATCAGTTTTCTTCACATCTTTGGATGTCAGTGTTTCATACTGAACAATAGAGATGCTCTTGGAAAGTTCGATCCTAAGGCTGATGATGGAATCTTTCTTGGATACTCCTCAGTTTCCAAAGCCTTCAGAGTCTTCAATCGAAGAAGACAAACTGTAGAAGAAACTATTCACGTCACGTTTGACGAATCCCGTTCAGCGAACTCTAAACCGAACGCTGATACAGAAGAACTGAATCAATGGATGTTTTCTCATCTTGGTGATTCAGAAGATTTTCCCACTCCTCATGCTCATCCAGTAGAAGATGATAGTCCCACTATCATTCCAAACATGCAGAATAGTGAAGCTGAAACATCATGGGTCTCAGCTGTTCCTATAAACACTATACCTGCAGTTGATCCAAATGTTTCAGACATTCCATCTACTTCTCAGCAATCAGTGAATATAATGACAACTGCATCAATTCCTCTCTTGGCTGATACTCCCGACGTTGCTGAAGCTTCATCTTCAGCTCCTCAAGTTCAAGTTGAGTCAGCGTCTCACGCTCCGGCTCAGCGATGGACTATAAATCACCCAATTGATCAAATTCTTGGTGATCCAAACGCTGGGATTCAGACTCGACGAAGTGCAGGTAATATTTGTTTATTTGTAACTTTTATTTCACTAACTGAACCAAAGAAAGTAGATGATGCCCTCAAAGATCCAAACTGGGTCAGCGCCATGCAAGAAGAGCTGACTGAATTTGAAAGAAACAAAGTTTGGAAACTTGTTCGGAGACCAACTAATAAAACAGTAATAGGCACTAAATGGGTCTATCGAAACAAGTTGGACGAACATGGTACTGTAACCCGCAACAAAGCCCGACTTGTTGCTCAGGGATACAGACAAGAGGAAGGTATAGATTACGACGAAACATTTGCTCCATTAGCAAGACTTGAATCTATTCGTCTATTCTTAGCATATGCTGTACACAAAAACTTCAAAGTACATCAGATGGATGTCAAGTCAGCGTTTCTAAATGGAAAGCTGAATGAAGAAGTGTATGTAGAACAACCTCCAGGATTCTCAGATCCTAAGCGTCCAAATTATGTTTATAAACTGGATAAGGCACTTTATGGCTTGAAGCAAGCTCCACGTGCATGGTATGACACTCTTTCCACTTATCTCCATATTGAAAAATTTGAGCGAGGTAAGATTGACAAAACGCTATTTTTTAGAAAAGTGAAAGGTCATATCATTCTAGTTCAAATATATGTTGATGACATTATATTTGGTTCTACTAACCCTGAGCTTTGTACTCGTTTCGCTGATAGAATGAAAGATGAGTATAAAATGAGCATGATGGGTGAACTAACATATTTCCTTGGTCTTCAGATTAAGCAAACTGAGAAAGGAACTTTCATTAATCAGGGAAAGTATGTTAAAGATATGCTGAAGAAATTCGACTTAACTGAAAGTTCAGCTATGAAAACCCCTATGGCACCACCGCTGACACTTGATAAGGACACAAAGGGTGTTCCTGTCAATGTCACGCTGTACCGTGGGATGATCGGCTCACTATTGTATCTTACAGCTAGCCGACCTGATATTATGTTTGCAACATGCTTGTGTGCACGATATCAAGCTGAACCTAAGATATCTCATATGAAAGCTGTAAAGCGAATCTTTCGATATCTTAAGGGTACAGAGAATCTAGGTCTTTGGTATCCAAAGACTCAGGATTCGATCTAACTGCATATTCAGATAGTGATTTTGCAGGTTGCAAAATGGATAGGAAAAGCACCACAAGAGGATGTCAGCTCCTGGGTGGAAAGCTGGTAAGTTGGACAAGTAAAAAGCAAAATTCAGTGTCCACTTCCACAACTGAAGCTGAATATGTAGCCGCTGGAAGCTACTGCTCTCAGGTCTTGTGGATGAGAAATCAGCTACTAGACTATGATCTTCAGCTCTCTAAAATTCCAATCTATTGCGACAGCACAAGTGCCATCGCTATAGCAAACAATCCAGTACTACATTCAAAGACCAAACATATAGAAATCAGATATCATTTTATCAGAGATCATGTGATGAATGGTGATATAGAACTTCATTTTATCCCAACTGATTATCAGTTAGCTGACTTATTTACCAAACCTCTTGATGAGACAAGATTCAACTTTCTCATCAGCGAGCTTGGAATGCTGAACTTTGAAGGATAAAATCTTCAGCGGTTCACATTAATCAGCGAAAGGATAAAATCAACTTGTATAACCCATTCTATCATCTTCTCTCTGAATAAACTTGATTCACTGATATCAAGGTATGTTCTCTCTCTGACAATCGCATGAAAATGCAAGATTTCAAAACAAAATGCATCGCTGAATATCTCTTCCTTAACAGCGATATTTTTGAAATTTCTTAAAACCTTCACTGAATATTTTCATTCAGTACTTCATGTTTTTCAAAAGTATCTCTGAGTTTTTCAAAACCTCAGAGACAACCAAGAATATGAAAGGACATTTGTGACGTCATGGCAACGGATAAACCCTGGCACGTTTTCTCTTCCTGACACACGTTTGCACGTCTCGTTCATACTTCAAATCAAATGCAAACACGTGTCCGTGTCATGATGAAAATCTTTTCCCGCTCAAGATTTTCTCTTTCTAAAATCTCTATATAAACAAACTCTTTGTTTATATTTTTCTTTTACGCGATCAATCTTCCTCCGCAAGAAAGAATTCACTGTTGCATTTGTGCTTTCAAACTTCAAGAAATGTTCATCATCTTCTTCATCAAACATCAAGGTTAATATGTTCTTATTTATTACCAAATGCAAAATAACTTGTTTGTGATCTACTCTTTGTTTTTAACAAGATCAAAACAAAAGAACTTCTTAAAAATAAAATCATTTTCTTTCATGGTTTTATGAACACAACCATTTCATGGTTGTTCTTCAAGTTTAAATGCAAAAATCTTAAACTTGTTCTTCACATTCGTTTTTCCAGAATCTCAATCTTCAAAGAAAACTGGAAAACAAGATTTTTTTTTGGGTTTGAAATTTTCGTTTTCAAAAACATGAAAAACCCTAATCTTCATTAAGACATTTGTGTCTGAATGAAATGGATAAAATTCGAAACATCTTATTGGAAATTTCTTTCCACAATAAGATTATTCTTATTTGTTAACATCTTTGGTTGAACTGTTAATACAGAGAAATGGCCTCGTCTGACATTCCTGCTAACGCTGAGAACATCTCCGCTGACTCTGAGGAAGTGGAAATCCTCAAGGCTCCACAAGTCAAGTTTGAACTTGACAAACTGGATTGGACTAAGGTGAACAACCTCTCTGCGCTTCTCGAGTTTCCTCCTCGAAAGCAAGTCACACATCTAGATGATGCTGTGAAATTTCTGAAGAATTGCTGCATCTCCACAGCCCTGACCATAACACCTCCTGCACATCAGCTTTTGCTCTCACAATTCTGGTACTCAGCGAGACACACTCAATTACCTTAAGCCAAAGACCCCTCCAAAATAATAGATTGCATCCTCTGCGATATCGAATATGGCACCATAAAGATCACCCCAGCCATTATTCGCAAAGCTCTCAGCCTTCCCATCGCCACCAGGGAAAAACCTTTTGTTCCCCTCCCTGACCCCAAGAAAAACTCAGACAGGGAAGCCATCATTGCATTCTTCGATGAAATGGGCTATGTATGGGAGATAGGCAGAGACATGAAGCCCGAGAAGAAGCTGACGATCATCAAGAAATCGAAAATGCCCAGCGAGATGAATTTCATCTTCGCTCATCTGATAAGCTGCATGACTGCAAAGAGTGGCTCCTCCGACCAAGCCGCTAAACCTCAGCAAGCAATGGGTTATGCACTGCTGAAAGGTCTCAACATAGACTGGGCATCAATCATCTATGATGACCTGGTTCTACGAGTGGACACCGTCGCTGACAGACCTCCATGGGTTCCTTACCCACGTTTCATCAGCGCCATCTTCCAATGTGGCCTGAAGGAAACCTACCCAACTGATGGTGACCTGAAACTTTCTCAGGTCGGTCCAAAGATACTCGACTTTAAACCAACCGTAAATGAGGTACGTCTTTCTACACTCTTAACTCTTCTTAACCCTCATACTTCTTCTACTTCTGCAGCTCCTTCAGCGGACAAACCCACCGCTGATACCCTAGCTGCTTCTTCCATTCCTCTTAAAAGGAAACACTCTCACACCCCACTTGATTCTAAAAGGATCAAGAAAACAAAGTAGCAACCCCAGCAATCTTATGCTGAAGACTCCTCAGCTCTTTCTGCAGAGCTGAAGGAACGTTCAGTGGTACGCTCTGCCACACCTGAACAAGCCATCCCTTCAATCCCAATCTCAGCGTCTCCAAACGTTGAGATTACAGACTTGGAAACTTCCCAACCTCCCTCAGTCTCTCAAAAGACTGATGAAGTGATTCTCAGCGATTCCAATGCTGAACTCAGAACCCAACCTCCAATCTTATCCTTCGCTTCTCCCTCCACTCATTTGGTCTCTCCTCCAGTTATCACAGGAGATGCCATCATTTCTACGGAAGCTAAAGCTGGTAATCCAGAAATGATGAAGACAGGACCTGCAGGACAATCCACGGGCACGTTCGAAGACGACATGGAACTTTACTCAGGCACCCGTGACTTTGATGAGTTCACCAATCCTCCTGCAGGTAATCAACAACCCATAAACACTGTGACTAAACCCCAAACTTCTGAGTTTTCCTTTGTTCACAAGTTCTTATTTGTTACAGGTCCTAACTTGGGAGACATCAACGCCTCTCTGAAATCCGTGGAAACAAAGCTGACAGGTCTCACCACCACTCTCTCCAACAACTCTTCAGCTGTAACAAACGGTGGAGAGAATCCTCAAAAGCTGACAACGGTGGTAGAGAAGAAGGCTTCCACAGATGACATGAAGCAGCTTGACAAGACTCTCAGCGACTTCGCCAAGGTGCTCGCTGATATCTACACAGACTACACCTCTATCAAAAGCTCAGTTTCGTCCATGTCCAGCGAATTTACAACGCTGAAGACATCGGTTGGAACACTAGAGGGAGATATGTCTGCTGTGAAGACAAATGTCAACACTCTGACGACTGACTTAATCTCTTTAAAGACTGATGTTGGTTCGATGAAGACTATGATCGAACAGCTGCTGCACAAGGCAAATGCTCCTGCCCCTAACCCCGTCCCTGAAACTGAAAACTTCACAGCGGCGGATCGCAAAGAGCTGGAAAAGATCAATCCTGCTATTTCTGGCCTTGAAGACAGATTAGCAAAGATTGAAGTTTGTGTAGGTCTCTCTGGAACCTACCAACGCTGCTGAATCTACCCATTCCTCCCCCAGTCATCATGAAAAAGAGGGGGAGAAGAGCGCTGAAAACCCTTCCAAGAGCGCTGAAGACCTTTCCTATGATGAATCTATCAGGGGAGAAAAGAACGAAGACCTCACCTTCACTGAAGAGGGTGAGAAGACTATTGAAGCTGAAGCAGCCGCTGGACCTCAGGGAGATGAACACCTTGAGGGAACTGAGAAGCTCGCCTCTGTATGTGAGGGGGAGCAACTCGAAGAAGACGCTGAAGAATCCGAAGCAGAAGATGATGAAGTCGTCGACATCCCTAATAATGAACCATCTTCTTCTCCAAAGAATGATGATGATGATGACGAAGATGACGATGACTTCTTTATCGTCAAACCTGCTCCAAAGATCAAAGCTCTTAAGGGAATCTCGATAAATGAACTTTCAGGGGAGCGGACAAAGACAAAGCCCTCAGCCTCTGGAGCTGAGAAAGGCAAAGGCAAAAGCGTCGCTGAAAATGACAATCTGACGATCTTACTTGAAAAGCCGGTTTGTCAGGTACACTAAACATCACTTACTCCATCCCTCCTCTATCATACACTATCAGTTCCTCTACCCAAGCCTATACACTTGAACATTTTTCTCTCTATCTGATTCTACCCAAGTTCTTACTTGTAAGATCGCTGTGTTTCAGCTAGTCCTCTCCCATGTTTGAGGATATCGCTGAAGGCTCCACAACTGCGACTTCACCAATAATACCAGCTGCCGCTGAAGAAATAATCCCAGTCTTGGATTTGATCTCTGAGACTGATGAACCTGAAGAACATACTCTCTCACACAGACACAAACCTTCCTTAGCTCCTCAAAAGCTAAGAGAAGAAGAACAGAAGAAAAGAGAGGAAATAATAAAGCGATTCGAGGATCAGCGAATCATTATAAGGCGGGATCAACTGCCTTCAGTTCCTCCAAAGTTCAGAATTTCAAAAGCTGAATACAAGGAACACCTCAGAGCTGAACGCCTCATCGCTGAAAGAAAGGAAGCTGAAGAAAAAGACAGAGAATACGCCATCAAGCTTACTCAAGAATCTGTCAAAGACCCCAAGCTGAAACGTGTTCCCATTCAAGTCCAATGAAAGCTTTGGGAAGAAGCCCGGAAGATCGTGGAAAAGAAAACTGAAGTTTCTCAGACCACCCTGATATGGTGTAAAGAGAAAATACACTTCAGATATCGTCCAGCGAAGATCAACAAGGTATTCATCTCTGGAAGAACCTCTATCGGAGTACCTATTGTTGACATCAAACTTTTCAGAGAAGATGGCCAATCTGAAACCTTTCGCGCTGACACTGTAAAAAGGTATGGTCTCTCTGAATGGCTGGAGATGAGGTTAGCTATCCAAAAATCACAATCTAAGTACAAGGATCATTTCGAAAAGCTGATAAACAGACAGATCGATTTGATATCTTCTTGTGTGGATATTCCTCCTCTTCCTGATCTTGAGCTGAAAAGAAAAAGGGCCTCTCCAAAGAAGAAACGTCAAGATTCAAACTCAGGTCCTGTCATACGAAATGAAACTGGAATTGGTTTCTCTCGCGCTGAAGTGCTTGGTCCTGACCCTGATCTATCTGCCCTTGACATTTCTTTTCCACCATGTGAACTTTTCGTCCCTGGTAAAGTCATCAGTAATCCTTATGGAATATTCTTTCTCGACTACGACGGACGTAAATGTTTTCAACGGATCGCTGAGCTTCCAATCACTCCAATCGAACAGCTCAGAGATCTCATCTACTGGTGTGACTTCAGAAAAGACATTCAGGCACGACACCTGAAACCCTTGATTTTTGAAGAAGCGCTGAACAAAAGAAAACGAGGTGTAACGGTTCCTGACTGGATGATCCCCACTGAAAAGACCCTTGATGAACTTCTCATTAAGGAAGAACTTCTGTAAGCTGATAGGATCGCCTCTTTCATCTATTTTATCAGTTATCCTTTTGTACTTGTAATTTATTTCGCTTGTACTTGTAATCTTTCCATTTCTCTTTGTATCCTGATTCAAAGTTTTTAAAGAAAGATTTCAGCGAATGTACTTTACTCCATCAGTACTAAAAAGATCCCAGAAAACAGTAAAAGGGACAAATATTTTATGAGTTCTTTTTATCCTTATGTTTTCATTAAATAGCAATTTTCTCTGTTGCTATGTCATAATCAAATAGGGGGAGGTTGTTGATCCAAACCCTCAATGATTTGATAATGACCCTCTCTTATACTTAGTGAAAATTGTAAGTAAACAATATGTATCAGAGTTTCACTAT
The DNA here is from genome assembly GCA_033807775.1 of Saussurea involucrata. NCBI lineage: Eukaryota > Viridiplantae > Streptophyta > Magnoliopsida > Asterales > Asteraceae > Saussurea > Saussurea involucrata. The sequence continues at coordinate 71,224,814 of CM066318.1, read as the reverse complement.
CGCTGATAAGTACTAAGATCTTCCAGTACCGCTGATAGGAACTCTCGCTTTTTAAGTTAAACATTCAGCGAAACTGTTCACCATAAATGCTCTGAGTCTGTTCAATCATTATGATGATCGCTGATAAGTTAGTTGTTACTTATGATTCCTGAAGACAAGTTTCACGTCAACAAAGGTTCTACGCTGAAGTCGAAGATCAAGCTCAAGAACCAGCGACAAGTCTCCTAATGAACTGATGCGGATCAGCGAAGACTCAGATTTGTCCACTCAACGTGAAGTATCAAGTACAAGACTTCAGCTATCGCTGAACTCTATCATTCGCTGATATGAAATGATAGATCGCTGAATCAACGAAAGCTGATCATGAAGACCTCCGTACAAAGTACTTTTGTCTTAACCCCCCCTTGCACGACTCCGTAGGAAATGTCAGAAAAGAACCTCCGAATATCTGAAATCGTACAACCACTCTGATACTACACTGTCATCCATGCGGCTACTAAGGTTGTCAACCAAGGTCAATGACATGCAACCAACCAGCTGATGACACGTGTAAAGTATATACTGACTTGCATTAAATGCATGCAGTATATAAAGAGATGAACTCACTTCATTTGAAGTAACTTGCTAACTCTGGACAAGTTCAAATCTCTTATCTCAAGATAGGTTATTATTAGTAATTTCCTTATCTCTCTTAGTGCAAGAAACCTTAGTGTTCCAACTTGTTTAGATTTAGGTTTATCCTTAATCTTGTTTCCGCAACAAGCTGTAAATTGTTAATGATTTATCAATAAACAATTTAGAAAAGTAAAATCTGTGTGTTTGTATTCAACCCCCCCCCCCCTTCTACAAACTTGTATAGGCCTTCGGGACCAACACGTAGGACTCTTAGCAACTTCTCTTTATCTTCGGTCCTCAACTTGGATGAAATAATGACCGGAAGTGTCTCCTTTTCCCCCAAGAAAGCATTATCAAGATGAGATGGTAATTGTTTTAGCTCGAGCTTAGGAGGAGTGTGAGATGATGGTTGAGATTTGGGTATTGGTTCACCCAAATGCTCAACGTTCGGTCTTCTTGGGCCTTTATGACTTGGCAATGCATTTAGCTACATCACACTTTCAATCTCCGAACCATCTATCGTACCCATGATCACACTTTCCAATTGATCTTGACCAAACTGCACCCCACATGATCTCTAATCGGAGATTCCAAAATATATACCCGGTTGCATTCGTTGGACTGCATTTTCTGCTTTGCTGCTCAGAACACGTTAAATACAACCTCTTCTTCTTCCACTCTCAACGTGACCTTTCCTCCTTTCACATCAATCAACGCCCCTCCCGTGGCCAAGAATGGGCGACCAAGGATGATTGGGATCTCTTTATCTTCATCCATATCCAACACCATGAAATCCACTGGGGAATAAAACTTGTCAACTTTGATGAGCATTTCTTATATGACTCCATTGGGATATTTGATGGATCTATCCGCCAGTTGCAATGTCACATTTGTTGGTTGAACTTCGCCTAGCCCTAATTTCCTGAAAATAGATAAAGGCATTAAGTTAATACTAGCTCCTAGATCACACAATGCTTTACTAAATTCAGAATGACCAATGTGAACAGGGATAGTAAGACTCCCTGGATCCTTAAGCTTCGGGGGCAGCTTGTGCTGAATGATAGCACTGCACTCTTCAGTAAGTGCAACCTTGGCATGCTCCTCTATCTTTCTCTTGTTGGAGAGAATATCCTTAAAAAATTTCACATAGGATGGCATCTATGCTAAGGCATATGCAAAAGGAATGTTAATATGCAGTTTTTTAAACACCTCAAGAAATTTAGCAAAGTTTGCATCATCCTTGTGGGCTTTTAGCCTGCTAGGATATGGTACCGATAGTGTGATCGGCTTAGTAGGAGCTTTCTTGGGAACAGTCACATTCTCCTCTCTTCTTTCGCTTTCCGGCTTCTCCATCTCCAAATCTTCATCAACCTTCTCTTCCACCATCTCTACCGGTTCAACATCACTCACCTTGGTGTCGTTCCTTTCCGGCGAAGGATCTCTAGTAGGGTCTCTAGTGAGCTGTTTGCCACTCCTCAGACTAATGGCTTTATAATATTCTCTCCCCTTCTTCTCTGGTTGGCTAGGAAATTGTCTGGGAGGTCGGGTTTGTAGGGCTTCAGAAATCTGCCCTACTTGTCTCTCTAGCATTCGGATTGAGGCGGTATTTTGATCCGTGGTTGACTTCACAGTGTTCATAGTACCCACCAATCCTTCAACTGCACCTTCCATCTTTGACATGAATTTCATCATCATGTCTTCCAACCCTGACTTCTTTTCTGAAGATTACCCCTCATCATATTTCCTCTGATTGTAACCTGGGGGACGATAAACATTGTTAGACTGAAAAGAATTTGAAGAGTTAGAGTGATTACCATACTGTTGCTGATGTTGTTGCTGTTGCTGCTGTCCCATTGTTTCCTTGCCTAGACCTTGTTGAGGTTGACTCCAAGAAAAGTTAGGATGTCGCTTCCATCCCTCGTTATTGGTGTTAGAGAATGGGTCATTCCTCGGCCGATTATTCCGGTTCTGGATGAATTGAATTTGTTCCGGCGATTGATAGTCTTGAGGGTTTGTGAATTGGTCTTGACTACCCATATCATTCTGAACATTCGGTTGAATAGCGGCTCCCCTCAATTGATTAGTCAACGCAGTCAATTGTGCCTTTATAGCCTTCAACTCTTCTGTTTCTTGGAGTGGCATAGCTATGCTCCGACAAATTCTCTATCAACTCAACCGCTTCCTCATAAGACTTGTTCATTAAAGCTCCAGCTGCAGCAGCTGTGAGGTCATTCTTAAATTGAGGGTGCAACCCCATAAAGAATGTTTGGATAATCATCCACTCTTGTAACCCATGATGTGGACACTTCTTAGGCATCCCTTTGTATCTCTCCCATGCCTCGTACAAAGACACTTGATCCCATTGCGAGAAATGTGTGATGTCGGATAACAGTTGAGCCGTTCGCCCCGGTGGGAAGAACTTGTTAAGACAAGCCGTCACCATATCGTTCCAAGTTCGAATTGACCCAGGTGGTATATTCTCTTCCCAAGTAGTGGCTCGATCCCGTAGTGAAAATGGAAACAACCGTATCTTAATTGCATCTTGATCAGCCCCGTTCACCTTGAAAGTATTGCATATTTTTTTTGAAGGTGCGCAAGTGTGCATGGGGATCTTCAGCTGCCGAACCCCCAAATATGTTCGACTGCACCAATTGAATGGTACCAGTCTTGATCTCGAAATTATTAGCAGCTATCGGAGGTGCATATGGTCCTCGTTGTGCAACTCCCATGTTCGGGTTGGCAAAATCTCTCATTGGTACCCTTTATGGTGGCGGTGGTGGACGATTGACATTGTGATTGAGATTATGATTGATCCCATTGTTGACATTATTGTTGACATTGTTGTTGACACCATGATTAACATTGTTGTTAACGTTGTTATTGAGACCATGGTTGGCATTATTGTGGTTCTGATTGTTCACATTATGGAGTGGTTGACCATTGTTCAATGGGGGACCATTCTTGATGGGCATCTCCTCTTCCCAATCATTTTCAACGTTGATGTTGACGTTCTCCATGTTTCGCGCTTGTCTTTCTCTCGCTTGTCTTCGCAAGTCTCTGGCAGTCCGTTCTATTTCTGGGTCAATCGGTATTACTTCTCGAAATAATCTCCTTCTTGGCATAAACCAAGAGGTAACCTTAAACGGAGAAGATAACCATCTCAAAACCCAAGAATAAATGAACTTTCAAAGCAAATTAAAATAAAATAAAGACAGGGTGTCTAATGTAATAATTTCTACAGCTGGTAGTGATATTCACACAAAACAGGTTCCCCAACAACGGCGCCAAAAACTTGATAGGCGGGTTTACACCCCCTAAATCTACCGCAAGTGTACGGGTCGAATCAAGTAATAGTACTTAGAAAGTACGAGTATTGAACCAAAGGAACCAGGTGTCAAGTACCACAATGACTGTATAGATTATTAACTAGACGAATGCAAATTGATTTGTTTTGTTGATTGTTGAAACATAAATTAAAACTTTAACTAATTCAAATAAGAGAAAGAGTTGGAGGGTTGGTTTCTTCCTGAAAACAATCAATCAGCTAAACAGAATCGACATGATTGGAATAACTTGAGGATGAAAAGCATAATCACAAACTATTACCATACTCTATCAAGCTATAGCAAAAATCATTCAAAACATTGTATCATCTTTCGATCTAAACAATTGTAATTGAACAATCAGTGATTAAAATCCATAAAGAACGACATATCATATTTTTTTTCTCAAAATCGTCCAAGACATAAAGGATTAATCAAATCTCAAAACTTTTCTAAAAGGTTAAAAGATTCATAAAATCAAATAATAGTTGATCGGACTATTACAAGCATTAAGAACAATCCCAAATGTTTCATCCATCTAAACCAAACCAATCACATCTATCCATAACGCTAAACGATTATCAAACCATGATTAACACCAACCCCCCAACATGAACGGATTAGTTCATATTGGGGGTTTTAAAACTCAGAAATGAAACAATGAAAATGAAAGTAAACATGCTTTGTTCTAAAAGAAATGAAATCTATGAACTCCCTGAAAAGCTTAAGCCGCCAATGAACGTACTCGATTCGCCTGTTTGATTCTCGTTACGTGATGTTTCTAGCCCTCTTCTCGCCTTCAAAAGTCGCCTTCTATCTCCCAAAATCACCCAGAGAAAGTCTCCAAACGTAACTGATGATGAATGCCCTCAACCCTAGCCGACATATAGGATAAAAACGGCCAGAGCCTAGGCGCGTATGGCGGCGCGTGTTGGGTCGCGCAAGGAAACGCACAGACCTTTGGAATATACTCAAACAGACTCCCGCACGTATGGCGGCGCGTGTGGAGTAGCGCCGCGACTCGCGCCGACCACTGCAATGTTTGCAAATAGGTAGTGGCGCGTTTGGTGGCGCGTGTGGAGTAGCGCCACGAGCCGCGCAGAACACTGTTCACCCTAAAATTTGATTTTCTTCATTTTGGTCCAAAAATGTTGTAAACTTCCTCTGATTGATTCCGAACTTCTCTATCCCCAGCCATTCAGGATAACCTATACTTCCTCACGAAAACCATTAAAATCTACTATTTTACTTGGAAACTCACAACAAACAGACCGATTTTGGGATCAAAATAATGTCGAAAAACAACATTATCAGATAACCTCACATTTCCTGCATTTGTTAACCAATGTATTGAACGTATCATAGGTTTGCTACAGTGGTTCTTCAGGAAGAGCAGCAAAGTTGTTATACTCGTTGATGCACTGATCCCAAGGTTCTAAAAACGCGTTATGGCGGGGTTATGGCGCGCCATAATGTCGAGGCGTGGCCTTGCCGCCACGTTAAAGCTTGTGGCGCGACTCTGAGGCGTGGCTTGCAGTATGGCGCATTATGGCGCGTTATGGCGTATTTAAGGCGGGTTACGGCGTGTTATGATGCGTTACGACGGGTTGTAAGGCGTGTTTGAGGCGTGAATGAGGTTTTTTTGTTTTTTTGTTTTATATATATAATCTATGGCTTATCAAATTATTATTAATGATTATAAAGCGGGAATTCATTAACCGCAAGTTGAAGGTGAGGAAGATTTGTATTATGAAACCATTAGTAAAACATTCTTTTTGTTATGATCTATTGATATCATTTTTGTAAGCTTTAGGGGTGTACGCGGGTTGGGTTGGGCGGTTTTTGACAATTTTACAACCCAACCCAATTATGGCGGTTTGGAAATTTTCAACCCAACCCAACCCATTCAAAAGTATAACCCAACCCAACCCAACCCTTGCGGGTTGTGGCGGGTTGGGCGGGTTGAGCGGTTTGGTAATATATATAAAATTCACGATTAAAGTACGACAAATAAAACTAAAAAAATTGTCAACGAAGTTATTAGTTATTACAATCATCCAAATATATTAAATCCTTAAATCTTAAACATCAAAGGTTTAAATTGTAGCATCGATTTCAATTCTTCAATCAAGTACGACCGTCTCCGACTCCATGATCGCATTCTCCTTGAGTTTGTCTACAATTCAAAAACAAAAATTAAACAATTTATTAAGAATAGATATTATATAAGAATGAAAATAAGCATGTTAAATTTACCTTCTTCAAGAAAGTCATAAGATGCAATTTCATCCAAAAATCCACCTATTTAAATGCCCTCGTTATTTCCTTTCAACCAACTTTGTGTGCATACAAGGGCCTCCACCATTTTTGGACTCAAAGAGCTTCTAAATGAGTCTAAAATACGACCGCTAGTACTAAAGGCGGATTCGGATGCTACCGCTAGTATTAAAAGACGCCTCATTGTCATTTTAGTAGGAAAGTTAAGCAACTTTTGTTTCTTATCGGAAACCCTATCCAAATACTTCTTACATTGATTTCTTAAGTGATTCCACAAAGAACTTGTACCAATTCGTTTACTATGATAACTCGTCTGGATTCTGGAGTCGTGGAGTGGAGACTGGAGACTAGAGTGACTGAGTGAGAGGCTAGCCCTAGTTCGCGTACCAAAACTACATAAATACTTTGGGCCTTAAGGCTTAAAGTTTGAAACAACTTAAATTAGTTTGGTTTTTTGGGCCTTTTTAGACTAACTATATTAGATATATTAATTTGTATAATTTGGGCTTGCACTGCTGCACATATTATGTATGTATATATATATATATATATATATATATATATATATATATATATATCTTATATATAAAAATATAATTTTATTAAAATAATAATATTAGCGGCGGGTTGGCGGGTTGGGTTGGGTTGAGTTTTCTCAACCCAATTTCAACCCTTATAATTAGCGGTTTGGCGGGTTGGCGGTCCGGCGGTTCGGCGGTCCGGCGGGTTGGGTTTAATTGGGTTGTTAGCGGGTTGGGTTGGTCGGGTTTCGCGGGTTGACGGTTTTCTGTACACCCCTAGTAAGCTTTGTATATATGATATTTATCAATGCATGATTCTTCTTTTGCTTATAGTTTTATATGAATTTAATTTGTTTAATCATTGTTGTTCATGACATTGACACAAACATCTCTCTTTCTCTCTCTCTCTCTATATATATATATATACATACTATATATACAGATTTGTCGCCTTAGGCCACGCCTTGAAAAACGTTATAACCTCGCCGTAACTCGTAAGGCTTGAGGCTTGACCTCGCCGCCACGCCACGCCTCACGCCATTTAGAACCTTGACTAATCCATGCGATTCTTTTGGGTGTTGATGCCTCCTTCCAATTGGTTAGCCAATTGATCCAAAATTTTCTTTGATATGTTGCAAACATCAAGAGATTCGAATATGTCATCAGGAATGGCCATGATTAACAGTCTTTGGGTCTTTTGACCGGTTTCCATTTTGGCCCGATCATCATCATTCCATGCATCAACCTCTTTTGGAATTTGGTACGCTGCAACTTCAGTGGTAGTTGCAGTAGCAGGTACTCGAGGAATAATCACCATAGAAACATACAAACCATTTACAATAGATTTGTAAAGATCTTTGTCCAGGCCTCTGAAAAAGTTTACCATCCGGATTTTCCATTGAAGATATTCCTTATGAAGGAGTGCATGAGGTTTTGTTTGAGAATCCGCGATGTAGGCAGCGCTCCAGTTATGAGTTGCCATTTGCAGAAACAGAAGAAGAAATATATGAAACTAATGAAGATATTCAACTAAAAACATGAAACAAACTGAATGAAGAGAAGAATCAATACATTATGTCTTCTAGAATCTAAAAAATAACCACAGAAATATGAACTACGTCACAGAAAAAGGAAAACAAGGTTTGTGGATCCCAGATTAGTGCATACAATAAGAAATCAATAGAAATAAACAATAATCAGTATGATTTCAACTTGTCATCCATATAACTTTGATAAACCTTTTCAGAGAGTTTACAAAGTGTTTGCAATAAGCGTAATGACGATTAAACAATTATGAACGATTAACCTAATTTCTAAGGCTAAGTAAACTATTTATATCTAGTCCTAATCTAATCAGGCCCATGGCCCATTATAATAATTAAGCCCAAAATAAACATTTACAATTTATTCCCTTGAACTTCCATTCAATCTAATTTATTCCTAATAATCTCCCCCTTTGAATCAAAGTTCAATCTCGCGCCAGTTCTCGACGTATCTCTTTCGGAGTGCGAACAGAATCTCGAAACTTCGGATTGCTTTACGAAACTCCATGCGGTCTTCAACAAGTTCCAAGGTTTCTCGTGCATTTATTTCGTTTCGACTTGCAGCAAACGAAATCCAGAGTTCTTTTTTGTTGGAGATTATGTCTCTAAGCACATCTCTGACCTTTAGCAGAGTACCGTCGTAGAATCTTTCAACTTGACTAAATCGGAGAAACTTCTTCTCATTCTGTTCGTTGAGATATATGATTCCGAATTCTGGTCGTAGCAGCAACGAGTTGACAGGATACATTTTCAGCTCTGGAGCTTTCTAATCGGGTTTTAACAGGTTTATCTTCTTCGTTCGGTGCTCAACTCCCATCTGGAAATCCGTAATGTATGACATCATCACCTTGTGTTTCAGAAATCACTTTACAGCTTCAAGCGCTTTGGTGATGTGGAGCGGTCGGATCGTTCGAGTTCGGAGGTCTTTGAGTAAGGCATGAAAGTCGTTCAGTCGGAGATTCTTGAAGTCGGTTTCAGAGAATTTCCATTCATTTCCATCTTCGCGTGTAACCGTAAAGACTGGGTACTAGATCTTTAGAATTTTGCCAGATTGGATGTTCACAACTTCGATGATCTTGTGCTTTGTTTTGACCTGACTGACTGGTAGACACCTTTTCATAGCCTCTAAGTATTGTTTCCTGTAAGCTTCATCGAACTTCACCAATCCGAGGCAAAAGCTGGGTCGAGCACACGCAGTTTGTATACGAACAACCTTTTCAGGGAATCCTCTAGGAAGGGGATGAGGACGATGATTTTCTACCATCGGACAGGTTGAGGTTGATCAGAAGTTGTTTGATGCTGAGGAGATGTCGGATGTGTTGTTGTAGAAGTCTAGGGAATCGGATTAGCATAGATTGGGGTACTCTGAAGATTTTGCAACAGGAACTGATTGTAATCTATTTAATCGTCAGCATCGGTAGGAAAGATCAGGTTTACCTCAAAGTTTATCGCACTGGCGGCTTTTTGATACCATGCGTTTTCGGTCTCCGGGTCGATCTCAGAATCAGGATCTATCAGATCAATTACGGGCCTTTCCGGTGCAGAATATACAATTAATGCATGGGATTCTTCTTCGGGCTTTTCAACCATTGGGTCTTCATCGTCTGAGATGTACATATCGATGACCATCTCGGCTAGACTCAGCTGGGCTTCAGGTTGGTCTTCGGATGGAATAAAGTTTACCAACAAAATTTTGCGCGCGTCAGTTTATTATACAAAACAATGAAACGGTTTACAAATATTCCATAGTCAATTCACAACTAACTTGTGTAAGTTCCAAACTTAAAGACAAAAACCAACCCTTCCCATTATTTGAAAGTATCGACTAAAACATTCTAAAACTTCAATTTGGGGTAGGCATGCAAGCTTGTAACAATTCCATTAGAAATTTTCTTGAAACAAAATAACATGCATCAAATGGTTCGCGACCAAATTCCAAAAGAGGCAGCTCTTTAAATCAATTTCCCAAAATTTCTCATCCGGTCCAATAATGACATTTGAATAAAACGCCTTAGGCAAACTTGCACACAACAATGCGTTTTTCTAAAACATATGAGAAAATAAGTGTTAATAATTAGTTGAAATTAAGAGGGTTCAACTTATTTTCAGATCCCAAATTGTACCAACGGTGCGCGTCAAAGTTCAAAACCTAAGAAATTACACGCACCATAGTTTTATACAACAATTTCCTAAAATCTTCATCACGAAACATTTCCTCATGGTTTCGTACTTGGAACATAAAACGTCACAACGTAAATGCTAAAAATGTATTTTTCAAAATACTCCGAATACCCATTTCCTCCAAACCAAAAGGTTTTCAATTTTTTCCAAAATACTTGGCAAAATCAAAATTGACCAATGTCAATGACTCGCACATTTGTGTTTTCAAAATGTACAATAATGCGAACTATGCATGATTTCCACAATACCAAAACATTCTTTGACCGAATGGTCATCATTTAAACAAGAGTCTATAAAACATTTTCACTCCCAATTCGTTCAACAAAGTGACGAGAAACAATGGTTACCAAGCTATGCATACCCCTAAGTCGATATAATACGTTTCACATAAAACGGTAATAAACATTTAACTGACCAAAAGCGCACCAAGCAATTTATTATAAAATGCCACCAAAAATGTTCTTTCATGCATCACTTAAGCCACGTATAAATCAATCCATACACCGAACTATTTGCAATGAAATACTTAGTAACACAAACTTTTTGAAAGAAAAGTTACGCGACACTAGAGTTCCAAACTCATCTTTTCTTAGTCGCCTTATGGCATAAAATTAACTTTTCTCTGCAAAACTCGAGTGGGACCCAATGCCCAACCAAAACTCGTAAACTTTTCACATTAGCAATTAGAGTGTGCACATTGTAAAATTGTACTCACACGACTCAACACGTCGTAAAACCAAACTCCATGAACCTCCAAGGACTCAATGACTCTAAGTCAATAAAACGACGCTAAACACCATGCTTCCAAGGCCAAATTGCTAAAAGCAAAAATCATAAATGAGACGCCAAAATCCCAAAAATCCCTTCCCATGGTAATACCATATAAACAACATTGTTTAATAACTCACATTAAACAAATTCTCCAAAATAACTCTACATAGACGTAATGGAAGTCAACTTTCCGTCCAAACTCTAACATATGTGGAGGAGATCCAATGTTATAGTTATAAGCCGTAGTTACTTGCCCAATATCTCAAACATCATAAAAATACAATTGTCATTACATCCAAAACAAATGTTGAACAACAATGAAGTAAGGCAAAACAAATCCCGGCGGAGTTTGCAACTCCCGCAATAAAACGGTTTCAAGAACTTTTAAAACCATGATCTAAAATCTTGTGTGCGTGCCAAACATTTCTCAAAATTCATAACACAATCCACATAAGGATTGGAAACACAAGAAATAGTTGATGCAATTTATTTTCAAAATAAATTTCGTGCATGATTTAGTCGGCATTCAACGTCTCCACTCATACTCCTCCAAAATCCTCCGGTCTACTATTTTCATCCGGATATTCAAACCTCTTAAGGCAAGTTGGGATATACATCAATTAACCTTACGGTTTTTCCTCAAATCAAAATCGGCTCAAAAGCCTATGGTTCTAGTCCAACCATCCATCTCGACCCTAAACGGTCTACTTAAAGCAAACATCATGCTTATCGTCACTCCAAGTGACTAATACTAGAATCGTCCATCCATTTCAACAACTACTAGTTCAGAACCTCCTTCACTACCCCAACGATCACCACATGAAAGCAATTCGAGCATGCACATGTACTAGTAGGTTCACCATGACACAGGCCAGGTGTCACTATGAACGCACCGCACATGATTATCCTTGTTACTCTCGATGTGATTCTCGTTTCTAACAACATCCATTGACCTCGAAACATCCTATCTTAAAGTGCCTAAAGGTGAATTTCACTCTCATTTACTTAAACAAACTCTAGTTTGAGTCTAGGTATTCAAAATCAACACCTAATTCTCTCAAACTTATGCTCTGATACCAACTTGTAACACCCTCAAATTTGGAAAGAGCAACTAATTTAAAATTTTCGATATTACATCCGAAACAATAGGTAAAGTACCTCCAATTACAAACAATGGTTATCACCAAGTAATACATACTACACAAGTCTCATTAGCAAGACTAAACTCACTTCGGACATCACTTAATCCAAATACAAGTGCTACTTCCCAAGGGTAAATGCGGAAAACATAACTTAAGCTATTCACCTCTCGTGCACATTTCTAGCACTCGCCACTTCACAATGTAGCTAGAGCTACCCCAACCTGAGCCTGTTGCACATGCCGACAAATAAAAAGGGTTAGGCTTACGCCTAGTGAGTTCAAGCATTTCATCATGACTATATAAATTCATAAATCAAAAGGTAGTAGTTATAGTCATGATCTAAGTAAATCTTTTAAATGAAAGTTGCGACAAATACTATCATTTCCAAAAAGATTTCACAAACGGCACAAATGCCTCCTTTTCCAACGCACTCAAAATCCATGGGAATCCTTCCCAAAAGTGTAAAGCGTTTTCCCAAAAATGAGTTACAATCCCAATTCGCCCAAATACGTGAATAAGTCTAGATTAGGCAAAACCTTCCAATACAGTTGACAATACATACTCAACCCATAAAACATGGAAACCATCCAATTAAACATAACTCTTTATTAAAACATAATACGAAGCAAAACTCACGCAATCGTAAAATGTAATAAAGATCAAATACCATAAAATAGAACTCCAGCAGTTAAAACATCCAATAAGAATGTAACGTAAATCCGTCCATCAATCATGGAAAACAATCCATATGCATGTACTATAGCCTCAACAATGCGAATGAATAAAATACCCGAAATTAACACCCTTCGGTGACGGGGGAGACCCGATCTCATCGAATGTGGCAAACACATAAATTAAACCACGATCAAATAAATGCAAGTAAGCTTCTTGGATGTGGAAAACGGATGACATCAACCATACTAGGTCTTTAGTCAATCCTCGGCATCAATCATACTAGATCTTTAGCCCATCTTAGACATCAACCATACTAGGTCTTTAGTCCATCTCAGACATCAACCATACTAGGTCTTTAGTCCGTCTTCGGCATCAACCATACTAGGTCTTTAGCCCCTCTTAGACATCAACCATACTAGGTCTTTAGTCCATTTAAAACCACCAAGTTCAACCATACTAGGTCTTTACCTTGGAAACCCACCATCCAAAACAAGCTTACTCGACTTAAATATAAATACATGACCCCAAAAGAATAACTAATGAGTTCAAATCATGTAAACCTCAAATATGATGCAACTCACGCAATGCAAACCCCAAGCCCACGTCGAGCTTATTAAAACCGGGCGAATGCCCTCAAGACTCAATTGAGCCCATAACCGAGCCCTCTGCTCAAAGATCTAATGATCATTTATTGACGTCAAATCATGCAAATAAAAATGCAATTAAGCATATAACACATCCTAGACTCCACCCTGAGCATGTAAAATATCAACAACGTGCAATAATATGCAACACGGTGCAATAAAAGCGACCCGTAAATAAGACTCCACATCGAGCCATTTAAACCGGACAAATGTCCCAAGACTATCTCAAAGTCAAAACCGTGCCAAGTGCTCCAAGCTTGCTAGACCCATAATGTCGGTCGAAAACACATTTAAACTTTGTTTAGGCAAGCTATACTTTAAAATCATCATTAACCCCAAAACTCATCACGGTTAAACAAAAAGGGTTTCCCAAAGGACTCACACCCTTATAATTCTCAAAATGACACATAACACTTAAAAGTGTATTTCCCAATTGGCTTACAAAATCATTTACACATATATGATTACACCATCAATTTAAACCTCATTTTAAGCAATTATTCTTTTAAAGACAATTTATGGTTTCTAACCATCCAAACATCCAAAAGCCCCAAATATTGGTGTTTTACACATTTATGAAGATAACACTTCAAAAGAGTTAAATCTACCAAATAACTCAACCATATACATTTCCAAGTATAACCCACACATATTTGTAAAATACTCATTTTGGCATGTACAACGTTTTCGCAAAGTAACTTGAACTCACCTTTGCTAGATTTAAGCTAAATCTAGAGTTCTCCAAACGTATGCTCCTTTGATGAAGTTTGCATCCTCAAACCAAAACTTCCAAAACCTAGATTTATGAATTCTCAACCATCAATAATACAATCCAACCATAAGGAATCATCATCCATCCATAACATACTAAAATACCCATTTTATACTAAACCCTAATTTTGTAGATGAAGAAAACAAGATTCCCTTACCCAATCATCACCAAAATCGGTCCACAACATCACAAGATGGAAGGAATATGAAATCAATAACAATAACAACTATAGGGTAGGGAGAGATTACCTTAACCATTTGAATCTTCCAAAAACGACCTCCTAATCTCCACAAAACTCCAAGCTTCCAAATATGATCATCAATGGAGGAAAAGGGTTTTATTTGGTGAAGAAATGAGGAAGGAGAGGGGAGGGGTTGTAGGGTTTCTAGTGAGAGAAATCGATTTTTAGAGTGAGAGTTGAGAGAGTCGAGATAGATGAGTGAAATGGGAAGAAGAAAGAAGAAAAGGGGTTTAAAACACCCTGGAGACCGTCGGCGATTGTGACATCGCGATAGTGACATGGTCACTATCGTCGGGGCACTATCGCCCGCTACCCCTGGACTCTCGGTACACTTCTCGCGATTATGACAGGTGCGATAGTGACATGGTCATTATCGCCGGGCACTATCGCCCAACAGGTACCGAGCTCAACTTTTTGTCTCGAATGATCCCGATTTGCTGAGCTTCTTTCACACACCTCTTCCCAACGTTAAACCTTCACTTTAATAAAATTCCGGGTGTTACACTGCGAAGATTGCTGAACCTTCCACTTCATCTACCACCAATGACAAGTGTGGGCCCATGGTTAAATGGGTGCCCAAGTCAAACTAATCTTCCTTCGTTTGCAGGTTTGGAAGGGTATCTGGTATCTCGATAGCGGATGCTCTAGACACATGACTGGAAAGAAAAACCTGCTTACTGAGTACAAGGAAGAGAAGGGTCCCTCAGTGACTTTCGGTGGAAATGGAAAAGGCTATACCCGAGGTTTCAGTGTACTCTCTAATGGTACGACAACCTTCGGAAGAGTTGCATATGTTGAAGGACTGAAGCATAATCTTCTAAGCATAAGTCAGCTATGTGGCAAGGATAACAAAGTGATATTCACTAAGGAATCTTGCTTTGTCACTGACAAAAAGGAGAAGATAGCTCTCAACGGTTATCGTATGGAAAATGTTTATGTTGTAAACACGGACTCTACAACCACTGAGAACTCCTGTTTTTTCTCAAAAGCCTCATCTGATGCCAACTGGTTATGGCATAAGAGGCTCTCTCATCTCAACTTCAAGACACTGAATACTCTTTCTTCTAAAGAGTTAGTCACTGGTCTACCTCAACACTCATACGCCAAGGAGTCCTTATGTTCAGCGTGTGAAAAAGGGAAACAGACCAAAGCAAGCTTCAAATCTAAGCAAGTCTCCTCAGTGTCATCTCCTCTATAACTTCTCCATATGGATTTGTTTGACCCTGTTAACAAACAATCCATCGCTGGAAAGAAATATACATTGGTCATAGTTGATGAATTCTCTCACTATACCTGGGTAATGTTTCTCCGTTCTAAGAGTGACACCCCTGAAGAACTCGTCACCTTTGTTAGGAAACAGGAAATCCTGAACAACATGACCGTTCTCTCAATAAGGAGTGATCATGGAACTGAATTCAAAAACAGTTCTCTTGATTCCTTCTTTGAAAGTAAGGGTATTTCTCACAACTTTTCATCAGTGAGAACACCTCAACAGAATAGAGTCGCTGAAAGAAGAAATCGAACTATCATCGAAGCTGCACGTTCAATGCTCAGCGATTCTCATCTACCTACTCAGTTTTAGGCAGAAGCTGTCAACACTGCTTGTTTTACTCAAAACAGGTCGCTGATTGTCAAAAGATTCAAGAAGACAACCTATGAACTCTTCCACGGGAGAAAGCCTTCAATTAGCTTTCTTCACATCTTTAGATGTCAGTGTTTCATACTGAACAACAGAGATGCCCTTGGAAAGTTTGATCCTAAGGCTGATGATGGAATCTTTCTTGGATATTCTTCAGTCTCCAAAGCCTTCAGAGTCTTAAATCGGAGAAGACAGACCGTAGAAGAAACAATCCATGCCACCTTTGACGAATCCCGTTCAGCGAATTCTAGACCTTCTGCTGATACTGAAGAACTGAATCAATGGATGTTTTCTCATCTTGGCGATTCAGAAGACATTCCCACTCCTCCATCTCATACTCATCACGCTGAAGATGATGATCCTACTATCATCCCAAGCATGCAGAATAGTGAAGCTGAAACATCATGGGTCTCAGTTGTTCCTCTAAACACTATGCCTGCCTCTGAACCTTCTATCTCAGATATACCATCTACTTCTCAGCAATCAGTGAACGAAATAACATATGCACCTCTTCCTCTCTTGGCTGAAATACCAGAAGTTGCTGAATCCTCATCTTCAGCTCATCCAGAAGTTCAGGTTGAGTCAGCAAATTATGCTCCCGCTCAGCGATGGACTATCAATCACCCTATTGATCAGATTCTTGGTGATCCAAACGCTGGTATTCAGACTCGACGAAGTACCGGTAATATTTGTTTATTTGTTAACTTTATTTCTCTAATTGAACCAAAGAAAACAGATGATGCCCTCCAAGATCCAAACTGGGTCAACGCAATGCAAGAAGAGCTGACTGAATTCGAAAGAAACAAAGTTTGGAAGCTTGTTCCTAGACCATCCGACAAGTCAGTGATAGGCACTAAATGGGTCTATCGAAACAAGTTGGATGAACATGGAACTGTAACCCGAAACAAGGCTCGATGAAGAGCTCAGATCACTTCTTCCAAAGACCCCAAGTAGAAAATCGATGTCATCCTCTTTGACACCGATCATGGCACTTCCAAAATTACACCTGCTAATATCAGGTGTGCCCTGAACCTCCCTGCGGCCACAAAAGAAAACCGCTTCATCCCACTTCCGAATCCCAAAAACTCATCCGACAGGGAAGCACTGATTGCATTCTTCGATGCAATGAAGTACGCATGGGACACAGGGAGAGATGGATTCCCTGAGAAGAAGCTGATTGCAATCAAGAAGTCCAAGATGCCAAGCGAGATGAACTTCATCTTTACTCATTTGATCAGCTGCCTGACAGCAAAAATTGGATCTTCTGATCAAACTTCTCAACCCCAACAGGCCATGGGGTACTCACTTGTGACGGGCCTCCACATTGATTGGGCAAAAATCATCTTTGATGATCTGATGCTCAGAGTAGATGCAGCTGACAGACCAACAACTGTTCCATATCCAAAGTTTGTCAGTGCTCTCTTCGAACAAGGCTTGAAAGACAAGTACCCGAAGGTGGGCGACCTGAGACTCTCAAAGGTCGGCCCTAAAGTTATTGACTTCAAACCCCTACCAAACGAGGTACGTCTCTCTACATTCTTATCTATTCTCAATCCTCCAACTTCTTCTACTTCTGCGGCTACCTCAGCGGTAATCCCAACTGCTGATTCTCAGGCTGCACCCTCCACTCCTTCTCGAAAAAGGAAACACTCTACTACCCCACTTGATTCAGAAAGGATCAAGAAAACCAAGGAGCAACCCCCAAGCATTCACATGCTGAAGACTCCACGACACTTTCTGTACAACAGACGTTGGATAGTTCCGTGGTACGCTCTGTCACAGCTACTCAAGCAACCCCTTCCATACCGACTTCAGCGTCTCTAAACGCTGAGGTTATAGACTTGGATCTGAACCCCCTCCTTCAGGCTCTCTACAGACTGAAGAAGTATTTCTCATCGGATCCAACGCTGAACCTCTTCTCAACCGTTGTTCCTCCCACCATTTCTTTGGACACTCCATCTATTCCCCCATTCACTACAGCAAACTTCATCCTCAGCGACACTTCTGCTGAACATCTTCAGAGGATGATAGGACAAAATATAGGACCTGCAGGCGCTTCTCAGCGAATTGGCTCTCTGGCGGACGATATGGAAACATTTACAGGCCATCGAGACTTCGATGATTTCGTCAACCACCCTGCAGGTATACACAAAATCCAAAACACTCCTCTCTTCAAATCTCCAACCTCTGAGATTTCCTTTGTTCATAAGTTTGTTACTATTTCAGGTCCTAATTTGGGAGATATTCACACCTCCCTGAAAGATCTGGTGACGAAGGTGGAATCTCACACCACAACTCTATCTGCTAACTCTTCAGCGGTTACAGACGCTGGAGAGAATCTCAAAAAGCTGACTACCGAGGTAAAAAAGAAAGCCTCCAGTGCTGATCTGGAGAAAGTGACAGGTAGCATTGGAACTTTTGCTACTACTCTTGCTGACAACTCCACCGCCATCAACAATCTCAACTTCACCAACACATCTCTCTCCACAAACTTCACTACCTTGTCCAGCGAAGTCACATCGCTGAAGACAACGGTTGATAACCTTCAGGGAGAGGTGTCTTCCTTGAGGACAGATGTCAACATTGCCACCAACTTACTGCAGCAAATCTTCGATCGCCTGAATGCTGCTACATGTGCTCCTTCGCATTTTACTCAGGTAGATCGTGAGGATCTTCAAAGAATCACTCCTGCTTTATCTGGCCTTGAAGATAGATTAAGTAGGATTGAAACCTGCGTTGGGATTTCTGGCCTAGAAGACCGAAACCAAATGTACACTGATGCTGCTGCTGCTATTATTTCCTCCCCCATTCATCATGAGGAAGATGGGGAGAAGGTTAAAGAAGGTCTTCCCCATGCTGCTGAGGGGGAGACAGAGTCAACTGCTGCTGCTGCTACAAATGAACAACCTCAGGGAGTTGAAAACCCTGAGGGAACCGATAAACCTTCCTCTGTATCTGAGGGGGAGCAACTCGATGAGCAACCCGAAGCTGTTGCTGATGTAACCGTAGCCTACGCTGATGAGGAAGAATCTGAAGCTGAGGAAGAAGAAGAAGAAAATGAAGACCTCGACCTTGAGGACGACGAACCATCATCATCTCCTAAAGATGATGATAATGACGATGATGACTTCTTCTTCGTCCAGCCTAAGAAATCCCCAGCTTAAAAAGGGATCATCATCATAGAACAATCAGGGGAGGGGACCACCAAAAGGCCTGCAGCGTCTGAAGCTGATAAAGGTAAGAACAAAGCTGTTTCTTCTGAAGACAACTTGGATATTCTCTTCAAGAAGCCAGTTTGTCAGGTAACATATACTTTATTTCCTTATACTGCATCCCTCCTCTATCCCTTCTCAATCTCAATTCTCCTCTCCATAAAACCTTTACACACTTAAACCCCATTCTTTTCTCTATCTCTTTCTTCCCAAATGACCTTACTTAAACGATCGATGTGTTTTAGCTAGTCCTCTCCCCTGCTTGAGGATCCAGCTGAAGTTCCTACTGCTGCATCAACAATAATCCCAACCACAAGAGCTGATGAAATAATCCCAGTCTTGGATTTCTCTGAGACCGATGAACAAGAAGAAGAGCTGCTCTCTCACAAAAACAGGCCTTCCTTGGCTCCTCAAAAGCTAAGTGAAGAAGATCAGAAAAGAGAGATGCAATGATCAAAAAGCTTGAAGATCAGCGAATCATCCTTCCGCATTCAAAAGTCACCCCTAACCCTAATAAGTTCAGACTGACAAAGAAAGAGTTCGCTGATCACCTCAGAGCTGAAAGACTACTCGCCGATCGAAGGGAATCTGAAGAAAAAGATAAAGCCTATGCCATCCAGCTTGTCCAACAATCGGTGAAAGACCCCGAACTAAAGAAGACTCCCATCGAGGTTCAACGCCAACTATGGGAAGACGCCCAAAAGATCATCGAAGAAAAGACCAAGGTATCTGAGTCTACCTTGGAATGGTGCAAAGAAAGACTGCACTACCGATCTCGGGCTGCCAGAATTTACTAGGTGAACATCAGGGGAAGAACGACCATAAATGTTCTAGTTATTGAGGTCGATATTTTCAGAGAAAACGGTACCAAGGAAACCATCTATGCTGCTACAAACAAGAAGTACTGTTTCTCTGAATGGTTGGAGATCAGAATAGCCAAGGAAGGTCGACTTGGTTTCTTCTGCTGTGGATATTCCTCCTCCTCCTACTCCTGTTCCAAAAAGAAGAAGGGCCTCTGCAAAGAAAACAATAATACCTTCAGACTCAGGTCCTCCTATCAGAAATGAAACAGGAATCGGCTTTTTCTCGCGCTAAGGTACTTGGTCCTGAACCTGACCTCTCAGCTCTCGACACCTCTCTGCCCCCTGGTGAACACTTCGTCCCTGGTAAATTCATAAGCGAACCTTATGGTATATTCTTTCATGACTACGATGGACGAGAACACTTTCAACGTATCTCTAAGCTACCCATCACTCCCATCGAACAGCTCAGGGATCTCATCTATTGGTGTGGATCCAGAAAGGATCTCCTCGGACACTTCATGAAGCCCCTGATATTCAATGAAGCAAAGAATAGACGGGACCTTGGAGAAAAAGTCCCTGAGTGGATGATTCCCTCCACCAGAACCCTTGATGAACTTCTCATGAAGGAAGAACGTGAATAGCTGATTGGATTTCCTGTAAATTCTTCTATCCTTATTAGCTTGTATCTTTTGTACTTGTAAATTTATTTGTTGTACTTGTAATTTTTCTACTTCCCTATTTAACCTTTACGAAGTTTAAAGAAAAATTTCAGCGAATGTACTTTACTCCATCAGTACTTAAAAGATCCCAGAAAACAGTAAAAGGGACAAATGTTTTATGAGTTCTTTTTATCCTTATGCTTTCATACTTCGCAATTTTCCTTCATTGCTATGTCATAATCAAATAGAGGGAGATTGTTGATCCAAACCCTCAGTGATTTTATAATGACTCTTTTAGAAACACTTAGTGAAAATTGTAAGTAAACAATATGTATTAGGGTTTCACTATCGCTGATAAGTACTATGACTCTACAGTACCGCTGATAGGAAACTTATGCTTTTTAGATTAAACATTCAGCGAAACTGTTCATCAATAAAGCGTTGAGCCTGTTCAGTCTTGTTGGTGATCGCTGATAGTTTTAGTTGTTTACTTATGATCCCTGAAGACAAGTTTCACGTCAACAAAGGTTCTACGCTAAAGTCGAAGATCAAGCCCAAGAACCAGCGACAAGTCTACTAATGAACTGATGCGGATATCAGCGAAGACTAGACCTGTCCACTCAACGTGAAGTTTCAAGTAGAAGACTTCAACAATCGCTAAGCTTTGTCACTCGCTGATAAAGTAATGTTCAACGAACGCTAATCATGAAGTTTCCTCTACAAGTTACTTTTGTCTTATCCCCTTGCACGTCTCCATACGAACTGTCAGAACGAACATCCCCTTTGTCCAGAATCGTACAAACAACTCTGATTCTACACTGTTCATCATGCGCCTACTAGGTTGTCTACCAAGGTCAAAACCTGCAACCAATCAGCTGCTTCCACGTGTAAAGTTATACTGCTTTGCATTAAATGCATGCAGTATATAAGGAGAAACCCTACTTCAAAATGAAGTGCTCGGCCATCTTCTCTCTACTTTCTTTGTTATAGGATATTATTTGTAATATTCTTATCTCCTTTTTGTCTTAATTCTAGTGCAAGAAACTTAGTGTTCTTAACCTGTTTAGATTAGGCTTAGTCCTTAATCTTGTTCCGCAACAAGTTGTAAATTGTTTGATTATATCAATAAACAATTTAGAAAGTAAAAATCGTGTGTTTGTATTCAACCCCCCCTTCTACAAACTTGTATAACCCTCCAGGACCAACACTTTCCTCTACCCCAAGACTGCTCCGACTGCTGTGTCGCTCGCATCGCACATTACTATGAACGGAAGACTCCAGTCAGGTGCTGTAAGAATAGGTGCCGAGATCAACTCCTTTTTCAACGTGTCAAATGCCAAAACACAATCATTAGTGAAATCAAATTTGGCATCTTTTAGAAGTAAAACACATAAGGGTTTAGTGATTTTAGAAAAGTCCTTTATAAACCGCCGGAAAAAAATCGGCGTGTCCCAAAAAGCTTCGAATCTCTTTGACAGAATTCGGATACGGTAAATTCTCTATCATTGCCACCTTAGCCTTGTCTACTTCTATCCCATCTTTTGACACCTTGTGTCCAAACACCATTCCTTCCGTCACCATAAAGTGACACTTCTCCCAATTTAAAACCAAGCTAGTTTCCTTGCATCTCTTCAAAACAACCTCTAGATGAGACAAACATGAATCAAAAGGTGGACCAAACACCGAAAAGTCGTCCATAAAGATTTCCATGGTGCGCTCTACCATATCCGAAAAGATAGCCATCATACATCTCTGAAACGTTGCGGGAGTGTTACATAACCCAAATGGCATCCTCTTATAAGCAAATGTCCCATAGGGACATGTAAACGTGGTCTTGTCTTGATCTTCGGGAGCAATCGGTATTTGATTGTATCCCGAATACCCGTCCAAGAAGCAATAATACTCGTATCCCGCTAGTCTCTCTATCATCTGATAAATGAATGGCAATGGAAAATGGTCTTTCCGGGTGGCATCATTCAGCTTTTTATAATCAATGCACACTCTCCACTCCGTGACTGTCCGAGAGGGAATGAGTTCATTGTTGTTATTGCGAACGACTGTGACACCTCCTTTCTTGGGCACCACTTGAACTGGACTGACCCATGGGCTATCAGGTACTGGATAGATGATTCCAGCATCCAATAACTTTAGGATCTCTTTTCTGACCACCTCCTTCATGTTGGGATTAAGTCAGCGTTGAGGTTGGACTATCGGTCGATGTTCTTCTTCAAGATTTATACGGTGTGTGCAAAAAGTTGGACTTAAGCCTTTTAAATCGGCTATCGTCCATCCAATTGTAGTTTGATGCTCACGTAGTGTTGATCCAAACCCTCAGTGATTTGATAATGACCTTCTCTTATACTTAGTGAAAATTGTAAGTAAACAATATGTATCAGAGTTTCACTATCGCTGATAAGTAATAAGATCTTCCAGTACCGCTGATAGGAACTCTCGCTTTTTAAGTTAAACATTCAGCGAAACTGTTCACCATAAATGCTCTGAGTCTGTTCAGTCATTATGATGATCGCTGATAAGTTAGTTGTTTACTTATGATTCCTGAAGACAAGTTTCACGTCAACAAAGGTTCTACGCTGAAGTCGAAGATCAAGCTCAAGAACCAGCGACAAGTCTCCTAATGAACTGATGCGGATCAGCGAAGACTCAGATTTGTCCATTCAACGTGAAGTATCAAGTACAAGACTTCAGCTATCGCTGAACTCTATCATTCGCTGATATGAAATGATAGATCGCTGAATCAACGAAAGCTGATCATGAAATCCTCCGTACAAAGTACTTTTGTCTTAACCCCCTTGCACGACTCCGTAGGAAATGTCAGAAAAGAACCTCCGAATATCTGAAATCGTACAACCACTCTGATACTACACTGTTCATCCATGCGGCTACTAAGGTTGTCAACCAAGGTCAATGACATGCAACCAACCAGCTGATGACACGTGTAAAGTATATACTGACTTGCATTAAATGCATGCAGTATATAAAGAGATGAACTCACTTCATTTGAAGTAACTTGCTAACTCTGGACAAGTTCAAATCTCTTATCTCAAGATAGATTATTATTAGTAATTTCCTTATCTCTCTTAGTGCAAGAAACCTTAGTGTTCCAACTTGTTTAGATTTAGGTTTATCCTTAATCTTGTTTAGAAAAGTAAAATCTGTGTGTTTGTATTCAACCCCCCCTTCTACAAACTTGTATAGGCCTTCGGGACCAACAAGTGGTATCAGAGCGGATTTGTTTAATCTCATAAACAAGATCTAATCTAAGATATTTCTCTTCCTTGCTATTATCTGAAAATGGCCACCAACACAAACACAAATTATATAGACAATGGTTCTCTTGCAAAACCCCCTAGATTTTCCAGAGACAACTTCAACTTATGGAAAAATAGGATGACACTCTTCTTAGAAGGTGTAGACCCTACTATGCCTTACTATCTTGAAAACGGCCCATACATCCCTGTAACAATTGATCCTTCAGTTCCAGCCACTGCAAATAGACCTGCTATTCCAGAAAGGCTGATTCCTAAGGAAATACACATGTGGACAGACGAAGATAAGAAGAAAGTGGCCATAGATACAAAAGCCAGATCCATACTATCCATGGCCCTTCCTGACGAAGTCTACCATTCCGTCATGAATCTGAAAATATCAAAAGCCATGTGGGACACAATATGTGTTCAGTATGAAGGAACGTCTGAAGTCCAGGACTCAAGAAAGATCAACCTGGTAAGACAATACGAAAGCTTCATTTCTGGTAAGAATGAAACTCTCTCTGAAGTTCACCAACGTTTTAATTGTTTAATTATAGATCTGAAAACTGTTGGTAAGGAATATTCTAACTTTGAGGTGCTGACAAAGTTTCTAGAATGTTTACCTGAAAGCTGGGACAATTATTCTATGTGTCTCAAGCTGTCAAAGGATCTAAAATCAATGACACTTGCTACCTTATATGGCACGTTGCTGAATCATGAGCAATCAAGCCATCTTAAGAAGAATCTTGTAAAAGATTCCAAAAGCACCCCTGTTGCTTTAATCTCAGAGGAACCTTCTACTCAGCGACCCTCGGTCACTATCACTGAGTTAGAAAGTAACTCTGAAAGTTCATCATATTCTGATTTTTCAGATGATGAATCTTTGGCTCTCCTAACTAAGAAGTTCAGGAGATTTGCCAAGAAGAAAATGTTTAGAAAGAACAAACCTCTTTCCATAACTGACAAGCCTAAATCATCAGTTTTTGTTGATAAGGCTACTGCTACTTGTTTTAACTGCGAAAAAATAGGACATTTTGCTAACGAGTGCAGGTCTAAGAAAGTTTCTAGACCCTCAGCTTTTACAAAGAAATTCTTTGTTCCAAGGAATAAAGATGACAAATACTCAAAGCTGAAAGAAAAATATGTGAAGCTGAAAAGCTTTAAGAAGAAAGGCAAAGGCCTGATGGCTGACTATGATTGGGCT
This sequence comes from Saussurea involucrata, assembly GCA_033807775.1. NCBI lineage: Eukaryota > Viridiplantae > Streptophyta > Magnoliopsida > Asterales > Asteraceae > Saussurea > Saussurea involucrata. The sequence goes on along the minus strand of CM066318.1, from coordinate 71,199,823 downwards.
GCTTCTGATGAAGAAGCATCATCATCTGACTCTGAAGATGATGAAGCAAATCAATGTCTCATGGCTAAGATTGAAGAAGAGGAAGAAAGTTCAGACATTCCCTCCACTTCAACATCTGCTATTCAGGTATCACCTTCTTTCTTTACCAATATTGCAAATATTGATGAAGCTGATAGTCTCCGTAAGATCGATCTCTTGACTAGAAGTTTATACGAAGCCATGAACGGCAAAACTGTGGTTGAAAACTAAAACCTTGATCTCGCTGAAAAGCTTAAAAACTGCCACCTTCAAATAGAAAAGCTTTCTAAAATTGAAGAAGATTTTAAAGATCAAGTATATTTAAACCAGCTAGTCAAAATCGAACGAGCAGAAGCTATCGCTGCATTAAAGGCTGAAAAAGCTACTGTTGAAGGATGGTGTAATTCTTCAACAAAGATCACTGAGATAATAAAGTCTCAAATTCCACTAAGTGATAAACGTGGTTTGGGTTACAAATATGAAACTTCAAAACCAACCACTGAGCGTTCAATGCTTAAATTTGGAACGTTCGTATCCTCAGTCGCTGATACTTCATCTTCTCAGTGCTCCTCGTCCATTACACCAATCCCTGAGGAAACTCCTACCTCCTCAAAAGGCAAGGAGAAAATGGTTTATTCAAAACCTACCTCTGTCTTTAAAGACAAAGTTAAAGGAATTGTTATTTATCAAAATCCTCAGAAGGGTACTTTAGTACCTAAGCTGAATGCTTCTAAAGTTTTAGTGACCCATCCCTCTGGATCAAGGAAGCTGATCTCTGAATCTATTCAGCGATCTACTCCTAGACTCAGAGTGGATGTCCTTGTTAAGAAATCTGAAGAACTAAATGTTCGTCCCATTTCTAAAGCAAATAGCTTACTTGGTGCTGGTACTTCTAATTCTAAATTAAAATCTCAGCATACAAATGGTCCTAGAACTACTTTTAGCTATAGGAAATGTTATCACTGTGGACTCACTGATCATATTGCTAGTAAGTGCCCCACAGCCACCAAAGCTGAAAAGATAGCTAAGGTGAAGATTGCCCCCAAGGCAAAGAAGACCAACCCTGGTGCAAATCAGGTCAAGGTGAATTCTACCACTGAGGTTAAGAAATTAACCAAAGTGAAGAAAGAAAAAGTTGAATCTTCAAATGCTGCGAAGACTGCTGAACCTTCCATTCCAACTACTTCCACTGACAAACGTGTATACATGGTTAAGTGGGTACCCAAGAAAAACTAATCTTCCTTTGTATTACAGGTTAATAAGGGTATCTGGTATCTCAATAGCGGATGCTCTAGACACATGACTGGTAAGAAAAGCCTGCTCGCTGAATACAAGGAAGAGAAAGGTCCCTCTGTGACTTTCGGTGGAAATGGAAAAGGACATACCCGAGGGTATGGTGTACTTTCAAATGGTACAACCTCCTTCAGAAGAGTCGCATATGTTGAAGGGCTGAAGCATAATCTTCTAAGCATCAGTCAGCTTTGCGACATGGATAACAAAGTAATCTTTACTAAGGAATCCTGCTTTGTCACTGACAAAAAGGAGAAGATAGCTCTCAGCGGTTATCGTTTGGAAAATGTTTATGTAATAAACATGGACTCAACAACCACTGAGAACTCCTGTTTCTTCTCAAAGGCCTCATCTGATGTCAACTGGCTATGTCATAAGAGGCTCTCTCATTTAAATTTCAAGACACTGAATACTCTTTCTTCAAAAGAGTTAGTCACTGGTCTACCTCAGCATTCATACGCCAAAGAGTCGTTATGTTCAGCGTGTGAAAAAGGGAAGCAGACCAAAGCAAGCTTTAAGTCAAAGCAAGTTTCTTCAGTGTCATCTCCTCTACAACTACTCCATATGGATTTGTTTGGCCCTGTTAACAAACAATCCATCGCTGGAAAGAAATATACGCTGGTCATAGTTGATGAATTCTCTCGCTTCACTTGGGTAATGTTTCTCCGTTCTAAGAGTGACACCCTTGAAGAACTCATCACCTTTGTTCGGAAGATGGAAACCCTGAACAATCTGACCGTTCGCTCAATAAGGAGTGATCATGGAACTGAATTCAAAAACAGTTCTCTTGATTCCTTCTTTCAGAGTAAGGGTATTTCTCACAACTTTTCTTCAGTGAGAACACCGCAACAAAATGGAGTCGCTGAAAGAAGAAATAGAACAATTATTGAAGTTGCACGTTCAATGATCAACGATTCTCACCTGCCTACTCAGTTTTGGGCAGAAGCTGTCAACACTGCTTGTTTTACGCAAAACAGGTCGCTGATAGTCAAAAGATTCAATAAAACAGCCTATGAACTTTTTCATGGGAGAAAGCCCTCAATCAGTTTTCTTCACATCTTTGGATGTCAGTGTTTCATACTGAACAATAGAGATGCTCTTGGAAAGTTCGATCCTAAGGCTGATGATGGAATCTTTCTTGGATACTCCTCAGTTTCCAAAGCCTTCAGAGTCTTCAATCGAAGAAGACAAACTGTAGAAGAAACTATTCACGTCACGTTTGACGAATCCCGTTCAGCGAACTCTAAACCGAACGCTGATACAGAAGAACTGAATCAATGGATGTTTTCTCATCTTGGTGATTCAGAAGATTTTCCCACTCCTCATGCTCATCCAGTAGAAGATGATAGTCCCACTATCATTCCAAACATGCAGAATAGTGAAGCTGAAACATCATGGGTCTCAGCTGTTCCTATAAACACTATACCTGCAGTTGATCCAAATGTTTCAGACATTCCATCTACTTCTCAGCAATCAGTGAATATAATGACAACTGCATCAATTCCTCTCTTGGCTGATACTCCCGACGTTGCTGAAGCTTCATCTTCAGCTCCTCAAGTTCAAGTTGAGTCAGCGTCTCACGCTCCGGCTCAGCGATGGACTATAAATCACCCAATTGATCAAATTCTTGGTGATCCAAACGCTGGGATTCAGACTCGACGAAGTGCAGGTAATATTTGTTTATTTGTAACTTTTATTTCACTAACTGAACCAAAGAAAGTAGATGATGCCCTCAAAGATCCAAACTGGGTCAGCGCCATGCAAGAAGAGCTGACTGAATTTGAAAGAAACAAAGTTTGGAAACTTGTTCGGAGACCAACTAATAAAACAGTAATAGGCACTAAATGGGTCTATCGAAACAAGTTGGACGAACATGGTACTGTAACCCGCAACAAAGCCCGACTTGTTGCTCAGGGATACAGACAAGAGGAAGGTATAGATTACGACGAAACATTTGCTCCATTAGCAAGACTTGAATCTATTCGTCTATTCTTAGCATATGCTGTACACAAAAACTTCAAAGTACATCAGATGGATGTCAAGTCAGCGTTTCTAAATGGAAAGCTGAATGAAGAAGTGTATGTAGAACAACCTCCAGGATTCTCAGATCCTAAGCGTCCAAATTATGTTTATAAACTGGATAAGGCACTTTATGGCTTGAAGCAAGCTCCACGTGCATGGTATGACACTCTTTCCACTTATCTCCATATTGAAAAATTTGAGCGAGGTAAGATTGACAAAACGCTATTTTTTAGAAAAGTGAAAGGTCATATCATTCTAGTTCAAATATATGTTGATGACATTATATTTGGTTCTACTAACCCTGAGCTTTGTACTCGTTTCGCTGATAGAATGAAAGATGAGTATAAAATGAGCATGATGGGTGAACTAACATATTTCCTTGGTCTTCAGATTAAGCAAACTGAGAAAGGAACTTTCATTAATCAGGGAAAGTATGTTAAAGATATGCTGAAGAAATTCGACTTAACTGAAAGTTCAGCTATGAAAACCCCTATGGCACCACCGCTGACACTTGATAAGGACACAAAGGGTGTTCCTGTCAATGTCACGCTGTACCGTGGGATGATCGGCTCACTATTGTATCTTACAGCTAGCCGACCTGATATTATGTTTGCAACATGCTTGTGTGCACGATATCAAGCTGAACCTAAGATATCTCATATGAAAGCTGTAAAGCGAATCTTTCGATATCTTAAGGGTACAGAGAATCTAGGTCTTTGGTATCCAAAGACTCAGGATTCGATCTAACTGCATATTCAGATAGTGATTTTGCAGGTTGCAAAATGGATAGGAAAAGCACCACAAGAGGATGTCAGCTCCTGGGTGGAAAGCTGGTAAGTTGGACAAGTAAAAAGCAAAATTCAGTGTCCACTTCCACAACTGAAGCTGAATATGTAGCCGCTGGAAGCTACTGCTCTCAGGTCTTGTGGATGAGAAATCAGCTACTAGACTATGATCTTCAGCTCTCTAAAATTCCAATCTATTGCGACAGCACAAGTGCCATCGCTATAGCAAACAATCCAGTACTACATTCAAAGACCAAACATATAGAAATCAGATATCATTTTATCAGAGATCATGTGATGAATGGTGATATAGAACTTCATTTTATCCCAACTGATTATCAGTTAGCTGACTTATTTACCAAACCTCTTGATGAGACAAGATTCAACTTTCTCATCAGCGAGCTTGGAATGCTGAACTTTGAAGGATAAAATCTTCAGCGGTTCACATTAATCAGCGAAAGGATAAAATCAACTTGTATAACCCATTCTATCATCTTCTCTCTGAATAAACTTGATTCACTGATATCAAGGTATGTTCTCTCTCTGACAATCGCATGAAAATGCAAGATTTCAAAACAAAATGCATCGCTGAATATCTCTTCCTTAACAGCGATATTTTTGAAATTTCTTAAAACCTTCACTGAATATTTTCATTCAGTACTTCATGTTTTTCAAAAGTATCTCTGAGTTTTTCAAAACCTCAGAGACAACCAAGAATATGAAAGGACATTTGTGACGTCATGGCAACGGATAAACCCTGGCACGTTTTCTCTTCCTGACACACGTTTGCACGTCTCGTTCATACTTCAAATCAAATGCAAACACGTGTCCGTGTCATGATGAAAATCTTTTCCCGCTCAAGATTTTCTCTTTCTAAAATCTCTATATAAACAAACTCTTTGTTTATATTTTTCTTTTACGCGATCAATCTTCCTCCGCAAGAAAGAATTCACTGTTGCATTTGTGCTTTCAAACTTCAAGAAATGTTCATCATCTTCTTCATCAAACATCAAGGTTAATATGTTCTTATTTATTACCAAATGCAAAATAACTTGTTTGTGATCTACTCTTTGTTTTTAACAAGATCAAAACAAAAGAACTTCTTAAAAATAAAATCATTTTCTTTCATGGTTTTATGAACACAACCATTTCATGGTTGTTCTTCAAGTTTAAATGCAAAAATCTTAAACTTGTTCTTCACATTCGTTTTTCCAGAATCTCAATCTTCAAAGAAAACTGGAAAACAAGATTTTTTTTTGGGTTTGAAATTTTCGTTTTCAAAAACATGAAAAACCCTAATCTTCATTAAGACATTTGTGTCTGAATGAAATGGATAAAATTCGAAACATCTTATTGGAAATTTCTTTCCACAATAAGATTATTCTTATTTGTTAACATCTTTGGTTGAACTGTTAATACAGAGAAATGGCCTCGTCTGACATTCCTGCTAACGCTGAGAACATCTCCGCTGACTCTGAGGAAGTGGAAATCCTCAAGGCTCCACAAGTCAAGTTTGAACTTGACAAACTGGATTGGACTAAGGTGAACAACCTCTCTGCGCTTCTCGAGTTTCCTCCTCGAAAGCAAGTCACACATCTAGATGATGCTGTGAAATTTCTGAAGAATTGCTGCATCTCCACAGCCCTGACCATAACACCTCCTGCACATCAGCTTTTGCTCTCACAATTCTGGTACTCAGCGAGACACACTCAATTACCTTAAGCCAAAGACCCCTCCAAAATAATAGATTGCATCCTCTGCGATATCGAATATGGCACCATAAAGATCACCCCAGCCATTATTCGCAAAGCTCTCAGCCTTCCCATCGCCACCAGGGAAAAACCTTTTGTTCCCCTCCCTGACCCCAAGAAAAACTCAGACAGGGAAGCCATCATTGCATTCTTCGATGAAATGGGCTATGTATGGGAGATAGGCAGAGACATGAAGCCCGAGAAGAAGCTGACGATCATCAAGAAATCGAAAATGCCCAGCGAGATGAATTTCATCTTCGCTCATCTGATAAGCTGCATGACTGCAAAGAGTGGCTCCTCCGACCAAGCCGCTAAACCTCAGCAAGCAATGGGTTATGCACTGCTGAAAGGTCTCAACATAGACTGGGCATCAATCATCTATGATGACCTGGTTCTACGAGTGGACACCGTCGCTGACAGACCTCCATGGGTTCCTTACCCACGTTTCATCAGCGCCATCTTCCAATGTGGCCTGAAGGAAACCTACCCAACTGATGGTGACCTGAAACTTTCTCAGGTCGGTCCAAAGATACTCGACTTTAAACCAACCGTAAATGAGGTACGTCTTTCTACACTCTTAACTCTTCTTAACCCTCATACTTCTTCTACTTCTGCAGCTCCTTCAGCGGACAAACCCACCGCTGATACCCTAGCTGCTTCTTCCATTCCTCTTAAAAGGAAACACTCTCACACCCCACTTGATTCTAAAAGGATCAAGAAAACAAAGTAGCAACCCCAGCAATCTTATGCTGAAGACTCCTCAGCTCTTTCTGCAGAGCTGAAGGAACGTTCAGTGGTACGCTCTGCCACACCTGAACAAGCCATCCCTTCAATCCCAATCTCAGCGTCTCCAAACGTTGAGATTACAGACTTGGAAACTTCCCAACCTCCCTCAGTCTCTCAAAAGACTGATGAAGTGATTCTCAGCGATTCCAATGCTGAACTCAGAACCCAACCTCCAATCTTATCCTTCGCTTCTCCCTCCACTCATTTGGTCTCTCCTCCAGTTATCACAGGAGATGCCATCATTTCTACGGAAGCTAAAGCTGGTAATCCAGAAATGATGAAGACAGGACCTGCAGGACAATCCACGGGCACGTTCGAAGACGACATGGAACTTTACTCAGGCACCCGTGACTTTGATGAGTTCACCAATCCTCCTGCAGGTAATCAACAACCCATAAACACTGTGACTAAACCCCAAACTTCTGAGTTTTCCTTTGTTCACAAGTTCTTATTTGTTACAGGTCCTAACTTGGGAGACATCAACGCCTCTCTGAAATCCGTGGAAACAAAGCTGACAGGTCTCACCACCACTCTCTCCAACAACTCTTCAGCTGTAACAAACGGTGGAGAGAATCCTCAAAAGCTGACAACGGTGGTAGAGAAGAAGGCTTCCACAGATGACATGAAGCAGCTTGACAAGACTCTCAGCGACTTCGCCAAGGTGCTCGCTGATATCTACACAGACTACACCTCTATCAAAAGCTCAGTTTCGTCCATGTCCAGCGAATTTACAACGCTGAAGACATCGGTTGGAACACTAGAGGGAGATATGTCTGCTGTGAAGACAAATGTCAACACTCTGACGACTGACTTAAGCTCTTTAAAGACTGATGTTGGTTCGATGAAGACTATGATCGAACAGCTGCTGCACAAGGCAAATGCTCCTGCCCCTAACCCCGTCCCTGAAACTGAAAACTTCACAGCGGCGGATCGCAAAGAGCTGGAAAAGATCAATCCTGCTATTTCTGGCCTTGAAGACAGATTAGCAAAGATTGAAGTTTGTGTAGGTCTCTCTGGAACCTACCAACGCTGCTGAATCTACCCATTCCTCCCCCAGTCATCATGAAAAAGAGGGGGAGAAGAGCGCTGAAAACCCTTCCAAGAGCGCTGAAGACCTTTCCTATGATGAATCTATCAGGGGAGAAAAGAACGAAGACCTCACCTTCACTGAAGAGGGTGAGAAGACTATTGAAGCTGAAGCAGCCGCTGGACCTCAGGGAGATGAACACCTTGAGGGAACTGAGAAGCTCGCCTCTGTATGTGAGGGGGAGCAACTCGAAGAAGACGCTGAAGAATCCGAAGCAGAAGATGATGAAGTCGTCGACATCCCTAATAATGAACCATCTTCTTCTCCAAAGAATGATGATGATGATGACGAAGATGACGATGACTTCTTTATCGTCAAACCTGCTCCAAAGATCAAAGCTCTTAAGGGAATCTCGATAAATGAACTTTCAGGGGAGCGGACAAAGACAAAGCCCTCAGCCTCTGGAGCTGAGAAAGGCAAAGGCAAAAGCGTCGCTGAAAATGACAATCTGACGATCTTACTTGAAAAGCCGGTTTGTCAGGTACACTAAACATCACTTACTCCATCCCTCCTCTATCATACACTATCAGTTCCTCTACCCAAGCCTATACACTTGAACATTTTTCTCTCTATCTGATTCTACCCAAGTTCTTACTTGTAAGATCGCTGTGTTTCAGCTAGTCCTCTCCCATGTTTGAGGATATCGCTGAAGGCTCCACAACTGCGACTTCACCAATAATACCAGCTGCCGCTGAAGAAATAATCCCAGTCTTGGATTTGATCTCTGAGACTGATGAACCTGAAGAACATACTCTCTCACACAGACACAAACCTTCCTTAGCTCCTCAAAAGCTAAGAGAAGAAGAACAGAAGAAAAGAGAGGAAATAATAAAGCGATTCGAGGATCAGCGAATCATTATAAGGCGGGATCAACTGCCTTCAGTTCCTCCAAAGTTCAGAATTTCAAAAGCTGAATACAAGGAACACCTCAGAGCTGAACGCCTCATCGCTGAAAGAAAGGAAGCTGAAGAAAAAGACAGAGAATACGCCATCAAGCTTACTCAAGAATCTGTCAAAGACCCCAAGCTGAAACGTGTTCCCATTCAAGTCCAATGAAAGCTTTGGGAAGAAGCCCGGAAGATCGTGGAAAAGAAAACTGAAGTTTCTCAGACCACCCTGATATGGTGTAAAGAGAAAATACACTTCAGATATCGTCCAGCGAAGATCAACAAGGTATTCATCTCTGGAAGAACCTCTATCGGAGTACCTATTGTTGACATCAAACTTTTCAGAGAAGATGGCCAATCTGAAACCTTTCGCGCTGACACTGTAAAAAGGTATGGTCTCTCTGAATGGCTGGAGATGAGGTTAGCTATCCAAAAATCACAATCTAAGTACAAGGATCATTTCGAAAAGCTGATAAACAGACAGATCGATTTGATATCTTCTTGTGTGGATATTCCTCCTCTTCCTGATCTTGAGCTGAAAAGAAAAAGGGCCTCTCCAAAGAAGAAACGTCAAGATTCAAACTCAGGTCCTGTCATACGAAATGAAACTGGAATTGGTTTCTCTCGCGCTGAAGTGCTTGGTCCTGACCCTGATCTATCTGCCCTTGACATTTCTTTTCCACCATGTGAACTTTTCGTCCCTGGTAAAGTCATCAGTAATCCTTATGGAATATTCTTTCTCAACTACGACGGACGTAAATGTTTTCAACGGATCGCTGAGCTTCCAATCACTCCAATCGAACAGCTCAGAGATCTCATCTACTGGTGTGACTTCAGAAAAGACATTCAGGCACGACACCTGAAACCCTTGATTTTTGAAGAAGCGCTGAACAAAAGAAAACGAGGTGTAACGGTTCCTGACTGGATGATCCCCACTGAAAAGACCCTTGATGAACTTCTCATTAAGGAAGAACTTCTGTAAGCTGATAGGATCGCCTCTTTCATCTATTTTATCAGTTATCCTTTTGTACTTGTAATTTATTTCGCTTGTACTTGTAATCTTTCCATTTCTCTTTGTATCCTGATTCAAAGTTTTTAAAGAAAGATTTCAGCGAATGTACTTTACTCCATCAGTACTAAAAAGATCCCAGAAAACAGTAAAAGGGACAAATATTTTATGAGTTCTTTTTATCCTTATGTTTTCATTAAATAGCAATTTTCTCTGTTGCTATGTCATAATCAAATAGGGGGAGGTTGTTGATCCAAACCCTCAATGATTTGATAATGACCCTCTCTTATACTTAGTGAAAATTGTAAGTAAACAATATGTATCAGAGTTTCACTATCGCTGATAAGTACTAAGATCTTCCAGTACCGCTGATAGGAACTCTCGCTTTTTAAGTTAAACATTCAGCGAAACTGTTCACCATAAATGCTCTGAGTCTGTTCAATCATTATGATGATCGCTGATAAGTTAGTTGTTACTTATGATTCCTGAAGACAAGTTTCACGTCAACAAAGGTTCTACGCTGAAGTCGAAGATCAAGCTCAAGAACCAGCGACAAGTCTCCTAATGAACTGATGCGGATCAGCGAAGACTCAGATTTGTCCACTCAACGTGAAGTATCAAGTACAAGACTTCAGCTATCGCTGAACTCTATCATTCGCTGATATGAAATGATAGATCGCTGAATCAACGAAAGCTGATCATGAAGACCTCCGTACAAAGTACTTTTGTCTTAACCCCCCCTTGCACGACTCCGTAGGAAATGTCAGAAAAGAACCTCCGAATATCTGAAATCGTACAACCACTCTGATACTACACTGTCATCCATGCGGCTACTAAGGTTGTCAACCAAGGTCAATGACATGCAACCAACCAGCTGATGACACGTGTAAAGTATATACTGACTTGCATTAAATGCATGCAGTATATAAAGAGATGAACTCACTTCATTTGAAGTAACTTGCTAACTCTGGACAAGTTCAAATCTCTTATCTCAAGATAGGTTATTATTAGTAATTTCCTTATCTCTCTTAGTGCAAGAAACCTTAGTGTTCCAACTTGTTTAGATTTAGGTTTATCCTTAATCTTGTTTCCGCAACAAGCTGTAAATTGTTAATGATTTATCAATAAACAATTTAGAAAAGTAAAATCTGTGTGTTTGTATTCAACCCCCCCCCCCCCCCCTTCTACAAACTTGTATAGGCCTTCGGGACCAACACGTAGGACTCTTAGCAACTTCTCTTTATCTTCGGTCCTCAACTTGGATGAAATAATGACCGGAAGTGTCTCCTTTTCCCCCAAGAAAGCATTATCAAGATGAGATGGTAATTGTTTTAGCTCGAGCTTAGGAGGAGTGTGAGATGATGGTTGAGATTTGGGTATTGGTTCACCCAAATGCTCAACGTTCGGTCTTCTTGGGCCTTTATGACTTGGCAATGCATTTAGCTACATCACACTTTCAATCTCCGAACCATCTATCGTACCCATGATCACACTTTCCAATTGATCTTGACCAAACTGCACCCCACATGATCTCTAATCGGAGATTCCAAAATATATACCCGGTTGCATTCGTTGGACTGCATTTTCTGCTTTGCTGCTCAGAACACGTTAAATACAACCTCTTCTTCTTCCACTCTCAACGTGACCTTTCCTCCTTTCACATCAATCAACGCCCCTCCCGTGGCCAAGAATGGGCGACCAAGGATGATTGGGATCTCTTTATCTTCATCCATATCCAACACCATGAAATCCACTGGGGAATAAAACTTGTCAACTTTGATGAGCATTTCTTATATGACTCCATTGGGATATTTGATGGATCTATCCGCCAGTTGCAATGTCACATTTGTTGGTTGAACTTCGCCTAGCCCTAATTTCCTGAAAATAGATAAAGGCATTAAGTTAATACTAGCTCCTAGATCACACAATGCTTTACTAAATTCAGAATGACCAATGTGAACAGGGATAGTAAGACTCCCTGGATCCTTAAGCTTCGGGGGCAGCTTGTGCTGAATGATAGCACTGCACTCTTCAGTAAGTGCAACCTTGGCATGCTCCTCTATCTTTCTCTTGTTGGAGAGAATATCCTTAAAAAATTTCACATAGGATGGCATCTATGCTAAGGCATATGCAAAAGGAATGTTAATATGCAGTTTTTTAAACACCTCAAGAAATTTAGCAAAGTTTGCATCATCCTTGTGGGCTTTTAGCCTGCTAGGATATGGTACCGATAGTGTGATCGGCTTAGTAGGAGCTTTCTTGGGAACAGTCACATTCTCCTCTCTTCTTTCGCTTTCCGGCTTCTCCATCTCCAAATCTTCATCAACCTTCTCTTCCACCATCTCTACCGGTTCAACATCACTCACCTTGGTGTCGTTCCTTTCCGGCGAAGGATCTCTAGTAGGGTCTCTAGTGAGCTGTTTGCCACTCCTCAGACTAATGGCTTTATAATATTCTCTCCCCTTCTTCTCTGGTTGGCTAGGAAATTGTCTGGGAGGTCGGGTTTGTAGGGCTTCAGAAATCTGCCCTACTTGTCTCTCTAGCATTCGGATTGAGGCGGTATTTTGATCCGTGGTTGACTTCACAGTGTTCATAGTACCCACCAATCCTTCAACTGCACCTTCCATCTTTGACATGAATTTCATCATCATGTCTTCCAACCCTGACTTCTTTTCTGAAGATTACCCCTCATCATATTTCCTCTGATTGTAACCTGGGGGACGATAAACATTGTTAGACTGAAAAGAATTTGAAGAGTTAGAGTGATTACCATACTGTTGCTGATGTTGTTGCTGTTGCTGCTGTCCCATTGTTTCCTTGCCTAGACCTTGTTGAGGTTGACTCCAAGAAAAGTTAGGATGTCGCTTCCATCCCTCGTTATTGGTGTTAGAGAATGGGTCATTCCTCGGCCGATTATTCCGGTTCTGGATGAATTGAATTTGTTCCGGCGATTGATAGTCTTGAGGGTTTGTGAATTGGTCTTGACTACCCATATCATTCTGAACATTCGGTTGAATAGCGGCTCCCCTCAATTGATTAGTCAACGCAGTCAATTGTGCCTTTATAGCCTTCAACTCTTCTGTTTCTTGGAGTGGCATAGCTATGCTCCGACAAATTCTCTATCAACTCAACCGCTTCCTCATAAGACTTGTTCATTAAAGCTCCAGCTGCAGCAGCTGTGAGGTCATTCTTAAATTGAGGGTGCAACCCCATAAAGAATGTTTGGATAATCATCCACTCTTGTAACCCATGATGTGGACACTTCTTAGGCATCCCTTTGTATCTCTCCCATGCCTCGTACAAAGACACTTGATCCCATTGCGAGAAATGTGTGATGTCGGATAACAGTTGAGCCGTTCGCCCCGGTGGGAAGAACTTGTTAAGACAAGCCGTCACCATATCGTTCCAAGTTCGAATTGACCCAGGTGGTATATTCTCTTCCCAAGTAGTGGCTCGATCCCGTAGTGAAAATGGAAACAACCGTATCTTAATTGCATCTTGATCAGCCCCGTTCACCTTGAAAGTATTGCATATTTTTTTTGAAGGTGCGCAAGTGTGCATGGGGATCTTCAGCTGCCGAACCCCCAAATATGTTCGACTGCACCAATTGAATGGTACCAGTCTTGATCTCGAAATTATTAGCAGCTATCGGAGGTGCATATGGTCCTCGTTGTGCAACTCCCATGTTCGGGTTGGCAAAATCTCTCATTGGTACCCTTTATGGTGGCGGTGGTGGACGATTGACATTGTGATTGAGATTATGATTGATCCCATTGTTGACATTATTGTTGACATTGTTGTTGACACCATGATTAACATTGTTGTTAACGTTGTTATTGAGACCATGGTTGGCATTATTGTGGTTCTGATTGTTCACATTATGGAGTGGTTGACCATTGTTCAATGGGGGACCATTCTTGATGGGCATCTCCTCTTCCCAATCATTTTCAACGTTGATGTTGACGTTCTCCATGTTTCGCGCTTGTCTTTCTCTCGCTTGTCTTCGCAAGTCTCTGGCAGTCCGTTCTATTTCTGGGTCAATCGGTATTACTTCTCGAAATAATCTCCTTCTTGGCATAAACCAAGAGGTAACCTTAAACGGAGAAGATAACCATCTCAAAACCCAAGAATAAATGAACTTTCAAAGCAAATTAAAATAAAATAAAGACAGGGTGTCTAATGTAATAATTTCTACAGCTGGTAGTGATATTCACACAAAACAGGTTCCCCAACAACGGCGCCAAAAACTTGATAGGCGGGTTTACACCCCCTAAATCTACCGCAAGTGTACGGGTCGAATCAAGTAATAGTACTTAGAAAGTACGAGTATTGAACCAAAGGAACCAGGTGTCAAGTACCACAATGACTGTATAGATTATTAACTAGACGAATGCAAATTGATTTGTTTTGTTGATTGTTGAAACATAAATTAAAACTTTAACTAATTCAAATAAGAGAAAGAGTTGGAGGGTTGGTTTCTTCCTGAAAACAATCAATCAGCTAAACAGAATCGACATGATTGGAATAACTTGAGGATGAAAAGCATAATCACAAACTATTACCATACTCTATCAAGCTATAGCAAAAATCATTCAAAACATTGTATCATCTTTCGATCTAAACAATTGTAATTGAACAATCAGTGATTAAAATCCATAAAGAACGACATATCATATTTTTTTTCTCAAAATCGTCCAAGACATAAAGGATTAATCAAATCTCAAAACTTTTCTAAAAGGTTAAAAGATTCATAAAATCAAATAATAGTTGATCGGACTATTACAAGCATTAAGAACAATCCCAAATGTTTCATCCATCTAAACCAAACCAATCACATCTATCCATAACGCTAAACGATTATCAAACCATGATTAACACCAACCCCCCAACATGAACGGATTAGTTCATATTGGGGGTTTTAAAACTCAGAAATGAAACAATGAAAATGAAAGTAAACATGCTTTGTTCTAAAAGAAATGAAATCTATGAACTCCCTGAAAAGCTTAAGCCGCCAATGAACGTACTCGATTCGCCTGTTTGATTCTCGTTACGTGATGTTTCTAGCCCTCTTCTCGCCTTCAAAAGTCGCCTTCTATCTCCCAAAATCACCCAGAGAAAGTCTCCAAACGTAACTGATGATGAATGCCCTCAACCCTAGCCGACATATAGGATAAAAACGGCCAGAGCCTAGGCGCGTATGGCGGCGCGTGTTGGGTCGCGCAAGGAAACGCACAGACCTTTGGAATATACTCAAACAGACTCCCGCACGTATGGCGGCGCGTGTGGAGTAGCGCCGCGACTCGCGCCGACCACTGCAATGTTTGCAAATAGGTAGTGGCGCGTTTGGTGGCGCGTGTGGAGTAGCGCCACGAGCCGCGCAGAACACTGTTCACCCTAAAATTTGATTTTCTTCATTTTGGTCCAAAAATGTTGTAAACTTCCTCTGATTGATTCCGAACTTCTCTATCCCCAGCCATTCAGGATAACCTATACTTCCTCACGAAAACCATTAAAATCTACTATTTTACTTGGAAACTCACAACAAACAGACCGATTTTGGGATCAAAATAATGTCGAAAAACAACATTATCAGATAACCTCACATTTCCTGCATTTGTTAACCAATGTATTGAACGTATCATAGGTTTGCTACAGTGGTTCTTCAGGAAGAGCAACAAAGTTGTTATACTCGTTGATGCACTGATCCCAAGGTTCTAAAAACGCGTTATGGCGGGGTTATGGCGCGCCATAATGTCGAGGCGTGGCCTTGCCGCCACGTTAAAGCTTGTGGCGCGACTCTGAGGCGTGGCTTGCAGTATGGCGCATTATGGCGCGTTATGGCGTATTTAAGGCGGGTTACGGCGTGTTATGATGCGTTACGACGGGTTGTAAGGCGTGTTTGAGGCGTGAATGAGGTTTTTTTGTTTTTTTGTTTTATATATATAATCTATGGCTTATCAAATTAATTATTAATGATTATAAAGCGGGAATTCATTAACCGCAAGTTGAAGGTGAGGAAGATTTGTATTATGAAACCATTAGTAAAACATTCTTTTTGTTATGATCTATTGATATCATTTTTGTAAGCTTTAGGGGTGTACGCGGGTTGGGTTGGGCGGTTTTTGACAATTTTACAACCCAACCCAATTATGGCGGTTTGGAAATTTTCAACCCAACCCAACCCATTCAAAAGTATAACCCAACCCAACCCAACCCTTGCGGGTTGTGGCGGGTTGGGCGGGTTGAGCGGTTTGGTAATATATATAAAATTCACGATTAAAGTACGACAAATAAAACTAAAAAAATTGTCAACGAAGTTATTAGTTATTACAATCATCCAAATATATTAAATCCTTAAATCTTAAACATCAAAGGTTTAAATTGTAGCATCGATTTCAATTCTTCAATCAAGTACGACCGTCTCCGACTCCATGATCGCATTCTCCTTGAGTTTGTCTACAATTCAAAAACAAAAATTAAACAATTTATTAAGAATAGATATTATATAAGAATGAAAATAAGCATGTTAAATTTACCTTCTTCAAGAAAGTCATAAGATGCAATTTCATCCAAAAATCCACCTATTTAAATGCCCTCGTTATTTCCTTTCAACCAACTTTGTGTGCATACAAGGGCCTCCACCATTTTTGGACTCAAAGAGCTTCTAAATGAGTCTAAAATACGACCGCTAGTACTAAAGGCGGATTCGGATGCTACCGCTAGTATTAAAAGACGCCTCATTGTCATTTTAGTAGGAAAGTTAAGCAACTTTTGTTTCTTATCGGAAACCCTATCCAAATACTTCTTACATTGATTTCTTAAGTGATTCCACAAAGAACTTGTACCAATTCGTTTACTATGATAACTCGTCTGGATTCTGGAGTCGTGGAGTGGAGACTGGAGACTAGAGTGACTGAGTGAGAGGCTAGCCCTAGTTCGCGTACCAAAACTACATAAATACTTTGGGCCTTAAGGCTTAAAGTTTGAAACAACTTAAATTAGTTTGGTTTTTTGGGCCTTTTTAGACTAACTATATTAGATATATTAATTTGTATAATTTGGGCTTGCACTGCTGCACATATTATGTATGTATATATATATATATATATATATATATATATATATATATATATATATATATATATATATATCTTATATATAAAAATATAATTTTATTAAAATAATAATATTAGCGGCGGGTTGGCGGGTTGGGTTGGGTTGAGTTTTCTCAACCCAATTTCAACCCTTATAATTAGCGGTTTGGCGGGTTGGCGGTCCGGCGGTTCGGCGGTCCGGCGGGTTGGGTTTAATTGGGTTGTTAGCGGGTTGGGTTGGTCGGGTTTCGCGGGTTGACGGTTTTCTGTACACCCCTAGTAAGCTTTGTATATATGATATTTATCAATGCATGATTCTTCTTTTGCTTATAGTTTTATATGAATTTAATTTGTTTAATCATTGTTGTTCATGACATTGACACAAACATCTCTCTTTCTCTCTCTCTCTCTCTATATATATATATACATACTATATATACAGATTTGTCGCCTTAGGCCACGCCTTGAAAAACGTTATAACCTCGCCGTAACTCGTAAGGCTTGAGGCTTGACCTCGCCGCCACGCCACGCCTCACGCCATTTAGAACCTTGACTAATCCATGCGATTCTTTTGGGTGTTGATGCCTCCTTCCAATTGGTTAGCCAATTGATCCAAAATTTTCTTTGATATGTTGCAAACATCAAGAGATTCGAATATGTCATCAGGAATGGCCATGATTAACAGTCTTTGGGTCTTTTGACCGGTTTCCATTTTGGCCCGATCATCATCATTCCATGCATCAACCTCTTTTGGAATTTGGTACGCTGCAACTTCAGTGGTAGTTGCAGTAGCAGGTACTCGAGGAATAATCACCATAGAAACATACAAACCATTTACAATAGATTTGTAAAGATCTTTGTCCAGGCCTCTGAAAAAGTTTACCATCCGGATTTTCCATTGAAGATATTCCTTATGAAGGAGTGCATGAGGTTTTGTTTGAGAATCCGCGATGTAGGCAGCGCTCCAGTTATGAGTTGCCATTTGCAGAAACAGAAGAAGAAATATATGAAACTAATGAAGATATTCAACTAAAAACATGAAACAAACTGAATGAAGAGAAGAATCAATACATTATGTCTTCTAGAATCTAAAAAATAACCACAGAAATATGAACTACGTCACAGAAAAAGGAAAACAAGGTTTGTGGATCCCAGATTAGTGCATACAATAAGAAATCAATAGAAATAAACAATAATCAGTATGATTTCAACTTGTCATCCATATAACTTTGATAAACCTTTTCAGAGAGTTTACAAAGTGTTTGCAATAAGCGTAATGACGATTAAACAATTATGAACGATTAACCTAATTTCTAAGGCTAAGTAAACTATTTATATCTAGTCCTAATCTAATCAGGCCCATGGCCCATTATAATAATTAAGCCCAAAATAAACATTTACAATTTATTCCCTTGAACTTCCATTCAATCTAATTTATTCCTAATAATCTCCCCCTTTGAATCAAAGTTCAATCTCGCGCCAGTTCTCGACGTATCTCTTTCGGAGTGCGAACAGAATCTCGAAACTTCGGATTGCTTTACGAAACTCCATGCGGTCTTCAACAAGTTCCAAGGTTTCTCGTGCATTTATTTCGTTTCGACTTGCAGCAAACGAAATCCAGAGTTCTTTTTTGTTGGAGATTATGTCTCTAAGCACATCTCTGACCTTTAGCAGAGTACCGTCGTAGAATCTTTCAACTTGACTAAATCGGAGAAACTTCTTCTCATTCTGTTCGTTGAGATATATGATTCCGAATTCTGGTCGTAGCAGCAACGAGTTGACAGGATACATTTTCAGCTCTGGAGCTTTCTGATCGGGTTTTAACAGGTTTATCTTCTTCGTTCGGTGCTCAACTCCCATCTGGAAATCCGTAATGTATGACATCATCACCTTGTGTTTCAGAAATCACTTTACAGCTTCAAGCGCTTTGGTGATGTGGAGCGGTCGGATCGTTCGAGTTCGGAGGTCTTTGAGTAAGGCATGAAAGTCGTTCAGTCGGAGATTCTTGAAGTCGGTTTCAGAGAATTTCCATTCATTTCCATCTTCGCGTGTAACCGTAAAGACTGGGTACTAGATCTTTAGAATTTTGCCAGATTGGATGTTCACAACTTCGATGATCTTGTGCTTTGTTTTGACCTGACTGACTGGTAGACACCTTTTCATAGCCTCTAAGTATTGTTTCCTGTAAGCTTCATCGAACTTCACCAATCCGAGGCAAAAGCTGGGTCGAGCACACGCAGTTTGTATACGAACAACCTTTTCAGGGAATCCTCTAGGAAGGGGATGAGGACGATGATTTTCTACCATCGGACAGGTTGAGGTTGATCAGAAGTTGTTTGATGCTGAGGAGATGTCGGATGTGTTGTTGTAGAAGTCTAGGGAATCGGATTAGCATAGATTGGGGTACTCTGAAGATTTTGCAACAGGAACTGATCGTAATCTATTTAATCGTCAGCATCGGTAGGAAAGATCAGGTTTACCTCAAA
Source organism: Saussurea involucrata (assembly GCA_033807775.1). NCBI lineage: Eukaryota > Viridiplantae > Streptophyta > Magnoliopsida > Asterales > Asteraceae > Saussurea > Saussurea involucrata. Next base: position 71,180,608 of record CM066318.1, on the reverse strand, counting down.
GTTTATCGCACTGGCGGCTTTTTGATACCATGCGTTTTCGGTCTCCGGGTCGATCTCAGAATCAGGATCTATCAGATCAATTACGGGCCTTTCCGGTGCAGAATATACAATTAATGCATGGGATTCTTCTTCGGGCTTTTCAACCATTGGGTCTTCATCGTCTGAGATGTACATATCGATGACCATCTCGGCTAGACTCAGCTGGGCTTCAGGTTGGTCTTCGGATTGTGCCACAACTGATGGTTTCGGTTGAACCGTTGGAGTAGTTTCGGTGGCGATTGGTTCAGACTCTGATAATCATTGTCGTTTGTTCTCCCCCTCATGGTGATCAGGACCATCCTGGTCATCGTGTCGGCGTTTGAGTCTGCCAGCTTGACTCTTGCAGGTGTTCTCGAGAGATGCGACTCTTTCGGACAAAGTAGTGAGGGTGTTCTGAACGTCCTTCAGAGTCGTGTCAAGTTGATCCAATCGGATTGTTACGGATGCCTGCTGGGCAGATGTTTGTGATCGTAGGAATGTGATGAGATCTGCTTCAGTCGAGGATTCAGTATCGGTGTGTTGGAGCAGTTGGGCGAGGAGCATGGTCTTCAGATCATCCACCAAGTAAGTTTGCTGAGCAGGTGCCGGTGGAGGTGTCGGTGTGGTTTCGGTTTCGACCACTTTTTCCTTACCTTTGATGAGGCTTTTGACTTTATCGAGCTCTGTTCTAAACTCCTTTTCCAATGTCTCGCGGACAGCCTTTAAGGCGCTGTCCAGATACTTCCTTGACACAATGTCGGGTAAGTCACCACCGGGATCACTTAGATTGCCCGTTGAGGTCACGAATGTTGAATTAACAGAAGTGCCACCTACGTTCATAGCTGGCGTGACGTTGGCTATGGTAGGATTTCCATCTGATCCTCGTATTCCGCTCAAAGGCAGACATACTACGGATGTTCCGATCGGGTCACTAAGACCACCAATGGTAGCAGTTTCGATTTGTGTCCTAGCCAAAGAAGATGTGATAATGTCAAATGGATCTAGACTCAATGGTGCACAGAAAGAAGTCGAGAACAGGGGAGGCTGTTCTCTTGTTTCAATACCGATACTCTCCGAGTGAGAGAACGATAGACTTTGTTATATATCCCCGTGAGAAAATGAAACAACCAACTATTGAGAGCTGGTTGAGTGGCTAGGGGGGCTGTGCAATTGCGTCGCTAGGTCCACGACGGCTAGTTCAATACCTCGTCCCAACAAATGAGACGAGATAGCAGACATGGCTACCTGGGCGACACTGGTTTGGATTCGCTCAATAGCCTCTCTTTTTCTTAGGCTCGATCTCTCGTGATTTTTTTTCGACCTCCATTCTCTCCGACTCGCATGTTCTAAATTTTTTACTAATACTCCCTCCTCTCTCCTTATATCTCCCATAATTGGCTCGTATGTAGGCATCACGGAGGGAGTGGTTGAGGTAGAGGGAATGTCATCGGTCATGGGTGGGCGACGTCCGATACAGGGTGGTATTTATGAAAGATGAATGACGCGTTCCGTATCGGAGTCTGTTGTCTCAGAATCAATGGCGTCGGTTTGTGTGAATGGTGAAAGTGGTTCAGTTGTGTCCGTTCTGAGGTAACGATCTAGCATGGGGGCGGCAGTGACGACCGGGACCTCGTGTAGGGATGTCGACGGTCCGGCATCAGTCGTGGTATATAGGTGGTGTGTGTAGGGGTAGATTGTCGAACGGGGTATTGGCGGGGTTGTTAGCTGGTACTGGGTCGACCTGATATTATGTACGCAATCTGTTTGTGTGCACGATATCAAGCTGAACCTAAGGAATCTCATATGATCGCTGTAAAGCGAATCTTTCGTTACCTTAAGGGTACTCCTAACCTCGGTCTTTGGTATCCCAAAGATTCAGGGTTTGATCTAATCACCTATTCAGATAGTGATTTTGCAGGTTGCAAATTGGATAGGTAAAGCACCACATGAGGCTGTCAGCTCCTAGGTGGAAAGCTGGTGAGTTGGACAAGTAAAAAGCAAAACTCAGTGTCCACCTCCACCGCTGAAGCTGAGTACGTAGCTGCTGGAAGCTGTTGTTCTCAGGTCTTGTGGATGAGAAATCAACTACTGGACTATGATCTTCAGCTCTCGAAGATTCCAATCTATTGCGACAGCACTAGTGCCATCGCTATAGCCAACAATCCAGTGCTACACTCAAAGACCAAACACATCGAAATCAGGTATCATTTTATCAGAGATCATGTGATGAATGGTGATATAGAACTTCACTTTATCCCAACTGATTTTCAGTTAGCTGATCTTTTCACCAAACCTTTTGATGAGACAAGATTTAACTTTCTCATCAGCGAGCTTGGAATGCTGAACTTTGAAGAAGAAAATCTTCAGCGGTTCGCATTTTTGATCAGCGACAGGATAAAACCAACTTGTATAACCCATTCTATCATCTTCTCTCTGAACAAACTTGATTCACTGATGTCAAGGTATGTTCTCTTTACTCGCTGACGTTCGCAAATGAATGCAAGATTTCGAAACAAATTACATCGCTGAATATCTCTTCTTTTCAGTGATACTTCTAAATTTCTAAAACCAACACTGATATTTCTATTCAGTGCTTCATGTTTTCAAAATGTCCCTGAGTTTTTCAAAAACCTCAGAGACATCCTAAAATATGAAAGGACGTTTGTGACGTAATCAAACGGATAAACCCTGGCACGTTCTTTTTCTGACACACGTTTGCACGTTTCGTTTACCATCCAATCAAATGCAAACACGTGTCCGTGTCATGATGAAAAACGTTCCCGCTCTAGTTTTTCTCTCTCTCTAATCTCACTATATAAACACATTCGGGTTTATATTTTTCTTTTACGCGAACAACTTCTTCTTCAAGAAAAGATCTACTGTTGCATCTCGAATTCTCGAATTCTCGTTTCAAGAACTGTTCATCTTCTTCTTCGACAACAAGGTTAATATTCTTATCATTTACCTGTTTTAACTTGTTTCTGATCTTCTCATTGGTTCTACAAGATCAAACAAAAGAACTTTTTAAAATGAAATCATTTTCTTTCATGATTTTATGAACACAATCTTCATGGTTGTTCTTCAAGTTTAAATCTAAAATCTTAAACTTGTTCTTCATATGTTTTTCCAGAATCCTTATCTCTAAAGGAAACTGGAAAATAAGACATTCACTAGTTCTTGTCTCTTTTTGTCAAAACTAGAAAACCCTAATCTTCATTAAGACATTTTTGGTCTGAATGAAATGGCAAAAATAAATACCATCTTATTTTGGAATGTCTTTCCACATTAAGACTGTATTCTTTATCTATATTCTTTGGTTGACATGATAAACAACAATGACATCTTCTACTGCTGCCCCTACTACTGAGAAATCGCCTGCTGCTGAGAAACTGACTCTCTCCAAAGCTCCTTAGGTCAAGTTCACACCTGAGAAAGTAACTTTCAACAACAACAACCTCTATGCGCTTTTCGATTTTCCTCCTCGAAAGCAAGTCACGAATCTGGATGATGCTGTGAATTTTCTGAAAACCTGCTGCTTATCCAAAGCCCTAACCTTCGTACCCCCTGCTCATAAATTCCTTCTATCTCAGTTTAGGTATACTGTCAGAACAGCTCAGGTTCCTTCACCCAAAGACCCTAAGAAACTCCTTGATGTCATTCTCTGTGATACCAAAATTGGCACAACCAAAATCAACCCCGCCATTATAAGGCATGCACTCAGCCTACCCACTGCCACCAAAGAAAAACCCTTTGTCTCTCTGCCTAACCACAAAAACCATGCTGATAGGGAAGCCATCACTGCATTCTTTGATGCAATGGGCTACGTATGGGAAACAGGGAGGGATAAACAACCTGAGAAGAAGCTGACCCTGATCAAGAAGTCCAAAATGCCGAGCGAGATGAACTTCATCTTCGCCCACTTGATAAGCTGCATGATAGCGAAGTCCGGCTCCTCTGATCAAGCCGCTCAACCTCAGCCAGCAATGGGCTATGCATTGCTGAAAGGCCTCCATGTTGACTGGGCCTCGATCATCTACGATGATCTTGAGTTCAGAGTAGACATGGCTGATAGACCAACATGGGTTCCATATCCCCGATTCATCAGCGCCGTCTTTCTACAAGGACTTGGGGACAAATACCCAAAAGAAGGTGATCTGAGACTCTCTCAGGTTGGCCCTAAGGTGCTCGACTTCAGCCCCATGCCAAACGAGGTACGCCTCTCTACTCTCTTACCTCTTCTCAATCCTCCTTCTTCTACTTCTGCAGCTACTTCAGTGGTAATCCCCACCGCTGATACCCAGGCTGCACCCTCCACTCCTTCTCGTAAAAGGAAACATTCAACTACCCAACTTTATTCTCAAAGGATCAAGAAAACCAAGGAGCAACCCTCCAAGCATTCACATGCTGAAGACTCCTCGACTCATCTTCTACAAGAGTCGATGGATAGTTTCGTGGTACGCTCTGCCACAGCTGCTCAAGCCACCCCTACCATCCCGACCTCAGCGTCTTTAAACACTGAGGTTATAAACTTGGAACTGAAGCCACTTCCTTCAGCCTCTCTACAGACTGAAGTGATTGTCAGAGGATCCAACGCTGAACCTTGCACCCAACCAATCTTCTCATCCTTCACTCCTCCCACTCTTTCTTTGGACAGTCCACCAAATTTCCCACCGTTCTCAGGAACCAACGTCATCGTTCATGATTCAGCTGCTGATACTCTACATGCGATGATGGGAACAAACTTAGGATCTGCAGGGACCTCCATGCACCAAGGCACTCTCGAAGGCGACATGGAATACCATTCAGGGTTACGAGGCTTCGACAACTTCGCCAACCCTCCTGCAGCTATACACATAACTCAACCTACTCCTCTCTCAAAACCCCAAACTTCTGAGCTTTCCTCTGTTCATAAGTTAATAACTGTTTCAGGTCCTAATTTGGGGGATATCAACACCTCCCTGAAGGCCCTGGAAACAAAGGTGGAATCTTACAACACCACTCTCTCCACAAACTCTTCTGCGGTTACAGACGCTGGAGAGAACCTCAAAAAGTTGACCGAGGTCGTTGATGAGAAAGCCTCCAAAGCTGATATGGAGAAGGTGGATGGCAGCATAGGAACTTTTGCTACCACTCTCGCTGAAACTTCCACAAACATCAACAATCTCAACCTCACCAACACCACCCTTGCAACAAACTTCACCACTCTGCCTAATGAAGTCACATCATTGAAGACTGAGGTTGGTACTCTTAAGGGTGAGGTCACCACGGTCAAAGATCTCCTTCAGCAGATACTCAATCGCCTGGATGCCCCAAAGTCTCACTTTACTCAGGCCGATAGAGAGGATCTCCAAAAGATTAGTCCTACTATTTCTGGCCTAGAAGCAAGAATAGTTGTGACTGAAACCTTCATGGGACTTATTGGCCTAGAAGACAGTAATCCTATGACTGTTACTGTTGCTGATCAATCTGTTTCCTCCTCCACTGATAATGTGGAAGAGGGGGAGAAGAAAGCTGAAGATCTTCCCCATAATTCGGAGGGGGAGAAAAATGAAAATGCTGTTGCTGCTGAACAACCTCAGGGAGTTGAAAACCCTGAGGGAACCGAGAAAACTCCCTCTGCTCTTGAGGGGGAGCAACTCGATGAGGAAACTGAAGCTGCTGTTGAAGTGACCGAACCTTACGCTGATGAGGACGCGTCTGAAAAAGAAGCTAAAGACGATGAAACTGTCGACATCTCTGACGACGAACCATCATCAACTCATAAAAATGATGATGATGATGACGATGATGATGATGATGACTTCTTCTTCGTTGAGCCCAAGAAGGTCCCTGAGAAAGGGATTTCGATAAAAGAACCATCAGGGGAGACGACCAAGACAAAGCCTGCAGCGTCTGAAGCTGACAAAGGCAAAAAAAAAGGCCTCGCTGCAGAAGGCAATCTGGCCATCCTTCAGATAAAGCCAGTTTGTCAGGTACAATATCTTCTCTACCCTTACACTGCATCCCTTCTCTATCCCTTCTCAATCTCAATCCTTCTATCCATAAAACCTCTATACACTTAAACCCCATTCTTTTCTCTATCTATTTCTTCCCATAATCTTACATAAACGATCGATGTGTTTCAGCTAGTCCTCTCCCCTGCTTGAGGATCCAGCTGAAGTCCCCACTGCTGCACCAACAATAATCCCAGCCACAAGAGCTGAAGAAATAATCCCGGTCTTGGATTTAATCACTGAGACCGATGAACCTGAAGAACAACTTCTCTCTCACAAAAACAGACCTTCCTTAGCTCTTCAAAAGCTAAGTGAAGAGGATCAGAAAAGGAGAGAAGAAATGATCAAGAAGTTCGAGGATCAGCGAATCATCCTCCCTCGCTTCAAAGTCCCTGTTCCCACAAAGTTCAGGTTATCAAAGAAAGAGTTCGCTGATCATCTTAGAGCCACAAAGTTACTCACCGAAAAGAAGGAAGCTGAAGAAAAAGATAAGGCCCTCGCCATCCAGCTTGCCCAAGAATCGGTGAATGACCCCAAACTGAAAAGTGCTCCCATCGAAGTCCAACGTCAGTTATGGGTAGACGCCCAGAAGATCGTTGAAGAAAGACCAAGGTATCTGATTCTACCTTGGAATGGGGCAAAGAAATACTACACTATCGATATCGGGCTGCCAAAATTCACAAGGTATTCATCAGAGGAAAATCGACCATAGATGTTCCAGTTGTTAAGGTCGATCTATTTAGAGAAAACGGTACCAAGGAAAACATCTACGCTGCTACGATCAAAAAGTACGGTTTCTCTGAATGGTTGGAGATGCGAATAGCCATTCAGCGATCTACCTCACAATATAAGAGCCATGTCGAGAAAATCATAATTTCTCAGATCGACTTGGTTTCTTCTGCTGTGGATATTCCTCCTCCTCCTCCTCCTCTTGCGACTCAACAAAGAAGGGCCTCTGCAAAGAAAAAGTCCAAACCATCAGATTCAGGTCCTCCTATCCGGAACGAAACAGGTATTGGTTTTTCACGTGCTGAAGTACTTGGTCCTGATCCTGGCTGGATACCTCTCTGCCACCTGGTGAACGTTTCGTCCCTGGTAAAGTCATAAGCGAACCTTATGGTATCTTCTTTCTCGACTACGATGAAGGACAATGTTTTCAACGTGTCTCTGAGCTTCCCATCACTCCCATTGAACAGCTCAGGGATCTCATCTATTGGTGTGAATTTAGACGCGATATTCAGGCACGATATCTCAAACCCTTGATCTTTGCTGAAGGAAAGATTAAACGAGATCAAGGAGTAACGGTCTCTGACTGGATGATACCTGTTAATGCCAAAAATCGCACCAAAGATGCCAAAAATTGCATTAAACTGTCTTATGCCGAAAATCATATAAAAATACGATTTAAGGTACGGTTTCGGACCTTATCAACTAAAGATTGAACCATTGAAATAAGCAAGAACAAATACGAAGGAAATGTAGACGAGACAAGAGATTTTGATGACGCAGGAAAAACCCCGAACGAGGGAAAAAACCTGCGGACGACAGTGGATGTCGTCGATGTACTATGGTCGCCAATAAGGGGCGATGTCCTTGCGTCGATCGTACAGATGATTACAATACAAGTGAAGGAAATGCTTCAAAATGTAAAGTACAAGTGTTTGTAATGTAAAACAGTGTGAGTCGTGTGTGAAAACATTGTGTCGTGAGTGGTTGGCGTGCGTCGAGAGCGAATGTCGTGCGTCGAGAATGATCACTTGAGAGAAAGTTCTTCACTTCGTGTGTTCTTTAGTGTGTCTCCAGAATTCTGTCTCTCCCTCCTCTTGCTCGGAGCATGCCTTTATATAGGTTATGCCCGTCATTAATGGTGCCTTGATGACTCTCTTTTGTAACCGCTGTCGGTATTGAATGCTCTTTAATGATTGGTCTTGTAACCGCTGCTAGGCCTTTAATGCCATTAAGGACTCGTCTGTTATTGACCGTTTGTGCCATGAATGCTTGTGGACCTGCGTTAATGAACAACATAAATAGATGTTTGACTATTAACAGTTAGTATAATCGTACGACCATCTTAAGTCTCGGATGTCGGTCTTATGGAACATACGACCGTTGCTGAAATACAAGACCATTTATATGGTTGTAAATGTCTTGTAAGACCTTATCTTAATATAGGAATGGTCTTATGAAAATGTCATAAGACTAGGTCGATATAAGACTGACGACAGAAGGCTGTCTACGTAAGACCAACGAGTCGTAACTGGCGACACATAACTGGCGACACATAACTGGCGACGTAGGACTAATAACGTAAGACTGGCGACGTGCGACGTGCGGCACGTGATGCGCGACACGTGACGTGCGATCATTAGACGTAAGATGACTATTGACCCAATATGTCCGTTAATAACCAATTATCGTGGTTAGTAACGTATGTCGGGGATATGATAATAATGGGTATTATCATTGTCGGTCGAGGGTAACCAATGTCCATGGGTCATGTCGAGGGAATTTCCCAAGTCGGTCGAGGGTGAATTTTTTACCCAAACAATACCCACAACAAAGACCCTTGATGAACTTCTCATTAAGGAAGAACCTCTTGAAGGCTGATAGGATTTCCTTGTAATCTTTCTATCTTTATCAGCTTACCTCTTTTTGTACTTGTAATTTTTCTACTTCCCTCTGTAATCTTATACAAAGTTAAAAGAAAAATTTCAGCGAATGTACTTTACTCCATCAGTACTTCAAAGATCCCAGAAAACAGTAAAAGGGACAAATATTTTATGAGTTCTTTTTATCCTTATGTTTTCATACTTAGCAATTTTCTTTGTTGCTATATCATAATCAAATAGGGGGAGATTGTTGATCCAAACCCTCAGGGATTTGATAATGACCCTATCTTAAACACTTAGTGAAAATTGTAAGTAAACAATATGTATTAGAGTTTCACTATCGCTGATAAGTACTAAGACTTTACAGTAACGCTGATAGGAACTCTCGCTCTTTAGATTAGACATTCAGTGAACAATGTTCATCCAGTAGCTCTGAGCCTGTTCAGTCTCTGTGATGATCGTTGATAGTTTATGTTAGAGCATTATTGTATTCAAGATTTACTGTAAAATCAATATCTGTAATAGTCTATAGTGTATTGTAAATGCCTTTATACCTTATATGTATGGGGTATAAATAGGCATGTCTAGTTCATTAGCTAGTAACAATTAACAATCTAGAGCTTAGAGAAAGACTTCACGCTAATGTCATTTGTACTCATATGTTCAATATATGGATGACACATTTGCTCTCTAGATTCTCTCTACTTGTGATTTGATCATACGATGAACTTGGATCATGTGTTCCTGTAGTTATACGATCGAGTCGTCTAATAGAACTGATTGTTTATATCGTACAATCCTGTGAGAGTGTACTAAAGTCGTACAATAGACTTAGCAATATATGTCGTGCGATCCTGCGAGACTAAAGTGGTATAGTAGACTTGGTAACTAATGTCGTGCGATCCTGCGTAAAACAATGTCAGAGGTTGGTCGTCGGCTAGCCAACGACCCTCCGATGCTTAAGTTAGTAATCGTCGTGATAAAAATCGTATGAAAGAAGGAAAAGGATTTAGAAGAAATACCTTTTCAGATGCGTTGCATTCCAGCTTCGTGGGATATCTCGATTGTCGAGGGTTAGGACCCGATAGGTGCCTTTACCCACGACTTCTGAGACACGATAAGGACCTTCCCACTTGGTGAAAAGTTTACCTGCATTAAGCTTTTGAGTGCTTTGGAACACTCGACAGTGGACGTAGTCGCCTTCTTGAAAGATTTTAGCTTTGACGTTCTTGTTAAAATGTCGCTTGACCGCTTGTCCCTGGGTGTTGAGGTCGTCAGCTCGATATCACGATCTTTATGGAATTGTTGAGTCCTGTTGCCTAGGATCCATTGTCGCAGACAATTTCGGATGTCGCACGACCAATTAATTTAAATTTCTTATGGGTGACTTTTGCGTTTTGACGTGCGTCTTACCATGACTGGTGATTGTGAGATTCAATGTACAAGTCGTCTTTATTGACGACATATCTCATGACTAGCGATCATGAAATTTCGATATGCGAGTCGCTTTTATTGGCGACCGAGAATTTTAACATGTGTTTGCCATGACTGGCGATCAGAAAAATGTGAGTCGTCTTTTATCGACGACTATAAATCACAACCTACGTTTGCCATGACTGGCGATCATAAGAAAAAACGCGAGTCGTCTTTTATTGACGACTATAAATCGTAGAACCTGCGTTTTTAAGTCGTAGAGACTTTGATTTCTCACGATATAAATCGTAAGACCTGCGATGTAAATCTTAGAGACTTTCGTTTTTTCACGATATAAATCGTAAAACCTGTACTTAAGTCGTAGAGACTTTTTATTTCTCACGATGTAAATTGTAAGATGAGCTTGCAATGTAAAATCAGGGGTGGTCGTTGGTTTTGACCAATGATCTTTTGATGCTTGAATCGACGACTATATATTAGATCAAAATAATTCAAACGAGGAGAATATACTTAGAGTATATATATAGAGTTGTTTTACCATATTTAGTTACCGTAACTTGGAGTCGATAAGCGCCTTTTTTCAAGGACTTTTGAAATCAAAATATGATATTTCCCATTTTGTGACGGGCGTTCTGAGCCCCCGAGCCCTTCGGATGATGCGATACCTGCGATACATTGACTAAGCATTTTTTATGATCAGTGTCTTCCAACTTCACTTAGATCTTCGTCGCGTGGTCGAGACTTGAAGTCGATAAATAGAAAACGAAGATCTGCATAAGATGAAACCTTAGTAATACAATGTCCATTTCAAAAGAAATCCTTAGTTGGGTCCCACGGATGGCGCCAAACTGTTAATGCCAAAAATCGCACCAAAGATGCCAAAAATTGCATTAAACTATCTTATGCCGAAAATCATATAAAAATACGATTTAAGGTACGGTTTCGGACCTTATCAACTAAAGATTGAACCATTGAAATAAGCAAGAAAAAATACGAAGGAAATGTAGACGAGACAAGAGATTTTGATGACGCAGGAAAAACCCCGAACGAGGGAAAAAACCTGCGGACGACAGTGGATGTCGTCGATGTACTATGGTCGCCAATAAGGGGCGATGTCCTTGCGTCGATCGTACAGATGATTACAATACAAGTGAAGGAAATGCTTCAAAATGTAAAGTACAAGTGTTTGTAATGTAAAACAGTGTGAGTCGTGTGTGAAAACATTGTGTCGTGAGTGGTTGGCGTGCGTCGAGAGCGAATGTCGTGCGTCGAGAATGATCACTTGAGAGAAAGTTCTTCACTTCGTGTGTTCTTTAGTGTGTCTCCAGAATTCTGTCTCTCCCTCCTCTTGCTCGGAGCATGCCTTTATATAGGTTATGCCCGTCATTAATGGTGCCTTGATGACTCTCTTTTGTAACCGTTGTCGGTATTGAATGCTCTTTAATGATTGGTCTTGTAACCGCTGCTAGGCCTTTAATGCCATTAAGGACTCTTCTGTTATTGACCGTTTGTGCCATGAATGCTTGTGGACCTGCGTTAATGAACAACAGAAATAGATGTTTGACTATTAACAGTTAGTATAATCGTACGACCATCTTAAGTCTCGGATGTCGGTCTTATGGAACATACGACCGTTGCTGAAATACAAGACCATTTATATGGTTGTAAATGTCTTGTAAGACCTTATCTTAATATAGGAATGGTCTTATGAAAATGTCGTAAGACTAGGACGATATAAGACTGACGACAGAAGGCTGTCTACGTAAGACCAACGAGTCGTAACTGGCGACACATAACTGGCGACACATAACTGGCGACACATAACTGGAGACACATAACTGGCGACGTAGGACTAATAACGTAAGACTGGCGACGTGCGACGTGCGGCATGTGATGCGCGACACGTGACGTGCGATCATTAGACGTAAGATGACTATTGACCCAATAAGTCCGTTAATAACCAATTATCGTGGTTATTAACGTATGTCGGGGATATGATAATAATGGGTATTATCATTGTCGGTCGAGGGTAACCAATGTCCATGGGTCATGTCGAGGGAATTTCCCAAGTCGGCCGAGGGTGTGATTTTTTACCCAAACAGTTAGCCCCCCAAGATCTGAATTTCAAAGCCTTTGGAATTTCAGATCTCGCACTAATACGTTGCTACGGAGACGTGTTACTTTTGCTAAGATCATCAGAGGAAAACTGACTTGGTCAGCCAAAGAAGGCGACGCAAGTTGCGCTTGCCCTTCGAGGCTGGACAGAATGCACCGATAGCTGGGTCGGGAATCTTGAAGGAGACAAGGGCGGTAGTCCTGAAGGAACCGTCTTCGAGGGCTGACGTTTTCGTCGAGAGTTGTCACGCCTAAGGAGGCAAGGGCGTCATCTAGCTGTTCTGGCGCGATGAACGCGACACCAGTAAGTTCGACGCTTCCGGCGACAGTGACAAAGCTAGTGTCCAAGGTGTTGTCCCCAGCGTCTGCCGACAAGGGGGACGGTTTATCGATCGATGGTGTCCTAGACGGGACGACGTTGTTTCCTCATCTGGAAAAATATTTGCTCCCGTATTTCAGGGAACGTTTTCCTATCGAGGAGACAGGGACCCATGTCGTCGGGTTGATGTTCTCGGTCGACGTGGTCCTGTGATCTGGCGTTCACAGCCGATACGGTCGTTAGAGACATATGTTCTGGTGTTCCGAGCCGATATGGTCATGAGAGACCTGTGTTACGTTGTGTAAGTTTTGCTTTAGCGATAATCGGTAAAAAGTTTTACCTCCCTGAGTATTATTTCGAGTCCTACACGTCATGGACATATGTAATGTCGACTGTAAAAAATTCTTTAAGTACAAAAAGTCGTGCGACTTGGGCATCCATTGTAATACAACGATTAGAACGTAAGTCATAAGATTTTCATATTTCTGAATCATATAAGCAAACATAAGCGCATGCGATCAAAGCATTCATTCAGAACACGACTTTTTTCTAAGTTAAAGAACTTAGATTGGGGGTTCGCTAGACCTTACGATCGTGTGATTTGATCATACGATGAACTTGGATCATGTGTTCCTGTAGTTATACGATCGAGTCGTCTAATAGAACTGATTGTTTATATCGTACAATCCTGTGAGAGTGTACTAAAGTCGTACAATAGACTTAGCAATATATGTCGTGCGATCCTGCGAGACTAAAGTCGTATAGTAGACTTGGTAACTAGTGTCGTGCGATCCTGCGTAAAACAATGTCAGGGTTGGTCGTCGGCTAGCCAACGACCCTCCGATGCTTAAGTTAGTAATCGTCGTGATAAAAATCGTATGAAAGAAGGAAAAGGATTTAGAAGAAATACCTTTTCAGATGCGTTGCATTCCAGCTTCGTGGGATATCTCGATTGTCGAGGGTTAGGACCCGATAGGTGCCTTTACCCACGACTTCTGAGAGACGATAAGGACCTTCCCACTTTGTGAAAAGTTTACCTGCATTAAGCTTTTGAGTGCTTTGGAACACTCGACAGTGGACGTAGTCGCCTTCTTGAAAGATTTTAGCTTTGACGTTCTTGTTAAAATGTCGCTTGACCGCTTGTCCCTGGGTGTTGAGGTCGTCAGCTCGATGTCACGATCTTTATGGAACTGTTGAGTCCTGTTGCCTAGGATCCATTGTCGCAGACAATTTCGGATGTCGCACGACCAATTAATTTAAATTTCTTATGGTTGACTTTTGCGTTTTGACGTGCGTCTTACCATGACTGGTGATTGTGAGATTCAATGTACAAGTCGTCTTTATTGACGACATATCTCATGACTAGCGATCATGAAATTTCGATATGCGAGTCGCTTTTATTGGCGACCGAGAATTTTAACATGTGTTTGCCATGACTGGCGATCAGAAAAATGTGAGTCGTCTTTTATCGACGACTATAAATCACAACCTGCGTTTGCCATGACTGGCGATCATAAGAAAAAACGCGAGTCGTCTTTTATTGACGACTATAAATCGTAGAACCTGCGTTTTTAAGTCGTAGAGACTTTGATTTCACACCATATAAATCGTAAGACCTGCGATGTAAATCTTAGAGACTTTCGTTTTTTCACGATATAAATCGTAAAACCTGTACTTAAGTCGTAGAGACTTTTTATTTCTCACAATGTAAATTGTAAGACGAGCTTGCAATGTAAAATCAGGGGTGGTCGTTGGTTTTGACCAATGATCTTTTGATGCTTGAATCGACGACCATATATTAGATCAAAATAATTCAAACGAGGAGAATATACTTAGAGTATATATATAGAGTTGTTTTACCATATTTAGTTACCGTAACTTGGAGTCGATAAGCGCCTTTTTTCAAGGACTTTTGAAATCAAAATATGATATTTCCCATTTTGTGACGGGCGTTCTGAGCCCCCGAGCCCTTCGGATGATGCGATACCTGCGATACATTGACTAAGCATTTTTTATGATCAGTGTCTTCCAACTTCACTTAGATCTTCGTCGCGTGGTCGAGACTTGAAGTCGATAAATAGAAAACGAAGATCTGCATAAGATGAAACCTTAGTAATACGATGTCCATTTCAAAAGAAATCCTTAGTTGGGTCCCACGGATGGCGCCAAACTGTTAATGCCAAAAATCGCACCAAAGATGCCAAAAATTGCATTAAACTGTCTTATGCCGAAAATCATATAAAAATACGATTTAAGGTACGGTTTCGGACCTTATCAACTAAAGATTGAACCATTGAAATAAGCAAGAAAAAATACGAAGGAAATGTAGACGAGACAAGAGATTTTGATGACGCAGGAAAAACCCCGAACGAGGGAAAAAACCTGTGGACGACAGTGGATGTCGTCGATGTACTATGGTCGCCAATAAGGGGCGATGTCCTTGCGTCGGTCGTACAGATGATTACAATACAAGTGAAGGAAATGCTTCAAAATGTAAAGTACAAGTGTTTGTAATGTAAAACAGTGTGATTCGTGTGTGAAAACATTGTGTCGTGAGTGGTTGGCGTGCGTCGAGAGCGAATGTCGTGCGTCGAGAATGATCACTTGAGAGAAAGTTCTTCACTTCGTGTGTCTCCAGAATTCTGTCTCTCCCTCCTCTTGCTCGGAGCATGCCTTTATATAGGGTATGCCCGTCATTAATGGTGCCTTGATGACTCTCTTTTGTAACCGCTGTCGGTATTGAATGCTCTTTAATGATTGGTCTTGTAACCGCTGCTAGGCCTTTAATGCCATTAAGGACTCGTCTATTATTGACCGTTTGTGCCATGAATGCTTGTGGACCTGCGTTAATGAACAACAGAAATAGATGTTTGACTATTAACAGTTAGTATAATCGTACGACCATCTTATGTCTCGGATGTCGGTCTTATGGAATATACGACCGTTGTTGAAATACAAGACCATTTATATGGTTGTAAATGTCTTGTAAGACCTTATCTTAATATAGGAATGGTCTTATGAAAATGTCGTAAGACTAGGTCGATATAAGACTGACGATAGAAGGCTGTCTACGTAAGACCAACGAGTCGTAACTGGCGACACATAACTGGCGACACATAACTGGCGACGTAGGACTAATAACGTAAGACTGGCGACGTGCGACGTGCGGCACGTGATGCGCGACACGTGACGTGCGATCATTAGACGTAAGATGACTATTGACCCAATATGTCCGTTAATAACCAATTATCGTGGTTATTAACGTATGTCGGGGATATGATAATAATGGGTATTATCATTGTCGGTCGAGGGTAACCAATGTCCATGGGTCATGTCGAGGGAATTTCTAAGTCGGTCGAGGGTGTGATTTTTTACCCAAACAATACCCACAACAAAGACCCTTGATGAACTTCTCATTAAGGAAGAACCTCTTGAAGGCTGATAGGATTTCCTTGTAATCTTTCTATCTTTATCAGCTTACCTCTTTTTGTACTTGTAATTTAAATTTGCTGTACATGTAATTTTTCTACTTCCCTCTGTAATCTTATACGAAGTTAAAGGAAAAATTTCAGCGAATGTACTTTACTCCATCAGTACTTCAGAGATCCCAGAAAACAGTAAAAGGGACAAATATTTTATGAGTTCTTTTTATCCTTGTGTTTTCATACTTAGCAATTTTCTTTGTTGCTATATCATAATCAAATAGGGGGATATTGTTGATCCAAACCCTCAGTGATTTGATAATGACCCTCTCTTAAACACTTAGTGAAAATTGTAAGTAAACAATATGTATTAGAGTTTCACTATCGCTGATAAGTACTAAGACTTTACATTACCGCTGATAGGAACTCTCGCTCTTTAGATTAGACATTCAGTGAACAATGTTCATCCAGTAGCTCTGAGCCTGTTCAGTCTCTGTGATGATCGTTGATAGTTTATGTTAGAGCATTATTGTATTCAAGATTTACTGTAAAGTCAATATCTGTAATAGTCTATAGTGTATTGTAAATGCCTTTATACCTTATATGTATGGGGTATAAATAGGCATGTCTAGTTCTTTAGCTAGTAACAATTAACAATCTAGAGCTTAGAGAAAGACTTCACGCTAATGTCATTTGTACTCATATGTTCAATATATGGATGACACATTTGCTCTCTAGATTCTCTCTACTTGTGATTTGATCATACGATGAACTTGGATCATGTGTTCCTGTAGTTATACGATCGAGTCGTCTAATAGAACTGATTGTTTATATCGTACAATCCTGTGAGAGTGTACTAAAGTCATACAATAGACTTAGCAATATATGTCGTGCGATCCTGCGAGACTAAAGTCGTATAGTAGACTTGGTAACTAATGTCGTGCGATCCTGCGTAAAACAATGTCAGAGGTTGGTCGTCGGCTAGCCAACGACCCTCCGATGCTTAAGTTAGTAATCGTCGTGATAAAAATCGTATGAAAGAAGGAAAAGGATTTAGAAGAAATACCTTTTCAGATGCGTTGCATTCCAGCTTCGTGGGATATCTCGATTGTCGAGGGTTAGGACCCGATAGGTGCCTTTACCCACGACTTCTGAGACACGATAAGGACCTTCCCACTTGGTGAAAAGTTTACCTGCATTAAGCTTTTGAGTGCTTTGGAACACCCGACAGTGGACGTAGTCGCCTTCTTGAAAGATTTTAGCTTTGACGTTCTTGTTAAAATGTCGCTTGACCGCTTGTCCCTGGGTGTTGAGGTCGTCAGCTCGAGGTCACGATCTTTATGAAACTGTTGAGTCCTGTTGCCTAGGATCCATTGTCGCAGACAATTTCGGATGTCGCACGACCAATTAATTTAAATTTCTTATGGGTGACTTTTGCGTTTTGACGTGCGTCTTACCATGACTGGTGATTGTGAGATTCAATGTACAAGTCGTCTTTATTGACGACATATCTCATGACTAGCGATCATGAAATTTCGATATGCGAGTCGCTTTTATTGGCGACCGAGAATTTTAACATGTGTTTGCCATGACTGGCGATCAGAAAAATGTGAGTCGTCTTTTATCGACGACTATAAATCACAACCTGCGTTTGCCATGACTGGCGATCATAAGAAAAAACGCGAGTCGTCTTTTATTGACGACTATAAATCGTAGAACCTGCGTTTTTAAGTCGTAGAGACTTTGATTTCTCACGATATAAATCGTAAGACCTGCGATGTAAATCTTAGAGACTTTCGTTTTTTCACGATATAAATCGTAAAACCTGTACTTAAGTCGTAGAGACTTTTTATTTCTCACGATGTAAATTGTAAGATGAGCTTGCAATGTAAAATCAGGGGTGGTCGTTGGTTTTGACCAATGATCTTTTGATGCTTGAATCGACGACCATATATTAGATCAAAATAATTCAAACGAGGAGAATATACTTAGAGTATATATATAGAGTTGTTTTACCATATTTAGTTACCGTAACTTGGAGTCGATAAGCGCCTTTTTTCAAGGACTTTTGAAATCAAAATATGATATTTCCCATTTTGTGACGGCCGTTCTGAGCCCCCGAGCCCTTCGGATGATGCGATACCTGCGATACATTGACTAAGCATTTTTTATGATCAGTGTCTTCCAACTTCACTTAGATCTTCGTCGCGTGGTCGAGACTTGAAGTCGATAAATAGAAAACGAAGATCTGCATAAGATGAAACATTAGTAATACGATGTCCATTTCAAAAGAAATCCTTAGTTGGGTCCCACGGATGGCGCCAAACTGTTAATGCCAAAAATCGCACCAAAGATGCCAAAAATTGCATTAAACTGTCTTATGCCGAAAATCATATAAAAATACGATTTAAGGTACGGTTTCGGACCTTATCAACTAAAGATTGAACCATTGAAATAAGCAAGAAAAAATACGAAGGAAATGTAGACGAGACAAGAGATTTTGATGACGCAGGAAAAACCCCGAACGAGGGAAAAAACCTGTGGACGACAGTGGATGTCGTCGATGTACTATGGTCGCCAATAAGGGGCGATGTCCTTGCGTCGATCGTACAGATGATTACAATACAAGTGAAGGAAATGCTTCAAAATGTAAAGTACAAGTGTTTGTAATGTAAAACAGTGTGATTCGTGTGTGAAAACATTGTGTCGTGAGTGGTTGGCGTGCGTCGAGAGCGAATGTCGTGCGTCGAGAATGATCACTTGAGAGAAAGTTCTTCACTTCGTGTGTCTCCAGAATTCTGTCTCTCCCTCCTCTTGCTCGGAGCATGCCTTTATATAGGGTATGCCCGTCATTAATGGTGCCTTGATGACTCTCTTTTGTAACCGCTGTCGGTATTGAATGCTCTTTAATGATTGGTCTTGTAACCGCTGCTAGGCCTTTAATGCCATTAAGGACTCGTCTATTATTGACCGTTTGTGCCATGAATGCTTGTGGACCTGCGTTAATGAACAACAGAAATAGATGTTTGACTATTAACAGTTAGTATAATCGTACGACCATCTTATGTCTCGGATGTCGGTCTTATGGAATATACGACCGTTGCTGAAATACAAGACCATTTATATGGTTGTAAATGTCTTGTAAGACCTTATCTTAATATAGGAATGGTCTTATGAAAATGTCGTAAGACTAGGTCGATATAAGACTGACGATAGAAGGCTGTCTACGTAAGACCAACGAGTCGTAACTGGCGACACATAACTGGCGACACATAACTGGCGACGTAGGACTAATAACGTAAGACTGGCGACGTGCGACGTGCGGCACGTGATGCGCGACACGTGACGTGCGATCATTAGACGTAAGATGACTATTGACCCAATATGTCCGTTAATAACCAATTATCGTGGTTATTAACGTATGTCGGGGATATGATAATAATGGGTATTATCATTGTCGGTCGAGGGTAACCAATGTCCATGGGTCATGTCGAGGGAATTTCCAAGTCGGTCGAGGGTGTGATTTTTTACCCAAACAATACCCACAACAAAGACCCTTGATGAACTTCTCATTAAGGAAGAACCTCTTGAAGGCTGATAGGATTTCCTTGTAATCTTTCTATCTTTATCAGCTTACCTCTTTTTGTACTTGTAATTTAAATTTGCTGTACATGTAATTTTTCTACTTCCCTCTGTAATCTTATACGAAGTTAAAGGAAAAATTTCAGCGAATGTACTTTACTCCATCAGTACTTCAAAGATCCCAGAAAACAGTAAAAGGGACAAATATTTTATGAGTTCTTTTTATCCTTGTGTTTTCATACTTAGCAATTTTCTTTGTTGCTATATCATAATCAAATAGGGGGATATTGTTGATCCAAACCCTCAGTGATTTGATAATGACCCTCTCTTAAACACTTAGTGAAAATTGTAAGTAAACAATATGTATTAGAGTTTCACTATCGCTGATAAGTACTAAGACTTTACAGTACCGCTGATAGGAACTCTCGCTCTTTAGATTAGACATTCAGTGAACAATGTTCATCCAGTAGCTCTGAGCCTGTTCAGTCTCTATGATGATCGTTGATAGTTTATGTTAGAGCATTATTGTATTCAAGATTTACTGTAAAGTCAATATCTGTAATAGTCTATAGTGTATTGTAAATGCCTTTATACCTTATATGTATGGGGTATAAATAGGCATGTCTAGTTCTTTAGCTAGTAACAATTAACAATCTAGAGCTTAGAGAAAGACTTCACGCTAATGTCATTTGTACTCATATGTTCAATATATGGATGACACATTTGCTCTCTAGATTCTCTCTACTTGTGATTTGATCATACGATGAACTTGGATCATGTGTTCCTGTAGTTATACGATCGAGTCGTCTAATAGAACTGATTGTTTATATCGTACAATCCTGTGAGAGTGTACTAAAGTCATACAATAGACTTAGCAATATATGTCGTGCGATCCTGCGAGACTAAAGTCGTATAGTAGACTTGGTAACTAATGTCGTGCGATCCTGCGTAAAACAATGTCAGAGGTTGGTCGTCGGCTAGCCAACGACCCTCCGATGCTTAAGTTAGTAATCGTCGTGATAAAAATCGTATGAAAGAAGGAAAAGGATTTAGAAGAAATACCTTTTCAGATGCGTTGCATTCCAGCTTCGTGGGATATCTCGATTGTCGAGGGTTAGGACCCGATAGGTGCCTTTACCCACGACTTCTGAGACACGATAAGGACCTTCCCACTTGGTGAAAAGTTTACCTGCATTAAGCTTTTGAGTGCTTTGGAACACTCGACAGTGGACGTAGTCGCCTTCTTGAAAGATTTTAGCTTTGACGTTCTTGTTAAAATGTCGCTTGACCGCTTGTCCCTGGGTGTTGAGGTCGTCAGCTCGAGGTCACGATCTTTATGAAACTGTTGAGTCCTGTTGCCTAGGATCCATTGTCGCAGACAATTTCGGATGTCGCACGACCAATTAATTTAAATTTCTTATGGGTGACTTTTGCGTTTTGACGTGCGTCTTACCATGACTGGTGATTGTGAGATTCAATGTACAAGTCGTCTTTATTGACGACATATCTCATGACTAGCGATCATGAAATTTCGATATGCGAGTCGCTTTTATTGGCGACCGAGAATTTTAACATGTGTTTGCCATGACTGGCGATCAGAAAAATGTGAGTCGTCTTTTATCGACGACTATAAATCACAACCTGCGTTTGCCATGACTGGCGATCATAAGAAAAAACGCGAGTCGTCTTTTATTGACGACTATAAATCGTAGAACCTGCGTTTTTAAGTCGTAGAGACTTTGATTTCTCACGATATAAATCGTAAGACCTGCGATGTAAATCTTAGAGACTTTCGTTTTTTCACGATATAAATCGTAAAACCTGTACTTAAGTCGTAGAGACTTTTTATTTCTCACGATGTAAATTGTAAGATGAGCTTGCAATGTAAAATCAGGGGTGGTCGTTGGTTTTGACCAATGATCTTTTGATGCTTGAATCGACGACCATATATTAGATCAAAATAATTCAAACGAGGAGAATATACTTAGAGTATATATATAGAGTTGTTTTACCATATTTAGTTACCGTAACTTGGAGTCGATAAGCGCCTTTTTTCAAGGACTTTTGAAATCAAAATATGATATTTCCCATTTTGTGACGGCCGTTCTGAGCCCCCGAGCCCTTCGGATGATGCGATACCTGCGATACATTGACTAAGCATTTTTTATGATCAGTGTCTTCCAACTTCACTTAGATCTTCGTCGCGTGGTCGAGACTTGAAGTCGATAAATAGAAAACGAAGATCTGCATAAGATGAAACATTAGTAATACGATGTCCATTTCAAAAGAAATCCTTAGTTGGGTCCCACGGATGGCGCCAAACTGTTAATGCCAAAAATCGCACCAAAGATGCCAAAAATTGCATTAAACTGTCTTATGCCGAAAATCATATAAAAATACGATTTAAGGTACGGTTTCGGACCTTATCAACTAAAGATTGAACCATTGAAATAAGCAAGAAAAAATACGAAGGAAATGTAGACGAGACAAGAGATTTTGATGACGCAGGAAAAACCCCGAACGAGGGAAAAAACCTGCGGACGACAGTGGATGTCGTCGATGTACTATGGTCGCCAATAAGGGGCGATGTCCTTGCGTCGATCGTACAGATGATTACAATACAAGTGAAGGAAATGCTTCAAAATGTAAAGTACAAGTGTTTGTAATGTAAAACAGTGTGAGTCGTGTGTGAAACATTGTGTCGTGAGTGGTTGGCGTGCGTCGAGAGCGAATGTCGTGCGTCGAGAATGATCACTTGAGAGAAAGTTCTTCACTTCATGTATTCTTTAGTGTGTCTCCAGAATTCTGTCTCTCCCTCCTCTTGCTCGGAGAATGCCTTTATATAGGTTATGCCCGTCATTAATGGTGCCTTGATGACTCTCTTTTGTAACCGCTGTCGGTATTGAATGCTCTTTAATGATTGGTCTTGTAACCGCTGCTAGGCCTTTAATGCCATTAAGGACTCGTCTGTTATTGACCGTTTGTGCCATGAATGCTTGTGGACCTGCGTTAATGAACAACAGAAATAGATGTTTGACTATTAACAGTTAGTATAATCGTACGACCATCTTATGTCTCGGATGTCGGTCTTATGGAACATACGACCGTTGCTGAAATACAAGACCATTTATATGGTTGTAAATGTCTTGTAAGACCTTATCTTAATATAGGAATGGTCTTATGAAAATGTCGTAAGACTAGGTCGATATAAGACTGACGACAGAAGGATGTCTACGTAAGACCAACGAGTCGTAACTGGCGACACATAACTGGCGACGTAGGACTAATAACGTAAGACTGGCGACGTGCGACGTGCGGCACGTGATGCGCGACACGTGACGTGCGATCATTAGACGTAAGATGACTATTGACCCAATATGTCCGTTAATAACCAATTATCGTGGTTATTAACGTATGTCGGGGATATGATAATAATGGGTATTATCATTGTCGGTCGAGGGTAACCAATGTCCATGGGTCATGTCGAGGGAATTTCCCAAGTCGGTCGAGGGTGTGATTTTTTACCCATACAATACCCACAACAAAGACTCTTGATGAACTTCTCATTAAGGAAGAACCTCTTGAAGGCTGATAGGATTTCCTTGTAATCTTTCTATCTTTATCAGCTTACCTCTTTTTGTACTTGTAATTTAAATTTGATGTACTTGTAATTTTTCTACTTCCCTCTATAATCTTATACGAAGTTAAAAGAAAAATTTCAGCTAATGTACTTTACTCCATCAGTACTTCAAAGATCCCAGAAAACAGTAAAAGGGACAAATATTTTATGAGTTCTTTTTATCCTTATGTTTTCATACTTAGCAATTTTCTTTGTTGCTATATCATAATCAAATAGGGGGAGATTGTTGATCCAAACCCTCAGTGATTTGATAATGACCCTCTCTTAAACACTTAGTGAAAATTGTAAGTAAACAATATGTATTAGAGTTTCACTATCGCTGATAAGTACTAAGACTTTACAGTAACGCTGATAGGAACTCTCGCTCTTTAGATTAGACATTCAGTGAACAATGTTCATCCAGTAGCTCTGAGCCTGTTCAGTTTCTGTGATGATCGTTGATAGTTTATGTTAGAGCATTATTGTATTCAAGATTTACTGTAAAGTCAATATCTGTAATAGTCTATAGTGTATTGTAAATGCCTTTATACCTTATATGTATGGGGTATAAATAGGCATGTCTAGTTCATTAGCTAGGAACAATTAACAATCTAGAGCTTAGAGAAAGACTTCACGCTAATGTCATTTGTACTCATATGTTCAATATATGGATGACACATTTGCTCTCTAGATTCTCTCTACTTGTGATTATATTGTATTGCTAGATCTGGGTTTTATCAATTGATATTAGAGCTCAAACAGGAAATTCAAGCAGATTCAGTCCACTTCATAGATTTTTTACACTGTACCTGATGGATTCGGATCACTCATCGTTTACTGTTCATCATGATTTCTGATTGTTCTTCGTTTACTGTTCATCCAAATTTCATCATTTCTACCATTTTTGATCTTTTGGATTGATTCTTGACACTACTTCTTAAATCCAGATCCGTGCAACGATTATGAAATCTGTAATGTAAACAAATAAGAACAATGATTTCAATTGGTCATCCCTGTATTATGCTTTCAATCAGAGTGTTTACAATACGAGTAGAAAAGCAAATGAGACAACTAACTTGTTTTTCCAAGCTAGAAGAACATTATATATGCGGGCCCGTGGTTAACAAGCCCACGGCCCGTTCACTAATAGGCTCAAAATAAGGAAATACAAATTACACCCTTGAACTTTAAATCAACATTAAATTGACCCTAACAATCTCCCCCTTTGATTTGAAGTTCGAGTTCGCGCTCTAGCTCTCGCCAGTTGTAGACATATCTTTTACGAAGCGCGAAGTGAATCTCGAACCATCTGATAGCACGGCGGTAGTCGATGCGATCTTCAACCAATCCCAAGGCATTCCGAGCAGTTATTTCATTCGGATTCGGAACATATGAGTACCTTGGATTTTGAGACTCGTGTGTAATGATCTTTCGAAGAGCATCTCGAACTTTGAGGAGTGTGCTGTCGCAGAATCTTTCTACCTGACTAAACCGCACAAATCTTTTCTCTTTCTGTTCATTAATAAAGACGATCCCAAATTCTGGTTCTAGAAGGATAGCGTTCTCGGGATACATATTCAATTCAGGAGCTTTCAGATTCGGCTTTATCAGATTGACTTTCTTCGCCCTGTTCTCGACAGCCATTTGAATGTCCGTTAGATATGACATCATAATGGTACGGACCAGGTATCGACGAACAGCTTCGAGCGCCTTTGTAACTTCAAGCGGTCGGATGGTTCTAGTACGAAGGTCTTTCAGAATAGCCAGGAAGTCGAATGGTCGGAGGTATTGGAAGTCGGCTTCAGAGAATTTCCATTCATTACCATCTTCGCGGCGAACAGTGAAGACTGGATAGACGATCCTCATGATGCGGCTTGAATGGATGTTAAGTACCTCTGTGATTTGATGCTTGGTTCTGACTGGCTGACTGGAAGACACCGCTGCATTGCGCTGATATAACGCCGTTGGTATTCGGGGTTGAGGTTGTAAATACCAAGGCAAAAGGTCGGCTCGATCGGGCGAAGCTTGTGGACGAACAACTTCTTCAAAGATTCCTCCAGATGAGGGATAAGTACCATGATCTTTTTCCCAACGGATTTGTTGCTGAAGAGGGGGAGGAAGATCAGAAGTTGTCGTTTGCAGAGGAGTTGTCGGAATGTTGGCAGAAGTAGGTTCAGGTCTTGTTGAAGTTCCAGTGGGTTGAGGATAGTGAACGGGAGACGTACCATAAAGATTCTGGAGCAGGAACTGATCATAATCGATGTTGTCGTCTTCATCAGTAGGGAATACCAAATTTACCTGGAGATTTACGGCACTGTCGGCTTTTTGATACCATGCATCTTCGGTCTCCGGGTTGGCTTCACAGTCTGGATCTATCATATCCAGTAGAGGTCTTTCTAATGATACAAAGTCGATCAATCCATGTGTTGAACCCTCAGGCTTTTCAACCATTGGGTCTTCGTCATCTGATATCTCCATATCTATTACCATGTCGGCTAATGGCAACTCGGCTTCAGGTGCTTCTGTTGTAGTTGCCGCAGTTGGGGGTTCCTGTTGAACCACAATTGGCGGCGGTCTCGGTTAGACGTTGTCGTTTCTCCCCCTCACGGTGATCAGGATCATCCTGGTCATCGTGTTTCTGCTTCAGACCGCCTGCTTGACTCTTACATGTATCTTCGAGTGAGCGGACTCTCTCGGACAACAAAGTGAGTGCATGGTTGTAGTCCTTTAGAGTCGAGTCAATGCTATCCAGGCGAGTGGTAATGGATGATGACGGAGCAGTGACCTGGGATTTCAGAACGGAGATCAGGTCTGCTTCGGTTGAGGCGTTTGTTTCTGATTCTTGGAGCAGTTAGGCCAGTAGCATCGTCTTTAGAGTGTCAACCTAATAGATAGGTTGAGTTGAGATCGGTGGAGGTACAGGTACGGATTCAGCTTCGACGACCTTGACTTTGCCCTTGATTGCGCGCATAACTTTGGCAAGTTCAGCGGCTACATGTTGCTGCATATCTTGCTCTATTGCCTCGCGGACAGCCTTAAGGGTGCTGTCCAGGGACCCTGGTGACACAAAGTCTGGGTGAGTAATTCCGGGTTCAATTAGATTACCCTTTGAGGCATCTACCGCAGGGGTAGAGCCACCTACGTTCACAGTTGGCATATCGGTAGCTGTGGTAGGATTTCCCTCCGATCCTTGTGTTCCACCTATAGGTGAAGACACTACGGTGGTTTCGGTCGAGTCACGAAGATTCTCGACTTGGTGTAGCTCCTCTTGTGTCCTAGCCAAAGGATTTTCAATAGCAAATGGCTCTAGACTCGATTGTGCACGAAAAGAAGTCGCGACCGAGGGCTGCTGGTCGCTTGTTTCAACACCAGCACTTCTGATTACTTTAGATCAGAACTCGAACTTATTTTTTATGAATTCTGATCAACTCAGATCAGGACTCGTTCTTAAAAGTTTGACTTCTAAACATTTCAGTTTAGAACTCGTACTTCACTGTCTACTAAACTGCTATACTCGTTGCATGAAATGTGTATTAGGAATTACATCGTTTCTATGGTCTATCCAGAACCGGAAGGACCTACCCAAGAAACACACCCATTTATAGACTACAGTGAGGGGTCTAGATGATAGATGAGTTTGGAGTGAAAAGAATATGGTGAGGCTGTGACAAGACTTAAAAGAATTATTGGTCCTTACCAAATCGAGTCAGTTATCCGGGTAACCACACAATCTATTCATTCTCGATCCTTGGAGATGAATATTGAAACAGACATGGACCCAATGTCGATATCGTGTCACCCCACCCAGCCACTCAAGTATCTCACAACAGATACTTGTTTCACATATTCACGGAGAATTAGCACATAAGCTATCTATTCCTCACTCGGAGGTCTTAAATATTGAAAAAGGAAGACATCAGCTCCGGTCTCCGAACTTCATATTCTATTCACTGAGTCTATTGATTTTAACTTGCGTCCCAGGTTAAGTCAATATTTGAGCCTAACAGATATAATTTAATTCTTTCACACATGCACGAGTCTTTGTGATTCCATTTGCATATCTTCGTGATATTGCCGGAACAGTTTGAGAAGTTAATTTTTAAATTTTCTTAAGTGATAACTGGAAGTCCTATCAGAGATACTCCATTGCCAACTCTGAACATAGGCCACACAATTTTTTAAATTGTTGTGATAACAGTTACTAACGTGTTTCTGTGTTAGTTGATTACCCCGTTCTGGTTACTTAATGGTTTGATATGGATTTTTTGCGACTCGTTACTTTTGTCTTTGAACGTGCATGATGCTCCGGATGCTTCTACTCATCATGAGGGGGAGAAAGGGTACAGATTCAAAGACACCGAATATCGAGTTGAGGGGGAGTTTGCAAAAGCCGAGGGGGAGTAAAGAAGTCCCCATGCAAAAGCCAAGGGGGAGTAACGGTCAAGCCGAAATCCGAAAAGACTTCAAAGTGCATACAAGTGATCAACTCTTCTCATCGTTTATCAAGTGGTGTTCGCTTCAAATTATTTCCTCCTTCGAGAATACTGGTTCTACAAATTTTTAAAGTTGAAGATATCAAATTCAAGAGCTTTATTCAAGGGGGAGCTTCCAAAGACATGAAGACAAGCAACATCATTGCATTCCATAGTTTCAAGAAGGAGAGAAGATCAAGATCTGAAGATTTCAAGACCGATTTTTATTTATATATCTGTAGGGGGAGATTGTTAGGACCATAAATGTCCTACATATTAGAAAGATATATAAATAATTATATAGAGCTTAATTAGATTAATTAATTATTGTAAAAGCCTTATTTGTGTTAAATGGGCTTATATTAGCTTTGTTATTTATGGGCTTGGGCCTTGTTGTGTAAAGGCCTAAGTATATAAGGTTATGTTAACCTTAGTCTTAGGGTTAGACGATTCATTATCATTCATTAGGCTTAGAGAGAAAAAGTCGTTCCTTTACTTCCATTGTAATCTTGTTGAACGATTAATACTTTGAATGAATACGAGAGAGATGACAAGTTGAAATCATCAATCGTTCTTGTTATTTCTCATTGAATCGTTGTTACCTGTTAAATCTAGGACTAACAATACTGAACTCGTTTTTCATCCCTAATCATCTTTAATTCAAGAATCTATATCAAATTCTGCACATAATTCATCGAATTGTGCATTTTATAGAAAACTTGTTCTTACTGTTTTTGGATCAAAATTCGATTAATTTGATCGAATTGGGATTTGAAATCAACTAGAAAAGTGTGTGGAATCTAGTTTCGAACAAATCTGTGCAAATTGTATTACAATTGATCAAGAATTGAAAAAGTTATGGCTGATTTAGTGATTTTTGGTTTTTAAGTGAAGGTTTCGGATCATTCATCAGGGTTTCGGATCATTCAAGAGGGTTTCAGATCATTCAAACTTGGTTTCGGATTGTTCAAGCTTGATTTTTGGTGTTTAAGCTTGGTTTCGAATCACAAAGAGAAGTGATATTTGTTTAAGTTTGGGTTTCGGATCCTTAAGGATACGAAATCTGTTGGTTTCGAATCCTTATACATCCGAAATCCTTGGTTTCGCATCCTTATACATACGAATTTTGTTGGTTTCGGATCCTTATACATACGAAATATGTGGTTTCGCATCCAACTACATACTAAACCATTGGTTTCGCATCAAGACCAATACGAAACCATTGGTTTCGCATCAAGCCCAATCCGGATTCCGTGGTTTCGCATCCTTCTTTATCCGAATTCATATGGTTTCGCATCCAACTTGATCCGAAATCTTGTGATTAGTGTTGAATCCGAATTGTGACTACTCTTCAGTGTTGATTTAAAAAAAAAGTATTTTGAGAAATTTTTTTATATGGAAATTTTTTCTATAGTGTATTTCATACACTTTAAAAGTTTTTCAAAAAAAAAA
This sequence comes from Saussurea involucrata, assembly GCA_033807775.1. NCBI lineage: Eukaryota > Viridiplantae > Streptophyta > Magnoliopsida > Asterales > Asteraceae > Saussurea > Saussurea involucrata. The sequence continues at coordinate 71,151,573 of CM066318.1, read as the reverse complement.
TTTATATAATTTTTTTTTCTATAGTGTATTTCATACACTTTCTGCTTGATTTCCTGAAAGATCAACTTCTAGGAATACCAAAAAGAGAAATGGGTTTGAAGCAAACTATTAAAACTGAAATACCTCCAATATCACAAAGTTCTGTTAAATCTAATAATGAAAGTTTGAAGCAAGTTCTTAAAACAGAAATATCTCCAATATCTCAAACTTTTGTTAAATCTAGTAGTGAAGGTTTGAAGCAAACTCTTAAATCTAATACTTCAAATCCTTCAGCTCCTGTTTTAAATAAAGAGGAAGAAAATGCTAATTTGAAGAGACAAATTTAAGCATTTCTTCTTCAAATGCTAAATTTACTAAAAGAATTACTGATCTTGAAGTTTATATTGCATGTCTTGAAACAAAGAAAGACAACTCAAGTCTGCACGATCAAATCGAGAAACTTCAAGAGAAAGTAACAACTCTTCAAAGTGAAAATGCTGATATAAAGAGTAGGGAAGAAAAGAGAGTGAACTGGAACTTACATTTACGAGCTCAATTAAAAGAAGTTCAAGAGAAAAGAATAACATTTTAAGATGAAAACGTTGAATTGAAGAAAAAGCTTTCTGAACGTGAAAGATAGTCTCTTTCTTCAAAGAAAGTTCTTAAAGAAAAGGAAGTAATTGAACTGAAATGTATAAAACTTTCAAAACAAGTTTCTGACTTTGAGAAAGTTTTATTTCTTGAAAAAGAGAAGCTCGAAAAAGAAAGAGCTGATTTTGAAACTGAACGAAAAATTTTTGAGATTAAAAGTTCTGAACTTTCCGTGAAAATCTCTGATTTAGAAAATATTTTGAAAAAGGAAAGAAAAGATTTTGCGGAAAAGAAAAATCTCTTTGAAAACGAAAATAAAATCCTTAAAAAGAAAAATATGGAAACTTTCAAAGAGATAACTGATAAGAGAAAGTTTTTGGAAAAAGATTTTGAATCGGAACGTAAATATTTTGAAGACGCGATTCTTAATTTTACCAAAAGATTATCTGGTTTATCAGCGGATATTTTGAAGGATCAATTGATCAAATTTGATCTCCAAAAGAAATTTGATCTAATTTCTAAAGAGAAAAATGTTTTGATAAACAAAGTTAAAGAACTTGAAGACATCATTTTTAAATTTGATGTCTCAAAGAAAGTTAGTCCTGATACTATCGTTCAGACTCCATTTGTTGATTCAAATGATTCTGAATGCTCTTTTAAAACTGCTTCAAGTTCGAGTTTTAAAAACATTTCTTCTAAACAATTTTATAGATCAACTGATTTCTCAAAAGGTCAGATTCGGGCTACAAATCTCTTCTATAATCCTCTGCTTGATAAATCAGATAATAAACCAACAGTGCCTAAAGTTAATACTTCCAAACCTGAAGAAGTTCCAGTCTTCAAAAAGGTGAAGATGGAATGGAGAGTTAAAGGCACAACAGTTCCAAAGAAAGATGTGCCAAAATCATCTGCATCAACATCAAAAGCAAAGAGGAACAATGCTCCGAACGGTAAATCTTCTGTTCCACCTAATCTTGTTTATTCTACAACTCATCTGATTAGGTTGGCACATAAGAAAATTTGTTGTTCCTACTGTGGTTCAAATGATTTTGTGCATAAAGATTATACTTCTTATTGGTACGGTACTTACAGTATTCCTTCTAAGAAATCTACACCTAACACACTAGGACCCAAGTCCCGTTGGGTACCAAAAAGCTGCTTAATCTGTTTTGCAGGTTCATCATGTGTTGTGCTGATTGTTACATATATACCACGCACATGACTGAAAACAGAAGAGAAGCGATGATTTTTTTTGAAGAGTACATGTGCCATTAAGGGGGAGCAAAGACAAATGGTTTCTAAACACATCAGTTTAGAACCCGGATTTCAACGTTAATGGCTTCTAAACATATCAGTTTAGGACCCGTACTTCAACGATATTGACTTCTGATCATATCAGATCAGGACTCGTTCTTCAACGACTATGACTTCTGAATTTACTTCAATCCTGTTCTTTGTGCAGATTTTGTACATATAAAGATCTTTTGCACATGTTAAAGGGGAGCTTATCTGTTTTTAAATCATCTTATCATGATTTGAGGGGGAGCTCAAATATTTTAACCGTACGTATCTTCTGACCTTAATCTCTGATTGTTTGAAAGAAGAACAACTTTCAAAAATGAAAAACGTTTTCTTAAAATTTTCAAACCACTTCTCTATTCTCAAACAGATTTTATGAATTTAGAAGTGTGACTTTAAATGTTTTTCATGGAAATCTCGGATTATTGTGACATTATTTCTGACCGTGTGTTTCCAAAGATTAATACTTGTGTATTATCTTTTCTATACTTTCAAGTATTCATACACACCGGTTCAGCTTCATATTGAATTTGTTATTACCGTGTCTCAAAATGAAACAATGTTTTCGATGGTAATACTCCCGTTTGTATTTCAATGTTGTTCAGCATCATACATTTTTTTTTCCAGTGTATTACTTAAACGTTTCATTCAAAGATTGTTTAGATTTGTTCATATAAACAAATTTCAATTCTTTGATACCTTATCCTTTTATGATCATCATGCATAATATTTGATCTTATTGATACATTGTCAGATTCTCAAACAAGTCTTTCGAATTCATTTCATTCATTCAATATTCTTGTTTTGAGAATTCTTCATCGTTGAAATGCTCAAATACTGAGGAGCATACATTCTGTTGACAATGTCAAAATGCTGAAGTTCATATTTGTTCAAGCTAAACTATTGAACAACACAAATCATTTTAGGACATTTTCATGGGATCAGTGTGTGAGAATACAGAACTTCTATGGATCCATGTTAACCAGTATTTCCTACCCAAGAAGTTATCCTTAAGTGATTGAGGGGTGAGGGGTCTACATCAAAGAGTGGGGGAGATTACTAATCCGGTTGAGTATCTCATTGCGCTGAGGTAAAATGTAAATGAGAGTTTGGGTAGAAGTGAGCGGATTAAAAACAGAAAGAGGGTGTGAGAACAGAGTTAAAAGAATAAGAGAACTCTATACCATCCATTTTCTGAGTCGGGAAGCCACATTTCTGATTGGTTCACATTCTTTGGTGACCATCATTGAAACAGGCAGTTAGCCAATGCCAACTCTTGCTTTAACCCCACCAGCTACTCATTTCTTTCTTAACAAAGGAATGTTTCATTTTTCTTGGGGATGCAGCATATAATCTATCTGATCTTCACTCGGAAGGTCTGGATATTGAAAAAGAAGGAAGTTTGCCCCACATTCGCTCTTCATTCATGCACATTGTGTCCGTGGAAAATTGTTGCTGTCTCAACAGTTTACACACTTTGAGCCTATTATTCAAAGCATAAGTTGCTTTATTCTTTCTACACAAGCACATACACACAAGGAATATGTTTTCTTGTCTTAACGTTCACATAATTTCCTTTGTGATTTTCGATGATTGAATGGAAGCCCTGGAGGAGTGAATATCAAAAAGCTCATTTCCAAAGTACATCCATTGTACTGAGTGGCTCCGTGCTACTTACAGGCATTTTAACTGATTCATCCGTTGTTTCAGGGTTACCACATTTTTTTGTCTGAATTTGAAAATAATCGGATAAATTCTTTTGGAATTGACGGTTTATCAGATCAAAAAGGAGGAGAATGTTACTTGTGGTGTACAAAGTGCGTGCTGAAATTGATATAGGTTTTGATGATCATGATGCTCACAATCATCAAAAAGGGGGAGAATATTATAATGAAGAACAGGGGGAGAAATTATACCCTGAAGAAAAGGAAGTTTTGTCAATGACAGATTAAGGGGGAGAAATGATTTGTCAAAGTCAAGAAGACATTCCGAGACGTTTCAAGAGAGTTCGTTGTTCGAAAGACAATTTCATGGTCAAAGAGGATGAAGATACAAAGTTCAAGAAATCATTCAAAATTTGAGTTCAAAGCATCAAAGATTTCAAAGCTTCAAAGTTCAAAGCTACAAAGATCTGAAATTCACGTTCAAGACTTGAAGACAATTTGTTGAAGATTGTACTGAAGAAGATTGACTTTACATTGTGAAAGACAAAGTTTTTTCACGTTTGACTGAAGACTGTTCAAAGATGAGAGTTTAAAGACTATCCAAGCATCAAAGTTCAACGTGAACTTGTGAAGATTCAATTGTTTGAAGAGTGCCAAAGCTTCAACGTTCAAAGCGGTCATAGTTAAAGTTTTGAAGATCAAGAGCTGAAGACTGCTGTCATATTTTTTAAATCTTGAATCCAAAGGGGGAGATTGTTAGAGCATTATTGTATTCAAGATTTACTGTAAAGTCAATATCTGTAATAGTCTATACTGTATTGTAAATGCCTTTATACCTTATACGTATGGGGTATAAATAGGCATGTCTAGTTCATTAGCTAGTAACAATTAACAATCTAGAGCTTAGAGAAAGACTTCATGCTAATGTCATTTGTACTCATATGTTCAATATATGGATGACACATTTGCTCTCTAGATTCTCTCTACTTGTGATTATATTGTATTGCTAGATCTGGGTTTTATCAGTTTAGTTGTTTACTTACGATCCCTGAAGACAAGTTTTACGTCAACAAAGGTTCTACGCTGAAGTCAAAGATCAAGCCCAAGAACCAGCGACAAGTCTACTAATGAACTGATGCGGATATCAGCGAAGTCACAGAATTGTCCATTCAACGTGAAGTATCAAGTAGAAAACTCCAGCAATCGCTGACCTTTATCATTCGCTGATAAAGTACTGATTCAACGAAAGCTGATCATGAAGTCTCCTTACAAAGTACTATTGTCTTACCTCCCTTGCACGTCTCCGTACAAACTGTCAGAACGGACATCCCTTTTGTCTATGATTGTACAACAAACTCTGATTCTACACTTTGCACCATGCGGCTACTAAGGTTGTCTACAAAGGTCAATAACATTCAACCACTCAGATGCTGCCACGTGTAAAGCAATACTGCCATGCATTAAATGCATGCAGTATATAAGAAGAACCCTACTTCAGAAATGAAGTTCTCGGGCCATCTTCTTCTTCCTTACTACTGTGTGTTAGGTTATTACTCGTAATTTCCTTATCTCCTTTCTGTCTTTATTCTAGTGCAAGAAACTTAGTGTTATTAACTTGTTTAGATTAGGTTAATCCTTAATCTTGTTCCGCAACAATTTGTAAATTGTTTTGAGATTTATCTATAAATAATTTAGAAAAGTAAAAATCATGTGTTTGTATTCAACCCCCCTTCTACAAACTTGTATAACCCTTCGGGACCAACACAGTGTAAGGTCTGGAGTGCTCGTTGATGGCGGCGGACCTGAGAGATTCGTCGAGTTCTTGATTTGAGCAACTTCATTCCTAGGTTGCATAATTACACGAGGGTTAGGCATGTTAAATAATTCATCATAAAAGTGCTGAAATAGTAAATCTAAATCAGAAAGATGTGATTTGACGTAGATGCATGATTTGGATTTACTGGGGTTTGTGTAGATCCTGAATGTGAGAGTTCGGAAGCTAACACGCCAGTTAAAGCGGGTTCTAAACTGATTTGTTCAGAAGCCAAATCTGCGGCTTCGTCAAAGGTCACGTTTACGCTTTCAACAATGGATTTGGTCCGTTTGTTGTAAACGCGATAAGCCTTAGCCTGCATCGAGTATCCGAGGAATACTCCTTCGTCTGCCTTCGGACTGAACTTGCCGAGGTCATCCTTGTCGTTTAAGACGTAGCACGTGCACCCGAATACGTGGAAGTACTTGATATTCGGGATGCGATTGTTGATGATATCGTACGGCGTCTTGTTGAACCGGTTGTTGATGATGGATCGGTTTTGCATGTAACAGGCAGTTACAACTGCTTCAGCCCATAGAAAGAGTGGCAGCTTTGATCGTGACAACATCGTGCGAGCAGCCTAGTCTAGGGTACGGTTCTGCCGTTCTACCACACCGTTTTGCTGAGGAGTTCTCGCGGCAGAAAAGTTTTGCGAAATACCGACGGATGTCAGGTATTCGTTCACCATTTGGTTCTTGAATTCCGTCCTGATTGACTGAACTTGCTATCGGAAGTTCAGCTGAATGGTTTTCAGATGGGTGATGATGAGTTCCGGTGTTTCGTCTTTGGAGTTCAGGAACTTCACCCATGTGTAGCGTGAGAAGTCGTCGACCATCACCAGGACGTACTTCTTCTTGTTGATACTCTGAACACGCATCGGTCCGCACAAATCCATATGGATGAGTTCGAGGGACCGAGACGGCTCGGAGCGGCCTTCGGCTTGTGAGTCGCTCGCTTTATTTTTCCAATTTCGCATGCCCCGCAGAGTTTGTCCTTCTCGAACTTGAGCTCAGGCATCCCTTTCACGTGTCCGCCTAGCACTAGCTTGTTGATATTCTTGAAGTTGAGATGCGAGAGTCGTCGATGCCATATCCACGCTTGTTGAGAGTTGGCCTTCGACATAGGCAGACTGAATCATCGGTCTTCAGGGCAGAGAGGTCGATGGTGTAGAGGTTGGTCTTCCGAGTTCCAACAAGCAGCTCCTTTCCATCTTCAGTGCGAACGCTACACCGTTTTGCTTTGAAGTTGACCTCGATATCTTTATCGCAGAACTGGCCGATGCTGAACAGATTGTGTCCTAATCTCGCGACGTATGATACCTTCTTGATCGTGATCTTATCTTGGACAATGTCACCGTAGCCTATAATCGGCGCCTTATCATCATTCCCAAACCTCACGTCTTCGCAGTATTTCTCTGTGAATTTCGTGTGTAGCTCCCTCCTTCCGGCCATGTGCTTGGAGCATCCTGAGTCTAAGTACCACACATGACCGTCCTGCAAAAACAAGATTAACGGTTCTTAGGTACCCATTTGAAAATGGGTCCTGGAGGGTTAGGTTTAACACCTGACTGAGGAACCCGTTTTGAAATGAGTTTCCTTTTGGGTTTAGGTTTAACTTCTGACTGGGGAACCCATTTTGAAATGGGTTTCGTTTTGGTCTTACGGGATTTGCGTTTTGGTTTAGAGTTATAAACATGATAAGAACCAAACCAATCAGATGCATATCTATTATCATCGAAATCATTCAATCCACAGGTAGAACAACATAACCAATCATGGGATAACTGAATCAAATGCTGAATTGAATAAAGTCTAATTGGAAAATTAACACTTTGTCCAACAAAATTATCTGTATGATTCAAACCACAATCATTAATGTTATTCCTAGAATTAAATGTAGAATTAAATGACTTTGATTCCGACTTGTTCTTGACTGATCCTTTGGCTACCCACTTTTGTTTTCCTTGTTTTGCCCCACCATTGTTATCTGAAAAATCATTAACGACATGGTCAGCAGAGTTTGAGTAGGCAAAATTCCTATCATTTGATCGACCGATTTTTTTCCACGGCTGTGAATGGTTTTGTGAACTAAAATCAGTTTTAGAAACTTTGTTCACAGGCGGGGTCTTGAGTTTTGAAGAACTCTCGCCTTTAAGAAAATTGACCGGGCGATTTACAACTTTAGAAAGAAAGTCGGTGTGATTCGAAAGAGGTTTGTCAAACTCAAACATAGGAAACTCTTCATCTGAACTACCATCGGAATTCATGAATGCAGAAAAATCAATATCAGGAACCGATGGACTACGTTTGGTTGAGGGAGGAGAGGAACACTTTGTGTCTGTGTTTTTAGAAGAATCTGGTGCGAAATCTTTTAAAAAATTTGAGTTTAGATTATTTTTAACACAATCAGCTTGAGACTCTTACCTTTTCGCGAAGAAGTTTTTCCAATAAAAGTTTTACACGAAGATGTATCGGACGAGTCCGACGAAGGTTCGGGTGAAATCATCTTTTCGTTTTGGAGTTGATCAAGTTTCTCTTGAAGATGAAACTTGCTCACTTGCACTTGCATCACTTCTGTTGCCAAAGCAGACAGTTTTGAGGTGAGCCGATCGATTTCATTCCGAAGGATTTCCCGTGCCTCGCCCGATACAGGTTCAGTTTTGGAGGATTTGAGATTCTCAAGCTTAGTTTGAAGCTCTTGTTTTTCCTTTTGAAAAACTGTCCTTTCCTTTTCGAGTGTCTCCTCTAACTCGACTATTTTTGCTTCCAAAATGAGAGGAGGAACATAGAGTTTAAACTCGCCCGTCTCAGTTTTGGGTTCAGGTGCTCGTACCTCATCCTTTTTGGAGGAATCCTTGGGCTCAACAACATTATAGCCGTCAAAGTAGTCATTCGAAAGATACTTGGATTTGTTTTTTTTGTAGGAATAGTTGAGACGTTCATACGCAAAAGGTAATTGCATTTTAGTGGTGTGTACGCATTTGTATTCCTTAGTTTCCTCTTCCTTTTCCTTTTCAAGAGGACCAGTCCACTTGATTTTGTATTGAGGATACTCCTTTTCGAGACCAAGAAAACTAAAGTGATAAAGAATAGGTCTCATTGATAAAATCTTTTTCAAGAATTGAGGGTTATCGTACCCAATTCCCCATTCCTTGTTAAAGTACGTGAATTCCTTGGGTTTATTCATGTGAATTGTCTGATCAGTTTGACCTCTTTTGTGAAGTTTGGTTTCAAGATCAGTTATTTTCGAAACAAACTCTTTGTGTTGGATTTGGAGAGAGGAACATTGATAAATAATCCCTGCTTTCTCATTCTCACACTGATCAAGCTTTAGATTCAATTCACATATCTTGGCCCTTAAGTCCTTTGGTGCTATTGAAAGATTTGTGCATTTTTCTTTTAGATTAGCATTATCGGACTTGTACTTTTCAGTAATTCACTTTTGAACATCTAGCTTTTCTTTTAACGAGTTAATTTCAAGTAGCTGTTCATTAGTGGATGCGTTATAAGATTCTATTATTTGAACAAGAGGTTGCATCTGTTCGATTAAGTTTTGATGAATAGGGTCGCATACTTGACACAGATTTGTCTTTTCTGATGGAGGAGAATGGTTGCCCATGAAAGCATCAGCATCTTCAAAATCGCTGTCAGTGTCGGATTGATTGAGCCAGTGGTCGTCTTCAACTAGGAGTGCCTTTCCCGCAGCTTTCTGTTCTGCCAGCAGAAGTTTGGCCTTGTAGTAGTGTACGTTTTTCTCGATGGGCTTTCTACAGTCCTTGGCAAAATGACCCAATGTCGCAGTTATAACACGTGACAGGTTCGTCCTTCTTCTTTTACTCGGACTTGCGATCATTCTTCTCCTTGTGCTCTTCAGTCTTCTTCTTTCCTTCATAGTTGTCCTTATAATCATGGCGCTTGTTGGGGGTAGTGGAGTAGCGCTGATTATTGGACGAAGGTTTCTTGTGGTACTTGTTCCTCTGAAACGACTTGGTGATGAGGTCCATCGCTTTCTTTATCTGAGTCAGCTCATGGTCAGAGTCGCTTTCGTCAGTTTCTGCTTCAGACTCTGGTTCAGACACACTAGACTCCTGGATTCTCTTGGAGTGACGGCTGGGAGACTTGCCACTTTTGATGATACAAGAGCAAGTGGATCGACATTTGACTTGGAAGAGGATTTCTGACTGCTCATAATCTCCATGACTTCATCGTCGTCCTGTATGACCATCTCGTAGAGTTCATGGATTGGAAGGTTCTCAATTAAATTGTTGTGTTTGATGTGAGAGGCGAACATTTTCCATTCTGGCAGGAGGTTATTTAGGAACTTGAGGGCATTCTCCGTGTTAGATCGAGTGATCTTGTTCTTGTGGAGCTCGTTCAATAGAAGGCATAAACGTTCATATTCTTGAGTGATAGATTCGCCCATTCGCTGCTTGAAACCGTCGAACTTGGTGATGCAACTGTTGACATTCAGTTGGTTTCCTACTTTGCTCTCTCTCATCATCTTCTCTACTTGATCCCACATGCCTTTGGAAGTATTCTTGTAGCCATCGATGGCCGTGTAGATCTGGTTTGATAGACTCTGGACCAGATATCTCTTGGAATGTTTTTCACCATCGAATCTACTCTTTTCCTCTTCGGACATGTCCAAGTATTTCTTCGGCTTAGGTATAGCTGCCTCACCTGTTGCTTGCTCTGGTACGGTGACCATTGGAGTTTCTTGTGGGACTTCAGTGAGAGCTTGCCAGATGTATTCGATGTTGTCTTTAGCTTCGATGAAGATGATGAATCTGTCTCGCCATTGACAGTATTCGCCCAGATAGAGGGTTGGTGGCTTGGCGTCGATACCAATAGCTAGCGCGCCAAGAGACATCTTTGAAGTGTGCACTAAAGTGATCGTCAGACGGTAGGTTCGATTCAAAGTGAAATCCTAACGCAAGGCACTATGTGTGAGAGTCCTAACGCAGGTTCTAAGAGTGACTTAAAGTGAACTGGTAAGAAAATTAAGCTAAACAAAACTTACTCGATAGGAATCCGGATGTCAGAAGTGTCCGGATCTGGTAGTGACCGGATCCGGGTGTGTGAGGTGTCTGGATAGCAAAGTAACCGGATAAACTGAAGTTACCGGATAACACTAAGTTACCGGATAAAATAGACTTACCGGATAGAGAGTAGTTACCGGATAAAATAAAAGTTACCAAGAAAAAGAGGACTTGCCGGAAACTTAGGAGTGTCCGAATGCGTTCGGGAAGTGAGACTTATCGGGTAAAAATGCTTCCGGAAAGATGGATTGTCCGAACAGAGTGTATCTGGGACATGTACTACCGGGAAGTAGACTTGACCGGATAGAATCGTCCGAATACAAATGGAATCCGGATAGTTATCCGGAAACACAAGTTGTTCGGAAACTAGAAACAATCCGGATGAAGACTTCCGGATAGTAGCGTGAAAAGGGAAACTTACCCGGAATATGGAGCTGGGTCCGGACACTGCGGTTGTGAGGTTAAATCTGACTTGGATGCGATTAGGGTTGCACAAGATTGTTCCTGAAAGATTAGGAAACTACCAAAACACAAAACTAACAACTCTCTAATCGATTTTAGAGCAAACTAACAAGATTTTGATGAATTTTTTTGTTTTTTTAGCATGAATAGAGACAAAAACTTGTAGATTGAATTTTGCTCAAAAACTATTCAAACAATCGAATTAGATTGAGAAAACTTGCAGAAACGCTAATGATATCAATACTAATCGAATGTAATACGCATAATCAACCAATTTATCAGAAATAAAAATATGATACAATGAGATTTAAGAACACAATCGACTAAAAAACTCAAGAACACTTACCAGAAACCTTTTGAATACTTTGAATCGAATCGTCTGTATGCTCTGATACCAATTGTGGATCCCAGATTTGTGCATACAATAAGAAATCAATAGAAATAAACAATAATCAGTATAATTTCAACTTGTCATCCATATAACTTTGGTAAACCTTTTCAGAGAGTTTACAAAGTGTTTGCAATAAGCGTAATGACTATTAAACAATTATGAACGATTAACCTAATTTCTAAGGCTAAGTAAACTATTTATATCTAGGCCTAATCTAATTAGGCCCATGGCTCATTACAATAATTAAGCCCAAAATAAATATTTACAATTTATTCCCTTGAACTTCCATTCAATCTGATTTATTCCCAACAAGGTTTTAAGATTGAAAAACAAATTCAAATAAGAGTAGTCTATCAAAAGAGAAAACAATATGGATAAATTGGACCGATTTGATTAAAATCTAATCAATATGCTCTAATACCACTTGTAGGAACCCGTATTCTCTTTTGTAGTAATTAATGCTTAGAAGATATGAGCGGAAACTACAAGAAGTTAATCACATACAGACTAAAAATAGTAGACGATGAGAAGAGTAACAAATCCAGATTTGAGAGTCATCATAGCCATATGTATTGATAGAATTCTGGAGATTACAATCTTGAAGAACACGAAGAACACATGTAGTAGTGTGTGCAAAATCTCTAGAATTCTCTCTCTAGGTTGTTGCGTAATATTCTCTCAAAAGGTACAAGATATGAAAGTGTGTGAAAGGACATACAAAATGCAACAAACGTATCTCCTATATATAGCTTCAATCAGGAAAGTCAGCATACTACCCAATGCATGAGCTCCATGTGTAAAGTTGTAATAATCGCTTACATGATGAGCTGTCAAGCTTTGATAGGAAGACCACATTTGAGATATTTGAGCAAAGGGTTGAACACGGAGGTAGATATAGAAGGGGGATGGAAGGCTCTGGTTCGCTGGATCATCTTCTGGTTAAGCGCTCTGGTTTGTCTTAGCTCTGGTGCAGTTTGTGGTTCAACGTTGGCTTTCAGACAGAGGCACTTATGGTCCTCTTGACTTGTAGTCTTTTCAATACTTTTACAAAGTGAAGTAATGGGACTAACAATGGGACTCAGAGAAAAATGGTAATTATCTTTTTAAATATTTGAATTCATTACCCCTTTCGGTTTTGCTTATAAACGAATATCCAAGACTGAAGTTTTAACACCAATATGTGTATTTGATAATTACTAGGTAATAAATAATTAAATTCCCGAGGATGAAGTTCCAGTACAGTCTTTGATGTGGTGCAAGGAACTTCAAACCAAGGACAAAGGTTATGAGAATGACGAGCTCAAAGACAAGGTAAACGAAATTGTAAGAACCCATGGAATGTATTCCTCTTTCTACCAATGTATCATTGATATATGTTGTGGACATGTCAAACATGAAAAGCGGGTTCAAGATGGATCTCTAAAGCTTGAACATAACACATATGCTCTTACACTTGTGTTTGGCAAATAATATGTTGGACATGTACGAGCTGTCAGAAAGAGAGTGACTCTAAAACGCTATTAGAACATTCCAAGACATAAGTGATCGTCCATAAATTTCACTCTACAAAGACAGTTGGATGATGAAAAACAAAAGAATACAGAAAAAGTTGGGGGTTTGCAGAAACAGCTCCAAGACCAAGACCATGTAATTAAAAGCCAAGGTCAAAAGCTCCAAGACCAAGATTAGAAGCTCAAATATCAAGATCATGTATTTAAAGAACCAAGTGAGGTAATGAAAGCTATATTACCTCACATGTCATCTAAAGGAATGGGATTAACATATCTGAAAAATCTATTGAACATGAGTTTCAAAGGACAAGTGTTGGGTCACCAAAGATTTGAAGATGACCTCCCGATCTCCTTATTATTCACTTTTGTACTTAGAATATTTTTTAGGTTCTTTGTAGTACCTTAGTCATACTCTCACAGTTCGGCAAAATCGAAGATCAGCCGAAATCAAGAAGAAGTGGATCTCCATTGTGGAATGAAGACAAACTTCTCAAACATTACCTAAGTTATTCCTTACCGATTTTGTTAGAGAGAAAATCGGTGGGAGACTCCAATACTGTTCGTGTCTACCTAGAAGATCTCCCAATATCTTAAATTGATGGTGACATTCTCTGAAGTTGTAGAAAAGGTTATTTGGATCTTATACCTTTTAAAGGAAAGGTCTACACCTTTGCCTGCAGGTCAACTCTGTTCTACCACAAGACAAAAAGGATGTTTTGTCTTGTTCAAGGACAAACTGTCTTTCAATCCTATGTTGACAAGTGTCCAATGAATTTAATGCATATGGGAGTATTTAAAAGAGAAGAACATTTTCATGCAAGGTGACGCTTTTTGAAGAATTCACTAAGTGTGGAAGGCAACCTCCAATAGACCCTTTTCTCTCTTAAGTTTTTCATAACTTTGTCTCAGGGTTCTAAGTTGTGAAAAGTTTCATTGTATACTTTGTGTAAGATTGTTACGATAGATTTTATCTGTTCTTTTTCCGCAACAATCTTAAAAGTTTCTCTGTGTAGTTATTGATTTTATATAAATAAATAATTAAAGTAAAGTAAATTTTTTGTGTATTATATTCAACCCCCTTCTACAATACTTGTTCTATGTGCTATTTCATAGTTGGGACCAACAACAAGTATGTAGATTGATTAGAGAGTATGATTGATAGACTTGATTTAATTTTTTAAAAAACTATCGTGCAATCTATATATCTATACTAGCAGTGTACCCGCGCAATGCGGCGGGAGCCGTAAATATAAACGATTTTAAAGCTTTAGTAGTTTTGTTATAGGAGATTTTAACGATGATATGAATTACACCTAGGGTTCGTTTACTAAACGCTTACCCGGGTCATTTACTTTACCGGATGAAGTTGGCAAGGGTCATGAATCCTACTCGGTAAGAGTGATGAATAGGATCAAGGGAGAGTCTTACCATTAAGCCACAATCGGACATTCCCTAACTCCGGGTTTATTACATTATTTTATATACAAAATGCCAAAATGTTTAACTATTCAACTACCTTACAGTGGCAAAGATTGGACTGTACCTCATGAAAAGCATGACAAAGGCCGAGAATTTTAACCGGTAAAAGAGTGTTATGATTTTCATATGATAGGCTCACCAAATACGATGAGAAGATCATGATTCTTACCCGGCACAAGATGCAATTATAAATAGACAACGGAAAATTAATACAAAGCACACGTGTATATATATATAATATGTATGTATACAGGGGAAAAATCAACATTTTTATTTAGCAGGGATTGGGTTTGATAGTTAACAATAATATTGAAGAAGTTAACAACTTTCTCCTTAATCATGAAAAGTACAAAGACTGCAAACATACACTATACTATTTTGGTGCTCATTCCTTTGTAGAAGCTTGACAATCCTTCACAATGTATCATCTTTACAATTGAAAAGTACAGAGCCTGCAGATGTATCCTCTTTACAATTGCATCCAAACATGTAGTTTCCATCTAAACATGGCCCAAAACAGTCTAGAAACGGCATCAAAACATCCTATTGCTGCTGATTTTTTTAAGCCACAAAACAGCCCATTTTAGCTGTCGTATTTACCCACAAAACAGCCCCCTTTAGCTGCTGTTTTTTACCCACAAAACAGCCCCCTTTAGCTGATGTTTTTACCCACAAAACAGCCCCCATTAGCAGCAGTTTTTTACCCACAAAATAACCCTTTTAGCTGCCGATTTCAAGCCTGCATAGTCCATGAACCAAGGTTGAGGTTAACGTGAGAAGTGGATCTGAATCGTTGACTGCTTTTAATCAAATGCCCTCCCATGAATAGCGGCTTAAGGGAATTGATCCGTGCATCTCATCCTAATGTGCATCCATTTCTAATCCAACAGTTGATAACTACTTCTCACGCTTCTCACGTTAATCTCAACATCTCACGGGAACCCAACCCTATACATATATACATACAAAACCATCTCTAGCTTTTAGAAATTGTACATATCATACTCCATTTCTTAATTATGAACCAGAATTTTGAAAACCCAAAAAGTACCGATAATGACTAACCTCGATCACTTACCCCATCGATCTTTCAATTTCAACGCAACAGAAGAGTCTATGATTTGGCAATTGCTACATATGAAATTTTGTGTTAAAATAGTGTCAAGAAATACCTATTTTAAGAATATTTGATCAATACACAGGAGTCAGAACACGGCATAAATTCTGCAGATTTGTAAAATGCGAGAATACTGGTTCTGGACAATGCCACATAAAGTTTACCTCTGAACAGGTCAAAAAGCGCATCCCAATCAGCCCTTGGAGCAGACCCTTACGACCTGAACAGGGACGAAACCCGCTACTACAGCTGTACCGAACAGCCCAACCCAGACAGCAACAGCAGCTGAATCAATATTTATGTTTTACTTCTTAAAAGCTCCTAATTTTTCTATAACACAAGTAATAAAATAGTTTATACAAGTTAATAATATATGAATCTTTCAAATTTTATAAATTTGATTTTACTCTTTTTCGTAAACAATATCAAGTTAGACTTAAACGTCATTTGTAAAATCGAAAGCAACATCAAAGGAACCATCAACCAGCAAAAAATCAGAAACCATTTGTAATAGCAAAAAATTGAATCAAAGAGCTTGTCTTTAAGACATTTTGCTTAAATGCTTATATATGTAGTATAGATATATGTACACATCTCCAAATTGGCAAACCACATGAGGTTTTTATAAAAACAGACTTGGCTTATTTTGGACAGGCCCTACTTAACACAAACAGCAGCTTAAGTGGGACCGCAACTGTTAAAAAAAATGGCAGAACACATCAGCAACTTGACTAATAAAATAGCTATTAATTGCCAAAATGCAGCAGAAAATCTACTTAATCTACTTGTATAACCAAATAGAGGTCTATATTATCCATCTCTGACAAGGTTTTGTTAATCTCATACATTCTCAAACTTTTGAAAATTTCTCCATCTCGATTTCATTAGCGTAATTGCACGGATGGTGCTCAATTACACTCGCTACATGTGGGTTCCTCTGCAGCTTGTTACTAAGATGGTTTATGTATTTTACATCTCTGGTTTTAAATAGCCATATGTGATGTGAACTGGAGTCTGTTTCAATCTTCAGAACGTGCTTTTAGAGATCATGTTTGGCTTCACTTGGCTATGTTTAGATTCACTTTTAGTACTAATAATGATGAAACTTTGCACTGCTGTTAAATGTTTGTTTTGACCGGTATTAGTTGTTTCCAAATGGCAATATGGCCTACAAAACACTATCAGCATTCATATTGCATAAAACCATCCTTATAGCACCAGGATACCTGCTCTAGACAATCCTTATGTTCATCAGACCAATTGATATATTTTTTTCTTAGTTATCTTCTTCTTGATATATTTCTTCAATTTTGGCTGCAGTTTGGAATGAGACCATATAGAAATAATATCTGTCTATGAGAGAAGCTAAACCATGGAGGAATCTATTGAGGAAAAGACAAATCCACTTTGATTCGGTAAGCTTATATAGTTGAATTTGGTTTGATCTGAGGCAAACTTGGGAACTCTATATTGTTTTAAACACTTTGAGTGCAAAGTTTGAGTGCAAAGTTTTAAACACTTTGAGTGCAAAATTTCTATATTGGTGATTCATACGAGCAAAACATCAAACACTTTGAGTGCAAAGTTTTAAACTACATGTTTTTCAATTCGAAAAGAGAATCAGATACCCAAATCAATACCCACATGCAAGATTGAATCAAAGAGACACCAGATCATCAAAGAGCACAATCATTATAACATCAAAACCCCTGAGATAACTAAAACCCTTGAAAACTTTTGTCTATTTCTTAGATAGAAGGAAGTCAAGATGAAAGCTGAACAAATGAAAGCTTGAAATTAAACATACCTAAATCGTGAAGATGTTGAGATGTTGAGCTGCAAATCGTGAATCCAAATCAACTGATGCTGAGATGTTGAGCTGTATATCGTGAACCAAATCGTGATGTGTTTGAGAGTGGAGATGAAAATGAATCTGAACCCTAATTTCTTGATTTATATGCATCCAGGAAGAAATTCTTCCAAAATGAAGGGATGGTGGGTATGGCTTTGTAGGTATGGTGTCGTGAAGTACTCTCGGTATGGGGGTGAGGGGCAGACGTGTAGAGGTAGCGTATGGTGAAGTACTCTCGGTACAGACTACAGAGTGAGGGGCAGATGTGAAGAGGGGTTGAAGTGGGGAAGAAAGCATTTTTTGGCTTCTTAAACCAGACGTGAAGCGTGAAAGAGTTGGTATGGCAGGGTATGGCTGTACTGTGAGGAAGTAAGGCAAGGGACTGAACCGTACTTTTTGTTGGTATGGTTTAAAACCCTTGCTTAAAAAGAGTTGTAAGTTGTGCTTTATAGTTTGCAATTAAGAGTTTTTCAAATTTTGTGCTTTAATTTGTTGTACACATTGCATAAAAACTTGTCTTTAAGACATTTTGCTTAAATGCTTATATATGTAGTATAGATAAAGCTGAATCATGAGCAGATGGCGTGGTATCATTACAGAGCAGAATCCCAATTTTTCTTTTATCCCCGTTTACGAATTTTTTTTTCTTATTCTCCAATCAATTACGGCCCTTCAATTACTGGTACACCCTCCGCCGACTCGTGCTGGTATTCCGTTCTCTTTTCTTCGTTGTCTCTCTCTCTCTTCCCTAGGTTTTTTTTAGTCACGTCTTTCTGGATCCATCTACAATCTGACCTATAGGTCGATTGAACTTATCTCGAAATTGGCATGTCTGGTATGTTTTTTCCCCATTGATTCATATGTAGTTTTGCGTTCTTTTTTCAATTTGGTACATGATTTTCTGCAAAAGTTGGATATTTATGAAAGGAACCGTGTACTTTTGCGTGTTTGTCTGTGTATCTTTGTGAATTTTATATTTTCTTAGTAGATTATTGTTGTGAATTTTATTTTGTTTGTTCATGGATTTTTAAAACAACATAATTTGTGTGTGTTTTTAATGGTTAACACTCACATATATTTGGTTCATCTTCAATTGTTACGTCTTCCAATCTTCCTATGCCTATAGTTTAATTTTTTCTTATATCCCAATATGTGGTTTTCGGGTATCTATTGGGCTTACTTACCTGAACAAGGTATTATTGTATATGTTGTCTAATTTTTGGGCATTCTTTGTTGTTAATCGATTAAAACTATATGTAAGTGTTAACCTTTACAACGAAGTTTCAAATTGATAAGACCCTACTATATTTCATTGTATTATTTACATAATTTTATTTATAATATTCACTTTTATGATGCTTAAATGGCGGTCTTAGTAACATTATCACCATGATTATGATGTGTTTGATAAAATGCCTCAACGAACTTCTCTACATTATTATCATACATGTATTCTTTTAAATTTATAACTTTTAGTTGAACATTTCATTCATCTTATGAGAAAATTAAGACCTCTTTGACGTTGATGGTTATTGGCAAACAATATTAATATGTATACAGATGATACATTGATTCAACCGTTTTCTGATGGGTGAGCAAAACAAAACCCCTTTTGGGTTTGTGTGGTTAACTGCAATTTTCTTAAAATTTGTTGTAGATTTGTAGCAGTGACTCAGATGTATCCTTATGGTGTTTCTTTTGTAGACTAAAAAGGTGGCAAAGAGAAACATAAACCAGCAAAAATGGGCAGACAATTTGATGAAGTTCTGCCCAATTGAGGTTAGCAATGTTCGGTACACTACATTGTTTGTTTCTCTCAATCACCATCTTTTGGTATGCTCTTCGTTACATACATCAGTTACCGCATGGTTTCTTTTACCCTAACTGTATACATCATTTTTCCTAGTTTTTTTTTTACTTCAGTTGGGATTTTTTGGTGCGGGGACACAAGACATTGATTGATAATTGGCTTACTTACGGGGTTGTTTGGGATTATGTTTGTAAAGTGCTTATTAACTTGTATTGTTATTGAAGCATATAATATTTATATACGTCAAGCGCAACATACCGCTATGCCAAAGGCCCTTTGGTTTTTTAACTTGTTTTGGTGTGGTACCGGTAATAAGAAGTGTTAGTGACTGGATGGGGAAAAAAGAAATGCTTATACCGGTTAGGCATTGGGAATAAGGAGTTTTGATAAGTTACTATCTTCTAACTTATTAACTTATTCCAGTGTGGTACCGCCATAAGTTACTCCATTCTAACTTATTTGCTTATTTGTTAAACACATAAAAAACAACTTATCATCTTATTATGTTTTGGTACCGTCATAAGCTAATCCAAACACTTTTTGTAGAACTCCGGTTTGACACACATAGCTTAATGGTAAGAGTTATATATATATATATATATAGAGGCGGGTTCAAACGAGGAGCGTACCAATTTAAGAGAACGTGAGGAGCAATTGATAGTTATGAATCACATGTGATTGGCAGTTGTGGATCACATGTGATTCACAACTGATCTGGATGAGAATCGACAGTTATGGATCACATGTGACTGGCAGTTGTGGATCATTAATGATTCGCGACTTGCACGCGTCGCGAACCAAGTCGCGCTACTTTTGCGCGAAAATTCGATTATGTCCGATTTTTTAGCGTTGTAAATCATATGTGATCAGAAGCATGGGAGTGCTCCTCACGTTCTCTTAAATTGGTACGCTCCTCGTTTGAACCTTCCTCTATATATATATATATATATATATATATATATATTACAACTCCTCTCATTCCTCTAAGAGAACAGGGCGTGAAGTGCCAAAGGTATTTGTAGTTTTGTACTTAGTCATTACATCTTCTATCTTCGAGTCTCAACTAGCAACAAATTTTCTCATATCTGTTGATCATTTGTTAACTTAATTCTTCAAATATCGACAATCGAGGTCAGTTGACCCATTCAATGATCACTTAGAATTTTTCATGATTTTGAGTTTTACTGAGAAATTGAAAGTTTACAGGTAGGTGTGATCGGTTGGTTGTTGGTCACTTCCAGTTGCATATGAAACATCTCATGTGGATTTGCTTCATGGAGCCAACCTCAAATATGGTCAGGTATTTCTATTAGACTGTATTTTCACATTGTTCAACTTTTGTTTTCCTTTACTGACCATCTGCTATACAAAAAAAGATCTGAAAATTGGAAAATTATTGTGTTCCAATTTACATTTTGAATCATTATATGTGGTTCTAAATAACCATCATGTTTTCAGAAATAGGAAGAAAATGGCAAAAAAGCACTACAAGTAGTTGGAAATAAACACAAAGTATTTGGCGTGGCTATTGATTTTGATTGCCTCTTCATGAATCTTCGATCTCTTCTATTCGACTTGTAGGAATGCTTTTTGATTCATTGATTTTTATTATTAATCTGCGGCCATTTTAGTTCTATGCGTTCCTATCGATGGATATGATCTGTCCACCCAATCATTCAGCTGGATGTGTGTGTCTATTTATGCTATATGTACACCTGAAGCAAAAACTAACAATAAGAAAACCAAGACCCATGTTATGACCAATTTTCTTATCAGAAGACACAATAGCAAAAATTAATAGCAAGAACTACTAGAAATATCAACTAGCTTTTGAGGGAACAATGAATCCTTTAGCTTCCAAAGAAAAGAGAACCTAACAAAAATTAAATGTAAACAAAACAAAATTGAGAACAGTGCAATGCATGTATGAATCAACAAGCAGGAAACTAAAATGACACCTAGATGGTATGCAGACAATACTAGATTTTACTGGACAAACTAGATGGTGAGATACACATGACATGAGAGACTACTAAAAAGTTAATATGTTTGTGAATGATTAAATTTGGAATCCTAGGTATGAATAATTCTTTCTGATTTAATTTGATATGTACATTTATGACTTTTACCATGGTGTGAAGTGCACAATCTGTTATTGTTTTGTGAACTTGATGTCTCTGTAGGGCATTTACTATATAAAAATTTCTTCAACTTGGCAAGGGAGTAAGATTTTGATTGGTGTTTTAAACGAATAACTTAATTTATGGAAAGATAATTCTTTTCTTCAGGGTGTTAAGGCATTACGATTGCTGGAAGCCGCCGGGAGAGGAGAGACAATCTTTCATGAGAGAGGGACGAGCGAGTGAGAGATTGGGAAAAAAAGAGGTAGGCCTTCTGAGCGGTCATTTAGGGGCCTTGTTAGCGAGCCATCATTCTTCCCCTTTACATCGTTTTGATCGTTTAGAGGGCGATCGCGGGGTTTTCACGATTGCTGGAGGCCGAGGCTGCACAAACACATGACATATTTTTGTTTGGAAGTGCATATCTGTTTCTTACTTCTAATTTCACTGCCAATTAAAGTGAATATAATGTTGCTTCCATGTGATGAAGTCAAGTATATGTTTACAGATTTGAAAGAGTATAATCAACTTCCAAATGAGTTGTCTATGAATGTTTTGAAGTTTAGAATTTGCAATTGTAGATCGTTCTTATTTCAAAATTCTCAAGACCATAAGCTTACACGAGGACTTACAAAGAGCCAGCCGACAAAAGTAAATACATGGAACATGATCCCATCCAATCAACAAATACATATCATGAAAATTCTTCAGTTTAGGTGATGAATATGTTTCATGTTTTGTTTTATTCTACATCCCTCTCAATTCAAATTCTATGGATTTTGTCATTTTAAATCATGAATAGAATGCATGTATATTAAAGGTTAATATGGATATTGTTAGTTCATGAGATGATCACTTATTTGTGAAATGATAATTTTCACTCAAATGTAGTCATGTCTTACAAATCCTCAAAATATATTTCAACTATATGTAAAAAAGACATAAAATCTACCATATTGAATAGAATATTTTTGGAGATAAGATTCAATATGATTGCTTATCTGTTACACTTCAAACATTTCATGTTAAGCTCTAAGTTTTCATTTGTTCTTTTATCAACCGGTTCAACCACTGCGCAAAGCACGGTAAAGTTACCTAGTATCTAATATTTGTAAAAACACTTTCCAGAAATCTTTGACAAATGGTCTCCCAGCTTCTCAAGAAACTCCTACAACATACATCCACTATGATAGATCTACTCATGACGATATTATTGCTAAATTCTCAAAGATACCTTGAAAATCTTTGGAGGTAGATTATATACCGGTATCTGGGAAGGACGCTCTTGTTGCTACAAATTCTCAACAAGCTATGACTACGCCATCTCAAGTGTTGACAAATGAAGGCCCAATGTTGTGTTCTTAATTAGATGTATTATAATTTTTTTAATGTCGAACTTTACGATGTTCACAAGGAATATATGTTTTGCAGAATATAAAATGCATACCAACACATCGAGATCTAAGAAACATTGTTGCACATGAGACTATCTCTACTCATCTTCCCAACAGATCATTCATGGAGTTTCGCTTTAGGTTGATTTCTACAAAGACTCGATTGACAAAACAAAAACCAGTTGCATTTTTACCCATCCAATTGGGTGAGGACAAGACTGTTGAAGAAGCTTATCGCAGTTTTGTTGCTTGGCCAAAAAGCCTCATGATCTCGGACTCAAAGGTCAATTGCTTATCTTATGTAGTTCTTCATTTGTTTTATTGGACAACCTTGCATGTCCTAATGTATACAGCCATGGGTATCAAGACATTAAATATTTGATTACCATTATATCTTATACAACTTAGTTGTTGGGAATCCATTGCAAAGATTTGAGCCAATATAATGACCGCTATATTAGATTATTTGTTTATGCTATATCAAGTATAGATTAAGTAATTCTTGTACAATAATTCATCTTGTGAACAGATATATATATATATATATATATATATATATATATATATATATATATATATATATATATATATATATATATAGAGAGAGAGAGAGAGAGAGAGAGAGAGAGAGAGAGAGAGGAAAATTCAAATGTGAACTCAAATTCAATTGTGAACGTGAGGACAAATCTTGGTCCTTCCATCTCTATTGATCCAATAACTCATATTAAATAGAGTTTTTAATTGAAATTATTAATTAAGGTGATTAGGGGTAAAAAGGAAGATAATTTAAACTCACGCCTACCATATTTGACTTTTTATTTTCTTTTTTAATTAAAAACTTTTACCCCCCCTCCTTAAAGTTTAAAATAAATTATCTTAAAAAATACTAATATTTTAATCAAACAAATTACATAAAAAAACGAGAATTCCGTGCTCTTCGATATGACATCTATCTCTATATAGTGTTTTTGTTCTTTTAACCGTTTTTACGTGAAATGTCATATATGTGTTATATTCATTATGAATATTTATGTACGTTCAAGTGTTTACAACATCTCGACACCGTAAGTCCGTAATTCGACATTACCTTCTACAACACTTTCTTCAACGTCCTAAGGCATCGTGTTCTTCATTACCGTAACCCAACACCCACGAGATGAATCGGGAACCTATCGAGTTTCGATTGTGAACCGAGGAACGAAAGAGAGTGCGTCACGTCTCCACACCTTCACGGGTCACTCATGTATTATTCTTCATGAATAATGTATCATTCGGTATGAATAATACATCATTTAGGGTGAATAATACCCGATTCATGAATTCATGTATTATTCATACTGAATACTGTATTATTCATCCTGAATATTGTATTATTCATCATATACTGAATGTGGACACCTGGAGATGTGCATACATATTCATAAAGAATAAAACCAAGTCTCGGTTGTGAATCGGAAAACAAAAGAGAGTGTGTCATGTGTTCACACCTTCACGGGTCATTCATATATTATTCATCATGAATAATGTATCATTCAGGATGAATAATACAATATTCAAGGTGAATAATACATGATTCATGTTCAATAATACATGAATCATGAATTCGTGTATTATTCATCCTAAATGTTGTATTATTCATTTTGAATACTGTGTTATTCGTCATGAATAGTGAATGAACGTTCCCCTTTGTTATTCATACTGAATATGGACAGTAGGAAACGTCCATACATATTGATACTGAATACAACACATACATAGCATTTCACGTAAAAACGGTTAAAATAAAGAAAAAACTATATCGAGATGGATGTCATATCGAAGAGCACGAAATTCTCGTTTTTTTTGATGTAATTTGTTTGATTAAAATATTAGTAATTTTTAAGATAATTTATTTTAAACTTTAAGGGGGTAAACGTTTTTTAATTAAAAAAGAAAATAAAAAGTCAAAGATGGTAGGCGTTGATTCAAATTTCCATATTTGTCCGTAATCACTTCTCAATTGGTTTCATTAAGTTTTAACCATTGATTAGTTTTCCAAATCTTGATCAATGGTTGTGAGTTGTCCTCATGTTCACAATTGAATTTGAGTTCACATTTGAACCCACCCCTATATATATATATATATATGATAGTCTATCCAGTAACAGATGTAGTTTGTTGTTCCGTCTATTCTCCAAGATCCACACTAGATATTCTCTGCAATGGATGGGACTAACAACGTATAACATTTGTGTTCCTGCAGGAAGATGAAAACAATTTTCACCAATATATAGACATCCAGTTGGTAGTTATGGCAGTTTCTTCCATCAAGAATTCGTCTTAACTGTTTTCTTATCCAAATAAGGATTTGACTCTATTCCATCTTACTCTATACACAATTTGAATATTAATTCAGTTCAAACTGCATTAGTCAAACTTATTTATAATAATTAACCATTTAACTAACTCACTAACAATTAAATATATCTTAGTAGATGATCTGTGTCTGAATGTACATATATGTATATATCTAGTTCTACTAGGATTCTAACAATCTCCCACTGAACTAGATATAATACTATAAGTATCTCAACAGATCGACCACTCTGAAATGTGCACAAGATTTATTGTTTGTTGTTTGATCCTCAAAGTGTTGTCGGAAAAAATCTGCTGTATCAGACTATACAAGCTTAATGCACAATGAAATTGTACATGCCTCTATAATCATAGTGTTGCAGATAAAAACCCATGAACTACCTCAAATGTATAGCATTTCATACTCGGAACACCTAATGTTGTGATCAGCAAACCTTCAAGTATTAATCTTAATGAACTTGAAGATATGAATAACACCATTTAAGTTTATAATAATTACTGTGGTTTATGTCAGCATCATACGTAAAACTTAATAAATATTACCTACTATTTATACCAAAGCATAATACATTAATCATCAATGCAACTTACAATTCCCATGTTTCTGACATGCTTCTTAAAACACTCTACAGGCAAAGCCTTTGTCAATGGATCAACTAGTTGTTCTATTGTACCGATCTTCATTACTTCAATTTCTTCATCTCTGACATTTTCCCTTACAGAGAAGTACTTCACATCTATATTTCTTGAACCCAAACTTCTCTTATTGTTCTTGGTAAAGAAAACCGCATTGTCACAATATATGGTTAATGGCTTCTCAACAGAGTCTACAATCTTCAAACCAGCAACAAAATTCCTAAGCCAAATAGCATGAGATGTCGCTTCATAAATTGCAATGTATTCAACTTGGAATGTTGAAGTTGTCGTTAATGTTTGTTTACTTGTCTTCCATGAAATTGCACATCTGGCTAACATAAAGATGTATCCTGATGTAGACTTCAAATCATCATGATCTTGCTGATGCATCAGTATAACATTCTATAATTAATTCTTGATCCTCCAATTTCTTATAAGTCAATACATAATCTTTAGTGCCTCTAAAATATCTCAACACTTTCTTTCTTGCTATCTGTGTGGCCGACCAGTGTTGGATTGAAATCTGGATAACATATTTACTACAAAAGCTATGTCAGATCTAGTGCAAACCTGTGCATACATCAGACTTCCCACCAACTTGGCATATGGTATTTTCTCCATGTTTTTTCGAAATTATTGTGTGGACATTGTCCTTTATGTAACTTGTCTCGTTTTGAAATTGGAGATTCCCCACTTTTATAGTTTTGCATGTCAAACCTTTGCAGCACTTTAGCAATATAATGTCTTTGTGATAATCCCAAAATACCACTTCTCCTATTCATTAAAATGTCTATGCCTAACACATAATGTGCGTCTCTCATATCCTTCATGTCAAAGTTCTTCATTAAAAAGGTTTTGGTAGTTTGCAGCAAATTCATATTATTAGTGGCTAACAAGATGTCATCCACATATAGAATTAAGAATATCAAACTACTCCTACTGGTCTTGCAATATATACATTCATCTAATTTATTTTCCTCAAAACCAAATGCACTTACTACTTTGTTAAACTTCAAATATTGTCTAGATGCTTGCTTTAAACCATATATAGATTTCCTCAAATGACATACCTTATTTTCTTTTTTTGCAAAGCCCTCAGGTTGTAGCATGTGAATTTCTTCATCCAAATCCCCATTTAAGAATGCTGTATTGACGTCCATTTGATGTAATTCTAAGTTTTAATGTGCCACCAAGGCCATAAGGATTCGAAAAGCATCTTTAGTTGATACTGGTGAAAAGGTTTCATTGTAGTCTACCCCTTCTCGTTGATTATATCCCTTTGCAACTAACCTAGCTTTGTATCTATCTATTTTACCATTTGCATCTCTTTTGGTCTTAAAGACCCATTTGGTTTTATAGAGTTTGATTTTTCAACCAGACTCCAAACCTCATTCTTTGACACGTTTGTTAACTCATCTTCCATGGCTAGTAGTTGTTAATGCCAAAAATCGCACCAAAGGGACAACTTAAGGTCGATGTGGACTTAATCAACTAAAGAAAGGATCTTTCGACGAGACGTGCAACGAGGGAAAATATAAACGAGACAAGGGATTTGATGACGCAGGAAAAACCTCAAACTAGGAAAAAACCTGCGGACGACAGTGGGTGTCGTCGCTGCACTATGGTCGCAAATCAGGGGCGACGTCCTTGGTACTGGCGTCGGTCGTACGATGATTACAATACAAATGAAAGAAATACTTCGAAATGTAAAGTACAAGTGTTTAAATGTAAAAACAGGTGTTTGTCGTGTGTGAATACAAAGTGTAAACTGTTGGTCGAGGGCTGATGTCGTGCGTCGAGACTGATTCTTCGATAGAATGCTCTTCACCGCTGTTATTCTTGAATGCGCTGTAGTATTCTAGCTTTCAGTACTTAATCTCCAGAGTTTGAATTTTCTTTACTATGAGTTTGGATGATTTTCTCTGCTGTTTGGTGATGTTCGCTGGAGTGTATTGGATGTTAACCGATGTCCCTTAAAATGAAGCTTTAGCTTGTCGTTTATAGCCTTCGCGTCATTAATTAACTCCATTAATGATTCGATCAACGGCTACAACGACTGGAAATGGTCGCCGGAGTGATTATCCATAATGATCTTCGTCCGTTACGGTCGCTTGCTGTTAATGGTTTTGACTCCTGCATTAAATACTTAACAAACATAACAGTCAAGGTTAACGTTAGCTTTGGTCGAAGGTACAATGATCTTACGCGATGGTCGTACGGGACGGGCGATACTATGGTCGAGCGTCGTGGGGGACGTACGACTTACCTTTTACGGGCGACGACAGATGTTTTCTGGGTTCTCGTCGAGACCTTATCTTAATACAAGATTTGGATTATGACGTCCGTCTTATCTGCTCCGGTCGTGGTCGTACGACGTGGTTTTTTGCCCAAACAGTTTGCCCCCAAAATTTGAAAGAAGGATAGCAATTCCGAGTTTTAAATTTTGTCAGTCGAAAAAATATGACACGTGATGAATTACCTTTGTTACCTTGGAATTAGGCTGGTCTGCTCTTAAATGAACGAGAAGTTGAAAAGGAAACGAGGTCGTGACGTCATATTGACACACGATGATGCTTACCAGCTGTCGAGGACAGGTGTGGACGATTTACTGGGGCAAATAAAAGTTGGGGATGCGTGTCGATCTTTTGAAGGGCTCGACCTGTCATGATTTTCTGCATAAATAGAGATCAAAATGGATTGTTTTTTTTAAGCTTTCGAGAAGTTATCTTTTCCAAAATCTCGACTTTTTCCAAATCTTCGGTGACTGATGATCTACCGTGGGCTATGATACCCAAATCGATGACGATGTTGGTTGCGATAGACGCGATATCCGTGGATTCTGTGCATCTGGCGACGATGTTTTCTGCTACCACGTCGACCCTTTCGTCAGCCGACAGGGGCGAGGGTGTAAGGACGGGAGAGAATGATGGGGATTTTATGGAGATCAACTTTGCGTTGTCTTCATCCCTCTTGACTGACTATGTCCTCGTCAGGACGAAGTCGCTTCCGCTTCCGGGGAAATATCAGCTCTTATATTTCAAGGAGCATTTTCCAGGGATCCCTATCGAAGAGATTGGACTGTGTTTAGCCGTACTGGCGTCTTTCGTAAGTTTTTCTTTCGAAACTTGTGTTACCGATGTTTATTCCTTCGATGAGTGTTTTGCTAATACGTTCCTTTTGTAATTGTGCAGATGTTTTTGTTTTTCTTCACTAAACACGCGAGGAAACTGGAGGTGTTGGAGTGGAGGTCGATTGTCGAAAAAAAAGATATTCCTTCCTCCAACCTTAACATTAATCTTAAGAGCCATATTCTCAGAATGTCATGACGCGAAAGGTTGGGAGACAACTCTGGCTATACTCGTTTGATCCTTGCATTAGTTCTTAGGGATTGATAGGATTTCGAAGATCGAGATTTTTGAACAGAGCTTGCCATCAACGCGCTTCTTAGTTCTAGGGTAGGTTTTTGGGTTTACGAGCTAGACTTTTTATGTTCGGGTTGTTGGTATGCAACGACTTTTGACTTTGTATTTACTTGTCCGACTATCGGTCGTTCATATGTAATCGTTTAATGAAGATCCTTCTTTTGCTGAACTCGTGTTTTTAATTACATATGTCGTGGATAAATGTAATATTGATCATAAGATTCGTTAAGTATGAAATAAACGGAGGATCGTGCGACTTAGGCTTTTACTGAAATATAAAGGTTGAAACATAAATCATGTATTTGGACACAAATATATATCATCGATGTATTTAGAATATACAAAGTATTTCTAAGTTCCAGAGACTTAGATCGAGGGATCGTTTAGACCTTACGTGTGATTGTATCGTATGATGAAACTTTAGAATATATGCCCCTGTGATCAAACAATCAAGTCATGCACTTGTATACTCATGTCGTGCGTTCTTGCGATAAAGTTTGTTAGAGGTCGGTCGTGGTTTTACCAACGATTTTGCGGTGCTTACCATCGTGCTGAAAACTTTGTATGATAGGAAGGCGATCTTAAAAGAAATATTTTTTCAAATGCGTCGCATTCCAACTTCGGGGGATTTCCTGATTGTCGAGGGTTCGAAGTCGATAGGCTCCTTTACTAACGACTTCGGAGATATGATAGGGACCTTCCCATTTGGTTGAAAGTTTACCTGCGTTGAGTTCCTGAGTATTCGGGAATACTCGACGGAGGACATAATCGCCTTTTTGAAAGATTTTAACTTTGACGTGTTTATTGAAATGTCGCTCGACTGCTTGCTTTTGTGACGCTATTCTGATCAAGGCCGATTCTCTGAGCTCTTCGAGGGCGTCGAGGTCATAACTCAAATCAACCAAGTTGTGGTCGACGGAATTGTGCCTCGAAGTTGGGAGATGAACTTCGATTGGTAGGACGGCTTCACAGCCGTAGACGAGAGAGAAGGGGGTTTGTCCTGTGGACGTGCGGGGTGTCGTGCGATTTGCCCATAGGACTGAAGGGAGCTCTTCAACGCATCTTCCTTTTGCAGCTTTTAATCGTTTCGTGATCGAGGCTACAATAGTCTTATTACTCGACTCGGCAAGTCCATTGGCTTGGGGATATCTGGGAGTCGAGGTCGTTAGTTTGATGTTCCTATTTTCACAGAACTGTTGGGTCCTGTTGCTTATGAATTGGGATCCATTGTCGCAATCAATTTCGGATGGAATCCCAAACCTGCATATGATGTTAGCCTGGATAAAAGAAATAACTTCTTTATCCCTGATTTGGGAGAAGGCAGCCGCTTCGACCCATTTAGAAAAGTAATTCGTGAGTACGAGGAAGAATACTTTTTGCCCCGGAGCAGGTGGTAGTTTGCCGACAATATCCATTCCCCACCTCATGAAAGGCCATGGGACAAGCGTTGAGTGCAAAGGCTCCGAGGGTTTATGAGACATACCTGAGTGTCGTTGACAGGGGTCGCAATTCTGGACGTACTTGACAGCGTCTTGTCGCAGTGTCGACCAAAAATACCCTTGTTAGGAGATACGATTAGCCAAGCTACGACCTCCTGAATGATTACCACATTCGCCATCGTGCATCTCTTGGAGGATTTTTTGGGCTTGATTTTTGCTGATGATGCACCTTAAATTCAAGCCCATTGATGATCACCGATAAAGCGTATTTTCGATCATGACGTACTTAGAGGCTTTGAATCTGGTTTTTCGAGCCTCCATTTTGTCTTCGGGGAGTTGGTCGTGTACGTGGAAACTTCGAATGTCGCGTGACCAATCATCTTCTTCGTCTTCGATCTAGACGACGTATGTGTTTCCAATAGACGGTGTTGCCAGGTGAATCATAGGAATAACATCAAATATTGGTTCAACTAAAGCTGACCCAAGGATTGCCAATGCGTCGGCCTTAGTGTTCTGGTCTCGCGGAATCTGTTCAATAGAAAAAGATTTAAATTTTTTGGAGATTTCTTTTGCCACGCTTAGATATGCTGTCATTTTTGAGTCCTTGGCTGCGAATTCTCCATTGATTTGATTTACTACCAGCAGGGAATCGCTCTTGACATGCAATGCGGTTGCCCCCGAGTCGTGGGACATATTCATTCCCATGATCAGGGCTTCATATTCGGCTTCGTTGTTGGTGGCCTTGAAGTCGCATCGGACCGAGTATACCATCTTACCCCCTATGGCGACTTTAAGACGACACCCAGTCCAGAACCTCTAATGTTGGATGATCCGTCGACATGTAGGATCCAAGGCACGTCGTCGTGAGTCGCCACAGTGGACACCTCGAGCTCTGCTTCTTTCTCCAACTCAGGGCTGAAGTCGGCGATAAAGTCTGCCAAGGCTTGCGATTTGATCGCGAACTTGGGCTTGAAATCGATGTCGTAACTGCTGAGATATATGCTCCACTTTGCTAAGCGACCTGTCAACTCGGGTTTCGTAGTAGATTGGTAATTGTTGTTTTTCGTCCTCTCGTGTGAGTACGGCGCTTACCGCATTTGGACTGACAGCTAAATACAATTGTAAGACCTCATGATCGTGAGGTTTCGACAACAGAGGAGGAGACGCCATATACTCCTTGAGTTTTTGCAATGCTTGCTCATGATCGTTGGTCCAGTTGAAACCTTTGTTTTTCCTGAGGACGTTCTAAAACAGATGACATCTATCTGAAGATCGGGAGATAAACCTGTTTAGGGCTGCTACTCGACCAGTAAGCCTTTGGACCTCATTCAAATTTCGAGGAGATTTGATGTCGATGATGGCTTTGATTTGATCGGGGTTAGCCTCGATTCCTCAGCGAGTGACCGTGTGGCCTAAGAACTTTCCAGCACTGACTCCGAAGGAACATTTGGTAGGGTTAAGCTTCATGCTATACTCCCGAAGGATGTTGAACGATTGTCTTAGATGCTCGACATGATCGACCGCTTGCTTTGACTTGACAAGCATGTCGTCAATATATATCTCCATTGTGTCGCCGAGATGGTCTTTGAACATTTTATTCACCAGACGTTGATAGGTGGATCCTGCATTTTTTAGTTCGAAAGGCATAACTTTATAACAGTAAATACCTCGATCCGTCATAAAAGCGATTTTCTCCTGGTCCTCGACGTGCATTAAGATTTGGTTATACCCTGAATAGGCATCCATGAAGGTCAATAGTTCATGTCCTGCAGTTGCGTCGACCATGGCGTCGATATGCGGTAATGGGAATGGATCTTTCAGGCAAGCCTTATTGAGATCGGTGAAGTCGATACAGACCCTCCATTTTCCATTCTTCTTAGCCACGACCACGACATTAGCAAGCCAGTCAGGATACTTTACTTCTCGGATCTTTCTGGTCTTGAGGAGGTTATCGACCTCATCGTTTATTACCTTATTTCTTTCAGGAGCGAATTTACGGCGCTTTTGCTTGACGGGTTTAAACGATGGATCGATATTGATCTTGTGAGAAATTATGTTAGGGTCAATGCCAACCATATCTTCATGCGACCAGGCGAAGCAGTCAGCATATTCCTGCAAGAAAGATATTATCCTTTGCCTAAGGTGGGGATCGAGAGATGAGCCTATCAAGACTTTTTGCTCGGGCTTGCTTGGGTCTAAGATAACTTCTTCTAGGCAATAGTCACCGATGGCTTTAGGAACATCTTGCACCTTTTCAAGCTTTCCATGCGCTGGGTCAGCGGTTCGCTCTGAATTTCCGCCATCTGCCATTTTCCTGTGATAGAGAACAGAAGAAACTCCAAGAAACTATTAGTAGGGTACACGTTCGTCGAGGATTTTCTCTAGATGAGGTCCCACGGATGGCGCCAAACTGTTAATGCCAAAAATCGCACCAAAGGGACAACTTAAGGTCGATGTGGACTTAATCAACTAAAGAAAGGATCTTTCGACGAGACGTGCAACGAGGGAAAAAAATAAACGAGACAAGGGATTTGATGACGCAGGAAAAACGTAAAACGAGGAAAAAACCTGCGGACGACAGTGGGTGTCGTCGCTGCACTATGGTCGCCAATCAGGGGCGACGTCCTTGGTACTGGCATCGGTCGTACGATGATTACAATACAAATGAAGGAAATACTTCGAAATGTAAAGTACAAGTGTTTAAATGTGAAAACAGGTGTTTGTCGTGTGTGAATACAAAGTGTAAACTGTTGGTCGAGGGCTGATGTCGTGCGTCGAGACTGCTTCTTCGAGAGAAAGCTCTTCACCGCTGTTATTCTTGAATGCGCTGTAGTATTCTGGCTTTCAGTACTTAATCTCCAGAGTTTGAATGTTCTTTACTATGAGTTTGGATGATTTTCTCTGCTGTTTGGTGATGTTCGCTGGAGTGTATTGGATGTTAACCGATGTCCCTTAAAATGAATCTTTAGCTTGTCTTTTATAGCCTTCGCGTCATTAATTAACTCCATTAATGATTCGATCAACGGCTACAACGGCTGGAAACGGTCGCCGGAGTTATTATCCATAATGATCTTCGTCCGTTACGGTCGCTTGCTGTTAATGGCTTTGACTCCTGTATTAAATACTTAACAAACGTAACAGTCAAGGTTAACGTTACCTTTGGTCGAAGGTACAATGATCTTACGCGATGGTTGTACGGGACGGGCGATACTATGGTCGAGCGTCGTGGGGGACGTACGACTTACCTTTTATGGGCGACGATGGATGTTTTCTGGGTTCTCGTCGAGACCTTATCTTAATACAAGATTTGGATTATGACGTGCGTCTTATCTGCTCCGGTCGTGGTCGTATGACGTGGTTTTTTGCCCAAACAGTAGCCACTTCTCCCTATT
This sequence comes from Saussurea involucrata, assembly GCA_033807775.1. Lineage (NCBI taxonomy): Eukaryota > Viridiplantae > Streptophyta > Magnoliopsida > Asterales > Asteraceae > Saussurea > Saussurea involucrata. Next base: position 71,117,809 of record CM066318.1, on the reverse strand, counting down.
TGCAGATTCCATAGCCTCTTTGTAACTTCTTGGATCATTTTATTCTCCCAAATCCAACTCTATCTCAATCGCACACACATAGTAATCTGATCTCCTTTCTCTGACTAATCTTCTAATTGGTACTGTTGGTTCCAGTGGCGGCGAGTCTTCTGCAGGTTGTGTCATGTCCTCTACTCCAACATTATCAACTTCATTATCTTCTTATGTTGCAACTTCAGTTTCAATTGTATCCATAGGAAAGTCTGTAATGTTTGTATTTATGGTGAAAATCAGGATATACAAACCATTCTTCCATATTTTTGGTAGATTCTGAAAAGTCCGATAAAGGTTCACTTTCATCAAACAATTCATCAAAAAATACAGGTTTGTTTGTTTCATATATTCTTTGACCTCTACCAGAGTAATAAAACTAATAACCCATGGATTTTTCTGAATAACCAATAAAAGAGGCTGATAAGGATCTTGAATCCAATCTATCCAATTTCTCCATTTGGCATATTCTAGTTTCAGCTTTGCAGCCCCATACATGCAAATGATTCAGACTTGGTTTATAACCATACCACTGGTCAAAGGGTGTACCTGCTATTACTTTGCTCGTAGATCTATTGCTAATATAATTAGCAGTATGTAACGCTTCTCCTCATAAAAACTTTGGTAACCCCCGATCTAGCAAACATACTTCTTACCATGTTCATTAAAGTTCTATTTCTTCTTTCTGAAACACCATTCTCAGTAGGAGTGTAAGGTGTGGTATATTGTGCCTTAATACCACATTCCTCTAGATAAAGAGCAAAGGGTTCTTTATGTTGTCCCTTTTCTGAGTATTTTCCAAAATACTCACCTCCTCTATCTGACCTCACAGTTTTAATAAGTTTTTCAGTTTGCCTTTCAACCTCAGCCTTGAATTTCACAAAACAACTTAAAACCTGTGATTTTTCTAATATAAGGTAGATATAGCAAAATCTGAAAAAGTCATCAATAAACATGACAAAATATGAATTGCCACGGATGGTTTTAATCGGGAATGGTCCACACACATCTGTATGTATAAGTTCAAGCAAACATTGACTTCTATTGGAATTAAAATTTCTAGAATTGGTCATTTTTCCTTTCAAACAATCAATGCAACTTTCAAAATCATTGAAATCTAATGCTGGTAGAATGCCTTGTCTAACTAACTGTTGCAATCTTGATTTAGAAATGTGTCCTAACCTTTTATGCCAAAGAAAAGAAGAAATATTTTGTTTAAATTTTCTTTTAATTCCAGTCACTTTGTTTGTAGAAAACACGATTTTTGTAAAACCTTTGCTAAGGACTTCATTGATACAATAAACATGCAAATGACCTTCTATTATAATAGCATTTCCAAAACAAACATCACCATCATAAATAAACATAGTATCTTTATTAGCATAGAAACTTATATTTTTGTTTAACACAAATTGAGAACCTGATATAAGGTTTCTTTTTGTTTCTGGAATACAATACACATCATCTAATATAATAACATAATTTTTCTTAAACAGAAGCCTACAGCTTAAACTTTTACTACTTGACCATTTGCTATGCAAATTCTGGATTCACGTACTTTTGGGATTGTTGTTCTTGATAATCCCTGCAGTGAATTTACAATATGAATTGGTGAAGCAGTATCAAACCACCATGAACCATCATTATAGTTGTGATCAATAAGTTAATAGAAATGAAATTACTCATTTGATGTTGCAGATCGCGGTGCAAGGTTTGCCCTCGTCGCCGGGTGTAACATCCATAATTTTTTGGTAAGTACAATTTTAGATTAGTGTAGAAATCGATTTTTCAAGAGAAATAGAGGAAATATGATTTTGGTTTTAAATCGTAGGTTTTATAGCCTTGTTGGATGGAGAACTTAAATACGAGTCCAACGGTTCTTTCCGTAGCGAAATCGAAGCTAAAACAAAAAGCTAGTGGCCAAAACAATTCTCAGTACAATCTATGCTATAGTGACCGCGAGTCACAATCGCACGCGGGTGCCATAGTGCATAAAATACGATTTTTAGCCCCATTCTTCATTTCTTCATAACTTTCTCATCTCAACTCCGATTTTTGACGATTCAAATTGCTATGGTTTCGTTTTTGAGAGATGTTTGAGGATATATTGTTAGTTTTGGGAAGATACAAGGGTATTTGGTGGTGTAGTGGAAGCAAAGATCAAGAGTTCATCATCATCACCTCCATCTTCAGAAAATTAGGTTTCGCTAGGTTTTCATCAAAACCCACGAGGCTAGTTCATCCTCCTAGTTTCTAAACTTTAATATGAGTTATAAATGCTCCATTGATGACTTCCTAGTGTTTATGTTTATGAAATTTCGGTTTGGATGATTTTGGGGAAGTTATGTCAAAATTGGGGGTTTGGTCAAAATTGGGGTTTTGGTCAAAATGGAAATTTTGATTTAAAATGTTTGGGGAATGATTCTAAGTGATTTGATATGAATATTTATGTTTGGAAACTTATGGATCTAGTTTTTGGAAGTTTTGGCTTGAAGATCCAAGTTTCTTCAAATGAGCTCAAGTTGGGCAAAATCTAGATTTAGCCTAAATCTAGCAAGGTGAGTTCAAGTTGATTTGTGAAAACATTGTACATGCCAAAGACGTTCTTTTCCAAGTATTTATGAGTTTTACATTGAATTTATTAAATATAGAGTTAATTGGTGGGTTTTGATTGTTTGAAGTGTTTAACTTTATTAACCTTGTAAAACACCCACATTTGGGATTTTTTGGTAATTTGATATATGAATCATAAATGAAAGTGTTTTGATGATTTATTATACAAATGAAGTTTATTCAATGGTCTATGCATGTTTGGAGTATTGTATTTAATAAATCATTTGGAAAATGCAAGTTTTCATGTTATGAGACATTTTGTAAATATAAGGGTATGAGCCCATTTGATAAATAGTTGGTCCCAATCCGTGATGAGTTTTGGGTAATCATATCTTTGAGGTATATGTTTACATAAATGTCTATTTAATGCGTTCTATTATATGAGGGTTGTTATTTGTTGGTCTATCAGGTTTTGAGCATTTTAACTTGGTTTGGACCTAAAAGAGTCTTGAGGACATTTGTCCGGTTTTAATGGCTGAATATAGACCCCATTTATGATTTGCATTTATTGCATCTTATTTCATATTAGTAATAATTACATGCTCGAGGTGCATTGGTCATTCCTGTATAGTCATGTAATTTTAGACTGTGTTGCATTGGATCCATAGGCACGTAAGTCAGTAATTATTTGATGGTTAACTAGGTGTCGTGTAATTTGACTCAGGACCCATGTTTTATGACCTTAACCTTGCAAGTGTACATTAGAAGGACTGAGTCCGGTTGTGCTATCATGTTGATGGGCGTTTGGGACCTCCACCATGTCGAGGCAATGCGTTGGTTGTAACCCCGACTGTGTCGGGCCTTAGGTGGTATTCATGGTAATATTCGCTAAGGTTAGTTGTCTCATTGGGTGTTACTTGAAAGGAGTCGTAGGGACACTTGGGCCATCATGTCGTGAAGTGTCATACGATTAACGGTGTATGAGTGACATACTTTTGTGTTCCTCCACTCTCAATGGATGCGGGTCTCCCCCGTTGTAGGTCCTTGCTTTATTATCATTGGTCTTGTGCGATTGACTGAAAATGATGACTTTAATATTGGATTTCCTCCACGTATATTAAGGTTTGAATGAAGCATGTCATTTCCATGTTTTGGTATTCGGATTTCATTCCATTTTATGCTCGCGTGAGTATTGGGTTTTGTACCATGTTTTCGGTGACGTATTATATTTATATGGATTGCCTTTCCATGATTTTATGGGCAGTGTATTATGCCTCATCCATGTTTGGATGCTTTGAATAATAGAGTTTTATCCCCATTTATATTATTTAGAAATAAAACACTTATTCACATTTTGAGTGAGTTTCGGATCTGAGTTCATTTTGGGAAAATGTTATATATTTTAGACCTTTTGTCATAAGAATTGGTGTGCATTGGAAAATAAGTTGTTTGCATATTTAATATAAACCCTTTTTGGAAATCATGATTTAAGTTGCACTCTTTTCGTTTAACGAAATATTTTAATCATGATGAAAACGCTCTACTAAAGGGGTAGGAGAAACTAGTCGAACCTGAAACCGCACCAACACCTCCACCGGCACATGCTTAGCAATCCTACTCGGTGGATGACCTAAAGACTATGCTTCTCGCCCAACTGATCCAACATACCAACACTGACTCCTCAACCGAAGCAGATCTAATTTCCGTGCTCCGATCACAAGTATCTGCTCAACCATCATCCGACATAACACGATTGGACCGGTTTGACTCGACCCTGAAGGACGTTCAGAATGCCCTTACCACCTTGTCCGACAGGGTCGCCTCACTCGAAGAAACCTGCAAAAGTCAAGCTGGCGGACTCAAACGCTCGCATGATGATCCTGATCACCGTGAGGGGGATAACAAGTATCAGCGATTATCGGAGTCCGAGACAATCACAATCGACACAAATCCAACGGTTCAACAGGAACCATTAAATGTGGCACCATCAAAAGATCAGCTACGATCCCAGTTAAGTCTAGTCGATATGGTTATCGACATGGACATCTCAGACGAAGAAGACCCAACGGTTGAAAAGCCTGAGGGAGAATCCTAAAAATTGATCGGATACTCAGCAACGGAACGGTCAGAATTTGACATGATAGATCTTGAATCTGAGACGACCCGAAAACTTAAAATGCATGGTACGAAAAAGCCGCCAGTGCAATAAACTCCGAGGTAAACCTGATCTTCCCGACCGAAGCTGAAGACGATTTTGATTATGATCAGTTCCTTCTGCAATCAATTCAGAGTACGCCTGCATATGCTGAACTTCTACCCGAGACTTCTACCCCAGCACATCTGACATCTCCTCAGCCAGAAACAGCTTCTGATCAACCCCCACAACCTGTCAGATGGGAGAAAATCATAATCCTGATCCCTTTTCTTGAAGACTCCCTGAAGAGGTTGTTCGTTCACAAATTACGAGTGCTTGATCCAACTTTCTGCCTCGGATTAGCGAAGTTTGACGACGCTTACAAGAAACAATACTTAGAGGTCATGAAAAGGAGTCTACTAGTCAGTCAGGTCCGAACCAAGCACAAGATTACCGAAGTCAACAACAACAGATCCGGCCGCATTCTGAAGATCGGGTACCCAGTCTTTGAAAATGGATATTTTCTGAAGCAGACTTCAAGAACCTCAGACTGAACGACTTCCACGCCATTCTCAAAGACCTCCAAACCCGAACGATCTGACCGTTCCACATCACAAAGGCACTTGAAGCGGTAAAGCGATTCCTGAAATACAAAATCACCATGTCTTATATTACTGATTTTCAGATGGGAGTCGAGCACAGGACGAAGAAAATAAATCTGTTGAAACCCGATCAGAAAGACCCTGAACTGAAGATGTACCCCGCCTTCACAATGCTGATGCAACCAGAATTCAGAATCATCTATCTCAATGAACTGAACGAAAAGAAGTTTCTCCGCTTCTGTCAAGTTGAAAGATTCTGCGACGGAACTTTGTTAAAGGTCAGAGATGCGTTAAGAGAAATAATTACCAAGGAAAAAGAAATCCAGAAATAGTTTATCGTCAGTCTTAACGAGGTAAACTCCTGAGAATCCTTGGAAATTATTGAAGACCGAATCGAGTTCCGCAAAGCCATCCGAGGCTTCGAGATTATTTTTGCGCTCCGAAAGAGATATGTTCCGAACTGGCGTGAAATTGAACTTCGATTCAAAGGGGGATATTGTCGGGAATAAATCAGATTGAATAGAAGTTCAAGGTTTAATTTGTAAATGTCTTTATGGGCTTAATGTTTGTAATGGGCCATGGGCCTTAGTTGTTTAGGCCTAGGTATTTAAAGTTGTAATTGCCTCATTATGGAGGTTAATCGTCCCATAACCATTGTAACTATACTCTCTAAATTCTCTGAATGGTTTATAAAATATAGGGATGACATATTGAAATCAATCCTGTTCATTGCATATTGTTTACTGATTTCATATCGTTTGCACTAATCTGGGATCCACATTGAGTTTTATGGAAATTTTGTTGAGTCTTATAGAGTTTTATTCTACGACGTTTTGCGACGCGTGGAAGAACTTTGAAATGCGTATACTTGAATAAATGTGTGTGTTAATTTATGGGTTTTACTGAGCATTTTGTCTCATGCGAGTTTTGTTGAGAAATGTTATTTTATGTCGTAAGGCAAGATTTTTGTTATCGTATGGTTTTCTCTTTTGAGTTTTGTGTGCTAGTACGTTTCACTGCATACTATTTGGTACACGAATTGGTTTACACCCATGGCATGAGTAAGCTTATAATGGTAGCATGATTGTTTGTTTTAATGTTTCGCTTTATGCACTTTCGGTTGTTGGTACTTTTATTATCTTTTCTTGCAAATGCATTATATTTATCTATTGGCATGCACGGCAGTATAGCCACTATTTTTGGAACGGTTATGCGTATCGTTTGTACGGCTTGAAATTTGAAGTCAATATAAGTTATTTTACGTATCAACCAAATTGCATGCACTTATCGTTTTCCTAAGTCCTTAGAAAATACATTAATGTATGTGGGTCTCGTTGGGAAATATTATTTTGTGCCCTTATGTGAAGAAATGAGAAATTTTGGTGCATGACTACATGGATTTTCCTCTTTTGATGTTTCGTATAAACCATCTGTTGCATGCTTCTATTTCAAGAAAACTATCATGTGTGTGTGGCATAAATAAATACATGCTAGGACCATAGCAGTTCATTTTAAAAGGTTGTTGAGCATACTTTTGTGTTTCGTTAGTAACTCGAGTAGTGATCAAGTAATTTTCAAAATGATTTTCATATGTGGGACGAGTGTGACCATTTTGCATAACTACCGGGTAAGTGGTAGTAGATTTTTACACACACGATTAATTGTTATAAAAACCTTCGTGTTAAAAAGTCTTATGAAATTTTCGATTGCATATTTGTTGAGTCTTTCACCTGAAAACCTTGAACTCATTACGACTTTGGAAGGTTAAGCAACCCTGGTTAAGGGTGAGAGCGTATAGAACCTTGTCAGTGGAAGGTTGGGTATTCCGACGCATGATAGTATCGTAAGCCGAGTAGTATAGTTTGCAAAGTCGATGTACTTTTTGTAGCTGAAGCGAGAGGCTCGCGGTATCTTCTGTTAAAGCTTGTGGTAAACCGTTTGTTTCGACAACCTTTGTTATGGGATTTGGTCAATTATTGCATAAGGGATATGTAGAACCCTTTAGACACCGTGCTGATAACCTTGATTTTGTGGATAGGCTCGATGGATGAAATTCGTGTATGAAGTCATGTAGTAGTTCGAATCGTGGTGAAATTGTTAGGTGTTAACTTTTGGGTTATGAGGCCAAGGGTCGTTAACGAATTTGGAGCATTGTCGTCAAATCCTAAGGAATTTTTGTATCGTATGTAGTGATTTTAAGAAGTTCGGTTTGTGGCAAGTGGATATAGTTGAATGACTTTTCCTTGTCTGGTAAGAAGTTGTCAATCGGATGATTGGTGCTTGGGTGTATTCTAGGAGTTGTAAAATCTTTGGGTCGAGGACGACCATCCGTTTTGGAGACTAATGGTACTCGTTAAAGTTAAATGACAATTCAGTAGCGGAAACGATTGAATTTGAGAATTTTATCGATTTTGGTGGTGATCGTACCTTGGGTTGGTTGGAGAAATAGTTTAAAAGCATGTAGATCTAGGCTGATTGGAAGTCGGGATCTACCGTTGGAGAAGTATGAGTCACCTAAGGTTGGGAGGCAACCGAAGTCTTGCGGATTGAAGCTACTCTAGCAAGTTAAACGTTCACTCGAGTGTTTCTTCCCTAGTTTAGATGTGGTGTGGGGAGTAAAAGCCTCATGGCATCAACGTTCAGGATGGATTCTATTGCCAAGGTTAGCCAATACAATAGAGAAAATTCGATTTTCAGTTGGAAACCGAGGGAACTTGGGAAGTGTTGAGTTTGGTAACTGTTGATTATATGGAAACAAGATTTCGAGGAAAAAATCTCCTTTAAGGTTGGGAGGATTGTAATATCCATAATTTTTGGGTAAGTACAATTTCAAGTTAGTGTACAAATCGATATTTTAAGAGAAATAGAGGAAATATGATTTTGGTCTTAAATCCTAGGTTTTATAGTCTTGTTGGATGGAGAACTTAAATACGAGGCCAACGGTTCTTTCCGGAGCGAAAACGAAGCTAAAACGAAGAAGTGATGGCCAAAACAACTTTCAGTACAATCTATGCTACAGTGACCGCGTGTCACAATCGCATGTCACAATCGCACGCGGGTGCCATGGTGCATAAAATCCGATTTTTAGCCCCATTCTTCATTTCTTCATAACTTTCTCATCTCAACTCCGATTTTGACGATTCAAATTGCTATGGTTTCGTTTTTATATAGATTTTTGAGGATAGATTGTTAGTTTTGGGAAGATACAAGGGTATTTGGTGGTGGAGTGGAAGCAAAGATCAAGAGTTCAACATCATCACCTCCATCTTCAAGAAAATTGGGTTTCGCTAGGTTTTCATCAATACCCAAGGGGTGAGTTCACCCTCCTAGTTTCTAAACTTTCATATGAGTTATAAATGCTCCATTGATGACTTCCTAGTGTTTATGTTTATCAAATTTCAGTTTGGATGATTTTGGGGAAATTAGCTCAAAATTAGGGTTTTGGTCAAAATGGAAATTTTGATATAAAATGTTTGGGGAACGATTCTAAGTTGTTGGATATGTATATATATTGTTGGAAATTTGTGGATCTAGATTTTGGAAGTTTTAGCTTGAAGATCCAAGTTTCTTCAAAGGAGCTCAAGTTGGGGAAAATCTAGATTTAGCCTAAATCTAGCAAGGTGAGTTCAAGTTGATTTCTGAAAACTTGTACATGCCAAAAATGTTCTTTTCCAAGTATTTGTGAGTTTTACATGAATTTATCAATTGTTGATTTAGTTGGTGGGTTTTGATTATTTGAAGTGTTTAACTTTATAAACCTTGTAAAACACCCACATTTGGGATTTTTTGGTAATTTGATAAATGAATCATAAATGGAAGTGTTTTGATTATTTATTTTACAAATAAAGTATATTCAATGGTTTATGCATGTTTGGAGTATTTGATTTTATAAATCATTTGGAAAATTCACTTTTTCATGTTATGAGACATTTTGTAAATATAAGGGTATGAGTCCATTTGGAAAATCGTTTGTCCCAATTCGTGATGATTTTTGGGTAATCATATCTTTGAGGTATGTGTTTACATAAACATCTATTTAATGCGTTTTATTATTTGTTGGTCTATCGGGTTTTGAGCATTTTAACTCGGTTTGGACCTAAAAGAGTCTCAAGGACATTTGTCTGGTTTTAATGGCTCAATATAGAGCCCCATTTATGATTTGCATTTGTTGCAACTTATTGCATATTAATAATAATTACATGCTCGAGGTGCATTGGTCATTCATGTGTAGTCATGTAATTTTAGACTTTGTTGCATTGGAGCTACAGGCACGTAAGTCAGTCTCTATTTGATGGTCAACTGGGTGTCGTGGGATTTGACTCCAGGACCCATGTTTTATGACCTTAACCTTGCAAGTGTACACTAGGAGGGCTAAGTCCGGTTGTGCTATCATGTTGATGGGCGTTTGGGACCTTCGCCATGTCGGGGCAATGCCATGGTTGTAACCCTGACTGTGCCGGGCCTTTTGTGCTATTCACGGTAATATTCGCTAAGGTTAGTTGTCTCTTTGGGTGTTACTTGAGAGGAATCGTAGGGTCACTTGGGCTTTTATGCCGTGAAGTGTCATACGGCTAACGTTGTATGAGTGGCATACTTTTGTGCTCCTCCACTCTCAATGGATACAGGTCTCCCCTGTTGTATGTCCTTGCTTTATTATCATTGGTCTTATGCGATTGACTGAAAATGATGACTTTAATATTGGATTTCCCTCCACGTATATTAAGGTTTGAATGAAGCATGTCATTTCCATTTTTTGGTATTTGGATTTCATTCCATTGTATGCTTGCTAAGTATTGGGTTTAGTACCATGTTTTCGGTGACGTATTATATTTGTATGGATTGCCTTTCCATGATTTATGGGCAGTTTCGTGTTTGGATGCTTTGAATAATAGAGTTTTATCCCCGTTTATATTATTTAGAAATTAAACACTTATTCACATTTTGAGTGAGTTTCGGATCTGAGTTAATTTTGGGAAAATGTTCTATATTTTAGACCTTTCGTCATAAGAATTCATGTGCGTTGGAAAATCGGTTGTTTGCTTATTTAATATAAACCCGATTTGGAAATCATGATTTAAATTGCACTTTTTTGGTTTAACGAGTTATGTTAATCATGATGAAAACTCTTGAACTAACTAGGCGTTAGCCTAACCTTCTTATATGTCGGCATGTGCATCAGGTTCCGGTTGGGGAATAGTACTAGCGACGTGGTGAAGAGATAATTGCTAGTTGTATGCTCGAGAAGTGATTAGCTTAGTGAAGTGTTAGGGTCAGTTTATGTTGAATTAAAGTTCAAGGGGCTATTTGTAATTGCTTAAATTGAGCCTAGTTAGTGAATGGGCCGTGGGCCTGTTAACCACGGGCCCGCCATATATAATGCTTTGTTAGCCTTAGAAAATATGCTAGTTGTTTATTTGCTTTCATAATTCGTATTGTAAAACTCTCTCAAGTTGAAAGCTAAATTGGATGACCAGTTGAAATCATAACTATTGTCTTACATCTATTGATTTCATTATTGTTCGTTGCACGGATCTGGAACTATCAATTGGTATCAGAGCAGACGGACAATCGATTCAAAGTGCCTTATTCAAATTCTGGTAAGTTTTTCTTTCATAAAGTTATGTTCTTGATTGAAATCTCGTTTTTGATTCGGATTAAATTGCTTCGTTTCGTTTATTGCATTCTGTTAGCATTACTCTTATTAGTAATTATGCACGTTTTCGCAACTTAATTCGATCGTTTGAGTGGTTTTTAAGCAATTTAAAGTTCAAAAGTTTTGGTTGTGTTCTTGAGAAAAATCGAATTTTAACCATCAAAACTTATTGTTTTTGCTTCAAAATCGATTTGGGTAGTGTTATTTTTGTGTTTGGTCATGTTCCTAATCTTTCAGGAACGATTTTGAGCAACCCTAGTCGATTCCCAATCGATTTGGAAACTCCAGCCGTACTTTTCGGATAACAACAACACTTTTCGGAAGTTCGCTTAGTCTTTCCGAACACGAATCAGGTTTCCGGGTAAGTTTTCTAAATTCCAACCTTTCCGGTATATTTGTTCCGGAAACCCAAAGTTTCCGGTAAAATAGTTTGTCCGGACAACTCAACGTTTCCGGTAACCTATTTTATCCGGACAACTCGAAGTTTCTGGTTATATTGATTCTTCCCGGACACTCCATCATCCGGAAAGCGTATCATCCGGAAACCCTTTCCACCCGGTAAGTATACCATCCGGAAACCCAATTCATCCGGTAAGTTTTGTGTCTGATCTTTCATTCGGAAACTTTTGTTCACCCGGTAACCTTATTTTTCCGGATTCCTTATCCGGAAACCACCCGGATTCCATTTAAGTATCCTTGATACTGTTTCACTTTGAATTGAACCATCGTTTGACGATCACTCCAGTGCAACTGAAGATGTCTCCTGCCGATAAAGAAAAGTCAAGTCAGGTATGTGAATTTAACCAACAAGATTTCTTGAATCAAATGCAATCACTTGCTGAACGGGCAGATTCCTTTAAGCCACCTCTAATGAACAACTGCATAAGATTAGATCAATATCTGAAAAGCTAGATGTTCAAAAGAGAATAACTGAGAAATATAAGTCTGAAATTGCTAATTTAAAAGACAAATGCAAAAATCTTTCAATGGCACCTAAAGACTTAAGGGCCAAATTATATGAACTTCAGTCTCAGTTTGATCAGTGTATGAATGAGAAAGCAGAAATTGTCTATCAATGTTCTGCTCTTCAAATTCACCACAAGGAATGTGTTTTGGAATCCATAGGTGAGATCGAGAGATTAAACTTATCCTTTTCAAATTAAAATCCGTTGTTGTTCGAAAGAGAACGACGGTGATCTTAAAAGATTTGGGAATCATTAAGGGGATTAACTGGTAATTGTTTTGAGTCAGTTGTTTGCATGTGTAGAACCTGAGGATTTCCAACCCTCAACTTCTCTCTTTATCGAAGTTTCTAAGTCGTTTACTGTTTCGTTGTGATTTCGTATTCGTTGCCATTAAGTAGTTTTAAATCAAACCAATCTCCCAAATTCGACAGTTCAATTAATAGTTCTTATAGAAATTGTGATACTTAGTTCCTAGTTCCCGTGGATTCGATACTCGTACTTACCGTACGTTATTACTTGATTTCGACACCGTACACTTGCGGTTTGATTTAGGGGGGTGTAAACTCACCTATCAAGTTTTTGGCGCCGTTGCCGGGGAACTAGTTGCAACTAATAGCACTACCAGCTATAAGCGCTATTAGATTGGACATTTTTTTTATTTTCGTTGTTTTATTCCATCACTTTCAGTTTCTGGATCACTAATCTCGCTTACTTTCTTTCAGGTACTAATTGGTTTATGCCAAGCAAAACCCGCGGAAAGGAAGTCGAGCCGATCGATACAGAAATCGAAAGAACCGCCCGCCGTCTCCGCAAAGAATCAAAAACCAAAAAAGACATCAAGATCGATATGGGCGATGAGAGACCACCTCCACGCAATAACCCACCACCACCACCACCTCCGGAAAGACGCCCTATGCGGTCGTTCGCCGATCCGAATGTGGCGGCGGCAGGCATAGGCATTCAAGCGCCCGCGACTGGGGCGAATTACTTCGAGCTGAAGCCGAGCACCATCACGATGGTGCAACAGAACCAGTATGGAGGGACGCCGACAGAAGATCCTCATGCACATCTTCGTGCATTCGAGAGAATATGCGATACATTCAAGATTAATGGTATGAGCGAGGACGCGATTAAGCTGAGATTGTTCGAATTTTCACTAAAGGGCCGAGCCGAGACATGGACCGAGAGTATCCAGCCGGATTCAGTTACTACATGGGCACAGCTGAAGGCAGCGTTCCTTCAGAAATTCTTTCCTCCGAGCCGGACCGCCCAACTAATGGCCGAGATCACCCATTTCGCGCAATGGGATCAGGAAACCTTATATGAAGCTTGGGAGCGGTTCAAGGACATGATCAAGAAGTGTCCTCACCATGGGTTACACGGCTGGGTCATTATCCAGACCTTCTTTAGTGGCCCTCACCCGCAGTTTTAAAATGACATCACTACTACAGTGGGTGGAGCACTAATGGATAAGTCCTATGAAGAAGCGTGCGAACTGATCGAGAATTTGGCGGAACATAGTTTTTCCACCCCGAGATCAGCCGTAAGACGGGTGGCAAGTGTGCAAGAAATTAATGAGCTGAATGAACTGAAAGCTCAACTGGCCCTTATCACAAATCAGCTGAATAGAGGTATTCCGGAAGCACCCGAGCAAGTTCAGTATATGCAAAACCGGAACTATCAACCGAGAAACGATCCTTTCTCGAACACCTACAATGAGGGGTGGAAGAAGCATCCTAATCTTTCGTGGAGTCAACCCGGTCAACAACCAGGTAATCCTTCTAACTCTTTTAACTCTCCTAGTACTAATAATGCCTACCGTCCTCCAGGGTTTAACCAAAGGAACGAGGGACCATCGGTAGAGAAGAAGCCGGGACTCGAAGACATGATGATGAAGTTCATGTCTAAAATGGACAGAACAGTCGCGGGATTAGCCGGCACAGTTGGGGAATTAGCAAGCACAGTGAGCGCTGTCAAGGCGGCTACCGAGCAAAACACAACATCTATAAAGATCTTGGAGAGGCAAGTGGGGCAAATCTCTGAAGCTCTACAAAACCGACCTCCCGGAACCTTTCCCAGTCAAACCGAAAAGACTAACCGGGAAACATGCAATGCCATTTATCTGAGAAGCGGCAAGGATCTGAATGGAGAGCCAGTACGAGATCCGTCATCAAGGGAGACCGACCCGAAAGAGAAAGAGGTCGAGATCATTAAAGTGACTGAACTAGAATCTGATAAAGAATGTGCAATGAAGGAGAACTCGGAGGGTGAAGAGGGCAAGAAGTGTGAAGAGGCGAAGCCGAAGCAGCCACCGGTCAAGTCGGCGGCACCGAGCGTACCATATCCGAATAGACTGAAAGAGCATAATGATGATGTTAATTTCTCTAAGTTTATTGATGTATTTAAAAAGTTAACCATTAATATCCCTTTTGCAGATGCGTTGGCGCAAATTCCCTCTTACATGAAATTCATGAAAGAGATCTTATCCAAAAAGAGGGTGATCGATCACCAGGCCACCGTTGCACTCACTGAAGAGTGCAACGCGATTTTTCAGAATAAGCTTCCCCCGAAGCTTAAAGATCCAGAGAGTTTCTCTATCCCTATTCAGATTGGGGAGTTTACTTTTAATAAAGTTTTATGTGATTTAGGGGCAAGTATTAACTTGATGCCTCTTTCTATTTTCAGGAAACTCGGCCTGGGTGAGGTAAGCCCGACATACATGACGTTAAAGCTCGTCGATCGATCAATCAGATACCCATATGGAGTGATCGAGGACGTGTTGATCAAGGTCGGTAAGTTTTACTTTCCAGTCGACTTCGTAGTCATAGATATAGACGAAGACGAAGAGGTCCCGTTGATATTGGGACGATCCTTCCTAGCCACGAGTAGAGCCTTGATTGATGTGGAGGAAGGAGAGGTGACCTTTAGAGTCGGTGGCGAGAGGGTGACTTTCAAGATGTTCGAGAAGACGAGAGGTCGGAGTGAAGAGGCATCCGGATCTGGTCATGGAAGGCCAATTGCGAGAGAATCCGCGAAGAACCGCAAGTGTGGGCGGTTCGAGTCAGCGGATACGGAGCCAAGTTGAAAACCGCACAGTCGTGCCACGACTTTAAATAAGGCGCTGGGTGGGAGGCAACCCACCAAGGTTTGTTGTCTTTAGTAATTTTTATTTTGAGTGTGTTTTTATTTCCGAAAAAAACCATAAAAATCGAAAAATCGAAAAATCAAAAATAGCTGGAACAGAGACATACGCGGCTTATGCCGTGGTTTACATACCGCATGTCAAGCCGCGGGACTCTTCTGACTGTTTGTGAAACAGTAGGTTACGCGGTTTGCCACGCGACTTGCAAGTCGCGGGCTAAACCGCGGGAGTCCCTTGTGCCTTGTTTTGTTTTTCGTGCAGTTTTTATTCCTTTCTTGCTTTGTGTGTTTCATCTTCCTGCATTTTGTCTTGTGCTTTGATTTCCATTGTTTTGCATGTTCTCCCTATCTCCTCCGATTGATGCTCAACCTATCAAGAATCCTCCTTCATCCGGGCAAAACAGGTACGCTCTAAACTTTGCATAATAACGAGTGGTGTAAGATGTTTGTTCGTGTTAGTTAAACGAGATGCAACAAACCTAAGTTTCGCTTAGGTTTGGGGTGCCTCATCTTTCACATCTACACACTCAAATTTAAACCCTGTGCAAAGCTCGGTTTTACCGAGGTTTGGGGTTGGCTTTCATTTGGCAAACCTAGGCCACGGCCTAGGTTTGGGGTGACCATATTAGAAATTTTGGGTTTTCTTTTGATGTTATGTAATGCCTTGCCCATCCTTTTTATACCTATAATAACTGCACAATGATTCGAGTCGCATCACCTACGACTTTACTTGCACATTGGGGACAATGTGTGGGTAAGGTTTGGGGTTGCCCAATCGGGCCAAAGTTATGCACGTAGATTTCCTGCACTTCTGAGTGTCTAGATCATAATAGCTAAATTTTTTGTTTTGAATGATTGAGACCAACCATTGTGGGAAGAATCTTGTGATAGTGACGTGACCGTTAGGGAAGGACCGGGAAAGGACATGACTAGGGACATTAGTGGAGACCACCCGATAGTGAGTTTTGAGCCTAAAGACGTTTTTCATTTTGAGGGATTCATACACGTAAGTCATATACACTTTTTCGAATTCCTTGTCGTGAATGCAGAATGATCTCGCTACATTATTGCATTGAGTAGCAAAGACGAACATAGGGATATTAGGTAAGGGTATAGTAGACCATATCGTGTGGACCTTAAGATATGATTCCAGGCATTATGTGTTTTATTTTTAACCATTTTTAGCTATCGTTCCCTTTCATCCTTTTGTGTGTATCCATAGCCCTTTTGCATCCAAACACGCACCTTATTCGTTTCTAAACCCACCAGTACACCTTTAGCCATAAACCTTAGCCAACCCTTATCCGAAAGCGTGTAAATCAAAGGCAGTGATGAACTACGAAAGATAGAGCAGAAAAGAATAGAACAGGCCAGACATGAGAATAAAACGGGCCAATGTAACCCGAGAAATAGAAAAGATAGAAAAGAGGGCCAATGATGCCCCACTGAAAAAAAATAAATAAATAAATATAGTTAGTCAGATAGTCAGATAGTATTTATAGCAGCTGAATAAGAGAGTCAAAGAGACTCCAATAGTGACAAAGAGGGCCAAATGATAGAGGCTGAAGTAGAGAAGTTCGGAACTGCCAATGACTGACACGCCAAGGATCTTTGAACCATTTTACCCTTCGTTTCTCAGCCATAGCCCTAGCCCCATTACAACCCTTGTAAAGACCTGGATGATCTTTTGGAAGATGTGATTACGGTATACGACCCCCCTCATCGATATTCCCTGTCTTGCTACTTGACTCCTTTTGAGATCAAATTTCTGGATAATTGTGCGTCTTTCCTTAGAGTTGTCATGTAATAATTTGAGTATTCTTGTACATAACCTCCTTAAACATGACAACACGAGCGATAACCTAGGTTCGAGTGCAAAGAGAGTATCCCGTGAGGTAGGGTCGAGGCGAAATGTTTTCCCTAGTATGTTTGGACCTAGTCTAACCCGAACGTAATCGGAACAATCACGAGTTCAACTCCCAATGGAAGGTCACAGATCAAACGAAATAAGATGAGGAGAGAGTGAGATAGATATTCACGGGTATGGGAAATCACCGATGCACCACTTGGTACCGATTGGGAATTGGGCAGTTATTATTAGTATTATTTCACTTATGTGTGCTTTATTTCTATTTTATCGCTCATTTGCTTGGGGACAAGCAACGCTCGGTTTGGGGTTGTTGATAACGCCACTTTTTGGCGTTATTTTCAGTTGTCAAACCAACGAGATTGGCTTGTATTCAAGTAAAAAGGCGTGTATTTTACGGTTTATCTAGTGTTTGATACAGGTTATCTAAAAGGCGGCATTCCTCGGGAAAAGAAGTTAAAAAGAGCCCAAAACGAGTCCAAACGAAGTCTAACGGATGCCCAAAAGCAAAGCCCAAGACCCACGACCGAACCAGGACCCGATCCGCGAACCAGACGACGACCCACGCTGCAAAAATGATACGCGCGACTTACCACGCGACTTGCAAGTCGCGTGGCAAGTGGCGTAACCCACTGTTTCGCGAATTCCAGCTTTAAATCCGATTTTTAGGTCATTCATTCGATACGCAACTTTCACACGACGGCCAGGGGCGATTTTGGGGCGATTCCTGGAGACTTTTCGAAACTTTCGGAGTCACGATCGAGAGCCGATCAAGGAGACGTTCAACACGCGAAGTAGAGACGAGCACGAGAGAAGGGAGTTCATCATCTTACTGTTTACGATTGCATCTTTTACGCTTAATCATGTTTACATACACTTTCGCATCTATTTCTCTTGTGTTTGAACCCATCACCGACATGAACTAACCTGTTCATGTTGGGGGTTGGATTGAATTAGGTTTGTAAGCATGTGAACAGATGAGGAGTGATTTTTATCAGTTTTTTCCTTAAGTAATGAAGTATGCAATTTTGTGGTTAATGCTTGTGTGAATTTGGCCAATTTACATTCGATTTGTTTGTTAGTAATTAAGTTCGAGAGAATTGATTGCTACTCAGAATTAGGAATTGCATGCCTAAAGTCCGAAAGGTGATAGAGATATACCGAGTAAGCTTTAGTCTCAATTAAACCGTTAGGATGATATCGAGAGATAAAATCTAGCCAATTTAAACATAAATCATGTACTTAATGTGTTTTGGAATCCATGGGTGAGATCGAGAGATTAAACTTATCCTTTTCAAAATAAAATCCGTTGTTGTTCGAAAGAGAACGACGGTGATCTTAAAAGATTTGGGAATCATTAAGGGGATTAACTGGTAATTGTTTTGAGTCAGTTGTTTGCATGTGTAGAACCTGAGGATTTCCAACCCTCAACTTCTCTCTTTATCGAAGTTTCTAAGTCGTTTACTATTTCGTTGTGATTTCGTATTCGTTGCAATTAAGTAGTTTTAAATCAAACCAATCTCCCAAATTCGACAGTTCAATTAATAGTTCTTATAGAAATTGTGATACTTAGTTCCTAGTTCCCGTGGATTCGATACTCGTACTTACCGTATGTTATTACTTGATTTCGACACCGTACACTTGCGGTTAGATTTAGGGGGGGTGTAAACTCACCTATCAACTATCCATATGAATAAACCTAAGGAGTTCACATATTTCAACAAGGACTGGGGAATCGGATACGATAACCCGCGCTACCTAAAAAAGGGTATAGCCAAAAGACCTATATTGTATGATTTTGGTTGTCTTGGAATAGCCAAAGAGTATCCGGAATATGCAATTAAATGGACTGGTCCCCTTGAACCTGAAAAGGAAGAGGAAACTGAGGAATACAAGCGCACTCGCACATCCAAAATGCAACTTCCATTCTGTTATGGATCTTTAAATTATTCCTATCAGAAAAATAAGAAGTACCTCTCGAATGACTACTTCGATTGCTATAAGGTTGTAACGCCCAAGGATTCCTCCAAGAAGGATGAGGTCCAAGCAACCGAAACCAAGACTGAGACGAATGAGTTCAAACTCTATGTTCCCCCTCTCATCTTGGAAGCAAAGATAGTCGAGTTGGAGGAGTCACTCGAGAAAGAAAGGCCGAACTTTCAAAAGGAAAAGCAAGTGCTAATCAAAGAACTTGAAAATCTAAAATCGGTCAAAACCGAAACTGTGTCTGATGAAGGACAGGAAATCCTTCGGTGTGAAATCAATATGCTCACATCAAAGCTGGCTGCCTTGGCAACAGATGCGATGCAGGAGTATTCGAGAAATGGTCAGCTCCAAGAGCAGATTAACCAACTCCAATCTGAAAAGCAGATTTCACCCGATTCTTCCTCTAACTCATCGGACACGTCTTCGTGTAAAGCTTTCATAAGAAAAACCTCTTCAACACAAGACGATAAAGATTCTCAAGACGAGAGTGTTTTAAGGAATTTGAACTCTGATTTTTTCTTAGCTTCCGCACCAAACTCCCCAAAGCACACAAGCACTAAGTGTTCCTCACCTTCCTCGACCAATCCAAGTCCCGCAATTCCGGAAGTCAATTTTTCTGAATATATGAACTCCGAAAGCAATTCTGATGAAGAGTTTGAGTCGTTCCCTTTCGACAAACCTCTTCCGAGTCATACTGATTTTTTGTCACCAGTAGTCAATCGAACGGTCAATTTTCTTAAGGGTGATTGTTCTAATACAAAGCCCCCAGCTGTGATTAAGATTTCTAAATCTAAACCTGTTACTAAAAAATAATCACAGCCGAGGCAAAAGACCGAGAAATTGCCTGCCAAAGACTCTGCTTCCTCAAAAGCCACTGACCATGCATGTTGCCCATGTTGTTTCGGACAAAACCGGTCGCGCTAAACAAGAAAAACCAAAGTGGCTAGCCAAGGAATCTGTCGAGGTTGCTGCATCAAAGTCTTTCAATACTGTTTTTTACCCTAGATTGAACCAAAACGATTGTGCTTGGAATAATAGGAATGATTTTGTTAAAAGATATGTTCATTTTCCGGTGAAAACTTACTCCATTCAGTAATTGATTCAATTATCGCACGATTGTCTGTGTTGTTCTAGTTGTGGTTGGAATGACTTTGATGATGTTAATAATAATGATTGGTTTGGATCATATCACATATATAATCATACACCCAAACGCAAACCCCGTTAAAACAAAAAGAAACATCGTTTACAATGGGGTTCCCAATCAGCGGTTAAACCACAGCGAGATAGGAAACCCACTTCCAAACGGGTTACTCCTACTAAGGTTAAACCTACACCTAAGAGGCAACCTGTGTCAAAGCAAGTTCCTACGAAGGGTGTCAAACCTAACCCTCTGGGACCCAGGCAAATATGGGTACCCAAGGTCCGCTAAACTTGTTTTGCAGGACGGTCATGTGTGGTACTTAGACACTGGATGCTCCACACACATGACCGGAAGGAGGGAGCTACTCACGATCTACAATGAACAATATTGCGAAGACGTGAGGTTTGTCTATACCTGTGTTTTCACGAGCTGCTCATGTGTTTAGGGGGAACATGATCAGCTATCAGGTAAGTTCATTCTACTGTTGAGGGGGAGTGTCATACATATTTTTTTTACAACTGCCAGAAAAGTTTTGTAGTATGTGTCGGCATTCTCATGTGCACTTCAAATCACACATTGTGCACACTCTGAGGGGAAGCAACATCATAATGTTCATCACTTGAGGGGGAGCGTCACACTGTTTTCATAAAAGTCTAAATGTTTTTTTCTTTGTGTTGATGTCTCTCAAGTAAATCACACTCTCACTCTGAGGGGGAGCAAGTCAATCCCCATGTAAGTTTTGAGGGTGAGCAGGATAATATCCGTGCTAGGGTTGAGGGGGAGCAGAAAATCTTTCATTTTTTCGTCAAATTGAGGCTTTCCGAACACTTACCCGATAAGTAACCCACCGGATACCCCAACTATGCATATACCTGAAGCCCTACCTGTGATAGCATATAGACGAGAGTTAGGGAATCCCATGGTCCAGCCAGCGCCGGAGGGACCTTCCCCGGGACATAGAACATGTGAGACGGAGGGAATTCAGGTAGAAAGCGAACCAAGAAAGATTAAGCCGTAAAGATAAAGAGGCTTCTGAGCAACCCCACACCAGTGTCACCCGGGTAGCCACATCTGCTATCCCGTCTCATCCGTTGGGATGGGGTATTGAAGAAGCCGTCGTGGACCCAGCGGCGCAATTGCACAACCTCCTCATCCACTCATCCGTCTCTCAAAAGACGGGTGTTTCAATTTCTCACGGGGATCAAGCACAACTTCTACCGGTCTCTCAATCGGAGAGTACTGGTATTGAAATAAGAGACCAACAAACCCCGGTCTCGACTTCTTTCACTGTACAATTGAGTCTAGCGCCACTTGATATATTACATTCTTCGGCTAGGACACAAGATGAGATCCCACAATCGATGCTCTTCGTGACTCGATCGGAACTTCCGTAGGATCTCCGCCTTTAGGTGGAATCCGAGGATCGGAAGGAAAATCCTACCACGGCTATCCCTGCGCCAACCGTGAACGTAGGTGGCTCTGTCTCTGTGGTAGATGCTTCAACGGGCAATCTAAGTGATCCCGGAGTTACATTACCCGGCTATGTGTCACAAGGGTCCCTGGACAGCACCCTCAAGGCTGTCCGCGAGGCAATGGAGCAGCGCTTCACCACCGAGCTCGACAAAATTAAGAGCTTAATCAAAGGTAAAGAGAAGATTGTCGAAGCTGAAACCGCCCCTACACCTCCACCGGCTCCTGTTCAGCCTATCTATTCGGTGGACACCCTAAAGACGATGCTTCTAGCCCAACTGCTCCAACAATCAGAAACCGACGCCTCAACTGAAGTTGACCTGCTATCCGTTCTGAAATCACAGGTCACTGCTCCTTCGTCATCGATCACCACTCGGATGGATAACCTTGACTCGACTCTTAAGGACGTTCAACAAGCGCTTATAACGTTGTCCGAGAGAGGCGGTCTAAAGCGCAAGCACGATGGCCAGGATGATCCTGATCACCGTGAGGGGGAGAATAAAAGACAAAGACTAACCGAGACCGCCCTGATCCTCACTGAAACAACAAATCTGGTTCAATCGGAACCCTCAACTGCGGCAACTACAACCGAAACTGCACCCGAAGCCGAGTTGCCATTAGCCGAGATGGTAATTGACATGGATATTTCAGATGATGAAGAACCGACGGTTGAAAAGCCTGAGGGAAAGTCACATGAACTGGTTACTTTTGACACATCAGACAGTCCGATAGTGGATTTGATTGATCCAGATTGTGAGGCTAACCCGGAGACCGAAGATGCATGGTATGAAAAATTCGCTAGTGCCGCAAATCTCCAGGTTAATCTGGTCTTTCTAACTGATGAAGACGACAACGTAGACTACGACAAGTTTCTGCTCCAGAATTTGTTTGGTACTCCCGTTCACTCAGCTCAAGCCGCCGAAACTTCAACAAGACCCGAAACTACAACTGCCGATATTCCGACATCTCCTCAACATCAACCGACAGCTTCTAATCTTCCTCCTCCTCAACAGCAACAGATTCAATGATAGAAGATCCCGATATTTATTCCTCATCTGGAGGAATCTCTGAAGAACTTGTTCGCCCACAAGTTACGCCCAATCGAGCCTACCTTCTGCCTTGGTATTTACAGTTCCAACCCAGAATACCAACTCCGGTACATAAGCGCAATGAAGCGGTGTCTACCAGTTAGCCAAGTCCGAACCAAGCATAAGATCACCGAAGTGCTCAACATCAAGTCAGGCCGTATTATGAAAGTCGTTTATCCAGTTTTCACTGTCCGACGCGAAGACGGTAATGAATGGATATTCTCTGAAGCCGACTTCCAGCACCTCCGACCGTTCGACTTCTATGCTATTCTGAAAGACCTCCGTACAAGAACTATCCGACCGCTTCCTGTAACAAAAGCGCTCGAAGCTGTTCGTCGATTCCTAGTCCGTACCATCATGATGTCCTATCTCACGGACTTCCAGATGGCAATCGAGAACAAGGCAAAGAAGGTAAATCTGTTAAAGTCGAATCTGAAAGCACCTGAGTTGAAGATGTATCCGGAGAACGCTATGCTTCTGTAACCTGTATTTGGGATAGTCTACATCAACGAACAGAAAGAGAAAAGATTTCTGCGCTTCAGTCAGGTAGATAGATTCCATGACGGCACACTCTTCAAAGTCCAAGATGCTCTTCGAAAGATCATATCTCAGGAGTCCGAAACTCGAAGGCTTTCGTATGTTCCCAATCCGAATGAAACAACTGCTCGAAATGCCTTAGAAATGGTTGAAGAACGCATCGACTATCGTTGTGCTATCCGAATGTTCAAGGTACACTTTGCACTCCGTAAAAGATATGTCGCAAACTGGCGCCAACTCGAACTTCAATTCAAAGGGGGAGATTGTTAGGGTCAGTTTATGTTGAATTAAAGTTCAAGGGGCTATTTTTAATTGCTTAAATTGAGCCTAGTTAGTGAACGGGCCGTGGGCCTGTTAACCATGGGCCCGCCATATATAATGCTTTGTTAGCCTTAGAAAATAGGCTAGTTGTTCATTTGCTTTCATAATTCGTATTGTAAAACTCTCTCAAGTTGAAAGCTAAATTGGATGACCAGTTGAAATCATAACTATTGTCTTACATCTATTGATTTCATTATTGTTCGTTGCACGGATCTGGAACTATCATGATGTCTTCCGCATTTATTTTGGGAATAACAATTTATATTTGGGTTAAGTAACACCCGACCTTATTTAGTCTTGATGTATTACGTAAGTTATTGAATGTTGGAGTTAATTATATGTTTAAAGTTGAGGTATTTCCAAGGATGGTTTTGTGCCAAAACTTTCAGATGGCTGATTGAGGGGTCCGGTCGAGTCATAACCTGTATTATAAAGTATTATGTCATTTGTAATATGTATTAAGTACATATAAATGATGATGAATAAAAGTTCATATGTATACTTACATAGTTCTCAAACCAAGCATCAAAGAGGTCACCTCTACGTTTGTCGAGTCCCACTTCATCAATATACGGCTCCGAAAGTCTAATCCAATCATTGAACATGATGATAAAAAAAAGACTTCTTTACAGTTAAGCAAGATATATGTGTAAGCCTTGTGCATATCTTCATCATCCAGCTGACAATGTCTTTCGGCCTTATCATATAATGAACGACACGGGGTTTTAAATATGCTTAAGCGCTGGTCGGAAGACTCACATTCGGGGGCAAAGTTCTGAGGCTCACGGTTTAGACGTGTCTCCACAGTTTGTTCAAAATACAGCCCACAATAGTTAGATAGTCCGTTCACCAAATATGCCTCCACAATCTACCCTTCTACCCGTGCTCTATTTCTCACTGGCTTTTCAAGGATCCAACACGTCTCTCGTAGGGATACATCCATATGTATTGAACCGGACCCCCAACTAGTGCCTCATCCACCAAATGTACCACAAGGTGATCCATGGAATCAAAGAACCCCGGTGGAAGACTCTTTCCAACTTACAGATCATTTCAACTATACTTGTCTTCCACTGAGTCAAGTCCTCAACGTGTAACACCTTCGAGCATATTGCACGAAAGAATGTGCATAACTCAATGATAGCATCCCATATATTGGTCGGTACCATCCCATTAATGGCAATAGGGAGAAGTCTTTGCATGAACGCTTGACAATCATGACTCTTGAAGGCATAGAAACTACCCTCCTTAAGGTTTACTAATGACTTTATGTTGGAAGCATAGCCGTCATGGAAATTTCAACGTCTTCAACCATTCACCCACTTTTATTACTTGCTCATTTTTTAGGTGTATGAAGCTTTCGGTTTAAATATTCTATTTTGTTCCTCCTTGATATGCAACTCCGGTTGATTGCAGTATTCTTGTATGTCTTTCCTTGCTTTGATGTTGTCCTTTGATTTTGGTGTGTCCGTAATCGTTTGAAACAAATTATCAAACACATTCTTCTCAATGTGCATTACATCCCGGATGTGTCGTATCAACAAAGTGCGCCAATACGATAGCTCCCAGAAAATGCTCCGCTTTACCCAATTGTGTGTTACCCCAAAACCCACATGATATATATAGTACCTTGGCCCGAGTGGGACACCATCATAAACCGTAGGAAGGCTACACACTTGATTCCATATTTGTTGACCAGTTGGCACCAAGGGTGGATCAGCTAGTTCGGTATGTCACTTACGAAAGTGCTTCCTGTCACGTCTGAACGCGTGTCTCTGTGGTAGAAACTTGCGGTGACAGTCAAACCAACACGACTTCCCTCCGCTTCGTAACTAGAACGCACATGCATTGCCCAAGAAATATGGACAAGCCAACTTGCCATGCGTGCTCCAACCAGAAAGCATGGCATAAGCAGGGAAGTCACTAACCGTCCACCACAGTACCACCCTCATTGTAAAAAATTTCCTATGAAAAGCATCATAAGTATGGACACCCTCCAAGAATAACGTCTTCAACTCATCGATCAAGGGCCGAAGAAATACATCCAAGTTCTGTTCGAGACTCTTCTTGCCGGGAATCAGCAAAGCGAGGTGGACGTAGGACTCCTTGATGCACATCCAAGGCGTAGATTATAGTTTGTAAGAAAGACGGCCCATAGTGAATACGGATTTGAGTTCGAGTTATTGGGGTTGAAACCATCTGTACATAAGCCCAGACGAACATCCCCGATCTCTTGAGAAAAATCGGGATGTAGCCTGTCGAAATGTTTCCAAGCCTCCCCATCACTCGGATGCACCATCTTTCCCGATTGAGTCTGATGTTGACGGTGCCAAGTCATCGCTTTTGCTGTTTTCTTACACAAATACATTCGTTGTAATCTTTCTGTTACAGGCAAATACGTCAACACCAACTAAGGCATCTAATTTTTTCGGCCAGTTATCTTGTAGCGAGGCTCCCCACACACTTGACAAGTGTCATAATCGACATATTCCTTATAGAATAGCATGTAATGGTTTTTGCAAACATGGATCTTCTCTTTGGGAAGATTATGTTGTTTGAACAACTTCTTTGTCTCGTAAAAACTACCAACCGATTGTTCATCGTCAGTTAGAATTTCTTTTACCATAGCAATGTTATGATTGTAGGTTGACTCTGGTACATTGCAATCTGCCTTCTAGTTCAAAAACACTGATGTTGCATGTAACTTTAAAATCTCTCATCCCTCCCACAATGGCTGGTCCGCAGCTTCTAACATCTCATAGACCTGTCGTGCATTGGGATTCGGCTCTTTCTCCTCCCACGTACTTGATGTACCAAGAATATTTTGGTCCATCCCCATTTGTTGAACACCGTCAAACTCGTTATTATATTCGTCTACTATTGTCTGTTGTGCTTGTTGAACCGAGGATTCTATTTCGCCGTATGCATACCAGTGAGTATAAGAAAGTATGAATCATGTTTTTAATAAGTCTAAATGAACCGCCTCTCTAGTTGTATACTTAAGAAGATTACATTTCTTACAAGGACATCTTATAAATAATACTACCCCCTCATTTGTGCCCCTCAGTAGAATAGATTGCTCATTGGTGCAAGCAAAATCCAAAAATCGTTCTACTTCAACACTGAAGACATGATTAATTTCACCACTCTTATTTACTCGTTTATACGTCCATCCTATATCCGTATTAGTCGACATAGCTATAAATCCAATATAAATTGTAGTTAGGTAGACATTCATACATTCCATATATATCCATATTCAACACTATGTCACACGCCATATTTATCCATATTCAACACTATATTTATACCTCCATATCTATAAATATCTAAACATATTCTATATTTATCCATATTCAACACTATACATATTTATCCTTATATCTACACATATGCATAAACTTACAACCCAACATAACCCATTAGAGCTAATAGTACACATACTCATAAACTTACATCCCAACATAACCCATTAAAGCTCATTCTACACATTTGCATAAACTTACAACCCAACATAAAGGTCTTCCACATATAAAGACTCACATATTTGCAATTGGTATGACTAACGAATAAAAATAATCAAATGTGGAATAAAAATTTTATTTTTGATTAATAAAAATAATCAAATGTGACAAACATACATACATAAATATATATATACACACACACACAGATATATATATATATATATATATATATATATACACATATATATGCATACTACACACATACATAAATTATTTTGCAATAATCACCATCATATATATATAGGGGGTCATTCAAAGGAGAACTGGGTTATCTGTGGTAACCGTGAGATCTAATCTTGACCACAAATCAGATAATAAATTAGGAAATCATTAATTTTGGCTATTCTGATTAAAATTTTAATGAAAGGGTATTATAGGTATTTTAGAAATATCTTCTCTCCTCTCTCCTCTTTCCCCTCTCCGACGAACATTTTTCCGACGAACATTATTCCAGCGAATACATGATGCACACTGTGATACACTTTGTAAACATCGAAAATACGTGATACGAAGTGTGATACCCTTTTGTAAACATCGAAAATAACGAAAATATATAAGAAATGTTGTGATATCCTCGTAAAACAACGAAGATACACTGTGATACACTTTGTAAACAACGAAGATACTATGTGATACACTTTGTAAAGAACGAAATAATTCTAAACTTTAAGAAAGAAACTTACTGTGATACATTGTGATAACCCAGATCAGCCCCAAAAAATCGAATAAACATATACAAGATGCACTGTGATACCCACTATGATACCTAAAAGCTAAAATCAAAATCAAACCCACAACCCAAAAAAACATTGGCCGAAGATGTTTACCGGAACCATCGAGATCTGGAATCATTTTGGCAAATCAATTGAGGGAGAAAGGAATGGCACCAAAGAAAACCGAAAACCATGTGACGGTTGATTGGTAGTGAGATCGAGAGAGGAGAAAACCATGTGAAGGCTTCAGTTTTTTGTACATGAGTGTTTGTGGAAGTTTGACGGCAATGGTGATGGTTGCTCGGGAATTCGATATAGAAGGAAAAAAGCACGTAGGAGTGGTGCCTTGTATACAGTGATGTTCTTCAGAGTTCGAGGGCGGCAACAATGGTTGAGTGGAAGAGAGAGAGAGAGACAGAGAGTTTAAATTTTGGAATACATTGAAAAAATATATATTATTGTTAATATTGGTGACGGATTGTTAGAAAAATCTCATAAAGAATTTGTGATTATTACTTTCCAATTATAATGGATAATGAGTTGTCAAAAACACCAAATAACTAATTAGCCCTTTTATATTTAACTAAAAAATAAAGTTAATTAAATTAAATGAGTGGTTAATTGTAACACCTTCGAATTAAGAAAGAGCAACTAAATAAAATTTTCAATAACACAATCAAAAGAATAGAATTTCTTCCTATAAGCCAATGCGGGAAATACCTCAAATTAAAATCTATGGTTAACCTCAAACAAATTATAACCCAAGTCTTATTACAAAGACTAAATCCACGGCGGTTGTTACTTAACTCAAGTACAAATTGCTAATTCCCAAAAATGAATGCGGAAAACTTCACTTAATCAATTCACTTCCCGAGCACACTACTAGCACTCGACCCTTCGCAGTATCACTAGAACTACTCCCAACCTGAACCTGTTGCACATGCCGACAAATAAAAAGGTTAGGCTAACGCCTAGTGAGTTCAAGAGTTTACAACATGATTTAAATAATTTGTTGAATGAAAGATTGCATCTAAAATCATGATTTCCAAAAGAGTTTAGGATAAGGATGTAAACGACTCATTTTCCGACGCACACGAAATCTATGAGGAAAGTTCCCAAAATGTACATAGCGTTTTTGCAAAATTAATTCCAATCCAAACTCACTCAAAACGTGAATAAATCTATATTATGCAAAACCTTCAAATACGGATGATGACATAATACTTAATCCATAAATCACAAAAGAACAATCCATATAAGTATAATACTTCACCGAAAACGTGATACGAAACCCAATACTCACATAAGCATAAAATGGAATGAAGTCCAAATACCAAAAATATGGAAGTGACATGCTTCATTCAAACTTTAATATACATGAAGGGAATTCCAATATTAAAGTCGTCAATTGCAGTCAATCACACAAGACCAACGATAATAAAGCAAGGGCATTATAATATCCTAAAATACTATGGCCGACAAAGGGGGAGACCTGTATCCATTGAGAGTGGAGGAACACAAAGTATGCCACTCATACAACGTTAATCGTATGACACTTCATGACATGAAAGCCCAAGTGTCCCTACGACTCCTTTCAAGACACACCCAAAGAGACAGCTGACCTTAGCGGATATTACCATGAATACCACCAAAGGCTCGACACAAGCGGGGTTACAACCATGACATTGCCCCGATATGGCGAAGGTCATAAACGCCCATCAATCATGATAGCTCAACCGGACTCAGCCCTCCTAGCGTACCCTTAAAAGGTAAAGGTCATAAAACATGGGCCCGGTCAAATCCTGCAACACCCAGTAGACCATCAAATAAAGACTGACTTACGTGCCTATGGATCTAATGCAACACAGTCTAAAATTACATGCCTCCACGTGAATGAATAAAGCACTTGAGCATGTAAATAACAATAATATGCAATAAGATGCAATATGTTGCAATAAATGCAAACCATAAATAGGACTCTACATAGAGCCATCAAAATCGGACAAGATGTCCCCAAAGACTCCTTTCAAGTCAAACCGAGCAAAGTACTCAAAACCCATTAGACCAATAAATAACGATCCTCATACTATAAAAATGCATTTAAACATCACTTAGGTAAACATATACCTCAAAGTCATTATTAACCCAAAACTCGTCACAGATTAGGACAATTGATTTCTCAAATGGACTCATACTCTCATAATTCCTAAAATGACTCATGAAACGAAAATGTGAATTTTTCCCAAGTGGTTTATAAAATCAATCACACCAACATGCTTAAACCATTGAATAAACTTCATTTGAGCAATAAATCATTTATGGACATATTTATGATTTCTACTCATCAAAATATCCGAAAATCCCAAATATGGGTGTTTTACAAAGTTTATAAAGTTAAACACTTCAAAATGTCAAACTCACCAAATAACTCAACAATGGATAATTTTAAGTAACACACACAAATACTTGGAAAATAACTATTTTGGCATGTACAACGTTTTCACAAACCAACTTGAACTCACCTTGCTAGATTTAGGCTAAATCTAGATTTTCCCCAAACTTGAGCTTCTTTGAAGAAACTTGAATCCTCAAGCCACATCTTCCAAAAACCTAGATCCCTAAGTTTCCAACCGTAAATATTCACATACAATCATAAAGAATCATTCCCAAAACATTTTTTTACATCAAGATCTCAACTTATACCAAAACCCTAATTTCCATAGATGAAGATAAGAGAATATTACCTTAACCACAATTTGAATCCACGAACCAGAGCACCTCTAGATCACCAACAAAACATCACAAGCTCCAACTCTTCAAAATGGACAAAAGGTTGGATGAAACCCTAGAAAGCATTGGGGGAAGAAGATGAAGTGAAATGGTTTCAAGATTTGTTAGTTTTCCTAAAACATGGTAGATGAAGAATTCACTTGCAAATCTTGAATCTTGTGGCTAAATGGCTCAAAATCGAATTTGGGGCTTAGGGATTTCGGGTTGGGAGAGAAAGGGATGAAGGGGAGAAGTGAGAAATGAAAAATGGGGATGAAAGGGTGAAAATTGCGTTTTTATGCTCCAGGTGCCCGATGGCTAAAGTGACGTGCGAGAGTGACACAAGTGTCACTTTTGCTGGGCACTCTTGCCGTGGTCCCATGGCTCTCAGTACAAAATTGGCGAGAGTGACATGCGAGAGTGACACAAGGGTCACTTTCGCTGGTCACTTTAGCCGAGGTCGTACCGAAAGTTATTTTGGCCATAACTTCTTCGTTTTTGCTTCATTTTCGCTCCGGAAAGGACCGTTGGGTTCGTATTTGAATTCCACATCCAACAAGACCATAAAATCTAGGATTTAACCCAAAATCCTATTTTTCATATTTATCTTAGAAGATCGATTTCTACACTGATTCGAAATTGTACTTATCCTAAAATTACAGGTTTTACAATCCTCCCAACCTTAGGATGATTTCGTCCTCTAAATCTAGCTCCCAAATACCTAAAGGTTATCGAACTCAACACTTTCCATGTCCTTCAGTTTCCTACTGAAATTTGAATCTTTTCTCGCTAGAACTGCCATGACAACTTCAGGCCGATACTCACAATCAATATCCTTTTAGATACACTACACTTATGCCCGAGTGAACGCTTAATTTACTAGGGTAGCCTCTAGCCGAATGACTCCGGTCATCTCAACCTTGGGTGATCCATACTTCCGGAACGTCCGATCTCGACTGCTAATCAGTCCAGATCTACATGCTTTAAAATTTCTTCTCCAACCAATCCGAGGTTTGATTACCACCGAAACCAACAAAATATCCAAACCCAACCGTCCCGCTGCTGAATTGACATTTGACCCTAACAAGCACTAATAGACCCCAAAACATGCAGTCGTCCCTGAGTCAACGATTATACAACTCCAAGAATACATCCCATTACCAATCATCCAATCTGCAAATTCTTTTACCATTCAAGGAATGTCGTCCTACTAAGTCCACTTATCACAATTTGAACTTCTTAAAATCACTACAAGCGATACGATTGTCCACTAAGATTGGACTACAACACTCTAAATACACTGATGGTTCATGGCCTCAAAATCCAAGGTTGACACCTAAACCATACCACCAAGATTCAAACCACTGCAATACTCCACATACGAGTTTCATTCGTCAAACATCCCAACAAAACCAAGGTTATCTACATGCTGTCTAAAGGGTCCTACACGTCATTTACGCAAAAACTGACAAACCCAAAATAAGCATGTTGAAGAGAACGGTTACCACCAACATTAATAGAAGATACCGCGAGTCTAACCTTCCAGTTACAAAAGTGCACCGACTCTACAAACGATACTAGTCGGCCTGCGGTACCATCACGCGTTGGAATACCCTGTTAGGGTCAATTTATGTTGAATAGAAGTTCAAGGGGCTGTTTGTAATTCTTTAATTTGAGCCTAGTTAGTGAACGGGACGTGGGCTTGTTAACCACGGGCCCGCCATAAATAATGTTTTGTTTTAGTCATTGTTTAGGCTAGTTGTTCATTTTAACTTTCCAAAGCTTATTGTAATTTTCTCTCAATATTGAAAGTAAAGTGGATGACCAGTTGAAATCATATCGTGTGTTATTATATATTGAATTCTTATTGTTCGTTGCACGGATCTGGAACTCACAATTAGTATCAGAGCAGACGGACAAATCGATACAAAGTGCTCTATTCGAATTCTGGTAAGTTTTTTGTGAGTCTCAGATCCGTGCAACGAACAATAATGAAATCAATAGATGAAAAACAATGGTTATGATTTCAACTGGTCATCCAATTTAGCTTTCAACTTGAGAGAGTTTTACAAAACCAATTATGAAAGCAAAAAGACAACTAGCCTAAACAATGGCTAAAACAAACATTATATGTGGTGGGCCCGTGGTTAACAAGCCCACGGTCCGTTCACTAACAAGGCTTAATTTAAACAATTACAAATAGCCCCTTGAACTTCTATACAACCAAGTATTGTCGTAACAATCTCCCCTTTGTATTGAAGTTCGAGTTCACGCCAGTTATGAACATATCTTTTACGGAGCGTAAAGTGTACCTCGAACCATCTGATAGCACGGCGATAGTCGATGCGTTCTTCAACCATTTCCAAGGCCTTCCGAGCAGTTATTTCATTCGAATTAGGAACATAAGAATACCTTGGATTTTCTGATTCATATTTGATGATGTTTCGAAGAGCATCTTGAACTTTGAAGAGCGTGCCGTCGCATAATCTGTCTACCTGACTGAAGCGCATAAATCTCTTTTCTTTCTGTTCGTTGATGTAGACAATCCCAAATTCTGGTTCCAGAAGCAGTGCGTTCTCAGGATACATCTTCAGTTCGGGCGCTTTCAGATTTGGTTTTAACAGGTTTACCTTCTTAGCTCTGTTCTCGATTGGCATTTGGAAGTCTGTGAGATAAGACATCATGATGGTACGGACAAGGAATCGACGAACAACTTCGAGCACTTTAGTAACTTGAAGCGGTCGGATAGTTCTTGTACGGAGGTCTTTCAGTATTACCAGGAAGTCGAATGGTTGGAGGTGCTGGAAGTCGGCTTCAGAAAATATCCATTCATTTCCGTCTTCGCGTCGGAAGATGAATACTGGATAATTGATTTTCAAAATTCGTCCTGATTGGATTTTGAGAACTTCGGTGATCTTATGCTTGGTTCGGACTTGGCTAACTGGCAGACACCACTTCATTGTGTTTATGTATTGGCTTTGGTATTATGGGTTTGAGCTGTAAATACCAATGCAGAAAGTCGGCTCGATTGGGCGTAACCAGTAGACAAATAACCTTTTTAGAGTTTCCTCCAGGTGAGGAATAAATATTGTGATCTTCTCCCAACGGATTTGTTGTTGTTGAGGAGGAGGAAGATCAGAAGCTGTCGGCTGTTGTTGAGGAGATGTCGGAATATCAGCAGTTGTAGATTCGGGCCTTGCAAGAGTTTTGGTGGCTTGAGCTGAGTGAACGGGAGTACCATACATATTTTGGAGTAGAAACTGGTCGTAGTCTACGTTGTCGTCTTCATAAGTAGGGAAGATCAGGTTTACCTGGAGATTTGCGGCACTGACGGATTTTTCATACCATGCATCTTCGGTCTCCGGGTTGATCTCGCAGTATGGGTCAATCAAATCCAGTATCGGGCTATCTGATGAGTCGTCTGTGACCAATTTATGAGTTGTTCCCTCAGGCTTTTCAACCGTCGGGTCTTCATCATCGGACCATATCAATTACCATCTCGACTAAAGGCTACTCGTCTTTGGGTGCAGCTTCGGTTGTAGTTGCCGCAGTTGAGGGTTCCTGTTGAACCACAGTAGCTTCAGGAATGATTGGGACGGACTCAGTTAAACTTTGTCTCTTGTTCTCCCCCTCACGGTGATCAGGGTCATCCTGGTCATCGTGCCTTCTATTGAGTCCGCCAGCTTGAATCTTGCAAGTTTCTTCGACAGAGGCGACTCTCTCGGAAAGCGTTGTGAGCGCTTGTTGAACGTCCTTGAGAGTCATGTCAATCTGGTCCAATCTAGTAGTAATGGATGACGAAGGAGCATTGACCTGTGATTTCAGAACGGAGATCAGGTCTGCTTCGGTAGAGGCGTCGGTTTTGAATTGCTGGAGAAGCTGAGCTAGAAGCATGGTTTTCAGGGTATCCACCGAAAGATTTGGCTGAACGGGAGCCGGTGGTGGTGTCGGTGCAGTTTCAGGTTCGACCATCTTCTCTTTACCTTTGATCAGAGTCTTCAGTTTGTCGAGCTCATTGGTAAAGCGTTGTTCCATAGCCTCGTGGACGGCCTTTAGGGCGCCGTCCAGATATCCCTTTGACACAGAGTCGGTGGAAATAACGACGGGATCACTTAGATTACCCGTTGGGGCATCTACCTTAGAGGTAGAGTCACCTACGTTCACATTTGGCATTTTGGTAGCTGTGGTAGGATTTCCCTCTGATCCCCGCGTTCCGCTTAAATGCGGAGACACTACGGAGGTTCCGATCGGGTCACCAAGAGCACCAATGTTCGTTTCCTCATCTTGTGTCCTAGCCGAAGAAGTATTATTAGATTTTCCCCAAACTTGAGCTTCTTTGAAGAAACTTGAATCCTCAAGCCACATCTTCCAAAAACCTAGATCCCTAAGTTTCCAACCGTAAATATTCACATACAATCATAAAGAATCATTCCCAAAACATTTTTTTACATCAAGATCTCAACTTATACCAAAACCCTAATTTCCATAGATGAAGATAAGAGAATATTACCTTAACCACAATTTGAATCCACGAACCAAAGCACCTCTAGATCACCAACAAAACATCACAAGCTCCAACTCTTCAAAATGGACAAAAGGTTGGATGAAACCCTAGAAAGCATTGGGGGAAGAAGATGAAGTGAAATGGTTTCAAGATTTGTTAGTTTTCCTAAAACATGGTAGATGAAGAATTCACTTGCAAATCTTGAATCTTGTGGCTAAATGGCTCAAAATCGAATTTGGGGCTTAGGGATTTCGGGTTGGGAGAGAAAGGGATGAAGGGGAGAAGTGGGAAATGAAAAATGGGGATGAAAGGGTGAAAATTGCGTTTTTATGCTCCAGGTGCCCGATGGCTAAAGTGACGTGCGAGAGTGACACAAGTGTCACTTTTGCTGGGCACTCTTGCCGTGGTCCCATGGCTCTCAGTACAAAATTGGCGAGAGTGACATGCGAGAGTGACACAAGGGTCACTTTCGCTGGTCACTTTAGCCGAGGTCGTACCGAAAGTTATTTTGGCCATAACTTCTTCGTTTTTGCTTCATTTTCGCTCCGGAAAGGACCGTTGGGTTCGTATTTGAATTCCACATCCAACAAGACCATAAAATCTAGGATTTAACCCAAAATCCTATTTTTCATATTTATCTTAGAAGATCGATTTCTACACTGATTCGAAATTGTACTTATCCTAAAATTACAGGTTTTACAATCCTCCCAACCTTAGGATGATTTCGTCCTCTAAATCTAGCTCCCAAATACCTAAAGGTTATCGAACTCAACACTTTCCATGTCCTTCAGTTTCCTACTGAAATTTGAATCTTTTCTCGCTAGAACTGCCATGACAACTTCAGGCCGATACTCACAATCAATATCCTTTTAGATACACTACACTTATGCCCGAGTGAACGCTTAATTTACTAGGGTAGCCTCTAGCCGAATGACTCCGGTCATCTCCTAACCTTGGGTGATCCATACTTCCGGAACGTCCGATCTCGACTGCTAATCAGTCCAGATCTACATGCTTTAAAATTTCTTCTCCAACCAATCCGAGGTTTGATTACCACCGAAACCAACAAAATATCCAAACCCAACCGTCCCGCTGCTGAATTGACATTTGACCCTAACAAGCACTAATAGACCCCAAAACATGCAGTCGTCCCTGAGTCAACGATTATACAACTCCAAGAATACATCCCATTACCAATTATCCAATCTGCAAATTCTTTTACCATTCAAGGAAAGTCGTCCTACTAAGTCCACTTATCACAATTTGAACTTCTTAAAATCACTACAAGCGATACGATTGTCCACTAAGATTGGACTACAACACTCTAAATACACTGATGGTTCATGGCCTCAAAATCCAAGGTTGACACCTAAACCATACCACCAAGATTCAAACCACTGCAATACTCCACATACGAGTTTCATTCGTCAAACATCCCAACAAAACCAAGGTTATCTACATGCTGTCTAAAGGGTCCTACACGTCATTTACGCAAAAACTGACAAACCCAAAATAAGCATGTTGAAGAGAACGGTTACCACCAACATTAATAGAAGATACCGCGAGTCTAACCTTCCAGTTACAAAAGTGCACCGACTCTACAAACGATACTAGTCGGCCTGCGGTACCATCACGCGTTGGAATACCCTGTTAGGGTCAATTTATGTTGAATAGAAGTTCAAGGGGCTGTTTGTAATTCTTTAATTTGAGCCTAGTTAGTGAACGGGACGTGGGCTTGTTAACCACGGGCCCGCCATAAATAATGTTTTGTTTTAGTCATTGTTTAGGCTAGTTGTTCATTTTAACTTTCCAAAGCTTATTGTAATTTTCTCTCAATATTGAAAGTAAAGTGGATGACCAGTTGAAATCATATCGTGTGTTATTATATATTGAATTCTTATTGTTCGTTGCACGGATCTGGAACTCACAATTAGTATCAGAGCAGACGGACAAATCGATACAAAGTGCTCTATTCGAATTCTGGTAAGTTTTTTGTGAGTCTCAGATCCGTGCAACGAACAATAATGAAATCAATAGATGAAAAACAATGGTTATGATTTCAACTGGTCATCCAATTTAGCTTTCAACTTGAGAGAGTTTTACAAAACCAATTATGAAAGCAAAAAGACAACTAGCCTAAACAATGGCTAAAACAAACATTATATGTGGTGGGCCCGTGGTTAACAAGCCCACGGTCCGTTCACTAACAAGGCTTAATTTAAACAATTACAAATAGCCCCTTGAACTTCTATACAACCAAGTATTGTCGTAACAATCTCCCCTTTGTATTGAAGTTCGAGTTCACGCCAGTTATGAACATATCTTTTACGGAGCGTAAAGTGTACCTCGAACCATCTGATAGCACGGCGATAGTCGATGCGTTCTTCAACCATTTCCAAGGCCTTCCGAGCAGTTATTTCATTCGAATTAGGAACATAAGAATACCTTGGATTTTCTGATTCATATTTGATGATGTTTCGAAGAGCATCTTGAACTTTGAAGAGCGTGCCGTCGCATAATCTGTCTACCTGACTGAAGCGCATAAATCTCTTTTCTTTCTGTTCGTTGATGTAGACAATCCCAAATTCTGGTTCCAGAAGCAGTGCGTTCTCAGGATACATCTTCAGTTCGGGCGCTTTCAGATTCGGTTTTAACAGGTTTACCTTCTTAGCTCTGTTCTCGATTGGCATTTGGAAGTCTGTGAGATAAGACATCATGATGGTACGGACAAGGAATCGACGAACAACTTCGAGCACTTTAGTAACTTGAAGCGGTCGGATAGTTCTTGTACGGAGGTCTTTCATTATTACCAGGAAGTCGAATGGTTGGAGGTGCTGGAAGTCGGCTTCAGAAAATATCCATTCATTTCCGTCTTCGCGTCGGAAGATGAATACTGGATAATTGATTTTCAAAATTCGTCCTGATTGGATTTTGAGAACTTCGGTGATCTTATGCTTGGTTCGGACTTGGCTAACTGGCAGCCACCACTTCATTGTGTTTATGTATTGGCTTTGGTATTATGGGTTTGAGCTGTAAATACCAATGCAGAAAGTCGGCTCGATTGGGCGTAACCAGTAGACAAATAACCTTTTTAGAGTTTCCTCCAGGTGAGGAATAAATATTGTGATCTTCTCCCAATGGATTTGTTGTTGTTGAGGAGGAGGAAGATCAGAAGCTGTCGGCTGTTGTTGAGGAGATGTCGGAATATCGGCAGTTGTAGATTCGGGCCTTGCAAGAGTTTTGGTGGCTTGAGCTGAGTGAACGGGAGTACCATACATATTTTGGAGTAGAAACTGGTCGTAGTCTACGTTGTCGTCTTCATAAGTAGGGAAGATCAGGTTTACCTGGAGATTTACGGCACTGACGGATTTTTCATACCATGCATCTTCGGTCTCCGGGTTGATCTCGCAGTATGGGTCAATCAAATCCAGTATCGGGCTATCTGATGAGTCGTCTGTGACCAATTTATGAGTTGTTCCCTCAGGCTTTTCAACCGTCGGGTCTTCATCATCGGACCATATCAATTACCATCTCGACTAAAGGCTACTCGTCTTTGGGTGCAGCTTCGGTTGTAGTTGCCGCAGTTGAGGGTTCCTGTTGAACCACAGTAGCTTCAGGAATGATTGGGACGGACTCAGTTAAACTTTGTCTCTTGTTCTCCCCCTCACGGTGATCAGGGTCATCCTGGTCATCGTGCCTTCTATTGAGTCCGCCAGCTTGAATCTTGCAAGTTTCTTCGACAGAGGCGACTCTCTCGGAAAGCGTTGTGAGCGCTTGTTGAACGTCCTTGAGAGTCATGTCAATCTGGTCCAATCTAGTAGTAATGGATGACGAAGGAGCATTGACCTGTGATTTCAGAACGGAGATCAGGTCTGCTTCGGTAGAGGCGTCGGTTTTGAATTGCTGGAGAAGCTGAGCTAGAAGCATGGTTTTCAGGGTATCCACCGAAAGATTTGGCTGAACGGGAGCCGGTGGTGGTGTCGGTGCAGTTTCAGGTTCGACCATCTTCTCTTTACCTTTGATCAGAGTCTTCAGTTTGTCGAGCTCATTGGTAAAGCGTTGTTCCATAGCCTCGTGGACGGCCTTTAGGGCGCCGTCCAGATATCCCTTTGACACAGAGTCGGTGGAAATAACGACGGGATCACTTAGATTACCCGTTGGGGCATCTACCTTAGAGGTAGAGTCACCTACGTTCACATTTGGCATTTTGGTAGCTGTGGTAGGATTTCCCTCTGATCCTCGCGTTCCGCTTAAATGCGGAGACACTACGGAGGTTCCGATCGGGTCACCAAGAGCACCAATGTTCGTTTCCTCATCTTGTGTCCTAGCCGAAGAAGTATTATTAGCAAGTGGCTCTAGACTCAATAGTGCATCCAAAGAAGTCTAGACCGGGGGAGGCTGGTCTCTTGTTTCAATACCAGTACTCTGCGATTGAGAGACCGGTTGAAGTTGTGCTTTATCCCCGTGAGAAGTTGAAACACCCGTCTTTTGAGAGACGGGTGAGTGGCTGGGGAGGTTGTGCAATTGCGCCGCTGGGTCCACGGCGGCTTCTTCAATACCCCGTCCCAACGGATGAGACGGGATAGCAGATGTAGCTACCCGGGTGACACTGGTTTGGGGTCGCTCAGAAGCCTCTTTATCTTCATGGCTTATTCTTTCTTGGTTCGCTTTCAACCGTAATTCCCTCCTTCTCACTTGTTCTAAATCTTCAACTAAGTCTCCCTCAGGTCTCCTTGTAACTCTCGTATCAGGCTGGGTAGTAGGGATCAGAGGTGGTGTCGGTGAGTCGGATGGGATGCCTTCAGTAAAGTCTGGGTTTGGTCCGATACGGGTAGGGATAAGTGTTGCCCGTATGGTACGATCCGTATCGGATTCGGTGGAGTCGGATTCCACGTTTGCAACGTGTCGGGTAGGTGAAGGTGGGTTAGATAAATAGGGCTCGGAGTCATGATGGAGCATGGATCTAGATGATGTTCCGGCTTGGGAAGAACTGGTACGCGTATCCAGTGCACTGCCCGCTCCGATTCCCCTCGCATGAATTCTCAACACACCCCGCCCGAGAGCCCCTGCTGCCCGGGCCCTGCCTCCTCTGGTCCTAGGACCCTCACGTCCCTCGGTTCTATGTCCTTGGGGAGGTCCCTCTGGCGTTGGCTGGACCATGGGATTCCCTAACTCTCGCCTATAAGCAACTACACTCGGTGCAGTGGGATTCGCGTGTGCCAGTAGGGCTTCAGGTATTGGCATGGCTATGGCGTTAGACGGGTTTCGAATCACCATATATTGTAAATGGAAAGGAAGGCATACCAGATGGTTAAGGCATCGTGGTATTGCTGGATTCGCGTCCATGTGTTGTCGCACAACCAATGAGAGAAATCGAGGGTATGGGAGGAACTTCTTTTGTTTCGTACCTCCGATTTGTCGAATAGCTTGCACCAGTTCGCGCCAGATAATCATCGCAAAGTCGACGTGGCGGTTGTAGCATACTGCATGGAATAGACGCAGGAAATCGCCTGTGCACTGGTCTATTCCCTTCCATCTGGATGAAAGGCACCTATTCAGAATTGTGAACAGAGTGTACCAGATGGGCGCCAGGTACTTGCGGTTGAATGCAGAAGGTCGATCGAGAGCGCGGTTGTAACCGAGTGCACGTACTTGATCACATAGGGTCTGGTCATTGAGCGCGGGGTCGTAGCATTGATGTCCACCGGCATTTACTTCTGGAAGTGAAAGTAGGCGACAGAATGTGTCTGGTGTGAGCGAGAAAGGATGGTTGTCTATCCGCGCCGTGATGGTATGTGAATTGGCCGCCGTAATAACTTGGGCAGAAAGCCACACTTGATACACATAGAGTAACGGGACGTCGGCTGTGGCAGTGAGGGCCTCACGGAGAGGGTGACGAAGTAATATGTCCCCGATTACCGGATGTTGTTCTAGCGGTCTGAACTCAGCTGCGTCTAGTTGGTGATTGTTGGCTACCAATTCAATGCCATGGCCATGGTCGACCAAAGCATTATCAGCTTCTGCATCGATGAATTCCTCTTGGGGAGGAATTTGTTCTTCGGGATGTTGCTGTTGTTCTTGATCCACCATGGAATATCTGAAAAAGAGCCCAAGTTAGTAATCGAGGCGGATGAACAAGTGACGGCGCGTACCTTTGCAGTAAATGGCTCAATCGGATACAGATTGAGGACAGGCAGTGAGAAAACAGGTACGGGACAGACAAACACAGGGGTGTCCGGACATAACAGTGGAAAGCACAACTTTCTGGACAAACCATACTATCCGGACAAAAGGTGTCCGAATATGAAGATAGTTTCCGGACAAGATGAGGAGTCCGGACAAAATGGTGTCCGGATGACAATGGTCACCGGACAAGTAGGGTTCCGGACACCTCAACTCTACGGTAGTTGAACTTACCGGAAACCCTGAGGTTCCCGGACAACTAGGTTTCCGGATGTTGAGTGTTACCAGATGAAATATCTGTTTCATGCAAGTTTCCGGATGAAACATCATAGCGTTGATAATTTCCGGACACGAAGAATGTTTCCGGACGACGTGTGGTTTGAACAAATTTACCCAAATATGCTAGCAGATAGTTAACCAAGCGCCAAAACATGTGTAAAGAGCAAGTATGTGCATACGGGTAATGGCAAATCGGCCAAAACCACCCTGAAAAGGGTCGAATGACATTCGACTCGAAACTAGGGTACGGATACGATTGAATCGACCAACTAGGTGGTCGATTAGCTGTGAGAAGTGCATGAAATCCGACGAATAATGATCTAGGTGAGGATGTGAGAAATATACCTGTATGATTTTAGTTGTTTTGGGTTAGATAAGAAATACCCGAAATATGCAATTCAATGGACTGGTCCTCTTGAAACTGAAAAGGAAAAAGAAACTGAGGAATACAAACGCGCACACACGTCAAAAATACAACTTCCTTTTGGTTATGAGCCTTTAAATTATTCCTATCAGAAAGATAAGAAGTACCTCTCGAATGACTACTTCGATTGCTACAAGGTTGCAACGCCCAAGGATTCCTCCAAAAAGGATGAGGTCAAAGCAACTGAAACCAAGACTGAGACGGATGAATTCAAGCTCTATGTTCCCCCTCTCATATTGGAAGAAAAGATAGTCGAGTTGGAGGAGTCACTCGAGAAAGAAAGGTCAAATTTTCAAAAGGAAAGGCAAACGCTAATCCAGGAACTTGAGAATCTAAACCGGTCAAAACCGAATCTGTATCAGATGAAGGACAGGAAATCCTTCGGTGTGAAATCACTAAGCTCACATCAAAACTGGCTGCTTTGGCAACAGATGCGATGAAGGAGCATACAAAAAATGGTCAACTCCAAGAGCAGATTGACCAACTCAAATATGAAAAGCAGATTTCACCCGAACTTTCCTCAAGCTCATCTGATACGTCTTCGTGTAAAGCTTTTATTAGCAAATTTTTTTCTACACAAGACGATCAAGATTCTCAAGATAAGAGTGTTTTGAGGAATTTGAACTCTGATTTTTTCTTAGCTTCTGCACCAAATTCCCCAAAGTATACTGACACTAAGTGTTCCTCGCCTTCCTCGACCGATCCAAGTCCTGTAATTCTGGATGTCGATTTTTCTGAATATATGAACTCCGAAGGCAATTATGAAGAAGAGTTTGAGTCGTTCCCTTTCGACAAACCTCTTCCGAGTCACACTGATTTTTTGTCTCCAGTAGTCAATCGACCGGTCAATTTTCTAAAGGGTGGATGTTCAAAAACAAAGGCCGCAGTTGTGATTAAGATTTCTAAATCTCAACCTGTTTCTCCAAAACAATCACAGCCGAAGCAAAAGATCGAGCAATTCCCTACCAAAAATACTGCTTCTTCAAAAGTCACTGACCACGCTGTCCGTGTTGTTTCAGATAAAAATGGTCGCGCTAAACAAGAAAAACCAAAGTGGCTAGCTAAGGAATCTGTCGAGGATGTAGCATCCAAGTCATTCAACACTGTTTTTTACCCTAGAATGAACCAAAACGATTGTGCTTGGAATCATAGGAATGATTTTGTTAAACGCGATGTTTCTTTTCCAATAAAACTTTATTCCATTCAGCAATTGATTCAGTTATCGCATGATTGTTTATGTTGTTCTAGTTGTGGTTGGAATGACTTTGATGATATAAATAATAATGATTGGTTTGGGTCATATCATATATATAATCATACACCCAAAAGTAAACCCCGTAAAAATAAAAAGAAACACCATACTCAACGGGGTTCCCAATCCGAGGTTAAACCACAGCAGGAGAGAAAACCCATTCCCAAACGGGTTTCTCCTACTGAGGTTAAACCGGCACCCAAGAGGCAACCTGCTACAAAACCAGTTCCTCCAAAAGGTGTAAATCCTACACCTAAGAGGCAACCTGTGCCAAAACCAGTTCCTTCAAATGGTGTAAAATCTACACCTAAGGGGAAATCTGTGTCAAAGCAAGTTCCTCCGAGAGGTGCCAAATCTAACCCTCCAGGACCCATGCAAATATGGGTACCTAAAATCCGCTAAACTTGTTGTTGCAGCATGGTCATGTGTGGTACTTAGACTTTGGATTCCCCAAGCACATGACCGGAAGGAGGGAGCTTCTCACGAACTACACGGGAGAATATGGTGGAGACGTGAGATTTGGGAACGACGACAAAGCTCGATTGTG
Source organism: Saussurea involucrata (assembly GCA_033807775.1). Lineage (NCBI taxonomy): Eukaryota > Viridiplantae > Streptophyta > Magnoliopsida > Asterales > Asteraceae > Saussurea > Saussurea involucrata. Next base: position 71,074,120 of record CM066318.1, on the reverse strand, counting down.
GGCTACGGCGACATTGTCCAAGACAAGATCACCATCAAGAAGGTGTCACACGTCGCGGGATTAGGACACAATCTGTTAAGTATCGGCCAATTCTGCGACAAAGATCTCGAGGTCCGATTCAAAGCCAAAAGATGTAGAATACTCAATGACGACGGAGTGGAGCTACTGGTTGGAAAGCGCAAGACCAACCTCTACACCATCGACCTCGTAGCCCTGAAGCCCGATAACCCCGTCTGCCTAATGTCAAAGGCCAATTCCGAACAAGCATGGATTTGGCATCGTCGACTATCGCACCTGAACTTCAAGAGTATCAACAAGCTGGTGCTGGGCGGACACGTGAAAGGCATGCCCGATCTTCAATTCATGAAGGATCATCTCTGCGGGGCATGTGAAATGGGAAAGATGAAGCGAGCATCGCATCAGCCGAAGGCAGCTCCGAGCACGTCCCGGTCCCTCGAACTTATCCATATGGATTTTTGTGGCCCGATGCGTGTTTAGAGCATCAACAAGCGCAAATACGTCCTGGTGATGGTGGATGACTTCTCGCGCTATACATGGGTCAAGTTCCTTCGCTCAAAAGACGAAACTCAGGAGCTGATCATTAACCACTTGAAGTCCATCCAGCTAAATCTTCAAAGTCCAGTTCAGACTATCAGGACCGACAACGGGACGGAATTCAAAAATCAAACTGTGTGCGACTACTTGACTTCTGTCGGTATCTCACAAACCTTCTCAGCGGCACGCACTCCTCAGCAAAACGTAGTGGTGGAAAGGCGTAACCGCACCCTGGTCGAAGCAGCTCGTACTATGCTTTCCCAATCCAAACTACCGCTATTTCTCTGGGCCGAAGCGGTGTCTACGACTTGTTACACGCAAAACCGCTCCATCATCAACAAGCGGTTCAACAAGACGTCATACGAGATCATCAACAAACGCATTCCGAACATCAAATACTTCCACGCATTCGGTTGCACGTGCTACGTCTTGAACGACAAGGACGATCTCGGCAAATTCAGCCCAAAGGCAGACGAAAGAGTTTTCATTAGATACTCCATGCAGGCTAAGGCGTATCGCGTTTACAACAAACGGACTGAAACCGTTATTGAAAGTGTAAACGTGATATTCGACGAAGCCGCAGATTTGGCTTCTGAACACAGCAGTTCAGAACTCGGTTTAGCTGGCGTGTTAGCTTCCGAACTTCCAAGTTCGGGATCTGCACAAGCGACAGTAAATCCGAATCATGCATCTTCATCGAATGCTGATCTTTCCGATTTAGATTTATTGTTTAAATACTTTTATGATGACATATTTAATGCTTCTATTGTTTAAATATGTCATTATTAAAGTATTTAAACAATAAATCTAAATCGGAAAGATCAGCATTCGATGAAGATGCATGATTCGGATTTACTGTCGCTTGTGCAGATCTCGAACTTGGAAGTTCGGAAGCTAACACGCCAGTTAAACCGGGTTCTGAACTGCTGTGTTCAGAAGCTAAATCTGCGGCTTCTTCGAATGTCACGTTTACACTTTCAATAATGGTTTTAGTCCATTTGTTGTAAACGCGATACGCCTTAGCCTGCATAGAGTATCCGATGAAAACTCCTTCGTCCGCCTTTGGGCTGAATTTTCCGAGATCGTCTTCATCGTTCAAGACGTAGCACGTGCAACCGAATGTATGGAAGTATTTGATGTTCGGAACGCGTTTGTTGATGATCTCGTACGGCGTCTTGTTGAACCGCTTGTTGATGATGGAGCGGTTTTGCGTGTAACAAGCCGTAGACACCGCTTCGGCCCAGAGAAATAGCGGTAGTTTGGATTGGGAAAGCATAGTACGAGTTTTTTCGACCAGGGTGCGGTTGCGCCTTTTCACCACTCCATTTTGCTGAGGAGTGCGTGTCGCTAAGAAGGTTTGCGAGATACCGATAGAAGTCAAGTAGTCGCATACCGTTTGATTTTTGAATTTCGTCCCGTTGTCGGTCCTGATAGTCTGAACTGGACTTTGAAGATTTAGCTGGATGGACTTCAAGTGGTTAATGATCAGTTTCGGAGTTTCGTCTTTTGAGCGAAGGAACTTGACCCATGTATAGCGCGAGAAGTCGTCCACCATCACCAGGACGTATTTGCGCTTGTTGATGCTCTGAACACGCATCGGGCCACACAAATCCATATGGATAAGTTTGAGGGACCGTGACGTGCTCGGAGCTGCCTTCGGCTGATGCGATGCTCGCTTCATCTTTCCCATTTCAGATGCCCCGCAGAGACGATCCTTCACGAATTGAAGATCGGGCATGCCTTTCACCCGTTCGCCTAGCACCAGCTTGTTTATACTCTTGAAGTTCAGGTGCGATAGTCGGCGATGCCAAATCCATGCTTGTTCGGAATTGGCCTTTGACATTAGGCAGACGGGGTTATCGGGCTTCACGGCTGCGAGGTCGATGGTGTAGAGGTTGGTCTTGCGTTTTCCAACCAGTAGCTCCACTCCGTCGACATTGACAATTGTACATCTTTTGGCTTTGAATCGGACCTCGAGATCTTTGTCGCAGAATTGGCCGATACTGAATAGATTGGGTCCCAATCCCGCGACGTGTGACACCTTCTTGATAGTGATCTTGTCTTGGACAATGTCGCCGTAGCCCACAATCGGCGCTTTGTCGTCATTCCCAAATCTTACGTCTCCACCATATTCTTCCTTGTAGTTTGTGAGAAGCTCCCTCCTTCCGGTCATGTGCTTGGAGCATCCAGAGTCTAAGTACCACACATGACCGTGCTGCAAAAACAAGTTTAGCGGATTTTAGGTACCCATATTTGCATGGGTCCTGGAGGGTTAGATTTGGCACCTCTCGGAGGAACTTGCTTTGACACAGATTTCCCCTTAGATGTAGATTTTACACCTTTTGGAGGAACTGTTTTTGTAGCAGGTTGCCTCTTGGGTGCCGGTTTAACCTCAGTAGGAGAAACCCGTTTGGGAATGGGTTTTCTCTCCTGCTGTGGTTTAACCTCGGATTGGGAACCCAGTTGAGTATGGTGTTTCCTTTTATTTTTACGGGGTTTGCTTTTGGGTGTATGATTATATATATGATATGACCCAAACCAATCATTATTATTTATATCATCAAAGTCATTACAACCACAACTAGAACAACATAAACAATCATGCGATAACTGAATCAATTGCTGAATGGAATAAAGTTTAATTGGAAAAGAAACATCGCGTTTAACAAAATCATTCCTATGATTCCAAGCACAATTGTTTTGGTTCATTCTAGGGTAAAAAACAATATTGAAAGACTTTGATGCTGCATCCTTGACAGATTCCTTAGCTAGCCACTTCGGTTTTTCTTGTTTAGCGCGACCATTTTTATCTGAAACAACATGGACAGCATGGCCAGTGACTTTTGAAGAAGCAGTATTTTTGGTAGGCAATTGCTCGGTCTTTTGCTTCGGCTGTAATTGTTTTTGAGAAACAGGTTGAGATTTAGAAATCTTAATCACAGCTGGGGCCTTTGTTTTTGAACATCCACCCTTTAGAAAATTGACCGGTCGATTGACTACGGGAGACAAGAAATCAGTGTGACTCGGAAGAGGTTTGTCGAAAGGGAACGACTCAAACTCTTCTTCATAATTGCCTTCGGAGTTCATATATTCAAAAAAATCGACATCCAGAATTACAGGACTTGGATCGGTAGAGGAAGGCAATGAACACTTAGTGTTAGTATGCTTTGGGGAATTTGGTGCGGAAGCAAAGAAAAAATCAGAGTTCAAATTCCTCAAAACACTCTTATCTTGAAAATCTTGATCGTCTTGTGTAGAAAATTTTTTGCTAATAAAAGCTTTACACGAAGACGTATCAGATGAGCTTGAGGAAAATTCGGGTGAAATCTGCTTTTCAGATTTGAGTTGGTTAATCTGCTCTTAAAGTTGACCATTTTTCGTATGCTCCTTCATTGCATCTGTTGCCAAAGCAGCCAGTTTTGATGTGAGCTTAGTGATTTCACACCGAAGGATTTCCTGTCCTTCATCTGATACAGATTCGGTTTTGACCGATTTTAGATTCTCAAGTTCTTGGATTAGCGTTTGCCTTTCCTTTCGAAAATTTGACATTTCTTTCTCGAGTGACTCCTCCAACTCGACTATCTTTGCTTCCAAGATGAGAGGGGGAACATAGAGCTTGAATTCATCCGTCTCAGTCTTGGTTTCAGTTGCTTTGACCTCATCCTTTTTGGAGGAATCCTTGGGCGTTGCAACCTTGTAGCAATCGAAGTAGTCATTCGATAGGTACTTATTATCTTTCTGATAGGAATAATTTAAAGGCTCATAACAAAAAGGAAGTTGTATTTTTGACGTGTGTGCGCGCTTGTATTCCTCAGTTTCCTTTTCCTTTTCAGGTTCAAGAGGACCAGTCCATTGAATTGCATATTCTGGGTATTTCTTATCTAACCCAAAACAACCAAAATCATACAAAGTAGGTGTTTTGTATATTCGCTTTTTCAAATAATGTGGGTTGTCATATCCGATTCCCCCGTCTTTGTTAAAATAGGTGAACTCTTTGGGTTTATTCATGTAGATGGTTTGATCTGTTTGACCTCTTTTATGAAGTTTGGTTTCAAGATCAAGTATTTTCGCGACAAACTCCTTGTGCTGAATTTGAAGAGCAGAACATTGATAAACAATTTCTGCGTTCTCATTCATGCACTGATCAAACTGAGACTGAAGTTCAGATAATTTGGCCCTTAAGTCCTTAGGTTCTATTGAAAGATTTTTGCATTTGTCTTTTAAGCTAGCATTTTCAGACTTATATTTCTCAGCTATTCTCTTTTGAACATCTAGCTTTTCAGATAGAGATCTGATCTCAAGCAGTTGTTCATTAGAGGTGGCCTTAAAGGAATCTGCCCATTCAACAAGTGATTGCATTTGATTCAAGAAATCTTGTTGGTTAGATTCACATACCTGACTTGACTTTTCTTCATCGGCTGGAGAGTGATATCCCATGAAAGCATTAGCACCATCAGAATCGCTTTCATCATCAGAACGACCCAACCAGTAGTCGTCTTCCACAAATAGAGTTGCTTCAGCTTCCTTCTGTTCTATCAATGCGAGTTTAGCCTTGTAATAATGGGAATTCTTTACAACAGGTTGGTGGCAATCTTTCGCAAAGTGACCAAGTTTCCCGCAGTTGTAGCAAGTTACGGGTTCATCTTTCTTCTTTCGGTCATCTTTCACTGACTTTTCCTTCTTCTCAGACTGATCTTGCTCATCGGCCTTCTTCTTTCCTTCATACTTGTCCTTATAATTGTGGCGCTTGTTGGAGTTGGTGGAGTAGCGCTGATTATTGGACGATGGCTTCTTATTGAACTATTGTTGTTGAAACGATTTGGAAAGTAGAGCTATCGCTTTCTTGAAATCAGATACTTCATCATCAGAATTACTGTCTTCTTTTTCTTCAGGTTCTGACTCATATGAGCTTTGCTTTTGAGAACGTTTGGAGTGACGGCCAGAATATTTCCCTTGTTTGGAGGACAAGAGTGCTAGAGGATCAGCAGCTGGCTTGGATGCGGCCTTCTTCTCTTTGAGTATTTCCATCACCTCATCTTCATCTTGAAGAAGAGTCTCATACAACTCGTGGATGTCAACTTTCTCCATCAAATGGTTATGCTTGACGTGTGATGCAAACACTTTCCACTCAGGCAGAAGGTTTTTGAGGAACTTCAGAGTGTTCTCAGTGTTGGAATGAGTAATCTTGTTCTTGTGGAGTTCGTTGAGAAGTAGACAGAACCGTTTATAAGTTTGAGATAGGGATTCACCGGTGCGCTGTTTAAAACTATCAAACTTGGTTATGGAACTGTTTATCTTCAATTGATTCCCGACTTCGCTCCCGCGCATCATCTTCTCCATCTGATCCTACATGCCCTTCGTCGTGTCTTTGTAACTATCGATGGCAGTGTAGATCGTGTTGGGTAGAGCTTGAACCAAGTACCTCTTAGCATGCTTTTCTCCCTCAAGCATGCCTCTTTCGTCATCAGTCATCTCGAAGACCGCCTTTTTCTCGACACGAGCCTCAGCATTTGCAGTTGCTGGTATAGTCTTCGTGGGTGGTGGAATTGGTCCATCTTCTAATGCTCGCCAAATGTACTCGAAGTTGTCCTTCGACTCGATGAAGATTTTGAATCTGTCTCGCCACTGGCTGTACTCACCTTGATAGAGGCAAGGTGGTTTGGAGTCGGTACCGATGGCAAGGGCGTCACGTGAAGACATCTTTGGTTGCACTGGAATGATCGTCAGACGATGTGATCGATTCAAAGTGATAACCTAACGCAAGGAACTACGAGTGATATCCTAACGCAGGTTCTACGAATGATTTGTACTAAAGACAGGTAATAATTCAACAGAACTGAACTTACCGGATAGGAATATGGATGTCATATCTGATCTGGAAGTGTCCAGATCAGATTGAGTGAAAAACAGTTCAACACACAGAAGTGTCTGGATAACACAGAAGTGTCCGGATAACATAGAAGTGTCCGGACAGACTAAGGTTTCCGGATAACTATAGGTTACCGGAAGACAATAGTTTCCGAATGAAATAAGGAATAAACACAAACTTACCGGATGAAAATAGTTTCCGGATGAAATACTTACCGGGTGGAAAGGGTTTCTGGATGATACGCTTTCCGGATGATGAAGTGTCTGGGAAGAATCAATATAACCGGAAACTTCGAGTTGTCCGGATAAAATAGATTACCAGAAACGTTGAGTTGTCCGGACAAACTATTTTACCGGAAACTTTGGGTTTCCGGAACAAATATACCCGGAAAGGTTGAGAATGAGTGAACTTACCCGGAAAGTGAGACGTGTCCGGAAAGAATAAGCGATTGTCCAGAAAGTGCTGCTGGTATCCGGAAAGTGCGGCTGGACTTTTCAACTCGATTGGGAATCGACTAGGGTTGCTCAAAATCGTTCCTGAAAGATTAGGAACTCGACCAAACACAAAAATAACACTACCCAAATTGATTTTGAAGCAAAAACAACAAGTTTTGATGGTTAAAAATTCGATTTTTATCAAGAACACAACCAAAACTTTTGAACTTTAATTCGCTTAAAACTCACTCAAACGATCGAATTAGAATACGAAAACTTGCAGAATCACTAATAAGAGTAATACTAACAATATCCAATAAACGAAACGAAGCAATTTAATCTGAATCAAAAGATGGAATTTCAATGAAGAACACAGCCTTGTGAAAAGAGACCTTACCAGAATTCGAATAGAGCACTTTGAATCGATTGTCCGTCCGCTCTGATACAAATTGTGAGTCTCAGATCCGTGCAACGAACATTAATGAAATCAATAGATGAAAAACAATGGTTATGATTTCAACTGGTCATCCAATTTAGGTTTCAACTTGAGAGAGTTTTACAATACCAATTATGAAAGCAAAAAGACAACTAGCCAAAACAATGGCTAAAACAAACATTATATACGGCGGGCCCGTGGTTAACAAGCCCACGGCCCGTTCACTAACAAGGCTTAATTTAAACAATTACAAATAGCCCCTTGAACTTCTATACAACCAAGTATTGCCCTAACATTTTTCTTTCATACGGCTGTGTTCTTAAGTGACAATCCATATTTTGATTCTGTTGAAATTGATTGTTTTCGCTTATTGGATATTGTTAGTATCATTCTTATTAGTTGTTAGAGCAGGTTTTAATGTTGATTTAAAGTTCAAGGGTTAAACTGTATTTGATTAAAATAGAGCTTATTAGTGAACGGGCCGTGGGCTTGTTAACCACGGGCCCAATGTATTTAATGTTGATTAGCTTGGAAAAACAAGCTAATCATCTCTTTTACTTTCAACATTGTATTGCAAATTCTCTCTGAAAGATTAATGAAAGGGATGACCAGTTGAAATCATATTACTTATTGCATATCATATTCGATTTCTGTATTGTTGCACGGATCTGGATTTAACAATTGGTATCAGAGCAGACAGACGGATTCAATTCAAAGTCTCATTCATTGATTTCTGGTTAGTTTGACTTTTCCACGTCTGACTTTTCTTGATTTTTCAAATCTGTGATTCTGCTTAAATTGTTCAATTTTGCTTGTTGGGTTGTGTTAGCATCATAATTATAAGTAATTCTGCATATTTTCACATCCTAATTCGTTCGTTTGGTTGGTCAATTTTGGAAAATAAGTTCAAAGTTTTTGGTAGTGTTCTTAATCAAAAATCGAATCTTTATCATCAAAACGTGTTCTTTTTGCATTGAAATCGATTGGATTAGTGTTATTTTGTGTTTGGCATTGTTACTAATCTTCCAGGATTGATTTTGGGCAACCCTAATCGAAAATCTAATCGGATTGAGCAAACACCCGATTTGTCCGGACAACTCAGCCGCGTTTTCCGGATAGAATCAAGGTTCCCGGATAATTGTGTTAATTTCATCCGGGATCTTCCAGCCATCCGGACTCTCGAATCTTCCGGGTAAGTCATCCATCCGGGTAAGTCTCTTAATCTCAAACCTATCCGGGTATTATTGTTCCGGATAACTTAAAGTATTCGGAAATCTATTTTACCCGGAAACTTCGTAGTATCCGGAAACCTCACAGTATCCGGAAACTCCATTATACCCGAAAACTTCACATCCGGAATCAGTTCACATCCGGTAACCTCAGTTATCCGGAAAGTGTGTGGTATCTGTTATCCGGAAAGCTTACTCTGTCCGGATTCTTTCTACTATCCGGACTCTTACAGTTATCCGTACAATTCTATTATCTGGTATCCTCATCTTATCCGGATACTTCTGTTTTTGGTTATTGATCCATTTGCATCAAAACTGATCCGAACAATTCCAGATCAGATCACTTATTTGGATTCCTATCCAGTAAGTTCGGGTTAGTCAAATCACTCGTAGACCCTGCGTTAGGATTTCACTTTTAGTGCCTTGCGTTAGGTTTACCCTTTGAATCAATCTACACGTCTAACGATCTCTCTGTTGCAACCGAAGATGTCTACTTCTCGTGATGCTCTAGCAATTGGCACTGACACCAAGCCACCGTGTCTCTATCTGAGCGAGTACAGCCAATGGCGAGATAGGTTCATGATCTTCATAGAGTCCAAGGACAACTATGAGTACATCAAGAGAGCTCTGGATCATGGCCCAATTGCCAAGCCAATGAAGGACATAGCTGCAACTGCAACTGCAGTAGCTCGACGTGAGGAGAAGACTCTTGCTGAGATGACATAATTTGAAAGAGGCATGACTGAAGGTGAAAAGCATGCAAAGAGATACCTGATTCAAGCCCTTCCTAATTCTATCTACACTGCCATAGACAGTTACAAAGACACGGCTAAGGGCATGTGGGACCAAGTAGCCAAAATGTTGCGAGGGAGCGTTGTAGGAAATCAGCTGAAGATAAATAGCGCGATAACCAAGTTCGATGGGTTCAAGCAGCGCAACGGTGAATCCCTTACCCAGACCTATGAACGTTTTTGTCTACTCCTCAATGAACTGAACAAGAATAAAATAGTTCGTTCGAATACTGAGAATGCACTAAAGTTCCTCAACAACTTGCTACCTGAATGGAAAGTGTATGCTTCTCATGTCAAGCACAACAACTTGTAGCCTTGATGAAGTGAATGAGCTTCTGGGAGAGAAGAACAATGAGCCAAAACCATCTGCTGATCCAATTTCCCTCATGACTAACAAACAAGGGAAATCTTTAAGCAGTCAATCCATACGCGGTCCACAGCAAAGCTCCTCCGAGTCAAAACCTGAAGACGAGAAAGACGGTGATGATGATGATGATGATTAAGCATCAGGCTTAATGAAAGCTATTGCCCTTCTGACTAAATCCTTTCAACAACAAAAGTTCTACAAGAAGCCGTCTTCCAATAGTCAACGCTACTCCACCTCCTCCAATAGGCGTCACGACTATAAGGATCGGTATGAAGGAAAGAAGAAGGTAGAAGAGCAAGATAGATCCGAGAAGAAGGAGAAGACAGAGAAAGGTGAACGGAAGAAGCGAGATGAACCTGTGAAATGCTACAACTGCGGGAAACTCGGTCACTTCGCTAAAGACTGTCGTCAATCTACAGTGAAGAACTCTCACTATTATGAGGCTAAGCTTGCACTGCCAGACAGAAGGAGGCTGGGGAGGTAATGTTCGCTGAAAATGAGTACTGGCTAGGCAGATCTGATGATGAGGAAGATTATGAAGGTGCTGATGCTTTTATGGGATATCAATCGTCTACGGATAAAGACAAGGCAACAGCAAATCAGGTATGTGACTCTTGCTTACAAAACTTCATACTTCAACTGCAAACCATCACAGAAAAGGCAAACTCCCTCAAGGCTACAAATGAAGAACAAAAGCTTGAAATTATTTCAATAACTGAAAAGCTTAATGTTCAAATGAAATTAACTGAGAAGTATAAGTCTGAAAATGTTGATTTAAAAGACAGATGCAAAATCCTTTCATTAGCACCTAAAGACTTAAGGGCCAGATTATCTGATCTCCAACGTCAGTTTGATCAGTGCTTGAATGAGAAAGAAGACATTACTTATCAATGTTCTTCTCTTCAAATTCAACACAAGGAGTATGTAGCTAAAATTCTAGATCTTGAAACCAAACTCCACAAAAGGGGTCAAACTGATCAAACCATTTTTTTGAACAAACCCAAAGAATTCACGTACTTTAACAAAGAATGGGGAATCGGATACGACAACCCACATTATCTGAAAAAGGGAGGATATCAAGTCCCTACTCTGTATGATTTTGCTTGCTATGGATTAGATAAAAAGTATCCAGAGTACGCAATTCAATGGACTGGTCCTCTTGAACCAGAAAAGGAGGAGGAAACCGAGGAACATAAACGCACACACAAACGAGGAATTTGACTTCCATTTTGTTATGAACCTTTAAACTACTCGTATCAAAAGAACAAAAAGTATCTTTCCAATGACTACTTCGACCCCTACAAGGTAGCTACACCCAAGGATTCCTCCGAGAAGGATGAGGATGTAGCACCTGCAACCAAGACTGAGACGGATGAGTTTAAACTCTATGTTCCCCCTCTCATCTTGGAAGAAAAGATTGTCGAGTTGGAGGAGTCGTTTGAGAAAGAAAGGTCTAATTTTCAAAACGAAAAGAAAGTGCTAATCTCTGAGATTGAGAAACTCAAATCTGAGAAATCCGACGGTGTGTCAAGTTAGGAAAAGGAAAAATTTCAGTGGGAAATCAATACGCTCTCTTCAAAACTCTCTGAAATGACAAGAGAAACGATGAAAGAGCATATGATAAATAGTCAACTCCAAGTGCAGCTTGACTTGCTTCAAACTGCGAAGCAATTTTCACCTGAACTTTCCTCTAACTTTTCTGACACATCCCCGTGTAAAGCCTTTATAAGAAATATCTCTTTGCAAGAAAATGAAGTTTCTCAAGATGAGTGTGTTAAAAGGAATTTAAATTCTGATTTTTCATACGCTTCCGCACCGAATTCCCCAAAGCACACAACCGAAAGCACAAAGTGTTCCTTACCTTCCTCACCTGATCCTAGTCCAGTACTTCCCAAGATAGATTTTTTAGAGTACATGAACTCCAAAGGTAACTGTGATGAAGAGTTTGATTCATTTCCCTTCGACAAACCTCTTCCAAGTCACACTTATTTTTTATCCCCCGTGGTCAATCATCCGGTTAATTCTTTAAAAGAAAGTTGTTCTCAAACAAAGGCCTCAGGTGTGATCAAGATTTCCCAGTCAAAACCAACCTCGAAACCTGTTTCCAAAAGGCAATCACAGCCAAGGCAAGCTACCGGACCATTGACTGCCAACACTACTATTTCTCCAAGTCAACCTGATTTTCTGTCTCTAGTGGTTAATCGTCCGGTCAATTATCTAAACGGCGACTGTTCTCAACCCAAGACTCCGGCTGTGATCAAGATTCTTAAAAATGTTTCCAATTCTCAAAAACAGTCACAGCCGCAGCAAAAGACCGAACGACCGACCACTAAGACTCCTGTTTCCTCAAAAGTCACTGATCATACTATCCCTGCTATTTCAGATAAAAATGGTCGCGCTAATAAAGAAACACCAAAGTGGCTAAAGAGGGAATCTGTCGAGAAGGATGCCTCAAAGTCATCCCCACCTGTTTTCAATTCTAGAATAGACAAAGACAATTATGCTTGGAATCATTGGAACCATTTTGATGTTTCTTTTCCCGTTAAAGTTAAATTACTTAATCAATTGATTCAGTTATCGCATGATTGTTTATGTTGTTCTAATTGTGGTTGGAATGATTTTGATGATATTCACAATAATGATTTGTATGCGCCTTACTTTGTTGGTAACCTATTTCATAAGCGCAAACCCCATAATAACAAGCAACAACATCATTTTAAAAGGGGTTTCAATCAAACGGTTAAACCACAGCGGGAGACCCGACCCATTCTTACACGGGCTGCTCCTACTGAGGTTAAACCGGCACCCAGGTGGAAATCTGCCCCAAAATCTGTTCCTCCAAAAGGTGTAAAATCTGCACCCAAGAGGCAACAAGTGCCGAAACCAGTTCCCTCCAACGGTGTAAAATCTACACCTAAAGGGAAAGCTGAGTCAAAGCATATTTCCCCAGGCAGTGCCAAATCTAACCCCCCAGGACCCAAACAAATTTGGGTATCTAAACGTCACTAATCTTGTTTTGCAGAACGGTCATGTGTGGTCTTAGATTCTGGATGCTCCAAGCACATGACCGGAAGAAGGGAGCTTCTCACGAATTACAAGGAAGAATACTGCGGAGACGTGAGATTTGGGAATAACAAGAAGTCGCCGATCGTAGGCTACGGTGACATCGTACAAGACAAGATAACAATCAAGAAGGTATCCTACGTCGCAGGATTAGGACACAATCTATTCAGCATCGGTCAATTCTGCGACAAGGATCTCGAGGTCAGCTTTAAAGCCACAAGGTGTAGAATCCTCAACAACGACGGAGAAGAACTTCTGGTTGGAACTTGCAAGACCAAACTCTACACTATTGACCTCGCAACTCTCAAGACAGACAAACCAGTATGTCTCTTGTCAAAATCCGACTCCGACCAAGTATGGCTCTGGCATAGACGTCTTTCGCACCTCAACTTCAGAAGTATCAATCAACTGGTGCTAGGCAAACACGTCAGAGGCGTGCCCCAACTTCCGTTCGTGAAGGACCGTCTCTGTGGAGCATGCGAAAAGGGAAAGATGATGCGCGCATCACATCCGCCGAAGGCAACTCCAAGCACGACCCGGACACTCGAACTCATTCATATGGATTTGTGTGGTCCAATGCGTGTTCCGAGCATCAATAAACGCAAATACGTGCTCATGATGGTGGACGACTACTCGTGCTACACTAGGGTGAGGTTCTTACGCTCGAAGGACGAAACTCCGGAGCTCATTATTGATCACCTGAAGACTGTCCAGCGGAACAAGCTTCAACACGTTCAGTCCATCAGAACTGACAACGGGACGGAGTTCAAGAATCAAAAAGTGGATGACTATCTGAGAACGGTGGGCATCACACACACTTTCTCTGCAGCACGCACTCCACAACAAAACGGAGTGGTGGAAAGACGGAACTGTACCCTCGTTGAAGCTGCTCGAACAATGCTATCCCAAGAAAATCTACCGCTGTATCTCTGGGCTGAGGCGGTGTCTACGACATGCTACACGCAAAACTGCTCTATCCTTCTCAAGCGGTTCAACAAGACACCGTACGAGATCATGAATAATCACGTTCCAACCGTCGGCTACTTCCATGCATTTGGATGCACTTGCTATATGCTAAACGACAAGGATGATCTGGGGAAAATCAGCCCCTAGGTGGACGAAGGAGTTGTCATCGGATACTCCATGCAGGCTAAGGCGTATCGCATTTACAACAAACGGACCAAATCCGTTGTTGAAAGCATAAACGTGACATTCGACGAAGCCGCAGATTTGGCTTCTAAACAACTCAGTTCAGAACCCGGTTTAATTGGAGTGCTAGCTTTCGGACCTTCGAGTTCGGGATCTGCACAAGCCACAGTAAATCCGAATCATGCATCTTCATCGAATGATGACTCTTCTGATTTAGATTTACTGTTTCAATATTTTTATGATGACACTATTAATTCTTCCACATCTGTCTCAGCGCAACCGCGACTTGAGGCTGCTCGCAGTACGGATTCGGCCGCTTTATCTGGTCCGCCCCCATCTACGAGTACGCCATCAACATCTATAGAGACAGCTCAACCGTCATCATCTGATACGACTGCACCTGGTACTGTAATCCCCCCGGAGGAACCTATAATCTCGGAAATCGCTCCTACAGATTCGTCTTCTGCTACAACCGATGCTCAGCCTCTGAACTCCTCGGAACCAGAAGTTGTTCAACCATCAACGAATCCTCCCCCACTTCCTCCAAGAAACACGACTGCGACTCTTGAACAAGTTCAAGACCTTCCATCAGGTGCATACGTGGATCCGGACACCTCTCACTCTACCCAGCAGCCGCTTCCGCACTCCACCAAATGGACGAAGGCCCATCCCCTACATCAGATCATCGGTGATCCCTCGACTCCTGTTCGTACACGAGGCGCTTCCGCCAACTTCTGTCTATTCTCCGGCTTCTTAAGCAAGATTGAGCCGACGAATGTACGTGAAGCGCTCGAAGATCCGGACTGGATCATAGCCATGCAAGAAGAGCTAAATCAATTCGAAGCTCTCAAGGTATGGCGACTGGTTCCACGTCCAAAGCACAAGACGGTGATCGGCACCAAATGGATCTTCAAAAATAAAAAGGACGAAGATGGTATCGTTGTTCGCAACAAGGCGCGTCTTGTGGCCAAAGGGTACCGACAACAAGAGGGGATCGACTATGATGAGACCTACGCTCCGGTAGCACGCATCGAGGCAATCCGTATGTTTCTCGCTTATGTCGCGCACAAGAACTTCACAGTCTTCCAAATGGATGTGAAGATCGCCTTTCTTTACGACGACCTCCAAGAAGAAGTTTACGTGTCGCAACCCGACGGATTTGTGGATGACTCGAAGCCTGATCATATCTACATCTTAGACAAGGCACTATACGGCTTAAAGCAAGCTCCACGAGCATGGTACAACACACTGTCAAAGTTCTTGTTAGAAGCCGAGTTCACTCGAGGTACCATTGATTCCACACTGTTTGTCAAGAACGAAAAGGGCCACATAATTCTAGTCCAGGTATATGTCGATGACATCATTTTCGGTTCTACTAGTCCTTTATATGCAAAGAACTTTGCCACTCTCATGGGGAAATTTTTTAAAATGAGTATGCTTTGTGAGATGAACTTTTTCCTTGGTCTTCAAGTTAAACAACTGTCGACAGGAATTTTCATAAACCAGTCCAAATACATTCGGGATATTCTTCGGAAATTCCAATTGGACCAGTCCTCACCAATGAAAACTCCCATGGCACCCAGTACAAAGCTTGACGCTGATCCTAACGGAAAGGCTGTCAACCCCAAATTGTATCGGGGAATGATCGGTTCTTTGATGTACTTAACTGCCAGTAGACCGGACATCATGTTTTCGACATTTCTTTGCGCCCGTTATCAGTCAAACCCTAAAGAGTCTCATTATAATGCCGTTAAACGAATTTTTCGTTATTTACGTGGTACTGCTAATCTTGGCCTTTGGTACCCGAAAGAGACAGGTTTTGGACTTTCCGCTTACTCTGATGCGGATCATGCGGGATGCATGTTGGACCGCAAGAGCACCTCGGGACACATTCAGTTCTTGAGAGATAGCCTGGTAAGTTGTGCATCGAAGAAACAGCAGTGCGTGTCTACGTCAACTGCCGAGGCAGAGTATGTGGCCGTCGCAAGCTGCTGTTCCCAAGTCATCTGGATGAGGACACAACTCAAAGACTACGGTTTCACGTATGTCAGAGCCTCGATCTACTGTGACTCAAAGAGCGCAATTGCTATATCAAACAACCCGGTCCAATACACCAAGACGAAGCACATCGACGTTCGGTATCATTTCATTAAGGATCACGTCGAAAGAGGTACAGTCGAACTCTACTTCGTAAATACGGAACATCAGTTAGCAGACCTTTTTACCAAAGCCTTGGACGAAAAACGCTTTAAAACTCTTGTGTTCAAGCTAGGTATGCTAAATCTGAAGACTTAATCAGACTGTGTGCCCGTTACAAGTTCCATACATATACGAGTAACTGTCTTCTCATCATCCGGTGTTTACCCTCCTGATGCATGAGCACACACTTCCTCGCACTTGTATTCTACTTGTTCTAGTCACACCGCTAGATTTAGTCTCTGTATTTATAAGGTAGATATCGATTGTTTTTTTTTCATTCTTTCTCCGTGTGTTTCTATTTTCTAATACTGTCGTCTATATTTTCTTTCACTATCTCTGTGCTTTCACCAAATGTTCTCGTGTTCAGGGGGAGCACAATGCAATATCAGGTAAGTTTCCTCATACTTTGAGGGGGAGCGTCACACACAGTTTTTCTTAAATGTCAAAAGTTTTTGTGTGTGTGTTATAGTCATCATCTGAGGGGGAGCGGCATAAGTTTTTCTTTAAAAGTCTAAAAGTTTTTTTTGTGTGCCGGTCCCCTCCACTGCACTCTACTGCACTATCCGAGGGGGAGCAAGGGACTCCCCATGCTCAGTTTGAGGGGGAGCGAGTGAATGTCCTATTACAGTTCCAATTATCGCAAAATCCCTAGGAACAGGACATTTTTTAGGTATCCGGAAATCCCACGTTTTCCGGACAGAATCCGGACCGGGTACGCATCCGGGTCGGCTAAGAACCCGGACACCACCCGGGTATATAAGCCACCCGGACTCACTCTCCTTTCAGTATCCGGAAAAATTCCCTAACACCCTAAACCCCCGTTTTACTCTCTCTCGCTCGGACGCCATCTCATTCCTCGATTTTCGATCGGTTTTTTCTTCTACAAATCATGTATGTTACTCATTCCTCCATCTCGATCACATTTCGGCTCCTTTCACACACTCACATACGCATCTCGACCATCGATGTGGTCATTTTCTCCAATCCGAAACCCTTTTGGGTATCTACGACCATTGGTCGTTTCGGTGGGGCAAGAGTCGCACTAGTCACATAGGTTTTTGTTTCTGGGTGTCATTTGAACAGTATGACATGTTTTAAAACCTACTTGGGACTTGTTTGTATCGATTTGTGGTTTTTGAAATTCGTCCGGACACATTCGTTGTGTCCGGATACATTCAAGTTATTGAATATCTGTTCGGACATCTCCTTCGGTATGCTGTTTTATCCGGACTCAGTTCATCTCCGGAAACCTAGTTGTCCAGAAACCTTAGGGTTTCCTGTAAGTTCAACTACCGGATAGTGTGATGTCCGGACTCCCATCTTATCCGGAAATTTAGTATATCAGGGAACCTCTGTCCGGATAATCCATTTTTATCCGGACACTTGCTTATCTTATCCGGAAAACCCATTTACCCGGACACCATGTATTGTCCGGACACCTTGGCATTTTCATCCGAAAAACTTTGCTATTGTGTCCATTCCGTACCTGTCTCATTCATACCAGTCCTCGATCTGTCTCAGATTGAGCCATTCAACGCAAAGGTACGCACCGACACTTGTTCTTCCGTCTAAATTCCTTACTGTGTGCTGTTTTGACAGATATATACATGGCGGATCAACAAAACCCGGAGGACCATATTCCTCAGGAGGAGGAAATTATCGACGAAATTGCAGATGCTGCCTTGGTTGACCCTGACCATGGCATCGAATTGGAAGCGAACAATCATTACTTGGACTCGGCGCTGTTCAGACCCAACCCACAACACGTGGTCATTCTGGACATTCTGATGCGCCATCCCATCCGTGAGGCACTCACTCGCACCGCCGACGTTCCTTTGATCTACGTTCTACAAGTCTGGCTGACGGCCCAAGTCCGTACGATTGGCAACACACAGACTATCACGGCGCAGATAGACAACCACCCATTTACTCTGACGCCCGATTCCTTTCGCCGCCTACTTTCTCTACCGGAAGCCACTGCCAACAACCATGAACAGTACGATCCTGCCGTTAACGATGTCACACTATGCGCACAAATGCGTGCCCTTGGTTACAACTCCGACCTTCAACGACCATCAGTCTTCAATCGCAAGTTCCTGGCGCCAATTTGGTACACGCTCTTCACCATACTCAATCGCTGCCTATCCGCCCGATGGAAAGGTATTGATCAATGTACCGGCGACTTCCTGCGACTTGTTCACGCCGTGTGCTACAACCGCCACGTCGACTTCGCCATGATCATCTGGCGTGAACTTGTGACCACCATTCGACACATCGGCGGAACTAAACAGAAGAAGTTCCTCCCATACCCGCGTTTCCTATCGCTCGCAGTTCGTCAACACATGGATGCGAATCCAGCCATTCCAAAACGTACAATACATCCGGTATGCCCCATCAGACACCTCCAGTTCATAGTTATCCGCAACGCTTCAGATGCGGTAGCCATGCCCATCCCTGAAGCCCTACTGGCCATCGCCGATCCCACTGCACCAGGGGTAGTTGCATCTAGGGGAGAGTTAGGTAATCCCATGGTCCAGCCAGAGCCGGAGGGACCTGCCCAGGGAGTTAGACCCGAGAGACGTGAGGGTCCGAGAGTAAGAGGTGGAAGGGCCCGACAAGCAGGGGCTGTCGGGCGGGGAACATTAGTTGTGAGAGGAAGGGGAACGAGAGTAGGTGGTGTAGTGGAATCGCAACCCGGTTCCAGCTCAGCCCAAGCCGGTCCATCCTCTAGAACAATACTACATCACTCGACCGAGTCGTATATCCCCGAACCCCCCTCACCATCTCACAATGTTGAAGACGTGGAATCTAACTCCACGGACTCCGATACCACCCGTACCTTACGCCTGACACACATACCTCGCGGTATCGGACCCAACCCAAACTACAATGTCGCAATCCCTCTTGAATCACCAACTCATACTGGAATCGGGCCTGTTACTAGGACATCTGAGGGAGAACAAGTAGAGGAGTTAGATCATGCGAGACGGAGAGACCTGCGTTCAAAGTTGAACCAGGAAAGATCGAGCCGTAAAGATAACGAGGCTCATGAGCGACCCAAAACGAGCGATATCCGGGTAGCCACATCTACTACACCGTCTCATCTGTTGGGACGGGGTATTGAAGAAGACTTCGTGGACCCATCGGAGCAATTGCACAACCCCCTTATCCACTCATCCGTCTCACAACAGACGGATGTTTCAATATTACACGGGGAACAAGCACAACTTCCACCGGCCTCACATTTAGAGAGTGCTGGTGTTGAAATAAGAGACCAGCAGCCCCCGGTCTCGACTTCATTTCGTGCACCATCGAGTCTAGAGCCACTTGTAATAGATCAATCTTTGGCTAGGACACTTGAAGAGGTACAACACCAAGTCGAGAATCTTTGTGACTCGACCGGAACCACCGTAGTGTCTTCACCACTTGGTGAAACACAAGGATCGGCGGGAAATCCTACCACATCTAACATCGCGCCAACTGTGAACGTAGGTGGCTCTACCCCTGTGGTAGACGCCTCAACGGGCAATCTAAGTGATCCCGGCGTTAATTTACCCAACTTCGTGTCACCAGGGTCTCTGGACAGCACCCTTAAGGCTGTCCGCCAGGATATGGAGCAACAGATGCATCAACATGTAGCCGCTGAGCTTGCCAAAGCAATGCGTGCTATCAAAGGAAAGGGTCACGTCGTCGAACCCGAAACCGCCTCTGCACCTCCACCGATTCAACAACAACCAATCTATTCGGTGGAGACCCTGAAGACGATGCTGTTGGCCCAGCTGCTCCAAGAATCCGACACCACCGTATCTACCGAAGGAGACCTGATCTCAGATCTCCGATCACAGGTCACTGCTCCGTCTTCATCCATTACCTCTCGACTCGACTCCATCGACTCGGCCCTCAACGACTACAACAAAGCGCTAACCACGCTCTCTGAGAGGGTCCGCTCACTTGAAGACACTTGTAAGAGTCAAGTCGGCGGTCTCAAACGCAAGCACGATGACCAGGATGATACTGATCACCGTGAGGGGGAGAAGCGTCTACGCCAAACCGAGACCGTCCAGATCATGACTGCCGAAACTTCAACAGTGGTTCAACAGGAACCCCCAACTGCGGCAACTACATCAGAAGCACCTGAAGCCGAGTTGCCACTAGCAGATATGGTCATTGATATGGATATTTCAGATGAAGAAGACCCGACGGTTGAAAAGCCCCAGGGTTCAACACAGGAACTGGTCGATTTTGACTCGTCAGACAGACCGATACTGGACATGATAGATCCAGAGTGTGAGACCAACCCGGAGACCGAAGACGCATGGTACGAAAAAGCCGCCAGTGCCGTAAATCTCCAGGTAAATTTGGTCTTCCCTACTGATGAGGACGACAATATTGACTACGATCAGTTCCTGCTCCAAAATTTATATGGAGCATCCCCCGTTCACTATGCTCAACCCTCCGGAACACCATCAACAAGACCCGAGTCTACTACTTTCGATCTTCCGACAACTACTCCTCCCACGACAGCTTCTGATCTTCCTCCTACTCCTCAACAGCAACAAATCCGTTGGGAGAAGATCATGGTACTAATCCCTCATCTGGAGGAATCTTTGAAAAAGTTATTCGTCCACAAGCTTCGCCAGATCGAGCCGAGCTTCTGTCTAGGTATCTACAACCTTGACCCAGAATTTCAACGCCGATATATCAGCACAATGAAGCGGTGTCTTCATGTCAACCAGGTTAGAACCAAACTTCGAATCATAGAGGTAATCGGTATCTATTCAAGACGTATTATGAGAATCGTCTACCCGGTTTTCATTGTTCGAAGTGAAGATGGGAACGAATGGAAATTTTCAGAAGCTGATTTCAAGAACCTCTGCCCACTCGACTTTCTTATTCTGAAAGACTTACGTACAAGAACCATCCGATCCCTAGAAATTACAAAGGCACTCGGAGATGTTCATCGATACCTGGTCCGCACCATCATGATGTCTTATCTAACGGACTTCCAAATGGCTATCGAGAACAAGGCGAAAAAGGTAAATCTGATCAAGCCGAATCTGAAAGCACCTGAGTTAAACATGTATCCCGAGAACGCTATGCTTCTGGAACCAGAATTCGGGATTGTTTACCTCAACGAGCAAAAAGAGAAGAAATTTATGCGCTTCAGTCAGGTGGAAAGATTCTACGACGGCACACTTCTAAAGGTCAGAGATGTTTTTCGAAATATTATTCAGCACGAGTCTGAAAATCCAAGGTATTCTTATGTTCCGAATCCGAATGAAGTAATTGCTAGGGATGCCTTGGAAATGATTGAAGATCGCATCGACTATCGCCGCGCCATCAGATATTTCGAGGTACACTTCGCGCTCCGCAAAAGATATGTCTTCAACTGGAGAGATATAGAGCGCCAACTCGAACTTCAAATCAAAGGGGGAGATTGTTAGAGCAGGTTTTAATGTTGATTTAAAGTTCAAGGGTTAAACTGTATTTGATTAAAATAGAGCTTATTAGTGAACGGGCTGTGGGCTTGTTAACCACGGGCCCAATGTATTTAATGTTGATTAGCTTGGAAAAACAAGCTAATCATCTCTTTTACTTTCAAAACTGTATTGCAAATTCTCTCTGAAAGATTAATGAAAGGGATGACCAGTTGAAATCATATTACTTATTGCATATCATATTCGATTTCTGTATTGTTGCACGGATCTGGATTTAACATTAGTGATTCTGCAAGTTTTCGTATTCTAATTCGATCGTTTGATTGTGTTTTAAGCAAATCAAAGTTCAAAAGTTTTGGTTGTGTTCTTGAGAAAAATCGAATTTTTAACCATCAAAACTTGTTGTTTTTGCTTCAAAATCGATTTGGGTAGTGTTATTTTTGTGTTTGGTCGAGTTTCTAATCTCTCAGGAACGTTTTTGAGCAACCCTAGTCGATTCCCAATCGATTTGGAAAGTCCAGCCGCACTTTCCGGATACCAGCAGCACTTTCCGGACAATCGCTTCATCTTTCCGGACACATCACTGCTTTCCGGGTAAGTTCCATAATTTCAATCTTTTCGGATATCATTGTTCCAGAAACCCAAAGTTTCCGGTAAAATACTTTATCCGGACAACTCAACGTTTCCGGTAACCTATTTTATCCGAACAACTCGAAGTTTCCGGTTAAATTGATTCTTCCCGGACACTCCATCATCCGGAAAGCGTATCATCCGGAAACCCATTCCATCCGGTAAGTTCCTGTTTTACTATTTTTATTCGGAAACTATTGCCTTCCGGATACCCTTTGTTATCCGGAAACTTTAGTCTGTCCGGACACTCTCTTTTGTCCGGACACTTCTGTGTTTTTATCTGTTGTCACTCAATCTGATTCGGACACTTTCAGATCAGACATCATATCTGGATTCCTATCCGGTAAGTTCATTTCTGTTAAATTCTTACTTGTTCCTAGTACAACTCAGTTGTAGAACCTGCGTTAGGATACCACTCGTAGTGCCTTGCGTTAGGTTATCACTTTGAATTGAACACATCGTCTGACGATCACTCCAGTGCAACTGAAGATGTCTTCACGCGACGCTCTTGCAATCGGTACCGACTCCAATGGAGGGACATGTTCAAAATCTTCATTGAGTCGAAGGACAACTTCGAGTACATTTGGCGAGCCTTAGAAGATGGGCCAATTCCTACACCAATGAAGAACGTTCCACCAGCTCAAGAAGGTGGTGACACACTCACTGTGAAAAAGACTCTCACCGATATGACCGACGACGAAAAAGGCATGCTTGAAGGAGAAAAGCATGCTAAGAGATACCTTGTTCAAGCACTCCCCAACACGATCTATACTGCCATCGACAGTTACAAAGATACAACTAAGGGCATGTGGGATCAGGTGGAAAAGATGATGCGTGGGAGCGAAGTCGGGAATCAGCTGAAGATTAATAGCTCAATAACCAAGTTTGATAGCTTTAAACAGCGCACCGGTGAATCCCTTTCCCAAACTTATGAACGGTTCTGTCTTCTTCTCAACGAGCTCCACAAGAACAAGATTACTCATTCCAACACTGAGAACGCTCTGAAGTTCCTCAATAACCTTCTGCCTGAGTGGAAAGTGTTTGCATCACACGTCAAGCATAACCATTTGATGGAGAAAGTTGACATCCATGAGCTGTATGAGATGCTTCTTCAAGATGAAGATGAGGTGATGGAAATACTCAAAGAGAAGAAGGTCGCATCCAAGCCAGCTGCTGATCCTCTAGCACTCATGTCTTCCAAACGAGGAAAATCTTCTGGCCGACACTTCAAACGTACTCAAAAGCAAAGTGAATCTTAGTTAGAAACTGAGGAAAAGGAAGACAGTGATTCAGATTCTTAAATAGCTGACATCAAGAAAGCAATGGCCCTGCTCTCCAAATCCTTCCAACAGAAGTTCTACAAGCAACCGACGTCTAATAATCAGTGTTACTCTACTTCCTCCAACAAGCGCCACGATTATAAGGACAAGTATGAAGGTAAGAAGAAAGCCGATGAGTCCGATCAATATGAAAAGAAAGAAAAGACAGAGAAAGATGATCGCAAGGAGAAGAAGAAAGACGAACCCGTGACTTGTAATAACTGCGGGAAGCTTGGTCAATTTGCGAAAGAATGTCGTAGGCCTGTTGTAAATAATTTTCATTATTACAAGGCTAAGCTCGCACTGATAGAACAGAAAGAGGCAGGAACAACTCTGTTTGTGGAAGACGACTACTGGTTGGGTCGTTCTGATGATGAAAGCGAGTCTGATGGTGCTGATGCTTTCATGGGATATCACTCTCCTGCCGATGAAGAAAAGGCAAGTCAGGTATGTGATTCTAACCAACAAGATTTCTTGAATCAAATGCAATCACTTGCTGAAAGGGTAGATTCCGTTACGGCCACCTCTGATGAACAACTGCTTGAGATTAGATCACTATCTGAAAAGCTATATGTTCAAAAGAGAATAACTGAGAAATATAAGTCTGAAATTGCTAATTTAAAAGACAAATGCAAAAATCTTTCAATAGCACCTAAGGACTTAAGGGCCAAATTATCTGAACTTCAGTCTCAGTTTGATCAGTCTATGAATGAGAAAGCATAAATTGTTTATCAATGTTCTGCTCTTCAAATTCAGCACAAGGAATTTGTTGCTAAAATTCTTGATCTTGAAACCAAACTTCATAAAAGAGGTCAAACTGATCAGACTATTCATATGAATAAACCAAAGGAGTTCACGTATTTCAACAAAGACTGGGGAATCGGATACGATAATCCGCACTACCTGAAAAAGGGTATAGCCAAAAGACCTATATTGTATGATTTTGGTTGTCTTGGAATAGCCAAAGAGTATCCGGAATATGCGATAAAATGGACTGGTCCTCTTGAACCTGAAAAAGAAGAGGAAACTGAGGAATACAAACGCACACGCACTTCCAAAATGCAACTTCCATTTTGTTATGGACCTTTAAATCAATCCTATCAGAAAAATAAGAAATACCTCTCGAATGACTACTTCGACTGCTACAAGGTTGCAACGCCCAAGGATTCCTCCAAGAAGGATGAGGTCCAAGCAACTGAAACCAAGACTGAGTCAGATGAGTTCAAACTCTATATTCCCCCTCTCATCTTGGAAGCAAAGATAGTCGAGTTCGAGGAGTCACTCGAGAAAAAAAGGTCTTATTTTCATACGGAAAAACAAGCGCTAATCACGGAACTTGAGAATCAAAAATCTGTCAAAACTGAAGTTGTGTCTGATGAAGGACAGGAAATCCTTCGGTGTAAAATTACTAAGCTCACATCAAAACTGGTTGCCTTGGCAACAGAAGCGATGCAAGAGTATACGAAAAAATGGTCAGCTCCAAGAGCAGATTGACCAACTCCAATCTGAAAAGCATATTTCACCCGATTCTTCCTCCAACTCATCGGACACATGTTCGTGTAAAGCTTTCATAAGCAAAACCTCTTCAACAAAAGACGATAAAGATTCTCAAGACGAGAGTGTGTTAAGGAATTTGAACTCTGAGTTTTTCCTAGCTTCCGCACCAAATCCCCAAAGCACACATACACTAATTGTTCATCGCCTTCCTCAACCGATCCAAGTCCTGTATGTAACATCCCTTATCTTTAAAACACTCATTTAACGGAAAGTAACCTTAAAATACAACGGAAGATTTGTAATTAAAACATTTAGATAAAATCCCATAATCTTATAGAAAAGAGTACAAGTTTGCAACTTAAAACCAATAAGTTTGAGACAAACAATATTCAACTGAAAAGCTTAGAGAATCCAAAACTATCATTCATCAAAAGAAAATATAAGCTGCTGAGCTGCCGCAAATCCAAAAGCTTCAAGCTGGAGCCTTTCCTTTATTCTTCGAAGATGTACCTGCCACTAAAAGATGAATAACAACGGGGTAAGCTTTCGCTTAGTGAGCGTACCTATACCACATATCATCATGCATACATACTCGCATAAACATAGCAATCACATACATGTAACATCCTTCCATTCCTTAAGGCACAAAGCCAATAAGGAAGGTCATAACTAGACACTGGTACCAGGCCTCTTCATACATAACATATTCCCTAGGGGTATTACTACCACCATAGGTACTCTTTCCTTTGGCAAAGCCAACATACACATAATCACACATGCAATCCAACTACATACACATAACTTACATAATATAGGTAGAGTACTCACCTGTCAAGATGTCAATTACCAAGTACTTCACAGTGTATAATAATCACCTCGTACCACCTATAACATTCATACATACACATATCATAACAAGCCCAAAAATGGAACTCTAATTCTATCCCAACTCTCATCCCGAAATGACATAGCTAGGATAGTCCAAATACCATAAAACTTTGCCAAACATCCCATTTCATACACCCCATTTCTATTGATTTCTAAACATAATACACATACCTTGCAATTCTAGACCGCGAACAACAATCCTCCTAGAACCTTTCACAACTTGAATCTTCCAAAATCACCAAATCTTTCGCCTGGAAAATACAGCAACTTCGGACACTTGGTTCTCTCTACTGGGAACTCCGATGCCAAATCCCTCCGGTCAGAATGTAGATTAGAGGGTCGTGAAGTCGCTGTCCAAATTTCACGACGATCCAACGGTTAACGAAGGAGAATCGGTCGATCTTTCACAGCAGCTCACAAGAACTCCGAAAATCCCTTTCACAGCAACTTCGGACACTTGGTTCTCTCTACTGGGAACTCCGATGCCAAATCCCTCCGGTCAGAATGTATATTAGATGGTCGTGAAGTCGCTGTCCAAATTTCACGACGATCCAACGGTTAACGAAGGAGAATCGGTCGGTCTTTCACAGCAGCTCACAAGAACTCCGAAAATCCCTTTCACAGCAACTTCGGACACTTGGTTCTCTCTACTGGGAACTCCGATGCCAAATCCCTCCGGTCAGAATGTAGATTAGAGGGTCGTGAAGTCGCTGTCCAAATTTCACGACGATCCAACGGTTAACGAAGGAGAATCGGTCGGTCTTTCACAGCAGCTCACAAGAACTCCGAAAATCCCTTTCTCTTTTCTCTCTTCTTTGCTAAAGAAACAAATGGCTGCAAATGAGGGTGTTTAGGGTTTCCATCCCCTTTACATACATGCCAAAACACACCCTCATCTTACAAAATTGATAAACTGGCCCCTAGATTCCTGAACACGTACATAACGACCCAAAAATTAACTCAACCCCAAAAGAGACAGTTAAATCACGTAAATTGGGAAACGGGGTGTTACAACTCTCCCCCACTTACCAGGATTTCGTCCTCGAAATCGATCAGACTTGGAAGAGTTCCAGAAAATTCGATCTCATCTCAGCTTCCGGTTCCCATGTCCATTCTGATCCTTTTCGGTGTTCCCACTGAACTTTCATTAAGCTGATCTCCTTGTTTCGCAAGGATTTGGTCTTCCTTTCCAAGATTGCTATCGGTCTCTCAATATAATTCAACCGTTCGTCGACCTGTATGTCATCTATAGGGACATGCGCCGACTCGTCAGCTAAACACTTCCTCAACTGAGATACGTGGAAGGTGTTGTGTATCAGACTGAGTTCCGGCGGAAGCTCCAGCCGGTACACAACCTTCCCAACCCGTGCTATCACCTTGAAAGGTCCGATAAACCTAGGGCCTAGCTTGCCCCTTTTCCGGAATCGGATCACCCCTTTCCAAGGTGATACCTTCAACAAAACATTATCTCCCACGTTGAACTCCAGATCCGACCTTCGCTTGTCGGCGT
The DNA here is from genome assembly GCA_033807775.1 of Saussurea involucrata. NCBI lineage: Eukaryota > Viridiplantae > Streptophyta > Magnoliopsida > Asterales > Asteraceae > Saussurea > Saussurea involucrata. The sequence goes on along the minus strand of CM066318.1, from coordinate 71,046,746 downwards.
AACTCTTTTGACGACTCTGTGCGGTTCGTAGCCTATCCCGAATCATCTCAATACTTTCCGTCGTTTTCTGAACCACTTCTGTGCTGCTTAACTCCCGCTGGCCTACCTCTCCCCAACAGATAGGAGTCCTACATCTTCTCCCGTACAACATCTCATACGGAGGCATGCCAATACTGGCATGGAAACTGTTGTTGTATGAGAACTCAGCCAACGGTAAATACGTATCCCAGCTGCCCCCAAAATCCAAAACACAGGCTCTCAACATATCCTCAAGAGTCTGAATTGTTCTCTCGCTTTGCCCGTCCGTCTGTGGGTGAAAGGCTGTACTGAACTGAAGTCTCGTACCCAAATCTTCATGGAACTTCCCCCAAAACCGCGACGTAAACCGAACATCCCTGTCTGATATCACTGTTACCGGTACCCCATGCCTTACTACAATTTCACTGACATAGATGTCAGCTAACTTTTCTGCAGATGAACTTTCACGGATCGCGATAAAATGGGCACTCTTTGTCAGCCTATCTACAACCACCCAAATGGCATCATGATTCATAGGTGTTCGAGGCAACTTGGTAATCAGATCCATTGTTATATGCTCCCACTTCCACTCTGGTATCTCTAATGGCTGTAACTTCCCGTGCGGTCTCTGATGCTCTGCTTTGACCCTTAAACAAGTCAAACATTTCTCCACGTACTTAGCCACGTCCCTCTTCATCCCCGGCCACCAGTAGTCAGTCTTCAGATCTCTATACATCTTAGTAGCACCGGGATGGATAGAGAACCTTGACTTATGCGCCTCGTCCAGAAGTGTCTGCCTTGCCTCACACGATACTGGAACCCATACCCGACGTTACCGAGTCAATAGACCTCGACTGTCGGGCACTAACCGATCCACCTGTCCCTTTATCCGTTCCTTCTTCTGGTTCTCACCCTTGATCGCTTCCTCTTGAGACCTTCTTACCAAGTCGTGAAGCGACGTTGATACTGTTAGTCTCATCAACGGTACCCAAAGTAGAACACTACTCGCTCTTCTACTCAAGGCATCCGCTACGACATTTGCCTTCCCCGGGTGATAAAGAATCTCGCAATCATAATCCTTCACCACATCCAACCACCTCCGCTGTCTCATGTTCAAATTCTGTTGATCCATGAAATAACGAAGACTCTTGTGGTCCGTATAGATAGTACACTTCACCCCATACAGGTAGTGCCGCCATAACTTGAGAGCGAACACCACTGCCGCAAGCTCCAAATCGTGAGTCGGGTAATTCACCTCATGCGTCTTCAGTTGACGAGACGCATAGGCAATCACCCTTCCCCTCTGCATAAGAACGCAGCCTAGCCCGTGATAAGACGCATCACAGTAGACTGTCATGTCTTCAACTCCCTCCGGTAGTGTCAACACCGGAGCCTCGCATAACTTTCTCCTTAAGGTTTCGAACGCTGTTTTCTGTTCCTCTCCCCAAACGAAACGTTCGTTCTTCCTCGTCAGCTTCGTCAACGACACTGCTATCTTGGAGAAATCCTGGATGAACCGGAGGTAGTACCCGGCTAATCCAAGGAAACTCCTAATCTCAGTGGGAGTCTTCGGGGTTTCCCACTTCATCACTGCCTCCACCTTCGCTGGGTCTACCTTGATACCCTCTCGGTTCACAAGATGTCCAAGAAATTGAACCTCTTGTAACCAGAAATCACACTTGGAGAACTTTGCATATAACTGCTCCTTACGCAAAATCTCCAAAACCTCTCGTAGATGCTCCATATGATCCTCCTTCGACTTGGAGTAGATCAGTATATCGTCTATAAACACGATGACTGACCTATCCAACATCGGTCTGCAAACTCTATTCAGAAGATCCATGAATGCCGCCGGTGCGTTCGTCGGTCCAAATGGCATCACGATGAACTTGAAATGCCCGTACCTGGTTCTGAACGCTGTCTTGTGAACATCCTCTTCCCTGACCTTCAACTGGTGGTACCCTGAGCGAAGATCTATCTTAGAGAACCAAACGGCTCCCTGAAGTTGATCGAAGAGATCGTCGATCCTCGGCAACGGGTATCTGTTCTTCACCGTAAGCTTGTTAAGCTCTCTATAGTCGATGCACATCCGCATCGACCCGTCCTTCTTTTTCACGAAAAGGATAGGGGCTCCCCAAGGAGAACTACTGGGGCGGATGAAACCCTTATCCAACAGTTCCTCCAGCTGCTTAGACAGTTCATGCATCTCCGGAGGTGCCAAACGGTAAGGAGCCTTTGCTACCGGTGCCGCCCCCGGAATCAAGTCTATTCGGAACTCCACTTGCCTCCCGGGAGGAATGCCAGGCAAGTCATCCGGGAAAACATCCGGAAACTTGCTGACCACTGGTACATCTGCCACTGTTCTCTTCTTTTTCTCCTCCCGTTCATCAACAATATACGCCAAGTAACTGCTACCACCATGGTGCACATATCTTCTAGCTTTGACCAAAGTGCACACCTTTGGTACCCCTTTTCTTCCTTCACTCGAGATAGTTAATTCTCCCCCACTTGGGGTTCGAATCACTACCTGCTGTTTTTCACAATCAATGCGCGCTCCATTCCGACTAAGCCAATCTATCCCAACTACTACATTTATTTCCCTCATCGCAATAGGAATAAGATCTATACTAAACTTCACTCCGGCTATCTCTATTACATTACCTTTATACACATCACTCACAAAACGAAACTCCTCGTCCGCTATTTCTACTTCTAGCGGACTCTCTAACTTGTCCTTTACAATAGCAAAGTCTTTACAAAACGATAAAGAAACAAAAGATTTAGTAGCTCCCGAGTCAAATAAGACAAGGGCAGGTGATGCATTAACAGGAAAAATACCTGTCACGACATCTGGCTCCTCCTTTGCTTCATCTACGGTCATCTGGAACACTCGCCCCCGAGTCCTGGGTGCGTCGTTCTTCTTTCCCAATCCACTCTCTAGCATCTTCACCGGTGCGGTTCCCGAGTTCTGGACCGACCCAGTATTCATTGGGCACTCGTCAGCAAAATGGCCCGGCTTGTAGCACTTAAAACATATCTTTGCGGTCGCCTTGCAGTCTCGACTGATATGACCCGGTTGCCCGCATTTGTAACAGGTTCCGGAGCCCATACGGCATTCTCCCGGATGCTGTCGTCCACACTTCCCACAGCGGGGATGCTCTCTCTTGAACTCTTTCTTTACCTCCGGTTTATGACTCCCAGTTTTGAACCTCTTAGTCTGCTGAGGTTGAGTCTGAACCGTTTCTGCCCTTCTTGTCTTTCTTTGGCTCTCTAATTCGAGCTCTCTAGCCCGAGCCGCCTCGTGCATCTGCTGAAAATCAGTGCACCTTGCCATAACAACAAATTCTCTAATCTCCTGTTCCAAAACTCTCCCATATCTGTACATTTTGGCCTTTTCATTCCTGACATACTCAGGACAGAAAAGGGACCGCTCCAAAAACTTGTCAGTGATCTCGTTCACCGACTCCGTAGTTTGCTCCATAGATAGAAACTCATTTGTGAGTCTCTCTACCTCAATTTGGGGCACATACTGTTCCATGAACAGTTCCTTGAACTGTTCCCAAGTCATGCTATCCACTTGTTCTGGCGTCCGAGCACGAACAATAAGGTTCCACCAGTCTTTCGCTGCCTTCCTCAGAAGGTTCGATGCGTAGCGAACCTTGACTTCCTCGGTACAAAAACTGGTGCGGAAAGCACCCTCCACCCCAGCTATCCAACGAGTGCTGGTTACGGGGTCCTTCTGCCCCTCAAACTGTGGCGGCTGACAGGCCGAGAAATCTCTGTAGCTTATCCCCCGTGGTTGTACGCCTGACAAGCCCCCTGATCCACTGGCCCTGCTGGCCACAGCTGCCTCTACCTGACTACGAATTTCATTAGCCAGTTCCTGCTTTACCTGCTCAAAGAGACTTGGGAGTAACTCGTGAAGAACCTCCCTGACCTCAGCAGCGATCACACCTCTCAGATCAGGAATTTCCTGATCCTCTTCAATAATCGGTCTCTTGCCTTGCCTTCTAGTGTTCACCATTCTGATACATAAACATGATACTTTAGAATAATTCATCTACATCCCCCCCACCCCCCCCCTGAGCAAACTCCTAGCATAGTCCAGAGGTCCTAGCTTAGTTGTCTTTCTTTCTAACATGCTCCTTAGAAACCTTCTGCTTATACTCTCTTAACAAAATCCCTTTCTAGCATGTTACTACCCAACCCTCAACCTTGTCTGGTTCATAGAATTCTTTTGCAACTATATCAAGTCCCGGCATGTACAATGTAATTGCAATGGTATGGGCCCTTATACCATTATAATTACACCCTCCATGTTTAGACTCAACACCGTCACTAAGGTTCCAATTCCCAGCTTAGTTGGTACCTTTAACATATATATCACAACATTTTCCATATCTACCACTTATCATATAAACATTATAATCATATTCTAATTCACATTATGCATCAACAAAACATACTTGAAATCATAACCTTGTCACATTGACCATATCTAGCATACATAAACATAATTACTCATCCAATACATTTATAAAACTGGTCTTTCACAAAACTGAACATGCTTTATCATAAATCCTAATATGGAATAGTGTGCTCACCCCCGTCTTGATGCTCTGGACCGCAGCTCAGCCGTGAAAACTTTTTCTTTTAAAACACCCTTTCCTTATAAACCATTTTCTTACACGAAACAGCTTTTTTTTTTAAAGGTTACTTATTTGAAAACTTGAGCACTTGGGTTTAAGTTCAAACACTCACCACTTGTGAATGCCCGAATCCCTTAAACCAAGGCTCTGATACCAACTGTAACATCCCTTATCTTTAAAACACTCATTTAACGGAAAGTAACCTTAAAATACAGCGGAAGATTTGTAATTAAAACATTTAGATAAAATCCCATAATCTTATAGAAAAGAGTACAAGTTTGCAACTTAAAACCAATAAGTTTGAGACAAACAATATTCAACTGAAAAGCTTAGAGAATCCAAAACTATCATTCATCAAAAGAAAATATAAGCTGCTGAGCTGCCGCAAATCCAAAAGCTTCAAGCTGGAGCCTTTCCTTTATTTTCTTCGAAGATGTACCTGCCACTAAAAGATGAATAACAACGGGGTAAGCTTTCGCTTAGTGAGCACGCACCTATACCACATATCATCATGCATACATACTCGCATAAACATAGCAATCACATACATGTAACATCCTTCCATTCCTTAAGGCACAAAGCCAATAAGGAAGGTCATAACTAGACACTGGTACCAGGCCTCTTCATACATAACATATTCCCTAGGGGTATTACTACCACCATAGGTACTCTTTCCTTTGGCAAAGCCAACATACACATAATCACACATGCAATCCAACTACATACACATAACTTACATAATATAGGTAGAGTACTCACCTGTCAAGATGTCAATTACCAAGTACTTCACAGTGTATAATAATCACCTCGTACCACCTATAACATTCATACATACACATATCATAACAAGCCCAAAAATGGAACTCTAATTCTATCCCAACTCTCATCCCGAAATGACATAGCTAGGATAGTCCAAATACCATAAAACTTTATCAAACATCCCATTTCATACACCCCATTTCTATTGATTTCTAAACATAATACACATACCTTGCAATTCTAGACCGCGAACAACAATCCTCCTAGAACCTTTCACAACTTGAATCTTCCAAAATCACCAAATCTTTCGCCTGGAAAATACAGCAACTTCGGACACTTGGTTCTCTCTACTGGGAACTCCGATGCCAAATCCCTCCGGTCAGAATGTAGATTAGAGGGTCGTGAAGTCGCTGTCCAAATTTCACGACGATCCAACGGTTAACGAAGGAGAATCGGTCGATCTTTCACAGCAGCTCACAAGAACTCCGAAAATCCTTTTCACAGCAACTTCGGACACTTGGTTCTCTCTACTGGGAACTCTGATGCCAAATCCCTCCGGTCAGAATGTAGATTAGAGGGTTGTGAAGTCGCTGTCCAAATTTCACGACGATCCAACGGTTAACGAAGGAGAATCGGTCGGTCTTTCACAGCAGCTCACAAGAACTCCGAAAATCCCTTTCACAGCAACTTCGGACACTTGGTTCTCTCTACTGGGAACTCCGATGCCAAATCCCTCCGGTCAGAATGTAGATTAGAGGGTCGTGAAGTCGCTGTCCAAATTTCACGACGATCCAACGGTTAACGAAGGAGAATCGGTCGGTCTTTCACAGCAGCTCACAAGAACTCCGAAAATCCCTTTCTCTTTTCTCTCTTCTTTGCTAAAGAAACAAATGGCTGCAAATGAGGGTGTTTAGGGTTTCCATCCCCTTTACATACATGCCAAAACACACCCTCATCTTACAAAATTGATAAACTGGCCCCTAGATTCCTGAACACGTACATAACGACCCAAAAATTAACTCAACCCCAAAAGAGACAGTTAAATCACGTAAATTGGGAAACGGGGTGTTACACTGTAATTCCGGATGTCGATTTTTCTGAATATATGAACTCCGAAGGCAATTCTGATGAAGAGTTTGAGTCGTTCCCCTTCGACAAACCTCTTCCGAGTCATACTGGTTTTTTGTCACCAGTAGTCAATCGACCGGTCAATTTTCTAAAGGGTGACTGTTCTAAAACAAAGGCCCCAGCTGTGATTAAGATTTCTAAATCTAAACTTGTTTCTCAAACACAATCACGGCCAAGGCAAAAGACCGAGCGATTGCCTACCAAAAATACTGCTTCCTTAAAAATCACTGACCGTGTTGTCCCTGTTGTTTCATATAAAAACGGTTGCACTAAACAAGAAAAACCAAAGTGGCTAGCTAAGGAACCTGTCGAGGATGCAGCATCAAAGTCTTTCAATACTGTTTTTTATCCTAGAATGAACAAAAACGATTGTGCTTTGAATCATAGGAATGATTTTGTTAAACGTGATGTTAATTTTCCAATTAAGCTTTATTCCATTCAGTAGTTGATTCAATTATCGCATGATTGTTTGTGTTGTTCTAAATGTGGTTGGAATGACTTTGATGACATAAATAATAATGATTGGTTTGGGTCATATCACATATATAACCATACACCCAAAAATAAACCCCGTAAAACCAAAAAGAAACACCATAAACAACGGGGTTCCCAATCAAAGGTTAAACCACAGCAGGAGAGAAAACCCATTTCAAAACAGGTTTCTCCTACTGAGGTTAAACCGGCACCCAAGAGGCAACCTGCTACAAAACATGTTCCTCCAAAAGGTGTAAAATCTACACCTAAGAGGCAAGTTCCTCCGAAGGGTGTCAAACCTAACCCTCCAGGACCCATGCAAATATGGGTACCTAAAGTCTGCTAAACTTGTTTTTGTAGGACGGTCATGTGTGGTACTTATACTCTGGATGCTCCAAGCACATGACCGGAAGGAGGGAGCTTCTCACGAACTACAAGGAAGAATATGGCGGAGACGTGAGATTTGGGAACAATGACAATGCGTCGATCGTGGGCTACGGCGACATTGTCCAAGACAAGATCACTATCAAGAAGGTGTCACACGTAGCAGGATTGGGACACAATCTGTTCAGTATCGGCCAATTCTGCGACAAAGATCTCGAGGTCCGATTCAAAGCCAAAAGATGTAGAATACTCAATGACGACGGAGAGGAGCTACTGGTTGGAAAGCGCAAGACCAACCTCTACACCATCGACCTCGTAGCCCTGAAGTCCGATAACCCCGTCTGCCTAATGTCAAAGGCCAATTCCGAACAAGCATGGATTTGGCATCGTCGACTATCGCACCTGAACTTCAAGAGTATCAACAAGCTCGTGCTGGGCGGACACGTGAAAGACATGCCCTATCTTCAATTCGTGAAGAATCATCTCTGCGGGGCATGTGAAATGGGAAAGATGAAGCGAGCATCGCATCAGCCGAAGGCAGCTCCGAGCACGTCCCGGTCCCTCGAACTTATCCATATGGATTTTTGTGGCCCGATGCGTGTTCATAGCATCAACAAGCGCAAATACATCCTAGTGATGGAGGATAACTTCTCGCGCTATACATGGGTCAAGTTCCTTCGCTCAAAAGATGAAACTCCGGAGCTGATCATTAACCACTTGAAGTCCATCCAGCTAAATCTTCAAAGTCCAGTTCAGACTATTAGGACCGACAACGGGACGGAATTCAAAAATCAAACGGTGTGCGACTACTTGACTTCTGTCGGTATCTCACAAACCTTCTCAGCGGCACGCACTCCTCAGCAAAATGGAGTGGTGGAAAGGCGTAACCGCACCCTGGTCGAAGCAGCTCGTACTATGCTTTCCCAATCCAAACTACCGCTATTTCTCTGGGCCGAAGCGGTGTCTACGGCTTGTTACACGCAAAACCGCTCCATCATCAACAAGCGGTTCAACAAGACGTCGTACGAGATCATCAACAATCGCATTCCTAACATCAAATACTTCCATGCATTCGGTTGCACGTGCTACGTCTTGAACGACAAGGACGATCTTGGCAAATTCAGCCCGAAGGCGGACGAAGGAGTTTTCATCGGATACTCCATGCAGGCTAAGGCGTATCGCGTTTACAACAAACGGACTAAAACCGTTATCGAAAGTGTAAACGTGACATTCGACAAAGCCGCAGATTTGGCTTCTGAACACATCAGTTCAGAACCCGGTTTAACTGGCGTGCTAGCTTCCGAACTTCCACGTTCGGGATCTACACAAGCGACAGTAAATCCGAATCATGCATCTTCATCGAATGCTGATCTTTCAGATTTAGATTTATTGTTTTAATACTTTTATGATGACATATTTATTGCTTCTACTCCTCTTGTCTCAGCACAACCTCGACTTGAAGCTGCTCTTATTGAGGATTCGGCGAATCTATCCGGTCCGCCACCTTCGACAAGCACGCCTTCCATCACTGTAGAGACAGCTCAACCGTCATCAACAACCTCGACTGATACTCCTGTCCCCCCGGAGGAACCAGTAACAAACCCGGAGATTGCTCCGTAAGATTCGTCATCTGCAACAATCAACGATCAACTTCTGAACTCCTCGGAACCTGAAGTTGCTCAACCGTCGACGAATCCTCCCCCACCTCCTCCGAGAAACCAGCCTGCAACACTTGAAGCAGTTCACGACCTTCCTTCTGGTGGCTATGTGGATCCGGATGCCTCCCATTCAACTCAACAGCCGCTTCCACACACCACCAAATGGACGAGAGCTCATCCCCTACATCAAATCATCGGTGATCCTTCCACTCCTGTTCAAACGCGAGGCGCATCAGCAAAATTTTGCCTCTTCTCCGGCTTCTTGAGCAAGATCGAGCCGACAAACGTACGCGAAGCGCTCGAAGATCCGGATTGGATCATAGCCATGCAAGAGGAACTCAACCAGTTTGAGGCCCTCAAGGTATGGCGGCTGGTCCCACGTCCAACTCACAAGACGGTGATCGGAACCAAGTGGATCTTCAAGAATAAGAAGGACGAGGATGGCATCGTAGTACGCAACAAGGCGCATCCCATGGCTAAGGGATACCGTCAGCAAGAGGGGATCGACTATGATGAGACCTACGCTCCGGTGGCAAGGATAGAAGTGATACGTATGTTCCTTGCATACGCCGCGCACAAGAACTTCACGGTCTTCCAAATGGATGTGAAGACCGCATTCTTTTACGGCGATATCAAGGAAGAAGTATACGTGTCGCAACCGGAAGGATTCGTGGATGATTCGAAGCCTGATCATGTCTACGTTCTAGACAAGGCACTTTACGGTCTAAAGCAAGCTCCATGAGCCTGGTATAACACTCTATCCGAGTTCTTGCTAAAATCACAATTCACACGAGGTAAGATAGATTCAACTCTGTTTATCAAGAACGAAAAAGGTCATATTGTCTTAGTACAGGTGTATGTCGATGACATAATATTCGGTTCTACAAATCCTCAGTATGCAAAGAGTTTTGCCAAACTAATGGGACAATTTTTTAAAATGAGTATGCTTTGTGAGATGAATTTCTTCCTTGGTCTTCAAGTTAAACAACTGTCGACCGGGATATTCATAAACCAGGCTAAGTACATCCGGGATATTCTTCGGAAATTCCAGATGGAACAGTCCTCACGAATGAAAACTCCCATGGCACCCGGTACAAAACTTCACGCCGATCCTAACGGAAAGGATGTGAACACTAAACTGTATCGGGGAATGATCGATTCTTTGATGTATTTAACTGCGAGTAGGATGGATATCATGTTTTCCACTTTTCTATGCGCCCGATTTCAATCAAAACCTAAAGAGTCTCATTTAATAGCCGTCAAATGAATTTTTCATTATTTACGTGGTACTGCTGATCTTGGCTTGTGGTACCCGAAAGAGACAGGTTTTGAGCTATCTGCTTATTCTGATGCGGACCACGCGGGCAGCATGATGGACCGGAAGAGCACATCGGGGCATATGAAGTTCTTGGGAGATAGCCTGGTGAGTTGGGCCTCAAAGAAGCAGCAGTGCGTCTCTACGTCGACTGCCGAGGCAGAGTACGTGGTCGCCGCGAGCTGCTGTTCTCAAGTGATCTGGATGCACACCCAACTCAAGGACTACGGCTTCACATACGTAAAGGTGCCCTCTTACTGCGACTTGAAGAGTGCAATTGCCATATCCAGCAACCCGGTCCAACACACTAAGACCAAGCACATCGACGTTCGGTATCACTTCATTAAGGATCACGTTGAAAGAGGTACGGTCGAACTCTACTTTGTAAATACTGAGCATCAGTTAGCAGACCTATTTACAAAACCCTTGGACGAAAAACGTTTTAATACTCTAGTGTCCAAGTTAGGTATGCTAAATCTGAAGACTTGATTCGATTGTGTGCCCATTACAAGTTCTATACATCTACGAGAAACTGCCTACTCATCATCTGGTGTTCACACTCCTGATGATTGAGCATACACTTTCTCGCACTTGTATTCTACTTGTCTCAGTTATACAGTTAGATTGAGTCTCTGTATTTATTAGGTAGATTTCGTTTGTTTTCCTTCTTTCCACGTGTGTTTCTTTTCTTTCATATTGTCGTCTATTTTATTTTCTTATATCTGTGCTTTCACAAGTGTTCATGTATTCAGGGGGAGCACAAACCGGTATCAGGTACGTTTACTCTACTGTTGAGGGGGAGCGTCACACACATATGTTTTTACTGATGAAAAGTTGTTTTTTGTATGGATACTCCTGTGTGCATTTCACACTACGCGCACATTTTGAGGGGGAGCATCTACCTGGATGTTCATCATTTGAGGGGGAGTGACACCGCATTTTTCTTTAACCTGTGTAAAAGTTTTTGGTGTCGGTCTCTCCATTGCACAATTGCACACTCTGAGGGGGAGTAAAACCTTCCCCATGCTCAGTTTGAGGGGGAGCGAGAGAAGGTTCGTTCAAAATCCAAACAGTCCTAATTTTTCTGATAAATGTGAGAGAACAAGTTTTATTTTATTTTAATATCAAAGTGTCCGGACAGGTCTCCGGACACCCATCAATCCGGATTGCTTTCCGGACCGGATGGGTATCCGGGTAGACCCATCCGGATTAGTGGGTCCCTATAAAAGAAATCCGAAAACTCTCGTCTCAAACATCCGGATTCATTTCAAAAACCTCAAAACCCCTCTCTATTCTCTCTCGTTCGAACTCTCTCGCAAATCTCAGTTCGTAGCTCGATTTTTGCTCCAAATCAGGTAACGTTCTCTATAATCCATCTACATCGCATTATTTCCTGTTTGATGCACTTCGTGTTACATTTCAACCACCGATTCGATCCACCCAGGGTTTCCGCACCCGCTCTATTCAGGGTGTTTTTGGCCGATTTTCCATTACCCGTATGCACATACTTGCACGTTACACATGTTTTGGTGCTTGGGTAACTATCTGCAATTATAGTTGGGTGTGATTTGCGGATCCGTAGGTCGTCCGGATACGTTCAAAGTATCCGGACACATTCTTTTTCATCCGGAAAGTTCCATCCTCATAGATATTTTGTCCGGTTACTCTCAACATCCGGAAACCTAGTTGTCCGGAAATCCCAGGGTTTCCGGTAAGTTCAACTACCGGATTGTTGAGGTGTCCGATACCTTATATGTCCGGTAACCTAAGCCATCCGGAAACCATTTTTGTCCGGAATCCTCATCTTATCCGGACACTATCTTCCTATTCGGAAACTGCTGATGTCCGGACATCTTTTGTCCAGATAGTATGGTTTGTCCGGAAAGTTGTGTGTTCCATTGTTATGTCCGGACAACACTGTGTTTATCAGTTCGGTACCTGTTTTCTCACTGTCTGTCCTCAATCTGTCTCAGATTGAGCCACTTAATGCAAAGGTATGCGCCGTCACTTGTTCATCCGCCTCGATTACTAACTTGGGTTCTTTTTCAGATATTCCATGGCGGATCAATAACAACAGCAACATCCCAAAGAACAAATTCCTCCCCAAGAGGAATTTATCGATGCCGAAGCTGATAATGCTTTGGTCGACCCTGACCATGGCATTGAATTGGTAGCCAACAATCACCAACTGGACGCAGATGAGTTCAGACCGCTAGAACAATATCGGGTGATCGTGGACATCCTATTACGTCACCCCCTTCGTGAGGCCCTCACTGCCACAACCGACGTCCCATTGCTGTATGTGCTTCAAGTGTGGCTTTCTGCCGAAGTTATTACGGAGGCCAATTCACAGACCATCACGGAGCGGATAGAAAACCACCCCTTCACGCTCACACCTGAGTCCTTCCGGCATCTACTGTCACTACCCGAAGCCACCGCCGGCGGACATCAACGCTACGACCCCACGGTCAATGACGCGACTCTATGTGCTCAAGCACGTGCTCTCGGATACAACCACGCTCTTGATCGACCTTCAGCATTCAAGCGCAAATATCTGGCGCCCATCTGGTACACCTTGTTCACCATACTGAACAGGTGTCTCTCATCCAGATGGAAGGGAATAGACCAGTGCACCGGTGACTTCCTTCGTCTATTCCATGCCGTGTGCTAAAACAGACACGTCGACTTCGCTATGATTATCTGGCGAGAGCTGGTGCAAGCTATTCGACAAATTGCAGGTTCGAAGCAAAAGAAGTTCCTCCCTTACCCTCGATTCCTCTCACTAGCTGTAAGCCAACACATGGACGCGAATCCAGCAATACCGCGACGCCTTAACCATCCGGTATGCCTCCTTTTCCATTTACAATATATGGTGATTCGAAACCCGTCCAACGCCATAGCCATGCCATTACCTGAAGCCTTACTGGCACACGCGGATCCCGTTGCACCGACTGTAGTTGCTTACAGGCGAGAGTTAGGGAATCCCATGGCCCAGCCAGCGCCAGAGGGACCTCCCCAGGGACATAGAACCGAGGGACGTGAGGGTCCTAGGAACAGAGGAGGAAGGGCCCGAGTAGCTGGGCTCCCGGGCGGGGTGTGTTGAGAATTCATACGAGGGGAACCGGAGCGGGCGGTGCAGTGGATACGCGTACTAGTTCTTCCTAAGCCGGAACATCCTCTAGACCCATGCTCCATCATAACTCCGAGCCCTATTTATCTGACCCACCTTCACCTACCCGACACGTTGAAAACGTGGAATCCGACTCCACCGAATCCGATACGGATCGTACCATACGGGCAACACTTATCCCTACCCGTATCGGACCAAACCCAGACTTTACCGAAGGCATCCCATTTGACTCACCGACACCACCTCTGATCCCTACTACCCAGCCTGATACGGGAGTTACAAGGAGACCTGAGGGAGACTTAGTTGAAGAGTTAGAACATGTGAGAAGGGGGGAATTACGGTCGAAAGCGAACCAAGAAAGATTAAGCTGTAAAGATAAAGAGGCTTGTGAGCGACCCCAAACCAGTGTCACCCGGGTAGCCACATCTGCTATCCCGTCTCATCCGTTAGGACGGGGTATTGAAGAAGCCGCCTTGGACCCAGCGGCGCAATTGCACAACCTCCTCAGCCACTCATCCGTTTCTCAAAAGATGGGTGTTTCAACTTCTCACGGGGATCAAGCACAACTTCTACTGGTCTCTCAATCGGAGAGTACTGGTATTGAAACAAGAGACCAGCCTCCCCCGGTCTCGACTTCTTTGGATGCACTCTTGAGTCTAGAGCCACTTGCTAATATTATTTCTTCGGCTAGGACACAAGATGAGGAAACGAACATCGGTGCTCTTGGTGACCCGATCGGAACCTCCGTAGTGTCTCCGCATTTAAGCGGAATGCGATGGTCGGAGGGAAATCCTACCACAGCTACCGAATTGCCAACTGTGAACGTAGGTGGCTCTGCCACTAAGGTAGATACCTCAACGGGTAATCTAAGTGATCCCGACGTTATTTCCACCGACTCTGTGTCAAAGGGATATCTGGACGGTGCCCTAAAGGCCGTCCGCGAGGCAATGGAATAGCGCTTTACCAATTAGCTCGACAAACTGAAGACTCTGATCAAAGGTAAAGAGAAGATGGTAGAACCTGAAACTGCACCAACACCTCCACCGGCTCCCGTACAGCCAACTCTTTCGGTGGATACCCTGAAAACCATGCTTCTAGCTCAGCTGCTCCAACAATCTGAAACCGACGCCTCTACCGAAGCAGACCTGATCTCCATTCTGAAATCACAGGTCACTTCTCCTTCGTCATCCATTACCACTCGACTGGATCAGCTTGACACGACTCTTAAGGACTTTTAATAAGCGCTCAACACACTGTCCGAGAGAGTCAGATCACTCGAAGATACCTGCAAGAATCAAGCAGGCAGTCTAAAGCGCAAGCACGATGATCAGGATGATCCTGATCACCGTGAGGGGGAGAATAAAAGACAAAGATTAACCGAGACCGCCCCGATCTTCACTGAAACGACTACTGTGGTTCAACAGGAACCCTCAACTGCGGCAACTACAACCGAAGCTGCACCCAAAGCCGAGTTGCCTTTAGTCGAGATGGTACAGGATATGGACATCTCTGATGACGAAGACCCGACGGTTGAAAAGCCTGAGGGAACAACACAGGAATTGGTCAACTTTGATACATCAGATGAATCTACACTCAATCTTATTGATCCAAACACACAGACCGACCCGGAGACCGAAGATGCATGGTTTGAAAAAGCCTCCAGTGCCGTAAATCTCCAGGTAAATCTGGTCTTTCCAACTGATGAAGACGACAATGTAGACTAAGACCAGTTTCTGCTTCAAAATTTGTATGGTACTCCCGTTCACTCAGCTCAAGCCGCTGAAACTTCTGCAAGACCCGAATCTACAACTGTTGATATACCGACATCTTCTCAACAACAACCGACAGCTTCTGATCTTCCTCCTCCTCCTCAACAGCAACAAATCCATTGGGAGAAGATCACGATATTTATTCCTCACCTGGAGGAATCTCTGAAAAGGCTGTTTGTCCACAGGTTACGCCCTATAGAGCCTACTTTTTTCATTGGTATTTATAGTTCCAACCCAGAATACCAAAGACAGTACATAAACGTAATGAAGCGGTGTCTGCCAGTTAGCCAAGTCCGAACAAAGCACAAGATCACCGAAGTGCTCAACATCCAATCAGGAAGAATTCTGAAAGTTATGTTTCCTATCTTCACTGTCCGACGCGAAGACGGAAATGAATGGTGATTCTCTGAATCCGACTTCCAGCATCTCCGACCGTTCGACTTCTATGCTATCCTGAAAGACCTCCGTACCAGAACTATCTGACCGCTTCAAGTAACCAAAGCGCTCGAAGCTGTTCGTCGATTCCTTGTCCGTACCATCATGATGTCTTATCTCACAGACTTCCAAATGGCAATCGAGAACAGAGCGAAGAAGGTAAACATGTTAAAGCCGAATCTGAAAGCGCCCGAGTTGAAGATGTATCCCGGGAACGCACTGCTTCTGGAACTAGAATTTGGGATTGTCTACATCAACGAACAGAAAGAAAAGAGATTTATGCGCTTCAGTCAGGTTGACAGATTCTGCGACGGCACGCTCTTCAAAGTTCAAGATGCTCTTCGAAAAATCATCTCTTTCGAATCTGAAAATCAAAGGCTCTCGTATGTTCCCAATCCGAATAAAACTACTGCTCGAAAAGCCTTAGAAATGGTTGAAGAACGCATCGACTATCGCCGTGCTATCCGAATGTTCGAGGTACACTTTGCGCTCTGAAAAAAATACGTTGATAACTGGCGCGAACTCGAACTTCGATTCAAAGGGGGAGATTGTTAGGGTCAATTTATGTTGAATAGAAGTTCAAGGGGCTGTTTGTAATTCTTTTATTTGAGCCTAGTTAGTGAACGGGCTGTGGGCTTGTTAACCACGGGCCAGCCATATATAATGTTTTGTTTTAGCCATTGTTTAGGCTAGTTGTTCATTTATCTTTCCAAAGCTTATTGTAATTTTCTCTCAATATTGAAAGTAAAGTGGATGACCAGTTGAAATCATATCGTGTGTTATTATCTATTGATTCCTTATTGTTCGTTGCACGGATCTGGAACTCTCATACCCAACCTTCCACTGTCGAAGTTCTATACACAATTACTCTTAACCGGGGTTACTTAACCTTTCCAAGGTTCTAATGAGTTCAAGATTTTCAAGTGAAATACATAACAAATATGCCAATCGAAAACTTTTATAGAAATTTTTAGCACGAAGGTTTTCATATCAATTTAATTGTACGCACAAAATCTACTACTACCTACTCGGTAGTTGTTCAAAAATTGACACACTTGTCCCACGTATGAAAATCATATTGAAAACTATTTCATCACAATTTAAGTTATAACAAAACGCAAAAGCATACTAAACAACTTTTCTTTTGAAATGGATCGCCACGGTCCTATCATGGATTCATTCATGCCATGCATGTAAAGTAATTTCCTACTTTAAATAGTGTACAACAAAAGGTTTGTACGTACCTCAAAAAGGAGTATAAACGACATCCAACTCCAAAATTTTACTTTTTAACCATAAAATGACATGGAACAAAATTCACCAACAAATTTTGCACGTGTCAGTTTATTTCACAAAAACGGTGAAACGATCCATAAATACACTTTGGTCAAAATATAAAATGATTTGCCGCGGTTCGAAGTTTAAAGACAAAATAACAACATGCTTTCATTCTTTGAAGATATCGACTAAAATATTGTGACGGAATCTCAAATCATAATATGCATGCAAACTTGTAACACTCTCCTAGTAGTTTTCTTGAAATAAATTAACATGCAACAGATAGTTCATACGAAATTTCAAAAGATGAAATTCATCAAATCAAATTTCAAAATTTTCTCGTTTAGTTATATAATGACATAGGAGTGAAACCTTTTGACAAGACTCACACACATTAATGTGTTTTCTCAAAACTTAGGAGAATAATAGGTGCATGCAATTTGGTTGATACATAAATTAATTTAAATCGACTTAAATCTCTAGCCGTACAACAATGCGCTTCAATGTCTCAAAAATACATAAATAACTTAACACAACTCTAGGTTAAAACAAATGATTTTCCAGAACCCCCATCACGGTGCATTTATACCAAAAGATTTACACTCGTAATATAAATCGTTAAAAGATCAATACTTAAAACTTACTCATCAAAATACTCAAAATACATCTTTTCTCCAAAACCAAAAGGTTTACAATTTCCCAAATGTTCATCAAGCCAAAATTGACCAAAGTCCAACGACTCACACATTCATATTTTCAAAAGGTACCGTATCGTAAACCGTGCATAATCCCCACAATACTAAAACATATTTTAACCAAATGACTACCATTTATGCAATAAATTAATAAAACACTTTCAATCACGATTTATTTATCAAAGTGTCAAGAATTAGTGGCAACCAAGTTATGCATACCCCTAGATCAATATAATGCATTTGCGTGAAATGATAATAAAAGAATCAATTAACCGAAAACGCATAAAGCAAATTGTTAAGAATAGCTATCAGGATGTTTTTTCATGCATTACTCACGCCACGTATAAATCAATCCGTACATTGAACAAGTCGCAACAAAATGTGCTAACACAAATCTTCAAAAGAGAAATTACGCGACACCAAAGTTCCAAAATCCATTCATTTTGGTCGTCGTACGGCATAAAATAATATTTCTCAACAAAATCCGCTTGAGACAAAATGGCCAATATAACTCATAAATTAGCTCACATAATAAATAAAGTATGCACATTACAAAATTCCACTCACGCGACACAAAACGTCGTAAAACAAAACTCCATAGAACTCAATGAAACTCAAAGGCATCCAATCAATCAAATGGTGCCCAACTTTTCTTTTCCAAAAACCAAATTTGTATAAGGCAAAAATCACGACTAAAATGTCATAATTCCAAAAATTCTTTTTTTGTTGTAATACAATATAAACAACACTTTTCAGCAAAACTCGCATTAAATAAATTTTTCAATAAAGCTCAACATAAAATAATGGAAGGTAACTCTCCGTCCTAACCTTAACATATGTGGAGAAGATTGAATGTTAAAGTCATAAGTCGTAGTTACTTTTCCAACATCCTACAAAATATTAAAATATGGATATCCCTGTATCCGAAAGTAACGTTGGACAATAACAAAATAGAGCAATTCCCGACAGAGTTTGCAATTCCCCGCAATAAAATAATTTCATGCATGTTCAAAACCATGATTTAAAATCTTGTGTGTGCTAAACGTTTTTCCTAGATATTGTAACACAATCCACATGAGGATTTGAAACACAAGAAATAACTGATGCAATTTATTTTAAAAATAAATTTTGTGCATGAATTTAGTCGGCACACAACGTCTCAAACCACACTCCTCCAGATTCCTCCGGTTACACTATCGTCATCCGGATGCTCAAACATCTTAAGACAAAATTGGAAGTTACATCGATTAACCTTACGATTTCTCCTCGAATTAAGGTCGATTCAATAAGCATATGGTCCTAATCCAACCATCAATTTCGACCTGAAACGGTCCACTTAATGCAGTTACCATGCTTACCGTCACTCCAAATGGCAATCGCTAAGATCATCAACTCCTTCTAACGGCTACTCGCTTAGAAACTCTTTCACTACCCCAACGGTCATCACATCAAAGTTGTTCAAGTATTCACATGTAACTAGTAGGTTCACCATAACACTGGCCAGGTGCAATTATGAACGTACCATACATGATCATCCTTGTTACCCTTGACGTGATTCTCGTTTCTAGCGACTCCATCGAACTCAAAATTTCCTATCTTAAAGTGCCTAATGGTGCAATTTCACTTTCGTTCACTTAAAAGGACGCTAGTTTGAGTCTAGGTATCCAAAAATCAACACCTAATTCTCTCAAACTTAAGCTCTGATACCAACTTGTAACACCTTCGACTTAAGAAAGATCAACTAAATAAAATTTTCAATAACACAACCAAAAGAATATAATTTCTTCCTATAAGCCAATGCGGGAAATACCTCAAATTAAAATCTATGGTTAACCTCAAACAATTTATAACCCAAGTCTTATTACAAAGACTAAATCCATATCGGGTGTTACTTAACTCAAGTACACATTGCTAATTCCCAAAAATGAATGCGGAAGACTTCACTTAATCAATTCACTTCCCGAGCACACTACTAGCACACGACCCTTCGCAGTATCACTAGAACTACTCCCAACCTGAACCTGTTGCACATGCCGACAAATAAAAAAGGTTAGGCTAACGCCTAGTGAGTTCAAGAGTTTACAACATGATTTAAATAATTTGTTGAATGAAAGAATGCAACTAAAATCATGATTTCCAAAAGAGTTTAGGATAAGGATGTAAACGACTCATTTTCCAACGCACATGAAATCTATGAGGAAAGTTCCCAAAATGTACATAGCGTTTTTCCAAAATGAATTTCAATCCAAACTCACTCAAAACATTAATAAATCTATATTATGCAAAACCTTCAAATACGGATGATGACATAATACTCAACCCATAAATCATGGACGAACAATCCATATAAGTATAATACTTCACCGAAAATGTGATACGAAACCCAATACTCACATAAGCATAAAATGGAATGAAGTCCAAATACCAAAAATATGGAAGTGACATGCTTCATTCAAACTTTAATATACATGGAGGGAATTCCAATATTAAAGTCGTCAATTGCAGTCAATCGCACAAGACCAAGGATAATAAAGCAAGGGCATTATAATATCCCAAAATAATGTTGGCCGACAACGGGGGAGACCCGTATCCCTTGAGAGTGGAGGAACACAAAAGTATGCCACTCATACAACTTTAATCGTATGACACTTCACGACATGAAATCCCAAGTGTCCCTACGACTCCTTTCAAGACATACCCAAAGAGACAGCTGACCTTAGCGGATATTAGCATGAATACCACCAAAGGTTCGGCACAAGCGGGGTTGCAACCATGGCATTGCCCGACATGGTGAAGGTCATAAACGCCCATCAATCACGATAGCTCAACCAGACTCAGCCCTCCTAGTGTATCCTTAAAAGATAAAGGTAATGAAACATGGGGCCCGGTCAAATCCCATAACACCCAGTAGACCATCAAATAAAGACTGACTTACGTGCCTATGGATCCAATGCAACACAATCTAAATTTACATCCCTCCACGGGAATGATTAAAGCACTCGAGCATGTAAATAACAATAATATGCAATAAGATGTAATATGTTGCAATAAATGCAAACCATAAATAGGACTCTACATTGATCCATCAAAATCGGACAAGATGTCCCCAAAGACTCCTTTAAAGTCAAACCAAGCAAAGTACTCAAAACCCATTAGACCAATAAGTAACGATCCTCATACTATAAAAATTCATTTAAACATCACTTAGGTAAACATATACCTCAAAGTCATTATTAACCCAAAACTCGTCACAGATTAGGACAATTGATTTCTCAAATGGACTCATACTCTCATAATTCCCAAAATGACTCATGACATGAAAATGTGCATTTTTCCCAAGTGGTTTATAAAATCAATTACACCAACATGCTTAAACGATTGAATAAACTTCATTTGAGCAATAAATCATTTACGGACATGTTTATGATTTCTATTCATCAAAATATCCGAAAATCCCAAATATGGGTGTTTTACAAAGTTTATAAAGTTAAACACTTCAAAAGGTCAAACTCACCAAATAACTCAACAATTGATAATTTTAAGTAACACACACAAATACTTGGAAAATAACATTTTTGGCATGTACAACGTTTTCACAAATCAACTTGAACTCACCTTGCTAGATTTAGGCTAAATCTAGATTTTCCCCAAACTTGAGCTTCTTTGAAGAAACTTGAATCCTCAAGCCAAATCTTTCAAAAACCTAGATCCCTAAGTTTCCAACCATAAATATTCACATCCAATCATAAAGAATCATTCCCAAAACATTTTTTTACATCAAGATCTCAACTTATACCAAAACCCTAATTTCCATAGATGAAGATAAGAGAAGATTACTGTTAGGGCAATATTTGGTTGAATAGAAGTTCAAGGGCTGAATTGCTATTCTTTATTTTGAGCCTTATTAGTGAACGGGCCATGGGCTTGTTGCCACGGGCCCATTAGTATATAATGTTGTTTAGCTTAGAAAAATAAGCTAGTTGTCATTTTACTTTCACAAACACTTATTATAATTCTCTCTGCATTATTGAAAGTGAATTGGATGACCAGTTGAAATCATATCGACCTGTTCTTCATATATTGATTTCTATTACGTTTGTTGAACGAATCTGGAACTCACAATTGGTATCAGAGCAGACGGACGAAGCGATTCAAAGTGATTCTTGATTTCTGGTAAGAATTTCTATTCAAAAGTCGATTGTGTTCTTGTTTTCTTGAAAATCTCATATTTTGATTCTGACAAAATTGATTGATTTTGTATATCATACTTGGTTAGTATCATCATTATATGCAAATCTGCAAGTTTACACACCTTAATTCGACTGTTTGATTGTGTTTTTAGCAAAATCAAAATTTTCAAGTTTTATCTTTGTTCTTGCTAAAAATCAAATTTTTACCATCAAAACTTGTTGTTTTTGCTTCAAAATCGATTTGGGTATTGTTATTTTTGTGTTTGGTCGAGTTCCTAATCTTTCAGGAACGATTTTGAGCAACCCTAATCGATTTCCAATTGAATTAGAAACCACAGCCGCAGTTACTGGATACCACAGCCATGGTTATTGGGTTCACACAATAGTTACCGGATAATCTCATAACTTATCGATTATCTCAGCACTTACCGGACATAACTCCCGGTAAGTCCTAGATACCGGTAAGCCCACGCATTTGGTAACTCATCCGGTAAGTACTTTTCCATCCGGTATACACTTTCAATCGGGTAAGTCATCTCATCCGGTAAGGTTATTATTTGTGTTTCTTTGTTATCTATAACCTTTGATTTCAGTTGCCACATCCGGTAACTACCTACACCCGGTAAGCTCTTTCATCCGGTAAGCACTTCCACCATGTAAGTCTCATTTCTTTGCTCAATTTTAATCCATCCGGTATCTTGTATCACCCGGTAACCTCTGTTACCCGGTAACTCAAGATCATCCGGTAACCTTCTGCAAAGTTACCTGTGTTTCATAATCTGATCCGGACACCTCCAGATCAGATAGCTTTCTTCCGGATTCCTATCCGGTAAGCTCTGTTTGGTCATTTCTTACTTGTTTCTAGTATAATTCACTCTTAGAACCTGCGTTAGGACTTCACTCTTAGTGCCTTGCGTTAGGTTATCACCTTGAATCAAACATATCGTCTGACGATCACTTTAGTGCAACTAAAGATGTCTTCACGCGACGCTCTTGCCATCAGCACCGATTCCAAACCACCTTGCCTCTACCAAGGTGAGTATAGCCAGTGGCGGGACAGATTTATTATCTTCATTGAGTCAAAGGAAAACTTTGAGTATATCTGGCAAGCTCTAGAAGACGGGCCAATTCCTGATCCCATGAAGACAGTACCAGCCACTGCAAATGCTCAAGCTCGTACCGAGAAAAAGACACTCTCCGAGATGACTGACTACGAAAGAGGCATGATAGAGGGAGAAAAGCATGCCAAGAGGTACCTTGTTCAATCTCTACCCAACACGATCTACACTGCCATCGACAGCTACAAAAAGACAGCAAAGGGTATGTGGGATCAAGTGGCGAAAATGATGCGCGGGAGCGATGTCGGGAATCAACTGAAAATCAACAGTGCCATAACCAAGTTCGATGGTTTCAAACAACGCACCGGCGAATCCCTCACCCAGACCTACGAACGCTTTTGTCTCCTTCTCAACGAACTTAACAAGAACCAAATCAGTCGCTCCAACACGGAAAACGCGCTCAAGTTTCTCAACAACCTGTTGCCTGAATGGAAGGTATTTGCATCTCATGTTAAGCACAACCACTTGATAGAGAACGTTGGCATCCACGAACTCTATGAGACGCTCCTTCAAGACGAAGATGAAGTGAATGAAATTCTAAGCGAGAAGAAGTCTGTATCCAAGGCAACTGCTGATCCTTTAGCTCTTATGTCCTCTAAACGAGGGAAATCGACTGGTCGTCATTCCAAACGTGCCCAAAAGCAAAGCGAATCGGAGTCAGAAGCTGAAGAAAAGGAAGGCAGTGATTCTGATCCCGAGTTAATAGCCATTAAGAATGCAATGGCCCTACTCTCCAAATCCTTCCAATAACAGAAGTTTTGCAAGAAGCCGACGTCTAATAATCAGCGCTACTCCACCTCCTCCAACAAGTGCCATGATTATAAGGATAGATATGAAGGAAAGAAGAAAGTTGATGAGCCCGAGCAGTCTGACAAGAAAGAGAAGACAGAGAAAGATGACCGCAAGAAGAAAGACGAACCCGTGACTTGTTATAACTGCGGGAAGCTTGGTCATTTTGCAAAAGATTGTCGGAGGCTGTTGTAAAGAATTCTCACTACTACAAGGCGAAGCTCGCATTGATAGAACAGAAGGAAGCTGGAGAAGCTTTATTTGTTGAAGACCACCACTGGTTGGGTCATTCCGATGATGAAAACGAGTCTGATGGTGCTGATGCTTTTATGGGCTATCACTCTCCCGCTGATGAAGAAAAGGCAAAGTCAAGTCAGGTAAGTGAATCTACTTCTCAAAGTTTCTTTGATCAAATGCAATCTCTTGCTGAACGGATAGATTCCCATAAGGCCACTTCTAATGAACAACTGCTTGAGATTAGATCACTATCTGAAAAGCTAGATGTTCAAAAGCGAATAACTGAGAAATATAAGTCCGAAAATGCTAATTTAAAAGAAAATTGCAAAAATCTTTCAATAGCACCTACGGACTTAAGGGCCAAAATATCTTAACTTCAAACACAGCTTGATCAGTGTGAGAATGAGAAAGCAGAAATTGTTTATCAATGCTCTGCTCTTCAAATTCAGCACAAGGAGTTTGTCACTAAAATAGTTGACCTAGAAACCAAACTCCACAAAACAGGTCAAACTGATCAGACAATACACATGAATAAACCCAAGGAGTTCACTTATTTTAACAAAGAGTGGGGAATCGGATATGATAACCCACACAATTTGAAAAAGGGTTTTTACAACACACCTACTCTGTATGATTTTGGCTGTCTAGGACTAGACAAAAAGTATCCGGAATATGCGATCAGATGGACTGGTCCTCTTGAACCTGAAAAGGAAGAGGAAACTGAGGAATACAAGCGAGCACACACGTCTAAAATGCAACTTCCTTTTTGTTATGAGCCTTTAAACTACTATTATGAGAAAAATCAAAAGAAGTACCTCTCGAATGACTACTTTGACTACTATAAGGTTGTAACCCCCAAGAATTCCTCTAAAAAGGATGATGTCCAAGCAACCGAAACCAAGACTGAGACGGATGAGTTCAAGATCTACGTTCCCCTCTCGTCTTGGAAGCAAAAATAGTCGAGTTAGAAGAGTCACTCGAGAATGAAAGGTCAAGTTTTCAAAAGGAAAAGCAAGCGCTTATCTCAGAACTTGAGAATCTCAAATCCGTGAAAACCGAAACTGTGTCGGATGAAGGACAGGAAATCCTTCGGTGTGAAATCAATAAGCTCACATTGAAACTGTCTGCTTTGGCAACAGAAGCTATGTACGAGCATACGAGAAATGGTCAACTCCAAGAGAAGATTGACCTACTCCAAAATGAAAAGCAGATTTCACCCGAACTTTCCTCCAACTCACTTGAGACTTCTTCGTGTAAAGCTTTTATTAGCAAAATCTTTTCTCAAGACGGCAATGAGTCTAAAGATAAAAGTGTGTTAAGGAATTTAAACTCTGATTTTTTCCTAGCTTCCGCACCGAATTCCCCAAAGCACACTGACACAAAGTGTTCCTCGCCTTCCTCGGCCAATCCAAGTCCCACTATCCCGGATATTGATTTTTCAGAATATATGAACTCCGTAGGCCATTCTGATGAAGAGTTTGAATCGTTCCCTTTCGACAAACCTCTTCCCAGTCATACTGACTTCCTCTCACTAGTGGTTAATCGACCGGTCAATTTTCTAAAAGGTGATTGCTCCACAACAAAGACCCCGCCTGTGATTATGATTTCTAAAACTAAGTCAGATTTTCAAAAACAATCACAACCGAGGAAAAAGGCCGGTCAATCAACTGCTAAGATTCCTGTTTCCTCAAAAGTCACTGACCATGTTGTCCCTGTTGTTTCAGATAAAACCGGTCGCGCTAACCAAGACAAACCAAAGTGGATAGCTAACGAGTCTATCGAGGATGCTGCATCAAAGTCTTTCAATACTGTTTTTTATCCTAGAATGAACAAAATCGATTGTGCTTTGAATCATAGGAATGATTTTGTTAAACATGATGTTAATTTTCCAATTAAGCTTTATTCCATTCAGCAGTTGATTCAATTATCGCATGATTGTTTGTGTTGTTCTAGTTGTGGTTGGAATGACTTTGATGATATAAATAATAATGATTGGTTTGGGTCATATCATATATATAATCATACACCCAAAAACAAACCCCGTAAAAATAAAAAGAAGCACCATACTCAACGGGGTTCCCAATCCGAGGTTAAACCACAGCAGGAGAGAAAACCCATTCCCAAACGGGTTTCTCCTACTGAGGTTAAACCGGCACCCAAGAGGCAACCTGCTACAAAACCAGTTCCTCCAAAAGGTGTAAATCCTACACCTAAGAGGCAACCTGTGCCAAAACCAGTTCCTTCAAATGGTGTAAAATCTACACCTAAGGGGAAATCTGTTCGAGACATAAGATTCGGGAACGACAACAAAGCGCCGATTTTGGGCTATGGCGACATTGTTCAAGACAAGATCACCATCAAGAAGGTTTCACACGTCGCGGGATTGGGACACAATCTGTTCAGTATCGGCCAATTCTGCGACAAAGATCTCGAGGTCAGATTCAAAGCCAAAAGGTGTAGAATCCTCAATGACGACGGAAAGGAGCTACTGGTGGGAATGCGAAAGACCAACCTCTACACCATCGACCTCGCAGCCCTGAAGACCGATAGTACTGTCTACCTGATGTCGAATGCCAATTCTCAGCAAGCGTGGATTTGGCATCGACATCTATTACATCTGAACTTCAAGAGTATCAACAAACTGGTGCTGGGCGGACACGTGAAAGGCATGCCCGATCTATAATTTGTGAAAGATCGACTCTGCGGGGCATGCGAGATTGGAAAGATGAAGCGAGCGACGCACAAGCCGAAGGCCGCTCCGAGCACGTCTCGATCCCTCGAACTTATCCATATAGATTTGTGTGGACCGATGAGTTTTCAGAGTATCAACAAGCGTAAGTACGTTCTGGTGATGGTTGACGATTTCTCACGTTACACATGGGTCAAGTTTCTACGCTCGAAGGAAGAAACCCCGGAGCTGATCATCAATCATCTGAAGACCATCCAACTGAACAAACAACAACAAGTTCAGACTATAAGAACCGACAACGGGACGGAGTTCATGAATCAAACGGTGAACGAATACCTGACTCGGCTGCACGCACTCCTCAACAAAACGGAGTGGTGGAAAGACGCAACCGTACCCTCGTCGAAGCTGCTCGTACAATGCTTTCTCAGTCTAATCTGCCGCTATTTCTCTGGGCCGAAGCGGTGTCTACTGCTTGTTACACGCAAAACCGCTCCATCATCAACAAGCGGTTCAACAAGACGCCGTACGAGATCATGAACAACCACATTCCGAACATCAAGTATTTTCATGCGTTCGGATGCACGTGCTACGTCCTCATCGACAAAGACGGTCTCGGTAAGTTCAGCCCAAAGGCGGACGAAGGAGTTTTCATAGGATACTCCATGCAGGCTAAGGCATATCGCGTTTACAACAAACGGACTAAAACCGTTACCGAGAGTGTAAATGTAACATTCGACGAAGCCGCAGATTTGGGTTCTGAACACATCAGTTCAGAACCCGGTTTAACTGGCGTGCTAGCTTCCGAACTTCCACGTTCGGGATCTACACAAGCGACAGTAAATCCGAATCATGCATCTACGTCGAATGCTGATATTTCAGATTTAGATTTACTGTTTCAATATTTCTATGATGACATGCTTAACATTTCTACTCCTCGTGTCTCGGCGCAACCAAGAATTGAAGCTGCTCAAATCGAGTATTCGGCGAATCTATCCGGTTCGCCGCCTTCGACTAGCACTCCTTCTATCACATTGGAGACACCTCAGTCATTGATAACGCCACTTTTTGGCGTTATTTTCGGTCTTCAAACCAATGAGATTGGCTTGTGTTCTAGCAAAAAGGCAGAATTTTATGTTGTATCGAGTGAAATGTGCAGGTAATCTAAAAAGGAGACAAAATCGAGAAAAGAAGCGAAAAAGAGCCCAAAACGAGTACAAAACGAAGCCAACGGAAGCCCAAGACCTATGCCCGAACCACAAACCATAAACTAACCCGGAGAGCATCAGGAACACGCGCGACTTTACCCGCGGTTTGCAAGTTGCGGCACAAACCACGGGTGTCTCTATTCCAGCCTTTATCTTTTGGCGTTTTTCTGGATTTTAGGTTATCATTCAATTATCTAACACACGACGACGGCAGACGACTTGGAGGCGATTTTCAGAGGTTTTTCGGAGCTTTTGGAGCCACGATAGAGGACCGATGGAGAGGAAGTCACGACGTGAAGCGGATTAGAGCCAGGAGAAGGGAGTCCATCATCACGTTCACGTTTATTATGTTTACATACATTTTGTCATCCCTTTTCTTATGTTTGAGTCCACCCCCGACATGAACTAATCTTTAGATGTTGGGGCTTGAAATGAAATTGGTTTAAACTTATGAACAGATGACGTGATACTTTTATCAGTTTTCCTATTTTAATGAAGCATGTAATTTGGTTTCTAATGCTTTTGTGAGAGCCATAAGTGGAAGAATCCGCGAAGAATCGCAAGTGTGGGCGATTCGATTCTGTGGATACCGAGCCAAGTTGAGATCCACATAGTCGTGCCACGACTTTAACCAAGGCGCTGGGTGGGAGGAAACCCACCGAGGTTTGCGTTTTCTTTTATCATTTGCGTTTTGAGTGTTTCTATTTACAAAAAAAAATTGAAAATTTAAAAAGGGTCAGAGACATACGCGGTTTTGCCCGCGGTTTACATACCGCGCCACAAGCCGCGGGGTGTCTTGAGGGTTTTGTGAAACAGAGGGTTCCGCGGGATACCCCGCGGTTTACAAACCGCGCAACAAGTCGCGCATGTCCTCTGGCGTTTAGGGTTTGCTTTTTCTTGTTTTGCGTGCAGTTTTTGTTCCTTTCTTGCTTTGGGTTTTCATTTTTCTTTGCTTCTTTAGTCTTTTGTGTGTGCATTCTCCCTCCATCTTCTCTGATTGGCGCTCAAATTTTTCAAGAGAATGTCCTTCGTCCTATCAAACAGGTATGTTCTAATCCTTTATGTTAATGAGTGGTGTATGATGTGTTGTTTCTTATTAGTTAAACGAGATGCAACAAACCTAAGTTTCACTTAGGTTTAGGGTGCCTCATCTTTCAACATCTACATACTCACTTTTAATCCTGTGCAAACCTCGGTTTTACCAAGGTTTGGGGTTGGCTTTAGTTGGCAAACCTAGGCCACGACCTAGGTTTGGGGTGGCCATGTATGAAAAACTCTGGGCTATCTTTTAGTTATGTCGTGTTAATGCTTTGCCCGTCTTTTTGATGACTGTAATAACTGCACACTGATTTTTGTCGCATCGCCTGCACCGAAACTTGCACATTGGGGACAATATGTGGGTAAGGTTTGGGGTTGCCCAATCGGGCCCACGTTTATGCACGTAGATTTCCTACACTTCTGAGTGTCTAGATCATAGTAGCTAAAATTTTTGTTTTAAATGATTGAGACCGACCATTGTAGGAAGAACCTTGTGATAGTAACGTTACCATTAGGGAAAGACCGGGAAAAGACATGACTAGGGACATTAGTGGAGACCACCCAATAGCGAGTTTTGAGCCTAAAAGACGTTTTTCATTTCGAGGGATTTAAACACTTAGATCATATACACTTTTTTGAGTTCCTTATCGTGAATATAGAGTGATCTCGCTATATTATTGCATTGAGTAGCAAAGACAACCATCGGGATATTGGGTAAGGTATAGTAGACCATATCGTGTGGACCTTGAGAGATGATTCCAGGCATTGTGTGTGTATGTTAACCTGTTTTTAGCTATCGTTCCCTTTGACCCTTTATGTGTGTTTCCAAAGCCCATTTGTAGCCAAACACTCACCATTTGTTCATTTCAGACCCACCATTAAACCCTAGCCAAAAGCCTTAGCCAACCTTTATCCGAAAGTGTGTCAATCCGAAGCAGTATAGGCCAGTCATGAAAATAGAAGGAAAAGAGGGCCAATGCAGCCCCAAATCAAAAAAAAGAGGGCCAATGCAGCCCCAAATCAAATAAAGAGGACCAATGAAGTCCCAACTCAAAAAAAAAAAAATACAATTATTTAGATAGCTTTACAACAGCTAAATAAGAGAGTCAAAGCGACTCCAGTAGTGACAAATAGGGCCAAGTGATAGAAAGTGAAGTAAAGAAGTTCAGAGCTGCTAATAGTTGACACATCGAGGATTTTTGATCCTGTTTAACCTTTGTTTCTTAGCCATGACCTTAACCCCGTTACAACCCTTGTAAAGACCTGGATAATCTTCTGGAAGACGTGATTAGCGTATACAACTACTTTTACCAATATTCCCTGTCGTGCTACTTGATTCCCTTCTGAGATCAACTTTTGGACATTTGTGCGTCTTTCATTTGAGTTGTCATGTGACCTTTGAGTATTCTTGTACATAACTTCCATATACATGACAACATGTGCGATAACCTAGGTTCGAGTGAAATGAGAGTCTCACATGAGGTAGGGTCGAGGCGAATGTTTTCCCTAGTATGTTTGAACCTAGTACAACCCTAATGAAATCGGAGCAATCACAAGTTCAACTCACAAAGGAAGGCCATAGATCAAGCATAATAAGAATGAGGCAAGAGTGAGATAGACATTCATGGGTATGGGAAATCACCAGTGCATCACGTGGTATCGATTGGGAATTGTGCAGTTATTATTTCACTGATATATGCTTTTATTCTATTTTATCGCTAGTTTGCTTGAGGACAAGCGACGCTCGGTTTGGGGTTGTTGATAACGCCACTTTTTGGCGTTATTTTTGGTCTTCAAACCAATGAGATTGGCTTGTGTTCTAGCAAAAAGGCAGAATTTTAGGTTGTATCGAGTGAAATGTGCAGGTAATCTAAAAAGGAGACAAACATTGAGAAAAGAAGCAAAAAAAAGCCCAAAACGAGTACAAAACGAAGCCAACGGAAGCCCAAGACCCGTGCCCGAACCACAAACCAGAAACTGACCCGGAGAGCATCAGGAACACGCGCGACTTTACCCGCGGTTTGCAAGTCGCGGCACAAACCGCGAGTGTCTCTGTTCCATCATTTATCTTTTGGCGTTTTTTCGGATTTTAGGTTATCATTCAATTATCTAACACACGACGACGGCAGACGACTTGGAGGTGATTTTCAGAGGTTTTTCGGAGCTTTTGTAGCCACGATAGAGGATCGATCGAGAGGAAGTCACGACGCGAAGCGGATTAGAGCCAGGAGAAGGGAGTCCATCATCACATTCATCACATTCACGTTTATTATGTTTACATACATTTTGTCATCCCCTTTTCTTATGTTTGAGTCCACCCCCGACATGAACTAATCTTTAGATGTTGGGGGTTGGAATGAATTTGGTTTAAACTTATGAACAGATGACGTGATACTTTTATCAGTTTTCCTATTTTAATGAAGCATGTAATTTGGTTGAGATCGAGAGATAAAACTTGTGTGTTCAAGATAAAAATCGTGGTTGCTTGAGAAAGAACCATGCTTTTAGAATAAACCCGTTGTTGCTTGAGAAAGAACAATGGTGATTTAAAGATTGGGTATTCATTAAAGAGAATAACTGGTAATTGTTTTAAGTCAAATGTTCGCATGTGAAAACCTTAGGATTTCCAACCCTCAACTGTTCTCTCTATCAGAAGTTTCCTAAGTTGTTTACTGTCCCGTTTGTGATTTGTTTTCTTGCAATTAATTAGTTTCATACCAACCACTCAAATTGCGACCGTTCAGTTAATAGAGTTTATAGTAATTGTGATACTTAGTTCCTAGTTCCCTGTGTTCGATACTCGTACTTCTTGTACTATTACTTGACTTCGACCCGTACACTTGTGGTTAGAGTTAGGGGGGTGTGAATCCGCCTATCAGTCATCATCCTTAACATCTACTGCTACAACCATCCCCCCGGAGGAACCTGTACAAAACACGGAGATCGCTCCTCAAGATTCGTCATCTGCTACACTCGTAGATCAGCCTCTGAATTCCTCGGAACCAGAAGTTGCTCCGCCTTCGACGAATCCTCCCTCATCTCCTCCGAGAAACCAACCGCGACACTTGAAGCAGTTCAAGACCTTCCATCTGGTGACTACGTGGATCCGGACGCCTCTCACTCAACTCAGCAGCCGCTTCCACACACCACAAAATGGACAAGAGCTCATCCCTTACAGCATATCATCGGTGATCCCTCCACTCCGGTCCAAACGCGAGGCGCATCGGCCAATTTCTGCCTCTTCTCCGGATTCTTAAGCAAGATCGAGCCGACCAACGTCCACGAAGCACTCGAAGATCCGGAATGGATCATACCCATGCAAGAGGAGCTCAACCAATTCGAGGCTCTCAAGGTATGGCGACTTGTTCCACGTCCAACTCACAAGACGGTGATCGGCACTAAATGGATCTTCAAGAACAAGAAGGACAAAGACGGCATCGTCGTACGCAACAAGGCGCGTCTCGTGGCCAAGGGATACCGTCAGCAAGAAGGGATCGACTATGACGAGATCTACGCTCTGGTGGCAAGAATCGAAGCCATACGTATGTTCCTTGCATACGCCGCGCACAAAAACTTCACGGTCTTCCAAATGGATGTGAAGACCGCATTCCTCTACGGCGATATTAAGGAAGAAGTGTACGTATCGCAACCAGAAGGATTCGTGGACGATTCGAAGCCTGATCATGTCTACGTTCTAGACAAGGCGCTTTATGGTCTAAAGCAAGCTCCACGAGCCTGGTATAATACTCTGTCCGAGTTCTTGCTGAAATCAAAATTCACACGAGGTAAGATAGACTCAACCCTTTTTATCAAAAACGAAAAAGGTCATATTGTTTTAGTTCAAGTGTATGTCTATGACATCATTTTCGGTTCTACTAATCCTCAGTATGCAAAGAACTTTGCAAAGCTAATGGGACAATTTTTTTAAAATGAGTATGCTTTGTGAGATGAATTTCTTTCTCGGTCTTCAAGTTAAACAACTGTCGACCGGAATATTCATAAATCAGGCTAAGTACATCCGGGATATTCTTAAGAAATTCCAGATGGAACAGTCCTCACCGATGAAAACCCCCATGGCACTCGGTACAAAGTTACACGCCGACCCTAACGGAAAGGATGTGGACACTAAAACGTACCAGGGAATGATCGATTCTTTGATGTACTTAACCGCTAGTAGACCGGACATCATGTTTTCAACTTTTCTATGCGCCCGGTTTCAGTCAAAACCGAAAGAGTCTCATTTAATAGCTGTCAAACGAATTCTTCGTTATTTACGTGGTACTGCTGAACTTGGCTTGTGGTACCCGAAAGAGACAGGTTTTGAGCTGTCTGCATACTCTGACGCGGACCACGTGGGCAGCATGATGGATCAGAAGAGCACATCGGGTCATGTGCAGTTCTTGGGCGATAGCTTGGTGAGTTGGGCATCCAAGAAGCAGCAGTGCGTCTCTACGTCAACTGCCGAGGCAGAATACGTGGCCGCCGCGAGCTGCTGTTCTCAAGTGATTTGGATGCGAACGCAACTCAAGGACTACGGCTTCACATACGTCAAGGTGCCCATCTACTGCGACTCGAAGAGCGCAATTGCCATATCCAGCAATCCGGTCCAGCATACGAAGACAAAGCACATAGACGTTCGGTACCATTTCATTAAGGATCACATTGAAAGAGGTACAGTCGAACTCTACTTTGTAAATACCGAGCATCAGTTAGCAGGCCTGTTTACAAAACCCTTGGACGAAAAATGTTTTAATACTCTAGTGTCCAAGTTAGGTATGCTAAATCTGAAGACTTGATCTGTTTGTGTGCCCGATACAAGTTCCATATATCTACGAGAAACTGCCTCCTCATCATCCGTTGTTCACACTCCCAATGATTGAGCATACACTTTCTCGCACTTGTATTCTACTTGTATCAGCTACACAGTTAGGTCGAGTCTCTGTGTTTATTAGGTAGATTTCGTTTGTTCACTTTCTTTCTACGTGTGTTTCTTTTATTCAATAATGTCGTCTAGTTTATTTGGCTTTATATCTGTGCTTTCACAAGTGTTCTTGTGTTCAGGGGGAGCATGACCAGCTATCAGGTAAGTTATTCTATTGTTGAGGGGGAGTGTCACACAAGTTTTTTCTTTCACTGCCAGAAAAGTTTTTTTGTGTAAGGAAATTCCCGAGTGCACTTCACATCACGCATCGTGCACATTCTGAGGGGGAGCAAAATCATTGTGTTCATCATTTGAGGGGGAGCGTCACACATTTTTTTCTTAAAAGTGTCAAAAGTTTTTTGTGTGTCGACGTCTCCCAAGTAATCCCATCCTTGTTCCGAGGGGGAGCAGGGTAATCCTCATGCAAAGGTCGAGGGGGGAGCGGGAAAATTTCTTACGAATGGATCCATTTTCAAACATTTTCAAGGATCCAGACACTTACCCGGTAAGTGACCCAGTAACTAAGGTTACCGGGTGAACTTACCGGTCAGAGTAAGTTACAGGGCATCAACCCGGGAAGTATCCCCCTATATAATGAAGAATCCGGGAACCTTCATTTGTTTCATACTCACCCGGAAACACCTTAAACCCTCCTTAAAATTCTCTCGACCTCTCCCACTCGGTCACTCGTGCTTTTCGATCAGATCTCCGTTTTTCAGAATCCATACTCATAGGTAACCCTTCTCTACTACTCGTGAATGATTTTCGATCACTATAACATGCACACATTCACGCATCGATGTTGATTCAATCGGTACAATGACCGACACGGGTTTCCAAAACCCCTTTACGTGCATCGATTCACATTCGGTTAGATTTGGAGGCTATATCTCTTGGTCTGTGGCTTATATTTCCTATAGAACAATCTACACCGTGTAGATTTCTTTTTGGTACATGTTGTGGATTGATTTGAGTCCCACAGTCGCACACCCGGAAACCCTAGTTACCCGGTAACATTCATGTTCCCCGGTAACTAGCAAGTTATCCGGTATCATCCAAGACACCCGGTAAGTTTCTATTTTCATATGATCCGGACACCTTGATCCCCGGTAACACATGTCGTCTGAATACTCTCGTATCCGGTAAGTTCGACATCCGGTAAGATCAAGATTCGGTAACCTTTTTTTAAACCCTGTATGTCATCTCAATCCGGTAACCTCCTTGATCCGGTAACCTTCTTGATCCGGTAACCATACTGTACCCGGTAACCTCCATGTTACCCGGTAACCCCTATCTGTCAGGTCAGTTTTGCTTGTCCGAATACCCTGTTTATCCGGACACTGCTCGAGTCCAATACCTCTGCATTTTTCCCACATTGGCAATCCCAATGTCCTGCTTTTGCAGCCAGTCCTCAATCAACCGATGATTGAGCCATTCAAATGCTATGGTACGCATTAAAGATGATTTTATCTCGTCCATTATCTGACACTGTGCTTTACATGTATTATACATGGCGGAACAACAAGAGCAGCAACAGCAAAACATCCCTCCTCCTGAGGATATCATAGACGACGAGGCGGACAATGCCTTGGTTCCCATGGACCATGAAATTGAGATCAATCCAAACAATCACCACCTTGACGCTGCGGCATTCCGACCCGATCATCGGGTAGTAGTTGACATAATGCTCGGCCACCCACTTCGCCGCGCACTGACCGCGACAACAGACGTGCCTCTCATATATGTACATCAAGTATGGCACACGGCGAGGGTGGCAACTGTCAACAACCTTCAGACCATCACTGCCAACATCGATCACCATCCGTTCACTGTCACACTGGAGTCCTTCCGCCGACTACTGTCTCTTCCGGAACCGAATGCCGGAGGTCATGCCGCATACGCACCCACCATCGATGATGTCACACTGTGTGCTGAAGTTCGTGCGCTTGGATATCGCCACGACCTCGACCGCCCATCCGCATTCACCCAAAAACACATCGCCCCAGTCTGGTACACTATATTCTCTATCCTAAACCGGTGTCTATCCTCCCAATGGAAGGGGATAGACCAGTGCACCGTAGACTTCCTGCGCTTATTTCACGTGGTGTACTACAATCGGCACATAGACTACGCAGCAGTCATTTGGCGTGAAATGGTTTAAGCCATCCGACAGACTGGTGGAACCAAGAAGAAGTTCCTTCCATTTCCGCGGTTCTTTGCTCTAGCCGTTCGACAACATATGGATGCGAACCCACTGATCCCACAATGAATCAACCATCCGGTATGTCCTCATCATAACCTGCAGTATTTGGTGATTCGTAACCCACCAGATACCCCAGCCATGCCTATACCTGAACATTTACTGGCACACGCGGACCCCACTGCACCGAGTGTGATAGAATATAGGCGAGAGTTAGGGAATCCCATGGTCCAGCCAGCGCCGAAGGGACCTCCCCATGGACATAGAACCGAGGGACATGAGGGTCCTAGGACAAGAGGAATTAGGGCCCGGGCAGCAGGGGCTCCCGGGCGGGTTGTGTTGAGAGTACGTGGGAGGGGAACAGGCGTGGGCGGTGCAGTGGATATGCGAACCAGTACTTCCCAAGCCGGACCAAGCCATCAACCCATTCCCACCACCCGACCAACAACCGAAGCCGGCACATCGTCTCGACCGATGCTCCACCGTGACCCCGAGCCTTACATATCTGACCCTTCTTCGCCTACCAGACATGTAGAAGACGTGGAATCTGACTCCACAGAATCCGATACGGATCGTGCTATACGTGCATCCTTGATACCTCCTCGTATCGGACCAACCCTAGAATTGACCAAAGGAATTCCATCTGACTCACCCTCAAACCCCCTTATCCGTACTAACCAGCCTGATTCGGGAGATACAAGGAGAGTGGAGGGAGTATTAGTTGAACAATTAGAACATGTCAGACGGAGGGAATTGAGATCAAAAGCGAACCAAGAAAGATTAAGCCATAAAGATAAAGAGGCTTCTGAGCGAACCCAAACCAGTGTCGACCAGGTAGCCACATCTGCTATCCCGTCTCATACGTTGGGACGGGGTATTGAAGAAGCCGTCGTGGACCTAGCGGCGCAAGTGCACAACCTCCCTAACCACTCATCCGTCTCTCAAAAGACGGACGTTTCATCTTCACACGGGGAATTAGCACAACTTCTACCGATCTCTCACTCGGAGAGTATTGGTATTGAAATAAGAGACCAGCAGCCCCCGGTCTCGCCTTCTTTCAGAGCACCATTGAGTCTAGAGCCACTTGTTATTGAACATTCTTCAGCTAGGACACAGGATGAGGAAACGAACATCGGTGCTCTTAGTGACCCGATCGGAACTTCCGTAGGATCTCCGCCTTTAAGTGGAATCCGAGGATCGGAAGGAAATCCTACCACGGACACACCTTCGCCAACCGTGAACGTAGGTGGCTCTGCCTCAACGGGTAATCTAAGTGATCCCGGAGTTATTTTACCCGACTTTGTGTCACAAGGGTCTCTGGACAGCACCCTCGAGGTTGTCCACGAGGCAATGGAGCAGCGCCTCACCGCAGAGCTCGACAAACTGAGGAGTCTGGTCAAAGGTAAGGAGAAAGTCATCGAAGTTGAAACCGCACCAACACCTCCAGAATGGATACCTTGAAGACGATGCTCCTAGCTCAGATGCTCCAGCAATTTGAAACTGACGCCTCTACCGAAGTAGACCTGATCTCCGTTTTACGATCCCAGGTATCTGCTCCATCGTCATCCATCACCACCAGAATGGATCAGCTTGACACGACTCTCAAAGACGTTCAACAAGCGCTCAAAACGCTGTCCGAGAGAGTCGCCTCCATGGAAGAAACTTGCAAAAGTCAAGTCGGCGGTCTAAAGTGAAGACACGATGATCAGGATGATCCTGATCACCGTGAGGGGGAGAATAAAAGACAAAGATTAGCCGAGACCACCCAGATCCTCACTGAAACCACTGTGGTTCAACCGGAACCGTCAACTGCGGCACCTACAACTGAAGAACAACCTGAAGCCGAGTTGAGCTTAGTCGAGATGGTTATGGATATGGACATCTCTGATGACGAAGACCCGACGGTTGAAAAGCCTAAGGGAGCAACACAGGAATTGGTCACATATGAAGCATCAGATAGGACCGAACTACAACTGATAGATACAGACTCACAGATCGATCGGGAGACCGAAAATGCATGGTACGAAAAAGCCGCCAATGCTCTAAATCTCCAGGTAAACCTGATCTTTCCTAATGATGAAGACGACAATGTTGACTACGACCAGTTTCTGCTACAAAATCTCTATAGTAGACACGTTCACTCTGCTCAAGCTGCCGAGACTTCTATAAGACCAGAAACGACAACTGCGGAAAATCCAACATATCCTCAACAACCGACAGCTTCAGATCATCCTCTTCCTCAACAGCAACAAATCCGATGGGAGAAAATCATGATCTTCATTCCTCACCTGGAGGAATCTCTGAAGAAGCTGTACGTTCACAGGTTACGCACTATCGAGCCTTCCCTTTGCCTTAGGATTTCCAGTTCCGGCCCGGAATACCAAAGCCAGTACTTAAACGCAATGAAGCGGTGTCTGCCAGTTAGCCAAGTCCGAACGAAGCACAAGATCACCGAAGTGCTTAATGTCCAAACCGGCCGAATCCTTAAAGTCATGTATCCAGTATTCACCGTCCGACGCGAAGACGGTAATGAATGGAGATTTTCCGAAGCCGACTTCAAGCACCTCCGACCGTTCGACATACTTGCTATACTGAAAGACCTCCGAACCAGAACCATCCGCCCGCTTCAAGTAACAAAGGCGCTCGAATCTGAAAGCACCCGAACTGAAGATGTATCCCAAGAACGCACTGTTTCTAGAACCTGAATTTGGGATAGTCTACCTCAACGAACAGAAAGAAAAGAGGTTTCTCCGCTTCAGCCAGGTCGACAGATTCTGTGATGGTACGCTCTTCAAAGTCCAAGATGATCTTCGAAAAATCCTTACTTTCGAATCCGAAAATCAAAAGGTATCGTATGTTCCAACCTCGAATGAGACAACTGCACGAAAAGCCTTAGAAATGATTGAAGAACACATCGACTACCGCCAAGCCATCAGGACGTTCGAGATACACTTTGCGCTTCGAAAGAGATACGTTGATAACTGGCGCGAACTCGAACTTCAATTCAAAGGGGGAGATTGTTAGGGCAATATTTGGTTGAATAGAAGTTCAAGGGCTGAATTGTTATTCTTTATTTTGAGCCTTATTAGTGAACGGGTCGTGGGCTTGTTGCCACGGGCCCATTAGTATATAATGTTGTTTAGCTTAGAAAAATAAGCTAGTTGTCATTTTACTTTCACAAACACTAATTGTAATTCTCTCTGCATTATTGAAAGTGAATTGGATGACCAGTTGAAATCATATCGACATGTTCTTCATATATTGATTTCTATTACGTTTGTTGCACGAATCTGGAACCCACAATTACCTTAACCACAACTTGAATCCACCAACCAAAGCACCTCTAGATCACCAACAAAACACCACAAGCTCCAACTCTTCAAAATGGACAAAAGGTTGGATGAAACCCTAGAAAGCTTTGGGTGAAGAAGATGAAGTGAAAGGGTTTCAAGATTTGTTAATTTTCCCAAAACATGGTAGATGAAGAAATCACTTGCAAACCTCGAATCTTGTGGCTAAATGGCTCAAAATCGACTTTGGGGCTTACGGTTTTTGGTTTGGCAGAGAAAGGGATGAAGGGGGAGAAGTGGGAAATGAAAAATGGGGTTGAAAGGGTGAAAATCGCCTTTTT
Organism: Saussurea involucrata; assembly: GCA_033807775.1. NCBI lineage: Eukaryota > Viridiplantae > Streptophyta > Magnoliopsida > Asterales > Asteraceae > Saussurea > Saussurea involucrata. Next base: position 71,007,036 of record CM066318.1, on the reverse strand, counting down.
ATGTTCCAGGTGCCCGACGGCTAAAGTGACGTGCGAGAGTGACACAAGTGTCACTTTCGATGGGCACTCTCGTCGGGGTTCCATGGCTCTCGGTACAAAACTGGCGAGAGTGACATGCGACAGTGACACAAGTGTCACTTTCGCTGGTCACTTTAGCCGAGGTCGTACCGAAAGTTGTTTTGGCCATAACTTCTTCGTTTTTGCTTCGTTTTTGCTTCGTTTTTGCTTCGTTTTCGCTTCGGAAAGGCCCGTTGGGTTCGTATTTGAATTCCCCATCCAACAAGACCATAAAATCTAGGATTTAACCCAAAATCCTATTTTTCATATTTATCTTAGAAGATCGATTTCTACACTGATTCGAAATTGTACTTATCCGAAAATTACGGATGTTACAATCCTCCCAACCTTAGGATGATTTCGTCCTCGAAATCTAGCTCCCAAACACCCAAAGGTTATCGAACTCAACACTTTCCATGTCCTTCAGTTTCCTACTGAAATTTGAATCTTTTCTCGCCAGAATTGCCATGACAACTTCATGCCGATACTCACAATCAATGTCCTTTTAGATACACTACACTTATGCCCGAGTGAACGCTTAATTTACTAGGGTAGCCTCTAGCCGAATGACTCCTGTCATCTCCTAACCTTAGGTGATCCATACTTCCTGAACATCTGATCTCGACTGCCAATCAGTCCAGATCTACATGCTTTAAAATTTCTTCTCCAACCAATCCGAGGTTTGATTACCATCGAAACCAACAAAATCTCCAAACCCAATTGTCCCGTTGCTGAATTGACATTTGACCCTAACAAGCACTAATAGACCCCAAAACATGCGGTCGTCCCTGAGTCAACGACTATACAACTCCAAGAACACATCCCATTACCAATCATCCAATCTGCAAATTCTTTTACCATTCAAGGAAAGTCGTCCTACTAAGTCCACTTATCACAATCTGAACTTCTTAAAATCACTACAAGCAATACGATTGTCCCTTAAGATTGGACAACAACACTCTAAATACACTGACGGTTCATGGCTCTCGGTACAAAACCGGCGAGAGTGACATGCGAGAGTGGCACAAATGTCACTTTCACTGGTCACTTTAGCCGAGGTCGTACCGAAAGTTGTTTTGGCCATAACTTCTTCGTTTTTGCTCCGGAAAGGCCCGTTGGGTTCGTATTTGAATTCCCCATCCAACAAGACCATAAAATGTGGGATTTAACCCAAAATCCTATTTTTCATATTTATCTTAGAAGATCGATTTCTACACTGATTCGAAATTGTCCTTATCCGAAAATTACGGGTGTTACATTAATATTGGATCTCACGGTTACTACGAATTACATAGTTCTCATTTTATTAGGCTCTTTTATATATATTTATATATATATATATATACTACACACACATACACACATTATTTTGCAATAATCACCATCTGCAAACAAAATGAGAAAAAAAACATACATAAATATGTACACACATATATATATATATATGCATATTACACACATACATAAATTATTTTGCAATAATCTCCATCATATATATATATATATATATATATATATATATATATATCCAATCAAAATCAAAGCTAATCACATACTAATACACAAATTGAAATGATTAACAATGCTTAACATAACAATATTTGCAAAAAACAATCATCTATATACCATATCGCACACGTACACACATTATTTTGTAATAATCACCATCTTCAAACAAAATGAAAAAAAAACATACATACATAAATATATACATATACATATACATATATATAGGGTTGAGTTCATTTGTTAACCTTATATTTCATGCTAACTTTGTTAACCAAAATCTTAGCCATTGATGTTAAAACTGACGGATGAGATCAAAAGTAATAAGCACATTAATGAAATGAACATCAGTGTTAGGGGTATTTGTGGAAATTGGGTCATGTGTAATATTTAATGAGTTCATTTGATGTTAACACATTGGTTAACATTTGTTAACGATGCATAACACATGTTCTAATGTTCAATTTATTCACACATGAACTATTAACCTATACGACCAGATTACATGAATATCTGATAAATTTGTTTATATGAACTATAAACCCACACATGAACACACATGAACTATAAACTTTTACGACCAAATTAGATGAAGATCTGATAAATTTGTTCAACACATGTTCATAATCAAATTGTTCATAAATGTTAAACTTCAAGTTCATAATCACGATGATCATATACACACATACAACAATCATTTTGGTTAGCATTCATTTAACAAATGAACTAACATGATCAATTTATCTACACATAAACACGCATGAACTATTAACCTATACGACCAGATTACATGAAGATCTGATAAATTTGTTTACATGAACTATAAATCCAAACATGAACACATATGAACACTCTACTCAACATCGTAAAAAACACTATGATTCATAATGTTGTTATCTATGTTCATGATGCAAAAATATGAATTCATACACTAATTTGATACCAAAAGCTTACAAAATATTTAAGAATTAATAATATAGCTAGAACCAAAGAAGATTTGATATTTGTATCTCTCTCAATAAGTGAATGTCATAATACAAATACATGGATTTCCATTCATACCCCTATTTAATGGTTGAATACACATTTGTAACCACCATGTAAAATGACTTCCTATTGGTTGATTGGAGTTAACAAAGTTAGCACAAAAAGTGAGGTTAACAAATGAACCTAACCCTATACGCATACTACACACACATTATTTTGCAATAATCACATTCTTCAAACAAAATGAAAGAAAAAGAGATTTTACCCAAAATAGAGGGGAATCGCTCGAAATCGGCCGGAGAAGGGGTGGGAGGCGTCGGTTGCCGGAGAGGAGAGGTGGGAGGCGCCGGTGGCCGGAGATGGGAGGAATCGGCCGACGATAGGGGGGATATGTGCTGGAATCGGTTGTCGCCGCTTGGAGAAGGGGAGGGTTTGGGAAGTTGCGTCTGTTTTGCTACTGGATTGGAGAAGGGTTTAAAAACCCTCGTTTTTTCGGCGGACTTTCGGCGGATATATCCACCGGAAATTTGACGAATTTCGAAATTTCCGCTTTTTTAAAAATAAATTTGAAATTTTCGTTTCCGACGGACGTATCCGCCGGAAATCCGTCGATATATACTAGTCCGTCGGAAATCATTATTATTATTATTATTATTATTATTATATTATGATTATATTATTATTTTGTTGTTAGTATATTAATATTATTATTAGTTTATTATTATTATTATTATACCGTTAAAGCCTGATACGGTCCATTCAAGCCCGAAACGGTCCATTAAAGCCCGAAAAGTCCATTAAAGCCTGATACAGTCCATTCAAGCCCAATAAGATACGTTAAAGCCCAAAACGGTCAATTCAAACCCAAAACGGTGCATTAAAGCCCAAAAGGTCCATTAAAGGTGAATGTGGTCCATTAAGTCCTAAAAGGATACATTCAAGCCGAACATAACCCATTAATGCCCAGTACGGTCCATTAAAGCCCAATACGGTCCATGTACGCCTAAAATGATACATTTAAGCCCATCATTGTCCATTCAAGCCCAATACGGTCCATTAAAGCTCAATATGGTCCATTAATACCCAAAAGAATACATTGAAGCCCAAACGGTCCATTAAAGCCCAAAACAGTCAATTGAAGCCTAAAATAATCCATTAAAGCCCAATACGGTACATTAAAGCACAATACAATCCATTAGAGACCAAAAGAATATATTAAACCCAGAACATAACCCATTAAAGTTCAATTGAGTTGATTAAACACCTAGTGGATCAATGAAACTCCAATATGATCCATTAACGGCCATTTGGATCCAATAAACCCCTGTTGGATCCATTAACGACCCTTTGGATCCAATAAACCCCTGTTGGATCCAATAAACCCTTGTTGGATCCATTAACGGCCATTTGGATCCAATAAACCTCTGTTAGATCCATTAAAGCCTAATTGGATTCATCAAAGCACAATTGGATCCATCAAAGCCCAATTGATTCCATTAAAGCTCAATAAGTATATATATGAAGTGAATGTATATATGTATTATGTGTATATGTATACATGTGACCCGCTATATATATGAACACATGCAAACATATATGTATGTGAACCGCTACATTGAAACGGCGTCTATATATCTATATGAAGTATGTGTATATGATCTGCTACCTAGTGCAGAAGACAAACATGTATGTACGTGAACCGTTATAGGTATGTGACTCGCTATACATATGAACATAAACATATACGTATATATGTTACTCATTGTACATATGAACATAAACATATATGTATGCATGTGAACCGAGCGTATACACATGTGAACTCATACATGTGTGCCGCAATATGAATACAAACATATATGTGTGTTTTTGAACCGTAATGTGAACCGGTTGTATATACTACGTATTTTAATTTCAAAATTAAATACCGCCGATATATTCTACAATAAAGTAAATTTGGTTTGATTTATCGTTAAACATATTTAAATTTATATTGCAAAAGTAAAAAAAGGAAATCCACCGGTAATATGCTGAGTTTCCGGCGGATATAAATTTCCAATTTTCTTTTATTTAATTAATTAGAAAAAAAATTGACTTCTGGCGGATTTCCTGCGGATATAAATTTCCATTTTTCTTTTAATTAATTAATTAGAAAAAAAAATTGACTTCCGGCGGATACAAAAAATATATTATTTGTTTTAAGTTGATAAAACGTTTAAAAAAATATAACCCGTTTCCGGCAAATTTTAATTAACAAAAATAATTAATTAACATCCGCCGGAAATATTAGTTAATTTACCGTTAATTATTTATAAAAAAATAATTAACTAGTAATTTATGATATGTCAGAAATCCGCCGTAAATCCATCGAAAACGGGTTATATTTTTTTAAAATAAATAAATATATATTATCGGCGGATTTCCGTCGGAAGTCAACGAGTTTTGACTTTTTTTAATTTATGTCGGAAATCCGCAGGAAAGTTTCCGACGGAAATATCCGCTTAATATTGATATCAGAATAAGATTCACACCAAATTGATTAAAGCAGTTCAATCTTTGATCTAGAAAGATTTAAGAAATAAGAATTTTGTAGAAACAGATCAAGTTCCTGAAACTTGATCGCAAAAGATTTGTTCAATCAATAGTTGTTTGCTTTGATACCAATTGAGAGTCTCAAACATATCTATCTCAGAAATGTAATCAATACAATCACAAAGTAAACACAAATTGAGAGCCAAATGTCATATATGTTGATCTCAAATGATTGCCCAATTTATATAAATAATCTAGAGAGAGAGAGAAATATTTAGTTAAAAAAAGTATTACAAAACACTCTAGAAACTATCTATTTATACCGGATCAGAAATGCTACAGTTAGTAAAAACATGACACGTGATCTAGTATCTACAATTCTTCTTATGCCGGTCTTCAAAACAATAGTGAATATAGAGTTGAAATTGTTAAGTCTCAAAGTATGATTAAGCCTAATCAGGCTTTCTATCTGAACACTGAGTCCCCTAGTTCAGATCTCTGAAGTCTTTTGTACTTGTAGTTTATCCGAAGTCTGAAGTCTTCAGAACTCAAAACATTCATCTCAAACTTTAATGGTTGTATACTTCAGATCTCTTAACTTCTTTTCCAGATCTCTGATCCTTGTAATCAGACTTTGATACTTGGGCAATTTAATCTTCCAACCAACTAATTTGTCTTCACAATTCATTAACTACATAACGCGTTGTGGAACTTTCTTGTTCAATCCTATTTATTCCGCATTCAATTGTTAATAAAAGCTTACACATTTTTGATCGATGGCGGACCTACTTAAGTGCATACGGTGGCATGTGCCACCGTATCGTTCTTCCGGCGAAGGGTAAAATTTCGTAGTCGTATGAAGAGTGCAACCGTATTATTTTAGAGGGTGCAACCGTATTATTTTAGAGGGTGCAACCGTATTAATTTTGAAACCTCAAGGGTTAGTCTGAAAACTGAAAAAAAAAAGTTAACTAACTAAGCCCAATATATTGTCAATCCTAAATAGATTGAATGATTAGAAGCCCAATAGATAAATAGTTAACTATATTAAAAGCCCAAAATTTATAACCCAATTACCCTAAAGTCCAAAATCCCCAAATTTTTACCCTCTTTTCCAATCTATCGGCTCCTACACATCATTACCGCCTCATCCTTACTGTTTTACAATTACAGCAGCACCAAATCAAAATCGAGAAGTCTAGAACAGAGGAGAAGCGCCAAGAGAGGAAGCCGAACAGAGGAAGCAAAATTGCAAAAAATCGATGTCTTCACTCTTCCCTCATTTGTTCTTCGATTAGGTAAACCTATTAACCTAAAACTCTAATACTTGATTACTGATTAGTTTATAGAATTTTAGTTGATTTCATTACTTCATTACTTGATTAGTTTACTACTTTACTTGGTTTTTAGTTGATTTCATGAGTTGGTTACTTGATTTCATAATTTCATTACTTCATTACTTGACTAGTTTAGTTACTTGATTGATTTTACATCTTACGGTTAATTAGTTGATATGGAAAAAAATTAAACGAAAAACCCAAAAAAAAGTCTTGAAAACAACCAAAACCCAAAAAAAAATCTTGAAATCAACCAAAAACTCGTGAAATCAACCAAAAAAACCGAAAAGTTCTCTCGAAATCGATAAAAAACATAAAAATTCTTCGAAATCAAGAAAAAATACTTAAAAATCCCTCAAAGCTGTGGGATTAGGCTAAAACAACATCGGGCAATGTGGAAAATTTTTAGGTTCGTCGAAGGTGCCACCGTATATTTTTTTTTGGCCTATGTTTTTTATATTCTTATAGAGAGAACTTGCAAAATTTATCTCTGAATTGGGACCGTGTGACCCCTTATTAAATCCCATCTATGTATGCTTGGTTGGATGTTGTCTCTTCATACAGGAGAAATTTAGTTGAAAGGCTTGCATCCAATACAGTAGTAAATCATCTCTTTGTGTAGTATATGAAAGCATTGTAGATGATGTTGATTTAATATATAATTTGTTCTTTTCAAGAAATTACAAATTGAAAATAACCAAGGGATTTTTGTATGTTTAATTTGAAATATTAATCAACTTTTTTTTGTTTGACAATTAAGAAGAAAACAAAACATATATATGGTCATTTAACCACTCAATTTTAAATCATTTTAATTTAAAGAAAAATAATAAATATTAAATCACATAATTGTTTCTATAGACAACCATAACATCAGATTAGTCCCTTAAATTGAAATCAGAAGCCACCATTATAAAACCAAATGTCAAAGTTATCTTATAGATTTTGTGACCCCACACAATCCACCACCAGCTAATACGGAATTTTGTCACTGATTTTATATTTTGTAACTATCATTCGATTTTTTCCAAAAAAAAATGCATCTCATAATTTTGGAAAAATTAAGATTTTCTGAAATAAAAACACAAATCTTAAAAATGAAAAAACAAACCCAGGAGATGCATATCATACATGTGGTAGCTCCAAATAATATAAACAGTGGGAGAAATTAAGAAAGAAAAGTTAAAAAAAAATCATATATATTATATTAATTTAGAGATTTTGAATTTTTTTTATTCTATTTTAGAAAAACTGTATAGCTGTTGGAGATCCGTTTATAACGTCAATTCATATAATCAAATTTAAATAAATTTTCTTTACAAATTTTGTCAATAATTCATATGAATGTTTCATATTTACATTCTCACGTGATTTAATTTTTTTTTGTTAGAACCTATCCAAAGAACCAGGTAGACACAAACAATGAGCCAAAGAAAAATGAAACCAAACCCAATAATTGTTCATTTTATATTTAATTTGTCACTAAGTAAGGCCACTGCACCTATCGCAACATCCATCTAGACAATTCTTGAATTAGTACTACGAATTAATTTAATAATATTCCTCATAGTAATTAATTATCCATTTTATATTTTAATTTGTCTTCAAATCAGTATATCTATACTATATTATAAAGCATTTAAGAAAAAACTCTTAAAAATAATTTTTTATGCATCACGTACTGTTTATTGATGCATATTACTTAAAATCAGAATTATAAGTAAATGATGCATAAATACAACTTCTAAAACTACATATATAAATTAATAACTAACTAACGGATAAACATAATCAAATACATGATAAACTTCTCATTTAAAATATAAATAATTTAAAATATAATTAAAATACTTATGGACTTCTAACAGAATACCTAATATCTTTTCATAAAAAGCATTATATTATTTAACCTAAAATCAATTACATCATTTAAATCTAAATTAAATAAAAATAAAAATAAATAAATTTATAAGAAAAACATTATAGCTTTCTCAAAACCACATAAAAATTGTATAATAAAATTGACAAAGATAAAATATAAAACGAAACATTTATATCGAGATGTATCGCGCTGCATTGCGCGAGTACAATTCTAGTTTTCAAAAATAAATCTTTATATTCCACTTTACCCTTAATTATCAAATAAAAAAGTTTTTCACCCAATCATTAAAGACAAAAACATTATTTAGTTATTTAAATAAATATAATAATTCCATATTTTTAAAAATTATATGTTATTAAAAAATATTGGTTTTTTTTTTGAATGGAAAAAAAATATTGGTTTTTAAACATGAGTGGTTGATTTTACCATAATATATTTGGGCAAATTAGAAGAAGTCAAATTATGGTGGTGTAGAACGTTTGAACTTTTATGGAAAAATAAAGAGAAGGTAGCAGCGATAGCTATGTAGCAACATTTCCAAGATAAAGCACGCTTTGGTTTCCAAAGTCAAAATAAATAAGACATAAAGATAGATCTATCTATCTTGAGAGGGTACAAGGATACAACTTGTCTTTCTTCTTTCCCGAAACAAACAAGAAAGCAACGAATTGAAAGTGAAAGTTTAACCCAAAAGATCTAGCTAGAGTTTCAGGATCGATCCATAAAGCCCTAATTTCCCTTTCACTTCGAATATTATTCATGAGGATCTTCATCTTCCTTCGGGATGTAATGGGAACAGCTCTAGGGTTTTATTGTCTTCCTCATCATGGTCTTTCTCCAAGCACTCAAATGACCAGCTTCTGCACTTTTTATATGGGCTCTCCACTACTTCTCCCTTCAAAAAATAACCAAAAAAGATATATTACATGCAATAACTCATGAACTTTTAGAATACCCACAAGAAAATTATATTAAAAGATGATATATATATATATATATACATATATATATAGAGGCGGGTTCAAACGAGGAGCTTAACAATTTAAGAAAACGCGAGGAGCACCGTCCATGTACTGAATCACATGTGATTCACGTACAAAATTACATGTGATTCACACCTGATCGGGGGGCTTCCGCCCATGTAGTGGATCACATGTGATTCACGCCTAAAATCACATGTGATCCGGGCGACTTCCACGCGACTCGCGAACCAGGTCGCCCGCTACCCGATTTTTTCGGGAGTAGTGGATCACATGTGATCCAGGAAATGGAAGACGCTTCTCGCGTTTCTCGTAAATAGGTACGCTCCGTTTGAACCTTTTCTCTCTATATATATATATATTTTATATATATATATATATATATATATATAAGGTTGGGTTGACAAAACTGTTTTCGTAACACCCGTTAGACCACATTTTTACACTTGAAACTTCACAGCATAATATTGTGCTGTGAAGGTTCAGATATTTTTTTACCTTCACAATGTTTTGATGTGAAGTTTCAAGTATAAAAATGTGGTGTCACGGGTCTCACGAAAACAAGTTTGTCTCACGTGAACCCAACCCTATATATATATATATATACAAGGAAATTAAGAAGCATACTCTAGGGGTTAATGAGATGGAGTTGATCATGGTGGAGGCTGGGGATAATCTTGGGGAGTGGCTGAGACCGAGGTTGTTGCGCTTCTGCTTCTGTCTTTCGCGAGCTTTATGATTCTGGAACCAATAGAACACATTTTTGCCTTCTATCTTACCGTACTTGCTTAGTTGTGCAGTGATTTGTTCGATTTGTTGTGCGTTTGGAGTTCGCATTCCACCTCTATATAACATCTCTAAGATCCCAATCTGTTCTTGTGTTGGATTCCACCTTGTTCCTCCTGGATGTGTCTCCACCTTCACCACAATTGTCATGCATCAAGTTATAAAAAATTTGATTCCCATATTTACAAACTTGAGTTTTATTTCTGTTTCATTTAATTTCTTCTTTCTTTCATGAGCATAATATCTTGAAAAGAGAAACAAATATTCCATTTCATGACATATAGATGTTTAAACAATGAAGATCCTTGGCAACAGTAGGGACATTATAATTATGTACATGGAAAATTCAATTATTTGTAGCTAAAACTTGTACTATAATTAGTACTATGTCATGTAATGCATGAAATGATATGATGTACAAACACAAGTAAAAGATCAGAAACTATAATGGTTATATATATATACCTGAGGAGATTCTTTCTTGTGGTTGGGTGAAACAAATTGAATGGGACAACTTTCGGGTCTAATGAAGCTCTTGAGATCGAAAGCATGGCTATTACTACTACTACTATTACTAAGGCTAAAATTGTTCATGGTGAAACAAGTTTCAGAACTACCACTAGTTGTGAGGTTAGGGGTGAGAGGTCGAGGGTGCAAACGCTTGCAAACGTCAAGGGTGAGTTCATCGTCACCCCAGAATGCACCTGCACCACGTGCGAATTGATGCACCTTCATGCTGCTAAGTCCCATGGGTAAAAAAAACTTAACATTATTGATGAAGAGTGCGAATTATATAGACAAGAAGAAAGAAAGAAAGAAAGGGTTAAGTTGTCATCATCATATGATGGAGAATTATGAAAATGAAGGGGAAAAAGAATTGAAGGGAAAGAAAAGCAAGAAAAAAGAAAGTGGATGCCCCATGAAGAACCAAGACCAAATGATGAGGTGAGGTTGACTTGAGCGATGATCCTTTTTAAAAAGGAAACAACTCTTAATCTAGAGAGAGATGATGAATGGACGTGTGGTTTAGATCGGGTGAAATTCTTTCTGTCATAAACATTGATTATTAATTGGACACAATATTCCGTTTTAATAATATTACAAGATTTCCACACCAACCATGACTTTTTTCCTATAACAGAAAATCCAACATTATTTTTAAGATTTGACACATATATTTCTTACAGAATAGATCAAGTGCAAAACAGTATTTCTTTCATAAAGAAAGAACAAAAACCCACCAAATTAATTAAGTTACTTGAAAAGATCACATAATTCCTTCGTACAGGGAGGTTCGGTGGAAAAACTCAAAAAATGGAAAACTAAGGAACTAGCGCCTTCATCTGGACGGTTTGCACTTGTGCATATAAGTAAATTAATTAAGTTGTTGTTTTTTTTGTATGCACATGTGCATGTTACAAATCACTTGTATGCACAAGTACATACCGTCGGCTACCCGTTTCTTATAAGAAATATGCTTAAGATCTTGAGATATTAATTAATTAAGATCGAAACTTATAATGCGTTAATTCTGTAATTAGAAGATAGAGAATGTAAATGCGTGTGCGTTGGGTAGTCTAATCAGGGGCAAGGGGGTTGGGTTTTCACTTTTTTGTTGCTTTCATGATAAGGTGTGTATGCTTTTCGGTGGCCTCTTTGGCTGTGTTCGTGACTTTATTAATTTGCTATAAAGTGAGGTGAGAGGGAATGAGAAAAGATTCCTCCAATCCCAAAACTTGAAAATGGGAACCATTTTTAAGATACGGATCGATATGGGTGGGTATTGTCCATGTTGTTTTCCCTCTTAATCTGAATCTGAATCTGTGTTTGTTTTGTTTTGTTTTGTTTTGGGTGGGAAGTCAATCTGTAGAGAAGAGAATGTTGAAAAAGAATGCAAGAAATATTAAGTAATAAAAACAAAAAGGAAACCCCACATCTCTCTCATATCTCTTACCATATATAAAAATAATTAAATTCCTTTGTTTTTTTTCTTTGGAAACTGTAGTCATTTTTAATACATTAATTTTATCAACCCACTAATAATGTCTTCACATCTTTTATCCCAACTATTACCTGCTAATTAAAATTTTGATCTTGTCATTCAAAATAATAAACTATCAAGCCCAAAGGCCCCAAGCTGGTAGTCTTGTATGCCGGCTGAATAATATACAAATTAGTAAAAAATCAATATATATACATAGATATATATATTACAGGAGGGTTTCTTTCATTTGCAAATGAAGTCATTTGTATAAACTATACAAATCAATCTTAATCGTTCATCAAGTTTAATAAATATATGATTTTATTATGTTTCATAATGAATGGATTTTATCATCTTCCATATATATATATATATATATCAATATAATTAATGAATCATAATGATTATCCATAAATATATCTATTGTTTCCAAATATAGTGGTTTGTATAGTTTGTACAAATGGTTTGGTTTACAAATAAAACGCACCCTATTAAAGGAAAACTCAAACATAATGACATGGTAGCTCCTAATATCATAATCGATTCAATTTATGCTTTTTTTTCTTTGATTTTTAAATCCACCTTCAGTTATTATCTTCTATATTAACTCAAGTGGTATAACTCCAAACATTTCATCCTTAGATTATTCAACTCCTCTTATAGTAAAACTACATAACTCCAATCATTGATTCCTCTATAAGTCTCAACAATCACAATGAGACATTTTGTTGTCAAATCTTTTATGGATAAAATTTGATGGTGAGATAGTCTTGAGAATTTATATTGGTTGTGTATCTTCTATTTGGTTGAGAATTTATGTTCTCGTTGGTTGCGTATGTTCTATTGCATTCTTACTTGATATAGGACATAAACATGTTTGATTAAGTTGAATCATTCCCTTCATTGGTGAATGAAAGTGTATTTTTTCATAATTAAATATGCTTTTATCTATGTTTATTTTGTTGATTAAGGAATAATCATGTTGTGTGTTGTTTGCTCAGGTTCACAAGTATCAAGTTAGAGGAATGGATTTTTCTTTCACTTAAGATCGTTGGAACAATGAAATTTGGGTGGTTTTTATCATGTTGTAACAAAAAATGTTTAACCCTTAATGGAACATGAATATGATGTAAGTCTAAGGAATTTCACTCAATTGTTTATCTCTCCACATTTGTGAGAGTTGGAAAGTGATGTATTTATAGATAATATTACAAACCATAGTTAGACTCTAACTCTAATTGGTATAAGGTAGTAACTAATTTGTAACTAGTTGGGAGACTTCTCTCACCTCTTATCCATAACTAATTTGAACTCTTGTCACCCCCCCGGCAAGCGTGACGTGTGGTGTTGGCCTACTCAAAGCTTGGACCGTAAGAGAAGGAACAAGGGTTTCGGTAGACTTTTCGTGAAGAGGTCAGCGACATTCAGTTTACTCGGGACGAATTTGGTAACGAGATGGCCGAGTTGAACCATTTCGCGGATGAAATGGTAATCAAGTGCTATATGTCTAGCTCGTTTATGGGCCACAGGATTTTCAGCGATGAAAAGGGCACTCTTGTTGTCGTAGAGAAGTGTTGGTGGTTGTTTAACCGGTAGTCGAAGCTCCATAAGATTATGGGTTAACCAGATCACATCGGCAGTCGTGTTGGCAAGCGCACGGTATTCAGATTCGCAGCTTGAGCGGGAGACCTTTCGTTGCTTCTTTGAACTCCATGTAACCAGATTTGGACCAAGGAATATGGCATACCCCAAAGTGGAGCGCCATGTATCGGGATAGCCGCCCCAATCCGCATCGGAGAAGGCGGTGAGGGTATGAGACAGAGAGTGGGTGAAATGGAGTCCTTTGTTCATTGTTCCTTTTACGTAACGGAGAATGCGTTTAACGGCTTGGAAATGGTTGTTCATAGGTGAGTGCATGTACTGGCTAACGGTATTGACTGCATGTGAGTTATCTGGTCGGGTGATGGTAAGATATTGTAGTGCTTCAACGAGGGATCGATAGTGTTGGATCCTTGAATGGTTCTCCTGTTTGACTCAAATGTTGTCCGACAACCATTGGCGTGGTGATCGGGTTGCTCTCGTGTAGTTGGGCACGCACAAGAATATCTTGGTCGATTGCATTATTCTTCTGTCTCTTTCCTTGACTTTTTTGTTGTCCTTTGATTTTGGTGTATCAATAATCGTATGAAAGAGATTATCAAACATATTTTTTAATGTTCATTACATCCAGGTTGTATCGGATCAATAAAGTGTGCCAATAAGAAAGCTCCCATAAAATGCTTCATTTTATTCCAGTGTGTGTTACCCCAAAACTCCCCATGGTTTCTATAGTGTCTTAATCCGTATAGAACACCATCATAAATCGTAGGAAGGCTGCAAAATTGTTTCCATATTTACTCACTCATTAGCAATAGGATGGATTAGCCTTTTTAGCATGTCTAACATGAAATCGCTTCCTATTACACCTGGAAGGGTGTTTCATTGACAGAAACTTGCGATGACAGTTAAACAACATGACTTCCATCTGTTTTGTAACTGGAATGAGCATAAAATAACTAGGGAAGTCACTAACCATTCACAACAATACAAACCCCATTGTGAAATTCGTCCTACGATAAGCATCGTATGTAATGACACCCTTGAAGAATAACGTTATCAACTCGTTGATCAAACGACGAAGACATACATCCAAATTCAGTCTAGGGCTCTTCTTTCCGGGGATCAACAAAGCTATGTGGACGTAACACTCTTTCATGCACATCCAAGGTAGTAGATTGTAGTTGTAACAAAAACGGACCATACTTAATACATATTTGAATTCTTTGAAACCATCTGTCATAACCCAATACAAACATTCCCAATCTCTTAAGCAAAATCGGGATGCATCTTCTCAAAATGTTTCCAAGCCTCCCCATCACTCGAATTTACCATTTTCCTAACTCGGTCTAATGATCATGGTGCCAAATCATTTCTATTGCTTTTTTAGACATATATAACCATTGTAATCTTGGTGATCTTGGTCTATTGGGGAAATACGTCAACACGAAAATAGGCATTTTATTATTTCGTCCGATTGTATTTTAACGAGGCTTCTGACACACTTGACAACTATTATAATATGCATATTTCTAATAGAATAACATGCAATGATTTTTGCAAGCATGTATCGTTTCTTTCAGAAGACCAAGTTTCTTTAACATCTTTTTTGACTCATATAATCTATTTACCAATTGTTCACCGTCCGATAGCACAGATGACTAAATATTTGTAACACCCTGATCTTTGGAAGGTGTCAGTCTTTTAAGATAAATACGAGAAATAGGATTTTTGGATTGGATCCTATATTTTATGGTCTTGTTGGATGTAGAATTCAAATATGAATCCAACAAGCCTTTCCGGAGCGAAAACGGAGCTAAAACGAAGAAGTTATGACCAAAACAGTGATCGGGCAACAAATCGGAAACCAGGGTCAAGTGGACGTCTGCATTAAGTGGACGCCCGCATGGTGCAAGTGGACGTCCGCATTAGTGGAAGTCCGATTGTGCTTCCGCGAACGCATCAGAAAGTTGGCCCGGGTGCAAGTGGACGTCCGCATAGGACTCCAAGCGGACGTCCGCATTATGCCAGATGTGATTTTTTCACCTTTTTCACCCTCAACCTTCCCTCCTCTCTCTCCTACCTTTTATAAACTAAATTAGATCTGATCCCTCTCCTCTCCCACTCGATTTTCTCCCCAAAAACCCTAAATCCTCCATTTCTCTCATCCCATCTCCCTCTCCTTCAAGAACACTAAGGTGGGTTTGATGAAATAAGCTTCAAGGGTTTTAAAGCTTCAAGATCTTCATCTTCTTCACCACTTTTCCACCATTGTTGAACTAACTTGGGGTTTTCTTCAAATACCCATTTGTGAGTTCATCTTCACTGCCCAAACCTTTATTTTGGTAACCTCAGAGATTTTTTTTTTGGGTAGATTCAAGTTGTGGTAAGGTAATCTTCTCTTCTATTCATCTATGGAAAATTAGAGTTTTTGTACAAGTTGAGATCTTGATGTGAAAATGTTTGGGGAATGATTCTTTATGGTTGGAAACTTATGGATCTAGGTTTTTGGGAGATTTGGCTTGAGGATTCGTGTTTCTTCAAAGGAGCTTACGTTTGGAGAAAATCTAGATTTAGCCTAAATCTAGCAAAGTGAGTTCAAGTTGATTTGTGAAAACGTTGTACATGCCAAAAATGTTATTTTTCAAGTATTTATGTGTTTTGCCTAAAATTATCAATTGTTGACTTATTTGGTAAGTTTGACCATTTTGAAGTATTTAACTTTAGAGTGAATTGTGGATTTGGTCCTGTGCTTTGATGGTTTTTGTGACTAAAGTCCCTATACTATGTTTATTGTGGATTTGGTCCTTGTGGTATTCCGTTTTCCTTGGCCATGGTCCCTCGACTAACGTTTTCGTTAACTTCGTTAAGTTAAGGACCATTTTAGCCATTTTTTCTAAATTTTGTCTTTCTACTATAAAAAAGTAAAACAATATATTTATACACACACAAATATATACATATATAACTATAGACACACAAATATATATATATATATATATATATATGGGAGTGATCTTTTGCAACCCATGCAAAAGGTGGCAACCCTTGCAACCCACCTAATCACCGTTGGATCATATCTTAAGCACTAATCCTATTTTTTTAATTTTCATTAAGTAGAGGGCAGTTGCGTCTTTTTACATTTAGAGGATAATTAATGATTTTTTTAATCATTCAGTAATAAAAAAGAATCCCAGTTTTTTAGTTGATAATCATTTAATATTTTTGGCAGTTACTTATTTTAATCATTCGGTAAGCAGCGATTTCAATTTTGGATTTCAATTTCCATTTCCATGTTCGATTTGGAATCCCAGATTTCTAGTTCGGTAATCAAAAGGAATCCCAGATTACTAGTTCGATTTCTCGATTGATTTGGATTTCAATTTCGATTTCGATTTCATGGTTCTGTTTCTAGGTTGATTTGGATTTCGATTTCATGGTTCGGTTTCTGGGTTGATATCGATTTCAATTTCAGGGTTGAAGTCGACGAAGATGATGGTCGGAGAAGACGATGAATCCGATGAAGACGTTGGTCGGAGAAGACGATGAATCCGATGAAGGCGATGAAGAAGACGATGAATCCGATGGTCGGAGAAGACGATGAATCCGATGAAGAGAAGATGAATCTGATGAATATGAGGTCGGCGAAGCCGATGAATCCTTCTGCTGATGAATCCTTCGGGCCGGAGAAGACGATAAATCATTATATTGATGAATCCTTCTGGACGGAGAAGACGATGAATAAATCTGTTGATGAATCCTTCTAGCCGGAGAAGATGATGAATCCTTCTGTTTATGCATCGTTACAGCCGAATGTTGGTGTTCTAGTGGGATATCATGCATATACTGAAGCTGTGATTACGTTCAGAACTCTGCTGAATGGTTATACATGCAAACGGATATCATGCATATACATGCTGGAGAAGATGATGAACTGCTTTAATCCTCCTTATGTAATCGCAAGAAACTGAATATTGATCGTGGAGTGAATCAAGGGATTTGATTTTTAAGAATTTGGGTTACCATAAACAAGATGATTCTATATGAAGGTGAATTTCCACAAGTGCCCTTATTCGATGCCTTTAATGAAAAAAATAATAATAGAAAATTAATTTATTATATTAAATGTCTTGGACCGTTAGATTGAAAATCAATGGTGTAAGATGGGGTTTTACTGGTTTCAACCTTTTCATGGGTTACAAAATAAAGGGACCCTATATATATATAATTATACACAAATATATGTATATATATACATAACGATATATAACATTTTAATTTTATCATTTTATTGTAATGGTGGAAAAAGATATGGTTTTATTGTTATAATGTAATTAAAATTTTGATTTAAACAAATCGAATCATAAAATTGTATCTTATTTTATTTAGAGCGAAAAAATAAGATATTGTTTTATGATTTGATTTATTTAAATTAAAACATTAATTATGTTAAAGACGATTTAATTTTATTGTTCTTTTATTTTCATTGTAACAAACAAGCTTGTTAGGGTCAATTTATGTTGATTTAAAGTTCAGGGTTTAAATTGTAATTGTTTAATTTGAGCCTTATTAGTGAACGGGCCATGGGCTTGTTAACCACAGGCCCGCCATATAAATAGATAGCTTAGCCTTAGAAAATAGGCTAGTTGTCTCATTTGCTTAATTGCTTTCCTACTCGTATTGTAATTCTCTCTACTTTGAAAGCATAATACATGGATGACCAGTTGAAATCATTATACACTATTGCTTATCTGTTTGATTTCATAATCGTTGCACGGATCTGGAACTAACAATTGGTATCAGAGCAGACGGACGGATTCGATTCAAAGCATTCATATTGATTTCTGGTAAGATTTGACTTTTTCATGTCTGCCATATTCTTGAATTTTCAAATCCTTGATTCTGGTAAAATTGTTCGATTCTGCTTATTGGGTTGTGTTAGTATTATTGTCATTAGTGTATCTGAAAATTTTCACGTCCCAATTCGATCGTTTGAGTGGTTAATTTAGCAAATTAAGTTCAAAGTTTTTGATAGTGTTCTTCATCAAAAATCGAATTTTTATCATCAAAACTTGTTGTTTTTGCTTCCAAATCGATTGGGTTAGTGTTAGTTTTGTGTTTGGTAGGTTTTCTAATCTTTCATGAACCTTCTTGAGCAACCCTAATCGAAAATCGATCGAATTGGAAAAGGCAGCCGTGGTTTCCGAACAACACAGTCGTAGTTTCCGGACGTTTGGGTTATCTCATCCGGACTCGTCCTCTTTCCGAGTACATCATACTTTCCGGGTAAGTATTCTAAACTCCAATCTATCAGGGTAAAATTTGTTTCCGGAAACCCAAAGTTCCCGATCATAATTTTTTCCCGGATATCCTTGCATCCGGTAAGTGCTTTATCCGAAAACTCTTGTTATCCGAAAATCTTAAGTCAACCGGTAAGTATTACATTTTTTTTTTATCTATTTGGACACTTTAGCCATCCGGTAACCTATGTTATCCGGAAAACTTAAGTTGTCCGGACTCTTCCACTTATCCGGACTCTTTTGCATTTTTGAACTATTTTCACTAATTCTGATCCGGACACTTCCAGATCAGACTCTTATTTGGATTCCTATCCAGTAAGATCATTCTTAGTTCATATCAGTCGTAGAACCTGCGTTAGGATTACACTCTTAGTGCCTTGCGTTAGGTTTACACTTTGAATCAATCAACTCGTCTGACGATCACTCCGTTCCAACCAAAGATGTCTACTTCGCACGAAGCCCTTGCTATTGGGACCGACTCTAAACCACCTTGTCTCTATCAAGGTGAGTTGTAACGCCCCAAAAATCCGGGCCAGTTTAAACTTCAAGTTACAACAGCCTATGACAATAAAATTTCAACTTATATTGATAGCAAAGGAATTAACCCTCAAGAATGTAATTACAATACAGGATACTTCGAATAACCTATCAATCTAATCATGTCTCTATAATCAGATTAATTGAGTTATCTAAGCTATCCTTCAAAATCTCCTTTTTTGTTAATTGCCATTTCTGCTATTCCAAAACACTCGTCCCACAACCTTTTATTTGCCTGAGCCTGAACCTGGTAAGAAAACATTATATGAAACGATTAGGCCAACGCCTAGTGAGAACATTCATTTCAATAATAACATTTTGCAAAATCAATGTAAACAAGTTATAACAAACCTGGTTACTCCTTTTTCTTACCGTACGTATAACTCTATTCCATTATACAATTTTACCCAATTCCATGACTATGACTGATAACAAATTCATCAGCATATCATGATACAGAGCCACACTACGAACCTTTACAGATTCTAGATCAATGCTCTCCACCAATAAATCGCGATTACACACGCCCATTTATCAGTAAGGAAGAAGAGATTACAAGTACTTATGTCAACCTCACTCTCTTCCTTAGAAATCAGGAATAACGATTAAACGAGAAATACCACACGTCTATTCCATGATTTCCCACACACACTGGAATAACGATTAAACGAGAAATACCACACGTCTATTCCATGATTTCCCACACATACTGGAATAACGATTAAACGAGAAATACCACACGCCTATTCCATGTGATTTCCAAACTTTAGTGCCTACGGATCCGTATCACCTAATTGTACTCATACAGGTATTTAATCAATATAAATTCCTCATAGCAATCGTATAAGCGAATATCATATTTATACCTCATAAATTCCTTATAGCAATCGTATAAGCGAATTATTTATCTCACGTAGATTTCTCATAGCAACCGTATGAGCAAATCACCTTTAACACATTCCTGCCTAGTATCACACTAGCGCAATCTATAAACCTAACATACTACTCTTCAAGGTACGTATGTTCAAGCAACATAAGGTATATGTCAATTCTTAAATCGCACTTTTCCACGATTAATGAAACTATACATTCCAATTTCTAGAATGGTACAGGTAATACAAAGTCTCTAGATACCTTAACTGTTACATTCTTAAATTCATATCCAAGATCTATTACAATGTCTGCAAACTGACTCTTTTATCCAACTTCCGGTATTCCCCACTCCCGGTAGTCCCCACTCCCGGTAGTCCCCACTCCCGGTAGTCCCCATTATCGGGACTTCACCGGAACTCGTAAATACCGGGATTCTATTGTACCGGGACACTCTAGTACCGGGACTTGACTGTACCGGGACTACGGACTGCTCATTCAATTTGTCCAGAAAATCAATCTAATTCGTCAAGTCGTCTTATTTCAAGCCACTCTATTCAGCCATAATCCAATTATACAGATATATCAAGGTTTAATACAACTTAAAAAGCATTGATTTATACAAAGAACTGAATGAACTCACCTTATTTGCAAAAGCCCACTTTTCTGTACGAATTCGATTCCAATCTGTTGTTACTGATTTCAGGAAACCTAATCAACAAGCAGACTTGTTTACAACCCATCATCCATAACAAATTATCTCAGAAATCAACACAAATCCTTACCAAACGATGAACAAATCCTTGCTTTCTTCCTCTTTTCTCTTTTCTCTTCTTCTGGTTCTCTACACCGAGTCACACAAGACAAATGAGATGTTCTTTCCATCTCTCAGTCTATATCCACATACATACAAATAGGAATTGACCAAACACACCCTCTAGTTCCATTATTTTCACAATCACACCAAACATCAAACCCTTGTATTTTAATCTTATTGAATTATCAATTACAATATAATTCAAGGTTTTAAACCAAAATACAAGTAGATCCCAATTCTCATTAAATTACTATTTCTGAAAATTCAGGATGTTACAATACTCCCCAACTTGAAAATGATTTCGTCCTCGAAATCAGAATCAGGTGAACAAATGAGGATACTTATCTTTCATACTCTCTTCCGACTCTAAGGTCACATTAGTACCTCGATGGTGTTTCCACTGTACTTTCAACATAGCTACTTCCTTACCACTACGTAGCTTTCTAACTGATCTTTCCAAAATTGCCTCTAGTTCTTTCACACAGCGACTCTTTTCATCTACTCTCACATCAGTGAGTGGTATCACACCCTCTTCTTCGGCTAAACACTCCCGAAGATAACAAACATGAAAGGTATCTTGTACCCCTCCCAAATCTGGCGGAAGATCCAATTGATATACTTGTAAACCAATCCTCTTAGAGTAATTGTTATCATCAAATCCATGTTTGACTATTTCTTAGTCTAACATACCGTTATCATGTAATAACCAGGTATTTTATCTAATTTAAAATTGGAATTTTGTAAGTATTTATTTTAGTATTTTATGGAGTTAAGAGTTAAGGGATAAGTTTTAATTTTTAATTGGAAGGTTGGGGATAAGTTTTGCCAAATGAGTAAAGCCTAGGGTCTATTTGGTCTTTATGCCAAACTTCTCCACTTGACCGACTCTAGTATATCAATTACCAGATGAAGTCTTCAATTTGTAAACAAAAAGAATATCCCAAAGTGTTTGTGTGTGTGAGTGAATACGGCAGAGAGAGAGAGAGAGAGAGAGAGAGAGAAGAAGAAGTTCGAAGAAGAAGAAGAATTGAAAGATAATCAGCTGGGATTTTAATTGGTGCAGTAAATCAAAGAGGTAATGTTCTTATTCAAACACTCTTTTTAAGAATTAGGTTTCTTTTTTATTTTGAGGTGGGTTTAGGTAATTTTAGATGAAATTGTGATCTTTTAGTTACAATTTAGGGTGTTAAAAGGGGTTTAGAACACTTCTGTAGAATCTGGGTATAAGATGAAATTCCTGCAACTGAACTGAACTTATCTGATAAAGATGATGAACAGTGTTTTTGCGAAAAGTAGGAATTCGCAAGCCTTGGTTGCGGAAAGTCCACTTTTCGCAAGTAGCTAAAACGCATAGTGAGGTTTTCGTATCTGTTGGTCACGAAAAGTAGGGAACTCGCAACTGTGGTTTGCGAGAAGTGAGGTTTTCGCATCTGTTGGTTGCGAAAAGTGTGGAACTCGCAACTGCAGGTTGCGAAAAGTAAACTTTTCGTAATAGTGGGTTGCGAAAAGTTGGGTTTTCCTGTTTATGTGTTAAAGAGTATGTATACTTTAATTTGTTTCAGATACTAAGGATCTGGGTTAAAAGATAATCTAAATTGAGGAAAGTTTGAAGGACCTTTGCTTAAAAGATCAGGTGAGTTTTACTTTAAAAAGTATTTTACTGGAATGCATTATGTGAATAACAAATATTTGATATGTGGTATGAATATGTCATACGTGGGTGATTATAATATATTGAGATATTATAATTACGTGAGTATTATATGATAATATAATACGTGGCCGGGCTTTGGACCGGTGTGATAAATTGGCTCGCAACCAATTGATATTGGCCATTGGTGGAGGGATAAGGTGGAATGAGACAGGTATGGTGAATAATTGTTAGTTGGTATTAACTTACGTGTGTGGTATGTGTATTTATATAAATAGTGTTTTATATAAATGAGTTTTTAATGAATTACAAATGTCAGGGATTTACTCACTAGACCCTTAGGTCTAACCCTCATTTTCTATTTTAAAAATTGTTAGGTCTAGAGTTTTGTCAAAAACACAAGTGTTGAGTTCTGAGTAAGAAGACTAAAGAAGACTCAGAAGACTCAGAAGTTCTGAGTAGAAGACTCAGAAGTTCTGAGTGAGAAATCTCAAAAAGATTCTAAGTGTTGGATTCTGACTAGAAGGTTCAGAGTTCTGAGTAGGAGACTCAGAACTTCTGACTATGAAGACAAATGTTCTGAAGCGCTTATTCAGAAGTATGTTCAGAATTCATATCTTGGGATATTATCTGTTATATTCAGTTACTAATTAGGACACGTGTAATTGTTCTATTAGTCTGTTTCTCATATGTACTGTAGCTTTAGCTATTCTCTACAGTATATATAGGAGTTAGTAACTGTAGCTAACAAAAATCTTTAGAGAATCTTTGGAGAGAATCTTTGATATAATCTTTGGTGAATCCATTTAGAGAAAAATTCATTGTAATATCTTGTAATTCACAGATTGTTAATAAATCATATGACCAGTTGCTGTGAATACGATCTTAATTGTTCATATCTGATTGTAAGAGTGTAACCTGGACTTTCATGTGGTATCAGAGCAGGTCACGGGTTCGAATCCCATGGAGTGCATTATAATGCCAAAGGCATGCTGTGCAGCCAAGAGTGCTGGCAGATGCTGGGGGGGGGGGGGGGATTGTTGGGTCATTGACCAGCATCTCCCTAAATCGAAACGTGGCGCTGGCTGCTACGCTATATGGAAATAAGTTGCGCCTTCTCCACCAGCAATTGCTTTTGGCGTAGTGGTAAGCGCTTGGATCCTAACAAAAATTATGTATTCCAGGTGATGATTCCCGTAAGAACAAGTAAATAGAGTACTTGTCGGCTAGCTTTGGAGAAGATTTTCATCATGATACTATGGATGCTTTTGTAGTTATACTTTTGTTATTACTATGTAATTTAAAGTGGATCAAGTTGTAATGAATTTTTTTATGTTCAGACTTTAGATGGGACCAAATGTGAAACATGAAGTACTTTATTGTAAATATGTTATGGAATATATGTTATATGTATGTTTCATTTTGCGGGATGTTACAGATGGTATCAGAGCCATAGTTTAAGGGATTTAGGTATTAGTATCTGTACCTAGACTTAAACTGCATGTGAAGTAGGATGTCCCTATTATTTTTAGAACCTGGGGATGTTAAGTATAAAAAGGTAGAAGGAACATCATGTAAGGTAAATTCGAGTTACACCTGGCCAGTGTAATTGTGAACTTACAGTTACATGATTGGACTGGAATACCTTATTATATGGGGTATGTGCCTATGTGTATATTAACCTTGTTGAAATCTACGGAGTGGCAAGTCGGTCTCGACGTATGGATAGAGACGAAGACAAGTATATTTATATAAACTCTACACGTGCTAAAGTGCTATTTGACTTCGGTACAAACTGATTATTTGTGTTTTCAATCTTTTGTTGCTTATATGCGTTAGAAAAGAATTTGATAATTGTATTGGTAATATAGATAAGAGTGGAGTGCCTATTAAGTTATTTTGATAATGTTGTCGGAATTTGAGGTAGTAGTAAGTATAGGATGGTGTTGGAACTTGATTTTTGTTAAAATTGTCGATTAGGTAATGATAAGTGATCCTTGGTAATTCGGTATATATTGGAATAAGTAGTTATGATGAAAGAAGAGATTGTCGAGTGATTGATTTAAAGTTTCCGTTTGTTAACAAGTTTTATATCAAGGATATATGAATTAATTTCGATAAGGCTTAGTGAGAGTGTAGGTTTGGAAGCATTTGATGTGAAAAGAGGTTGGTTCTAATTTAGTAAGAGTGTAACAAATATTTTGGATGATATCTAATTTAGTATGCTTATTCATTATGATATTGCTTGGGATAAATTTAAGTGAGAAATCAAGGATAATTGAACTAGAAAGTGAAAATTGTTTTTGGGAGTGATTAGTGAGGAAAAGCTATTAGTGATCAAGGTGATAACCCGTTATCATATGTGTTTGGATTCGAAAGATTTATCAAGGTGGTAGTAAAATTTATTGTATGAGAACGAAAGTGGATGGTAGTTTAAATTGGAATGAATGATCTAGCACTTGCAATTGTTTGCAATTTTTCAAATTGAAGGTGCATGATTAGAATTTTGGAAAGTTATTGCGGAAGTGTAGAATGTGGCGTTATGTATAATTCAGTATTTCAAACGCTAGGTTATGCCTCCAAATGTTAAAGTTTATGTTATGAATAAAATTTTAAACGTGTTAAATGATTTGTGATATATAAAAATATATATGTATATATATATAATTTTGTGCTGAAAGAGGCACGAGGTGAAATAAAGATGTACTGATTTTGTTATAAAGATGTTTTTATGGTTGTTATATTTTGGGGATGGGTGTATAGTGTAGATCCAATTTGTTTATTATCGTTTTGAAAGAATATGTTAACGATATTTGAAAAATGAAAAGGTGTGTGGTTGTTTCGGGCAATGGATGTGATTTCGGATTAACTCGGTTAAATTCCTGTTATGAGGTGTGGTGAAATTATTGGTTAAGTATAGTAATTGTGGGAATTGGGTGTGTACGATTGGTTTGGAGGTGAAAGAAAGCTAGCTCATAGGGTCGGTCTAGAGTAAGCACCTCCTAGTGAGCTATCCTTGGGGAAACATATTTTATGTTGAGGAAAGAGTAGAAGAAAATAATCAAATGTAATGATCGGAGTGAAGGACCATGGGATAGGACGTGGTAGTAGTATGAGAGTGATGTGGTGGCAAGTGTGGAAATCAATTGTAATCTAAGGTTCGGGGTCGGTGTAATTAATGCAAGAAAGTGTTGTCTGTCTTAGATATATTTTGGATTAGAGAAGTGACGGTAGAGTTGGGGATGACCTATGGAGAAAAATTCAACTACGGGTTAAGGTGATACTCCAAGTTGATTTTGTAATCTATTGGGGAGAAGAATGTCGTTATTTTTTTGAGTGTTGGATTGTTGGGACATTTTAGAGACGGTGATCGAAGGCGCAGTGTGTACAGTCAGCCGAGACCAAGGGAAAAGGTAGAGTACTTAGTGTAATTTATTGCTTTCTAGAACATAGGAGTATGTATGCTAGATTGCCTGGTGCTTATTACACTTTGTTGCATGACTACTACTTGCCAGTAGAAATTTATGCTAGTCCTGATAGGTTGTTAAGTGACTACCTTATAAGTGGTATACAGTAGGAACTAAATAGGCTTAGAATATTTGATTTAGTTCTATTGCGCAGCTCTTGTTTGAGTCTAACCGTTGTGGGACATAATCTTTATTTCGAATGTCTATCTGATTTCACACTGTATGCGACTGTGCATTCGCGAGGCGACTCGTCATGACTAGTGGAGATTCCGTCATAGCAAGGGTAGTAGGATGAGGTGAACCTGGAGTCAGGATTTGTGAATGATATTGGTATGATTGATCTGGGATGTTATACCTTGTTTGTATCACGCGGGTTTTTTTCTCTTGGAGTAAGAGTTGTTGCAGTTAGGAGGGTACTAAATTGTTGGTATACGCCTGGGTATTGAAGGGTTACGCATAGTGAGAGTTCATTCAGCCTTTCCCGTGTCGATTCTGCGGAAGGGCTTAGCCGAAGCAAGTAAGGTTGTACCGTTAGAAAACACCGGACTGGATCAAAGATGGAATGATGTGGGGGAAGCGTTGGCGATAGTGGGTCGCAAGGTTAGAAAACTAGGTTGCTGATAACCTGGACTTGACTGAAAGAGAATATGCATACTATGATAATAAAGTATAAGAAATTGATGCTTGAGAGTTTGCGGGATATAAAAAAATGATTCAATGGGTTGGATGTTTACCTAATACTTCCCATAGATTGGAGAATTTAAGTTGAAAAAGGGATTTATATTAAGTGTTATGATTAGTGGGAAGAAAGCAATGATCAATAAATATTTTGATGGTCGTGTGATGAACCTTCTTTATGGAGTTGTTTAAGATAAAGAGTTGTTTTAAACTTGGTGCTGGACTTTGCATGTTAAGTCGTTAATGAGTTATATGATTAGTGACATGAAATTTTTAACGGAGTTGTGATGAATTCTTTTCAGCTTAGTTTTGTAGTGAAATTATTACATGATGATTTGGTAATTATTTTAGTTGGGTAAGGTGAGACCGGTGTTAATAAATTTCAAATTGCGGAGTGGTTTAAGTGAAACAAATGTCTAAAGATTTGTGTTAGTAATTTTGTGCTAAGTTGGAGATGTAAGGAATTGATGTGATAACGAGTTTATTATTTTATTAAGGAATGAATTGGTATTGATATTTGGATGGAAGTCAGTATGAGTTATGGTGGTGAGGTTATTGAGATAATTGGAATGTTTGAAATTGTATTTTGCTGATATTCGAGAAATTAAGTTGCTATTTAGGCTTTGTTTTAATTTGATGGATGAATTGGTGTCAAGTGCAATTAAGTATGGTTGTGTGATTTTAGTAATTATGCTATGCTTTCATGGGAAATGGAAATGGTAGGATGAAGTTTGCGGGTTTGATAAAATTAAGAAATTTTTCCGTGATATAAAGTGATTCGTGTTGAGTATATTCTATTCCATGAAAGAATATAAGAAATAAGTAGTATTTACTAAGCAAATTTTATATTGAAAGTATATGTTTACGTTTTAGAGTTAGTATTGTAAAAGTGTAGAACACGACGTTTGTAGTAAAAGGCCGGTGAGGTTAAAAATAGTATTAGCGTGGTAAATGTCCCGAGTAAGCCTATAATGTTCTGTTATTTGGATTAGATTCATATGAGTATAAGTTATTTCTTTCTAAGAGATAAGTGATTTTTCGAGTTAATTTAAACCTTCGTAGAATTTGATATCTTTTCAACAGTAGTTACCCTAGTTCGTTGCTTGAGTGAATTCCGGGACGGAATTCTTTTAAGGGGGAGATGTTGTAATAACCAGGTATTTTATCTAATTTAAAATTGGAATTTTGTAAGTATTTATTTTAGTATTTTATGGAGTTAAGAGTTAAGGGATAAGTTTTAATTTTTAATTGGAAGGTTGGGGATAAGTTTTGCCAAATGAGTAAAGCCTAGGGTCTATTTGGTCTTTATGCCAAACTTCTCCACTTGACCGACTCTAGTATATCAATTACCAGATGAAGTCTTCAATTTGTAAACAAAAAGAATATCCCAAAGTATTTGTGTGTGTGAGTGAATACGGCAGAGAGAGAGAGAGAGAGAGAGAAGAAGAAGTTCGAAGAAGAAGAAGAATTGAAAGATAATCAGCTGGGATTTTAATTGGTGCAGTAAATCAAAGAGGTAATGTTCTTATTCAAACACTCTTTTTAAGAATTAGGTTTCTTTTTGATTTTGAGGTGGGTTTAGGTAATTTTAGATGAAATTGTGATCTTTTAGTTACAATTTAGGGTGTTAAAAGGGGTTTAGAACACTTCTGTAGAATCTGGGTATAAGATGAAATTCCTGCAACTGAACTGAACTTATCTGATAAAGACGATGAACAGTGTTTTTTGCGAAAAGTAGGAATTCGCAAGCCTTGGTTGCGAAAAGTCCACTTTTCGCAAGCAGCTAAAACGCATAGTGAGGTTTTCGTATCTGTTGGTCACGAAAAGTAGGGAACTCGCAACTGTGGTTTGCGAGAAGTGAGGTTTTCGCATCTGTTGGTTGCGAAAAGTGTGGAACTCGCAACTGCAGGTTGCGAAAAGTAAACTTTTCGTAATAGTGGGTTGCGAAAAGTTGGGTTTTCCTGTTTATGTGTTAAAGAGTATGTATACTTTAATTTGTTTCAGATACTAAGGATCTGGGTTAAAAGATAATCTAAATTGAGGAGAGTTTGAAGGACCTTTGCTTAAAAGATCAGGTGAGTTATACTTTAAAAAGTATTTTACTGGAATGCATTATGTGAATAACAAATATTTGATATGTGGTATGAATATGTCATACGTGGGTGATTATAATATATTGAGATATTATAATTACGTGAGTATTATATGATAATATAATACGTGGCCGGGCTTTGGACCGGTGTGATAAATTGGCTCGCAACCAATTGATATTGGCCATTGGTGGAGGGATAAGGTGGAATGAGACAGGTATGGTGAATAATTGTTAGTTGGTATTAACTTACGTGTGTGGTATGTGTATTTATATAAATAGTGTTTTATATAAATGAGTTTTTAATGAATTACAAATGTCAGGGATTTACTCACTAGACCCTTAGGTCTAACCCTCATTTTCTATTTTAAAAATTATGTATTCCAGGTGATGATTCCCGTAAGAACAAGTAAATAGAGTACTTGTCGGCTAGCTTTGGAGAAGATTTTCATCATGATACTATGGATGCTTTTGTAGTTATACTTTTGTTATTACTATGTAATTTAAAGTGGATCAAGTTGTAATGAATTTTTTTATGTTCAGACTTTAGATGGGACCAAATGTGAAACATGAAGTACTTTATTGTAAATATGTTATGGAATATATGTTATATGTATGTTTCATTTTGCGGGATGTTACATATCATTTCTCTCTTGTTTACACGGAATATCCACCACACAGCTACAGTCTAAAAGGACAGTTTCTCTAAAAACGTCAGTTAAGATCTCTAGCCAAGTCCTCGTAACACCGAGAACTGCATTCGATGTATTTCTTTTACATCTACTGAATAATCCAACACTATAGCTTAACGGTTACAGTATTCTCTTCACCTAAAACCAATGGGATTGAGAAGAACAAGAGTCTTCCTTTCACCCCATCATCATCACAACTCACTCTCCAGGTCTCAAAATAACATTAACATGTACTACCTGAAATTTCCACGTACACTGTAAATTAAGCATACTCGTTACTATTAAATACTTCAACAACCACGGCAGTCCATTATTACACCCATGACTTACACGTTTCTTCGGTATAGAATGCTATCACTTCCTTACATCACTATCTCATCGCACAACCACAATACAACCAAGCACCACAGTATTGAACATCAAAAGTGATAACTCTATTGAACCTGCAATATGATTACATTCTTAAGTCCAATCTTTCTATCATAGGAAGCAACTCACACAATCAAAATTACTTTGGGTAAACACCCAATACCATTTCGACATTCTGTTTCGATATTAGCCATATCACTACTCCATCTTACAAACTACATGCCCCAACAACTTTAATGACAAAGTGGTACTTTTCATCCGGAATCCCCGAAAAGACTTCCATCAGATGCTTCCTAGTTCTAACTTCATAATACATACTAGTTGACACATTTATCTTGGCAGTTGATACCAATACTCACTCGTACATTCTCCACACATAACCTTTCACCACAGACCAGGTTTCTCACAATCATTCATACACATATTAACCGAGTTTATTTCACTAAATATCTCCTCCCCAAATTTAGTTGAACTACCACTCTCGATTTGCTAAATAACTTGAACTTATTCGTTCATACTAGCTCCTTGTGATTCCAAACCAATACTAAAACACGGTACAATCCTTCACAGATCAACATTTTCCATACCTCACTTCATTGGTGCCTAATACTTTCTCCTTTGTAAACCATCCACATCGCAAGTAAAACACTTCTATAACACAACAGTCTTTCATAATCTTAACACTCTTACAAAGTGGCCCTTCAGCTTTTATTCTTCTGATTTAAGACTTAACAATAATTAAATCCAAAAGAATACCCAAAACATTCACATCATGCAAACTTCTATTTTAATACAATCCATGTAATCCCAACCCAAGCCTACAACGAGCTTATTAAATCGGGTCAATGCTCTTAAGACTCAACTGAGTTCAAAACCGAGTCATCTACTCCAAGGATCAATGATCATTATGCAACATACGTTCCGAGGCATGATAAATCTATGACTCCTTCATTGCTACTTTCCCCACGAAGTCAATTTATATAGGTATATGCAACTCTTATATACTTCACAATGTATATACTTCGCCAAGGTTCGTTAGTTCCAAAGGTATTAAAAACGCGAGAATTATCAAACAGTCTTTATACTTAAGACCGACACTTATTCAAATAGAATGCAGTTAAGCATATAACACAACCAAGACTCCATCTCGAGTCATTAAAACTGACAAACATTCAAAAGACTCATTTGAATATCAATCAAGCCTTTAAGGCCAAAATAAACGTTTGGTTAAACATGTGTCACGCACACAATTACATAAACCAAAATACATTGTTACCCAATTCTTTACCTTTTTAATCCCTTAATTGGCCATCGGCCCCAAAACAAAGTTTTACCACTCTTAAAAACTTTACATGGTCGGATTTACCAAAATCCTCCAACTCACATGTTCACATTTTTTTTAAAACGTAATACCTCATAAATATTGCACATCCACAAAAATATTAAAAGCGTGTTTTTTTTTACTACATATCTTTCGCTTGTGCAACACTAATTCGAAACTTCTTTCATTAGTGAATTATTCGTCAATCACTCAAAATCCTTAACCATGTCGTACACAATAATATTTGCTTTGCGCATACCCTTTGCATAACAGCATACCGGTACCGCTCACAGTCTTTGTTCCTGTCCGCACGGGCATACGCGGGACGCACCCAGACCGCACCCAATGACAGATGAAAGGTCTCATACACCTTACACAACTATCGACTTCAAAGTCAATACTTGACATGTCGACACTTCCTTAACCTTAAGGTCCTTAACTGAACCTAATTCTTCCTCTGGACACAACCGTCCCTCGGCAACTGTATTCCTAGTCAGCGAACAAGGGTATAGACTCTCATGCAACCGACACTAAAGTCCACTTTCGACTCTCACATTGTTCATCTCTCATTTTAACACAATTACCAAAACTACAAACTTTTTCCCCAGGTTTATCCAACACTTCTCCATTCTTGGAGTTCTTTCTTAGCTTAAAGCGTAATACTCTACGACCTAGCGAGTTCATAGCCTTCATTCATGACAACTTGATACATAAATCAATTCACACATTTTCTCATTTTAAATAACAACATTCGGAATAACTTAGGCACACATGACCCCAACATTCACACGACTCCAATGTACTGCACAACGATCTCGAGAATTGTTTGCATACTAAATTTCCGTAAACTCAATCTTTCTCAACCAAAACAAAGTTGTTACTACGGTAATATATTAAATAAAAATCTTTTCATACAACAATAGTTCGAAAAAGTTTTACCGACACGAATTAAGCTAGTCGGTTCTCCCACTTATTTATATGAGGTTATTAGATCAATACTCCTGTTGGTTATTAAACGTTTTGCTGGCCAACGCTTTCTTGCAACAAATCAACTTTTCATGTAAAGTAAGAAATATTTGGTAACAATTCCAAAAATTTCGTTGTGCGACGTAAATGGGATTGCCTTTTCTTTAAATACACACTTGCACATACTAATTCAACCTTGACTAAAACTGTTATTTATGCATTTGGTTTGAAATCATGAAAATTCATGTAACACACTCTAGAACACCATGCATAAAACTTTACTCGCAATTGAAGGCTAATTACTCAACGAGGTCAATCGTCTTACTTACGTAACTTATCTTTGACATTCTACCTCCGACCGGTGGTCGCCCTCTCGGCCTTATGACGTTTGCTATACATGCATTCCACGATTCACGTATCAACCATGTCATACTATTTTCGTTTTGATCAAACATCTCATATTCTATCTCCACACACATCAACCACCTATTAAAGGTTATCTTGGCGGACGTTCATGAGTCCCGCAAATTTCCAGATTATCCTTCCAACCCCCAATCATTTACCGATCTGTCCTCCAAAGGATTTTGGTGGCATATTCACCATCGTTCTACTATAACCTAAAGGGATAACCATAAGAAATGGTTATGCACATACCCCTATATAAAACGTACTTTACCGATCGTTAGTCACTTTAACAATTTAGAAATAAGCATGCTCGCGTAACAATATATTCATAATAACAGTAGCTAATTGAAATTGTGAACATATCATACATGAGAATCCTTGTTACCATTATCACAGTACTAATTTCACGTATTTCCGTTGACTCTAAGACTATCCCGTCTTAGTATTTCTACCCAAATCTCACAAGTCATAACTTAATTCATCTCAGCTTAAGTCTAAGTATCTCATCAGCATACTTAGTTCGCTTAAACTATTGCTCTGATACCATATTGTAACGCCCCAAAAATCCGGGCCAGTTTAAACTTCAAGTTACAACAGGTTATGACAATAAAATTTCAACTTATATTGATAGCAAAGGAATTAACCCTCAAGAGTGTAATTACAATACAGGATACTTCGAATAACCTATCAATCTAATCATGTCTCTATAATCAGATTAATTGAGTTATCTAAGCTATCCTTCAAAATCTCCTTTTTTGTTAATTGCCATTTCTGCTATTCCAAAACACTCGTCCCACAACCTTTTATTTGCCTGAGCCTGAACCTGGTAAGAAAACATTATATGAAACGATTAGGCCAACGCCTAGTGAGAACATTCATTTCAATAATAACATTTTGCAAAATCAATGTAAACAAGTTATAACAAACCTGGTTACTCCTTTTTCTTACCGTACGTATAACTCTATTCCATTATACAATTTTACCCAATTCCATGACTATGACTGATAACAAATTCATCAGCATATCATGATCCAGAGCCACACTACGAACCTTTACAGATTCTAGATCAATGCTCTCCACCAATAAATCGCGATTACACACGCCCATTTATCAGTAAGGAAGAAGAGATTACAAGTACTTATGTGAACCTCACTATCTTCCTTAGAAATCAGGAATAACGATTAAACGAGAAATACCACACGTCTATTCCATGATTTCCCACACACACTGGAATAACGATTAAACGAGAAATACCACACGTCTATTCCATGATTTCCCACACATACTGGAATAACGATTAAACGAGAAATACCACACGCCTATTCCATGTGATTTCCAAACTTTAGTGCCTACGGACCCGTATCACCTAATTGTACACATACAGGTATTTAATCAATATAAATTCCTCATAGCAATCGTATAAGCGAATATCGTATTTATACCTCATAAATTCCTTATAGCAATCGTATAAGCGAATTATTTATCTCACGTAGATTTCTCATAGCAACCGTATGAGATAATCACCTTTAACACATTCCTGCCTAGTATCACACTAGCGCAATCTATAAACCTAACATACTACTCTTCAAGGTACGTATGTTCAAGCAACATAAGGTATATGTCAATTCTTAAATCGCACTTTTCCACGATTAATGAAACTATACATTCCAATTTCTAGAATGGTACAGGTAATACAAAGTCTCTAGATACCTTAACTGTTACATTCTTAAATTCATATCCAAGATCTATTACAAAGTCTGCAAACTGACTCTTTTATCCAACTTCCGGTATTCCCCACTCCCGGTAGTCCCCACTCCCGGTAGTCCCCACTCCCGGGACTTCACCGGAACTCGTAAATACCGGGATTCTATTGTACCGGGACACTCTAGTACCGGGACTTGCCTGTACCGGGACTACGGACTGCTCATTCAATTTGTCCAGAAAATCAATCTAATTCGTCAAGTCATCTTATTTCAAGCCACTCTATTCAGCCATAATCCAATTATACAGATATATCAAGGTTTAATACAACTTAAAAAGCATTGATTTAT
The DNA here is from genome assembly GCA_033807775.1 of Saussurea involucrata. Taxonomy (NCBI): domain Eukaryota; kingdom Viridiplantae; phylum Streptophyta; class Magnoliopsida; order Asterales; family Asteraceae; genus Saussurea; species Saussurea involucrata. Next base: position 70,972,176 of record CM066318.1, on the reverse strand, counting down.
ACAAAGAACTGAATGAACTCACCTTATTTGCAAAAGCCCACTTTTCTGTACGAATTCGATTCCAATTTGTTGTTACTGATTTCAGGAAACCTAATCAACAAGTAGACTTGTTTACAACCCATCATCCATAACAAATTATCTCAGAAATCAACACAAATCCTTACCAAACGATGAACAAATCCTTGCTTTCTTCCTCTTTTCTCTTTTCTCTTCTTCTGGTTCTCTACACCGACTCACACAAGACAAATGAGATATTCTTTCCATCTCTCAGTCTATATCCACATACATACAAATAGGAATTGACCAAACACACCCTCTAGTTCCATTATTTTCACAATCACACCAAACATCAAACCCTTGTATTTTAATCTTATTGAATTATCAATTACAACATAATTCAAGGTTTTAAACCAAAATACAAGTAGATCCCAATTCTCATTAAATTACTATTTCTGAAAATTCAGGATGTTACATGAGTATAGCCAATGGCGAGACAAATTTATGATTTTCATTGAATCTAAGGAAAACTATGTGTACATCAAGAAAGCTCTAGAAGAGGGTCCAATTCATTGGCCGAAGAAGACCATTGCAGCAACTGCAGCAAATCCTGAAGTTCGTTATGAGGACAAGACTGAAGCCGACCTGACCGAAGAGGAAAGTGGCAGAATAGAAGGCGAAAAGCATGCTAAGAGATACCTTGTCCAAGCACTTCCCAACCCAATTTACACAGCTATCGACAGCTACAAAGGTACGACAAAAGGCATGTGGGATCAAGTGGCTAGAATGATGCGTGGGAGCGTTGTCGGTAATCAACTAAAGATCAACAGCGCAATAACCAAGTTCGATGGTTTCAAGCAGCGCAATGGCGAGACTCTCACCCAAGCATATGAACGCTTCTGCTTACTTCTCAAAGAACTGAACAAGAACCATATTGTTCGTTCCAACACGGAGAACGCGCTCAAGTTTCTCAACAATCTGCTACCCGAATGGAAGGTGTTTGCTTCTCATGTTAAGCACAACAACTTGATAGAGAACATTAGCATCAATGAACTGTATGAGACGCTTCTTCAAGACGAGGATGAAGTGAATGAACTTTTGGGCGAGAAGAAAGATGCAACTAAGCTAGCTGCTGATCCTATAGCACTCATATCCTCAAAGAAAGGGAAATCTTCGGGCCATCATTCTAAACGTGCTCAAAGGCAAAGCTCTTCCGAATCTGAAAAGGAAGATAATGACTCGAATGATGAAGTACCTGACTTCAAGAAAGCTATTGCTCTACTCACTAAATATTTTCAACAACAGCGATTCTATAAGAAGCCAACGTCTAATAATCAGCGCTACTCCACCGCCTCCAACAAGCGCCATGATTATCAAGACAAGCACGAGGGAAAAAAGAAAGTTGATGAGCAGGACACGTCTGAGAAGAAGGAGAAGAAGGAGAAAGATGATAGAAAGAAGAGAGATGAACCAGTGACCTGCTACAACTGTGGAAAGCTTGGTCATTTTGCTAAAGACTGCACAAGGCCTGTAGTAAAGAATTCTCACTACTACAAGGCCAAACTGGCACTGGCTGAGCAGAAGGAAGATGGAGAAGCTAAGTTCGTGGAAAACGACTACTGGTTGGGTCGTTCTGATGATGAAAGCGATTCTGATGGTGCAAATGCTTTCATGGGCTATCACTCTCCAGCTGATGAAGAGAAGACAAATCAGGTATGTGATTCTTCCGAACAAGATTTCTTGAATAAAATGCAATCTTTTACCGACCAGGCAGACTCCTTTAAGGCCACAACTAAAGAACAAAAGCTTAAGATTAGTTCACTAACCGAAACGCTAGATGTTCAAACAAGAATAATTGAAAAACATAAGTCTGAAAATGCTACGTTAAAGGAAAGATGCAAAATCCTTTCAATAGCACCCAAAGACTTAAGGGCCAAATTATCTAATCTTTAGTCTCAGTTTGATCAGTGCATGAATGAGAAATAAGAACTTGTTTATCAATGTTCCTCTCTTCAAATTCAGCACAAGGAGTTTGTTACTAAAATTCTTGATCTTGAAACCAAACTCCACAAAAGGGGTCAAACTGATCAAACCATCTTTCTGAATAAACCCAAAGAGTTCACTTATTTTAACAAAGAGTGGGGAATCGGATATGATAACCCACACTATTTGAAAAAGGGAAGATATCAAACTCCTACTCTGTATGATTTTGCATGTTTTAGGTTAGATAAAAAGTATCCGGAATATGCCATTCAATGGACTGGTCCTCTTGAACCTGAAAAGGAAGAGGAAATTGAGGAATACAAGCGTGCACACAAACGAGGAATAAAACTTCCGTTTTGTTATGAACCTTTGAATAATTCCTATAAAGAGAACAAAAAGTATCTCTCAAATGACTACTTCGACCCTTACAAGGTTGCTAAGCCCAAGGATTCCTCCAAAAAGGATGAGGACCAAGCACCCGCAACCAAGAATGAGACGGACGAGTTTAAACTCTATGTTCCTCCTCTCATCTTGGAGGCAAAGATTGTCGAGTTGGAGGAGTCGCTTGAGAAAGAAAGGTATGTTTTTCAAAACGAGAAGAAAGCGCTAATTCAGGAACTTGAGAAACTCAAATCTGAGAAAACCGAAGGTGTGTCAAATGAAGAAAAGGAAACCCTTCAGTGTGAAATCAATAAGCTCTCATCGAGACTCTCTGAAGTGACAAGAGAAACGATGAAAGAGCATATGATAAATAGCCAATTCCAAGTGCAGCTTGATTTGCTCCAAACTGCGAAGCAATTTTCACCTGAACTTTCCTCTAACTCATCTGACACATCCTCGTGTAAAGCCTTCATCGGAAATATCTCTTCGCAAGAAAATAAAGTTTCTCAAGATGAGTGTGTTAAAAGGAATTTAAACTCTGATTTTTCAAACGCTTTTGCACTGAATTCCCCAAAGCACACAACCGAAAGCACAGCGTGTTCCTCGCCTTCCTCACCTGATCCAAGTCCTGAAATTCCGGAGATTGATTTTTCAAAATACATGAACTCGGAAGGCAATTCTGATGGAGAGTTTGAGTCGTTCCCTTTCGACAGTTAAACCGGGTTCAGAATTGTTAGTCTCAGTTTGATCAGGTAACAATATAATCAATAAACAATAACACGAACAATTGATTATTTCAATCTGTCATCCCTCTCGTATTCATAAATCAAGATAGTTACAAAGGTTAGAATGCAGAACACAACTATCTCTCTCTCTCAATGAATCTCTTGGATGGCTCATCAATTGCTGACCTAATTCTAAAGGTTAACATAACCTTATATACTAAGGCTTTTAGGCAAACATGGCCTAAGCCCATTAGACTAAACTAAACCCATTTAATGAATAAAAGGCTTTAACAATAAATAATTAATCTAATTAAGCACTATATAATTATTTATATATCTTTCTAATATGTAGGACATTTATGGTCCTAACAATCTCCCCTAAATATATATAAATAAAAATCGGTCTTGAAATCTTCAGGTCTTGAACTTCTCTTCCTTTAGAATCCTTGAGACACTTCAGTGTAGCTTGTATTCATGTCTTTCAACGCTCCCCCTTGAATAAAGCTCTTGATTAAAGCTCTTGAATTTGCTTTCAGCTTTAAAAGAACTTGTAGAATCAGTATGCTCGATGGAGGAAATAATTTGAAGTGAACACCACTTGATAAATGATGAGAAGAGTTGATCACTTGTAAGCACTTTGATCACTTGTATGCACTTTGAAATCTTTTCGCTTTGATAAAATCTCGGAACTGATCAAATAACATAACTGTTACTTCCCCTTGGCATTCGCATGGGGACTTCTTTACTCCCCCTCGGCTTTACTCCCCCTCAACTTGATAACCCGTGTCTTTGAAGTTGTATCATTACTCCCCCTCATGATGAGTAGGAGCATCCGTAGCATCATGTACTTTCAAAAACAATACTGGTGAGTAGCAAAAAATCCAGATCAAAAACATTAAGTAACCAGAATGGGGTAAAAATCTAACACAGAAACACATAGTAACTGTTATCACAACAATTTAAAAAAATTGTGTGGCCTATGTTCAGAGTTGGCAACGGGGTATCTCTAATAGGACTTCCAGTTATCACTGAAGTAAAATATTAAAAATTACTTCTCAAACTGTTCCGGCAATATCACGAAGATATGCGATGGAATCACAAAGACTCGTGCATGTGTGAAAGAATTAAATTATATCTGTTTGGCTCAAATATTGACTTAACCTGGGACGCAAGTTAAAACTCAATTGACACAGTGATTAGAATATGAAGTTCAGAGACCGGAGCTGATGTCTTCCTTTTTCAATATCTAAGACCTTCGAGTGAGGAATAGATAGATTGTGTGCTAATCTCCGTGAATATATGAAACAAGCATCTGTTGGGAGATACTTGAGTGCCTGGGTGGGGTGACACGAGTTATCGACACTGGGTCCATGTCTATTTCAATATTCATCTCCATAGGACGAGAATGAATAGATTGTGTGGTTACCCGGATAACTGACTCGGTTTTGTAAGGACCAATAATTCTTTTAAGTCCTGTCACATTCTCACCATATTCTTTTCACTCCGAACTCATCTATCATCTAGACCCCTCACTGTTGTCACTAAGGGATGTGTTTCTTGGGTAGGTCCTTCCGGTTCTGGATAGGCCATAGAAACAATGAAATTCCTAACACACATTCATGCATCGAGTAGAACAGTTAAGTAAAACAGTGAAGTACGAGTTCTAAACTTAGGTGTTTAGAAGTCAAAACATTTATAAACGAGTCCTGATCTGAGATGATCAGAAGTCATAACATTTAAGACCGAGTTCTGATCTGAGATAATCAGAAATCGTTAAAAAATCATTTGAAATACAGAATTTCAAGAAACAAACTAAAACGCAAAACAGAATGACTCAAAGCACAGTATTTTGCAAAAATGAGACAATGAACAGAAAGTTTAATTGTGAAGAACAAGTCACAATTAATATATCAGATTAGAATGGAACCATTTGCAAGAAATAGCGAACTTAGAAAACAACTAGGAATTCAAACGAGTGTATTTCCATCGAAAAATCAACAACATATGAGACATGGAAATAACTAAATCAAGGAAAAATGACACGTGGTAATCATGGAATTTAAAATTGGAGAATAACAAACACAAGTAAGTTATCCAGAATGAATTACCACGGTCTTTGAATTCAGTTAGAGTTCACATACCTTGCATGAGATAGTACTCCCCCTCAACATTGACATAACCTTTGAATGCTCGTCATGTGAAAAGAATAAGAGGAATTAAAACCGCACATGACATTCCTGCAAACCAGATTAGACAGATTTTGGTATCCATCTTTTGATGGATCCTTGTTGGTTAGATGCCCTATGAGGACCTGGGATACTATAAGTACCATACCAATACTTAGCATGGTCTTTATCCACAAACTCACTTGTTCCATAATAAGAGCAACACAACTTCTGTGTAGATAAGCTGATCAGTTTGTTAACGGAGTAAACTCGACCAGTTTTCACAAAAGGTTTAGCGTGGAAAGTTGTGTTGTTCTTGTCACTTCTAACAGAGACAGATGACTTTGGAGCAGGTGCGGATCCTTTAACTCTCTAAACCATGTTTACTTTCTTGAAAGATGGATTATCTTTATTATCAACACGAGAAATATAGACAAGATTGGAAGGTCGAATCTGATCTTTTGAAAAATCATTTGATTTGACAAAATTCATTGAAGAACGATTTGTAGAAAATGAACTTGAAGCATAAGAAGGTTGAACACCTTTGAACTTGCTTTCTTCAAGTTTCTCGACTTTATAGGATAAATCATTTCGTTCTTTGAGAATTAAATCAAATTTCTTTTGTAAATTAGATTTAACCATTTGTTCCTTCAATATCTCGGTTGCTAATCCAGATAATCTTTGTGTAAGTTTAGAGATCTCAGTCTGAAAAATCTTTCTCTCTTTTGCAAAATCATCTTTCAAACATTTAGATCTAAAACCTTCAACTTTGTTTTTCTCAGTCTCTTTGCTTGGAATGTCTAATTCTTTCTCCAAATCGGATATTTTCAAAGAAAGTTCTCCATTCTTTTTAGAAAAAGATTTGCGTTCCACTTCAAACTTCTCTCTTTCTAAAATCAAAACTTTTTCAAAGTCGGAGATCTGTTTTGAAAGTTTTAAATACATAAGCTCAAGACTCTTCTTCTCTTCAAGAGACTTGGTTGAAAAACCAGATTGCTTTTGATTAAGCAATTGTTTTTCTTTTTCAAAACTTTCCTTTTCCTTTTCAAAAATCTTTTCAAGAGTAGTTAGTTTACATTTAAGCTCAAGGTTTTCACCGTTCAGGAGTTTACCTTTCTCTTCTTCTTCAGCAAGTTTCTCAGAACTAATCCAGATTTGAGATTTTAGTTCCTTCAGTTCGTTGACGTACTTGCTGATCAAATTATCTTTCTGCTTGATATTCTTTCCGTACAGTCTTGCTTGCTCTTTCTCAGTCTTCTTGATATCTTCTCGTGATGATAAATCAACTAGCTTCTTTTTCAGACTCTAAGGCTGTTGCCTTTTCTTCAGATTTAGCAATCTTCTCAGAACTTTCAGATATTTGCAGTTTCTGTTCCTTCCGTTCTTTGATGATCTTGTCTCTAAATTCATGTGCTAGCTTGATATTATTTTCATATAATCTTGTTTTATAGTCGTTACACGCAGGATTAAAGCAATGCGACATTGTTACCTGGAAAATTGATCGTTAATCGGTGTTGCTTTGAAGAATCAAAAATGCGGAAGAAAAATCAAAAATTAAATCAGAAAAACAAATTTATAAAATAAATTCGTTTCCAAAATTTAAAATTTGATTATTGATGGTACGAACGAAATCAAACTTCGATGGTGAAACCTACGAGAAAGATAAACCAAGTTAGATCAAGAACGACGATGAAAATCACATAAAATGATAATCGTCGCAAATTATCTCAAAGATCACAAAAATTGCAAATAAATCGTTAAGAAAAATTGCAACTTTTGATAAAAACTTTCAGTCACGAGACGTTCGGTAACTCGGGTACCGACGAGAACTTACCAACCAAACTTACCGGACGAAGGTTGTCGGATACTTGATTCGCGAATGAGAAGCTTTCCGGACAAAAGTAACGAGGACTTACCGGATGAATGTGGTTCTTACCGGATAAGATTGGTTCCCCGGATAGTGCACAAAAAAATCAACTTACCGGATGAGTTTACTTGACCGAATGGAGAGCTTACCGGATAAACCTTGTTTACCGGATGAAAATCAAATCAAGCAAACAATTAAAATAAATAAAAACAAAATTTATCAAGTAAGAAAATAAAAACAAAAAACTAGCATGAATGTGAAATGTGAATGTATGGTATGAGATGGCAACCAACAGATATGAGTTTCCGGATAATAAATATAATGATGATCAAACTTCCAACTAAAAAGTCAACAATTACGGCTCAAGTAAAAAACTCATACGGAATGTGTGTGTATTTGTCAGGTTACCGGAAAAAGAAAACAAAAGTAACCAGAAAGTGATTTTCATTCAGAAAGTAATAGTTTTATCCAGAAACTTGATTTGTCCGGGAACCCCAAAAAAATTTCACTCGGAAAGAATTAATTCTTCCGGTAACTTGGGGAATTACCCGGAAAGTGACAGATAAATATTGACTTACCCGGAAACTGCGGCTGGTTGAGAAAATCGGATCCGGATTCGATAGGGTTGCTTGATTTCACTCCTGTAGGGCTAGATTTTAACCAAAAACACAAAAACAAACACACCCAAAACGATTTCTAAGCAAAATATATCCTATTTTTCAACAATCACCACAAACCTTTTAGAAGACCAAAAACTCAAGAATTGATTTTTAACTTGAAAGATTAATAACTTTGAGACTTGATGTAAACGCAGATAAACACAAGATTAAGAGCGATAAACAATCGAGATCAACCAAAATAATTATTTAATCGACGAAAGAACTTTGCAAACCCGATTGATGAACGGTTTTCTTCAAGAAAAACTGCAGTATTACGAAACTAATCTGGATGCCTTCTGGAACTCAAACGATTAATCCAACCGTTCAGAACGTAAAACGGAATGTCGTGAAGCTACTGACCAAAAATCGTGACGATCCGACGGTTCAATCTCCGGGAATAGGCGAAACGGCTCGCTGCGATTTTCCAGAAAATTCACTACGAATTTCTTTCTTTTTCTCGCTTTCGTTCGATTTCTTTTCGTATCTTCAAATCACCGATTCGGCTCTGATACTAATTGAGAGTTCCAGATCCGTGCAACGAACAATGAAATCAATAGAATATAACAATATGTTTATGATTTCAACTTGTCATCCCAGTATTATGCTTTCAAAGTAGAGAGAATTACAATACGAGTAGGAAAGCAAATAAGACAACTAGCCTATTTTCTAAGGCTAAGCTATCTATTTATATGGCGGGCCTGTGGTTAACAAGCCCACGGCCCGTTCACTAATAAGGCTCAAATTAAACAATTACAATTTAAACTCTGAACTTTAAATCAACATAAATTGACCCTAACAATCTCCCCTTTTGATTTGAAGTTCGAGTTCTCGCTCTAGCTCTCGCCAGTTGTAGACATATCTTTGGCGAAGCGCGAAGTGAATCTCAAACCATCTGATAGCACGGCGGTAGTCGATGCGATCTTCAACCAATTCCAAGGCATTCCGAGCATTTATTTCATTCGGATTAGGAACATACGAAGCCCTTGGATTTTCAGACTCGTGTTGAATGATCTTTCGAAGAGCATCTCGAACTATGTAGAGCGTGCCGTCGCAGAATTGTTCTACCTGACTGAACCGCATAAATCTTTTCTCTTTCTGTTCATTGATGAAGACGATCCCAAATTCTGGTTCTAGAAGCATAGCGTTCTCGGGATACATATTCAACTCAGGAGGTTGTAGATTCGACTTTATCAGATTTACCTTCTTCGCCCTGTTCTCGACAGTCATTTGAAAATCCGTTAGATATGACATCATAATGGTACGGACCAGGTATCGACGAACAACTTCGAGCTCCTTTGTAACTTCAAGCGGTCGGATAGCTCTTGTACGAAGGTTGTTGGTTCCCGTATTTGATTAACAAAGATTATCTTATCTATTAGTTCAAATAAGATGTGTTGCGGAAGCGTATTTGAAGAACTAACAGATATGTTTGTATAGAAACAATACAAACTATCAAATAAACAGTATATGAAGAACAGATGAATATCTCAAAGTTTACTGTATTTGATGAAGAACACTAACAATAGATTTGACGTTAATTGTGTGTGTGTGTTTTTCTTGTATATGAACTTGTTATCTGATAAGGAAGAACTCAACATGAGTCTTCCTTTTATACTACTACAAAAGAACTATTCTAGACAAAAAGGACTAATGCTACAGTAAGAAGGGATGACATGAACAGTTGGAAATCTGCATGCATTAAATGCGCTAATATCAACTTGCAAGGATTCCTATCAGAGTTTGACCCGTGTTTGTTGTCGGACCATGCCTTGTACAAGTTGATGAACGGACCATGGAACAGCAGCAAGATATTTCTGTAACAGTGGTAAGATATTTCTGCAACAGTGGCAAGATATTATAAATATCTTCCAAGTCTTCAATCTGAACCGCAGAGGTTCTGTCAAGGGTGACAAAGGTTCTGCGGCTCGGTCCTTGGTGAGCTTTCTTCTGTAGATCCTTCTTTGGTCCTTTGTGAGTAGTCTTCTATAGATTCTTCTTGGGACTTGGTGTATCTTGAATGATCTTGTTTGCTTCGGCAGAGCTTCTGTGGAACACCGCAGAGCTTCTGTGGAACTCTTTCATACTTAAGCCTATTTTTCAATACTTCTAATATTATGAATATTTTGAGCTAACAATCTCCCCCTAAGTATTGAAAAATGAAAATTTGATTTTATGCATAATTTAGGCTAAGTAAAGTAGACAGAGGTTAAACAATACCTCAAAAGTTTCATTTCATTTCCTTTTAAAGATTACAGAGATAAGTAACTGAGATTTAGACATTTGCATCTTTGAAGTCGTTGAAACTTCTGTTTTCGAATCCCACTTCTCTAAGCTCGTGATAAAATTTGATGCAGAGTTCTCTCAAGCCGATTGTAGCATCTATTTCTCTGATCATTCTTTCTGCTGATTCTTGATCCATAATCTCAGTACCTCTATTCTCTTCTAAGATTGATCTGAACTTGTTCAGAGTACTGGTTGCATACTTCTGACAGTCCATTTCCACAAAAAGTCTTACTTGACCAGCAGGATCCTTATATACTAACCCATACCTTGGTGTTGTTATGATTGAGTTGGGTATTGCAGAAGGTGGGCAGTGATCCTCTGGTGGTCTCAGACTCAGGTTTCTGACTCCAAGATCTCTTCCCAGTTGAAAGTCTATCATGCTATACAGCAGAAGCTTTTCTCTCATTGCTTTTCGGAACACTTGATAGGCCCTTCTGTTAGCATCGTTGTCGAAGTTTTCTTTTGTCCAAAGTAGAAGATCTGGTAGATCGTAGGGGTTCAAGTTCCTTATATCGGCATCTGAAAATTGATTTTCGGACTTGTTCTCCCTTTTGACTTTGTAAATGTTGTACCTGATCTTTGGAAAGGTTCTCGTTTGAGAGAATTTGCAGTATATTACCTTTTCAATTTTGGACTCTGAGAAAACTTCTGCCCTTGATTTTGGCTTTGTTCTGCTGAAGGTGTTGTCAAGGTCAGCTCTGAGTTGAGGATCTTCGATGTGTGGTATAGGGTTGTTCTGATATTGCTGTTTGTAAAGGTACCTATACACCACCTCTTCCATTTCTGCATGTCGTGTATCTGGTGGTGGTATTGGTCTTCGCAGAGAATCTATTTGTCGTTTTATCTCTGCAACCCTACCCTCTGTTGCCCAGTCGTCTTCAGGTTTAGGAGTGACAAAGGCATCGAATGAGCTCTTCATCAACTTCTCTGTCGTTTGTGGCATTTGCTTTTTCTTCTGTGGTTCTTCTGTCATGATTCCCTTTCCTTTATTTTTGGTTTGGGAAGGCTCAGAACCTGTTGTCTGCTTTGGACTCTGTGGGATTGCTTCTGTTGGTTTGGGTGTTGAGGTCTCTGTTGGTATGATGGGGATTGCCTCTGTAGTTTTTGACACTTCAGTTTATGAGGACTTTGGTGGGGATGGTTCTGTTGGTTTGATTGGGGATTTGGGTTCTGTAGATGTTTCTTCTGTTAACTCGATTGTGGTTTGTGGAGGGATATCAAAACGTTGTGCAGCTCTAAAAGCGGATACGAATTCCATTCTTTTTAGGACATAAGTAGCAGAACGTTTAGATGTTTTTGGTTTGTGGTCAATGGATTTTCTTCTTGGGTGAGTTTTGGGTTTGGATTTTGGTGGAGAATGGGGAAGTTCTTCTGAGGATTAAGAAATCAGGATTTGAACTTCAGGGACATCTTTTTCAAGGACAGAGGTGGTTTCCACAGAGGCTGGTGTTTCCTCTGTGGGTCTCTGTTGTTTTTCCTGAGTTTAGGTTTGGGTGGGTGGTGCAGATGAGATTGGTACTGCAGATATTGGAGGACTGGTTGCAGCTGTTTCTTTTTGTTTCTTCCCTTGTGTCTCCCCCTCAGGATGATCTGATGAATCATCATCATCAGAGTCATCATGACCCTTATCTTCTTTACCCTCTGCTCTGCAAGTAGTGTCAGGTTTCTTTGCCCCGGCTGCCATCATTTTGGCACAGAGATCATCACAAAGACCAAGAAGAGTTTGAACTTCGGCCTCTGTGTTGAACCGCATCTTTCCCACACTAGCTTTGAAGTCTTTTACGTAAGAAGCGTTGGCTATTGTGAAGGCTTTGATAAATTCTATCATTTGATTCAAGATGCTTTGCCCAAGTTCTGTCAACTGTGCTCTGGTCATGTAGTCGGTAGGCTTCATGGCTAGAGTGGCTTCTGTTGTTTGTTCCTGAACTTGTTGTAGAGCTTTCTGCAGTTCTTCTGGAGTAATTGCTTTTGATGATGACACTTGTTCTTTCATCTTTTCCAAATATATTTTGATCGAGTTGTTGAAAGCAGAAGTTGCAGCTTTTTCAAAATCAGCAGCAGCAGAGGCAGGTGTGGTGGCAGAAGTTGTGGCAGCAGTCTTCATCTGGGCTAGAGTAGATTGCACCTCTGTGGACAAGTTGTCCATTTTGGTGTTTAGTTCTGAGATGGCCTTGGATGTAACTTCTGCAAAAGATTTGAAAGAGCTTTTCAACTCTTCCAATGTTTGGTTCACAGAGGTGACAAGGGTTTGGAACTCACCCCTTGATACGTGTGAACTCGTGGTAACCTCTGGAGGAACACATTCGTCTCCAGAGTTTGTCCTTGTTCCTTGGACACCTTCTGTCACCCCTGTTTGTACGTTGAGGGTGGAAGGATTTCCTTCTGATCCTCGAGGAGAAACATGAGTTTCAACCCCTACAGAAGTTCTGTGAAGGTCAGAGTCCAACTCCACTACAGAGGTGGGTATTGGAATGTTCTTCTGTTGACTTGGAGACTTGTCTAGAGTCTCTTCGTCATTGTGCTCTCTACTCCTCTCTGAAAGGAGGTTTGGCCCTATCGTTGTGTGCGTTGCAGAGGAAACGAATTCCTCTGCAAGGATGTCAGGTGTGATTTGGGGCAATAAATCACGAACTATGGGTGAGTCCTTTCGAGAGGACTCCCCAGGAATGGTTTCCCCAGTTATATTAGGCACAGAGGTTGAAAGAGTAACCTCTGGCTGGTTGGGATTGAGCTGTGCTGCTCTATTTCAATGATACCCTCTGCCGCTAGACCGGCGGTATCAGAAATGTGGGTTGCACTAGGAGGGGGTTGGGGATGTGTGCCATCTTCTTCTTCGGCATCTTTTTCTGCAGAACCCTCTGCTGTTTCTATCCTACCCTCTTCCTCTATTGTAAATTCTATGTTTACCTCTTCTTCTGAGGTTTCCTCTGTATGCGCTACTGTTTCTGCTTCTACTCTTAAGGAATCATAAATGAATGAGATCCTATGAGTTTTCGTACGTGAGGGTGCATGGTTTGTGTACCTTGAGCTGCAAAAATGACTTCTGTTGTGCGCATAGCCTCTGTAGACTGATCCAATGGTTCTGCGACCTATCCTGATGGATCTAAGGTTTGAGCAATGTCGGGATTGCTGAGGAAGGCATTGAAATCTCCCTGTTAATCTGTATAAACTATTGGGGAGGGAGGCTGCAGAGGTATAGCCTGATCTCCCTCTTCTTGTTCGACATCCTCTGTGATTACCTGCAGAGGTGATCTTAGTTTCTTCTTCTTTGACTTTCTCTTCTTTGGCTTAGGAACTCCCTCTTCTGTTGATTTAGATTTTCGTTTCTTTTGTTTTGGAGGTGAGGGAGGTGCAGAAGATCTTGTTTCTGCAGCTTGTGGTGGAGAAGAGTTGTTGGGTCTAGAAAGCCCCAATTATATAGAAAGTTTTATAAAGTCCATGTAAAGTCAATGAAAGTCAAATGTATTGTAATTAGCTTTATTAGTCTTTTGGGCTTTGGGAGTTTAATGGGAGTTAAATGGGCTTGGGCCCATGTCATGTAATTAGACACTATAAATAGGTGTCTTGGGCTTACATTGTCATTTGAGACTTTGGGACATTAGAGGTTATACACAGTAAGATTTGTGAGAGCTTTGTACGTTCAATTTCTCCCTCCATTGTATTTCAATCATATGAATAGAGATCATTCAATAAATTGTTCTTCATGTCTATCTTTATTCTACTTTCTATGGAGTATTCTTGATTGTTGCTTGATTACGGGTCCTACAATTGGTATCAGAGCCACATCAAATCAATTTTAATTCGATAGATCATTTTTGCAACAATTCAAGATTTCAAGATCTAGTTTCAAGATTTGGTGATTCAAGATCGTTCTTAATCGTGTGCTACAATTCAAGGTAATATTCTGTGATTTCTTCTTGAAGATTGATTTTAAGTTTTGGAGGAAGATTTTATAGATCTTGATGGTTCTTGATGAAGAAAAGAAGTTATATGTTCTTGATCTACTACTAAATCAGTTTCTGCACGCCAAATGCTCGATGAATTGTCTGAGAAAAGTTTGATGATGTGTTAATTGTTCAAAGTCAGATCTGAAACTATTTTTGGATCTTCGATTGACTAAACTTAACTTTCTGAAGTGATCAATCAGAAACTTAAGTTTCTGCAATCTTTGTTCTAAGAAGATATAAGGAGATCGATTTGTTCGTCTACATCAAATCAAGTTTGTGAGCATTTATTTCATTTGGAGGATTTCAAAGTGAATTCGATGTTGAAGTTTTCAAGAGTTTACTTTTGTGTTAATTCAGAAGTTCTGATTTCGATCATGAGTATTCAGATTTCTGAATTCAATGTTCAGAATTCTGATCCGAGACTAAAGGCAATTCAGATTTTATTTTTGTTGAATATGGATTTTAGAAGATTGGAAGAGTTATGTTAGTTGTTATTAGAGCTCAAAACAGATTAGTGTTGTCCACAGAAAGCCGTACAAAACAGCAAGTTCAGAAAGTCTTAATTTGACAGCTTATTCGGTGCTGTGAGCGCATAATAGTTTGCTGTTTGGTGCTGTTTGCTTGCTGTCAAAACAGTTTGGTGCTGTTTGCTTGCTGTCAAAACAGTTTGGTGCTGTTTGCTTGCTGTCAAAACAGTTTGGTGCTGTTTGCTTGCTGTCAAAACAGTTTGGTGCTGATTGGAGCTGTCCAAAACAGAAAATCTGAGCCGAAATAATTGGTTGCTGTCAAAGAAGATTTTGTTGCTGTCTTGTTAATTTAAAACAGAAAAGTAGCTGCTGTTTTTGCTTAAAAGAAGTTGTTTACCTGCTGTTAAAACAGAATCTGTTTGCTGTCAAAACAGTAAGTTCAAGTAAATGCTGAAAATTGCTGGTGCTGTCACGTTCTCGAATATGTCAAAACAGAAAGCAAGTAGGGGCTGCTTGTTGCTGTTTTAAATAAGTTGATGTTGTCCATGAGAAGAACAAACAGAAAACAGCAAGTTGTTGTTTGCTATCGAAGTGAAGTTAAAATAGAATGTGAAACAAAATGTTGGTGTTGTTGGCTTAACATAAAGTATGTTGTTGTATTTGATGTTCTAAAACAAAATGTTTGCTGATGTGTGGTTCAATAAGCTGTCATGTTGCTGTCCAAACAAATGTTACTACAGAAATATGCTCTGTTCGGTCTGTGTAACAACATTCAAAAATTAAAGTTCAGAGTTACTTTCAGCTGTTTAGAATCAGATTTGGGTGTCTCCTCAGAAGTCTGATCATGAGTGTTCAGAACTATGATCAAGGGTGATCAAAATTACACTTAAGCCTTCACAGAACATTCTTGTTAAGTCAGAACTTGAACAAAAAAAAGGCAATTCAGAAGTATGATCGGAGGTTAATCAGAACTTTGATTAAGCTGTTCAAATTTCAGCTTAATCAGATTTGTTCAGAACTGATATTAAGCCTATTCAGAAGTTGAAGTGATTTTATTCAGTTACAAGGCAATTCAAATATCTGATCATGAGGCTCAGAAGGATCAGAATGTTCAGAACTTTGTCGAAGCTTAATCAGAAGTCTGACTCTAAAAGTCAGAACTTTATCGTGAAGAGTCAGAACTTTCAGACTTAGAATTTTTTTTAAAAAAAAATTCTTTAAGGATCAGATATCTGATTGACTTACTCAGAGGTCTGAGTGGTCTTCTCAGAAATTTTACTTAGTATTTTTCTGAGTAAAGGTGCATTTCAGAATTTTTCAACAGCTTTGCGCACCTGTCGTATTTTGATCATAACTCCCTCCTCGAAGCTCGAAATTTGACGATTTCAGATGCGCTGAATTCCTAAGACACAGATGAACACTTTTCATGTTTTGAGTTTGTTCTGAATCAATGTGCTTATTTGTCAGATTCTGTGTCGAAGTCAGTGTATAGCTGCTGGACCAAAGCAACGTTTTTCATGATATTTCTCCCAACTTTCAGAAAGATGTTCTGTCTTCTATTTTTTTGTGGATCCAAGCTGAGTTATTGAAGTGTATGAAGACACTCCCTCCTATGATCTTAATGGATTAAGCTCTTGAGCTTAATGATCATACAACTCAAATTTCAAGGACGAATTCCTTATTATAAACTGAGGTTGTTTCAGTCGAGCTTATTGCACATGAGATTCGATTTTAAAGTTGTAATTTGTGAAGAAGAAGAGCAAATTTTGAGGGGGAGCTTGGATAGTTTTGCAAGGCATGAAGATATGCAACATCAAAGTTTTCAAAGAAATCAAGGGGGAGATCATTTGAAGATGCTTTCTTTATAAAACTTTAGGGGGAGATTGTTGGGTCTAGAAAGCCCCAATTATATAGAAAGTTTTATAAAGTCCATGTAAAGTCAATGAAACTCAAATGTATTGTAATTAGCTTTATTAGTCTTTTGGGCTTTGGGAGTTTAATGGGAGTTAAATGGGCTTGGGCCCATGTCATGTAATTAGACACTATAAATAGGTGTCTTGGGCTTACATTGTCATTTGAGACTTTGAGACAATTAAGAGAATACACAGTGAGTCTTGAAAGAGTCGTATATCAATTTCTCCCTCCATTATATTTCAAGTATATGAATAGAGATTATTCAATAAATTGTTCTTCATGTCTATCTCTATTCTACTTTCTATGGAGTATTCTTGATTGTTGCTTCAATTATGGGACTTACAAGAGTGTTGAGCTACAGAGGTTGTAGTTTCCTCTGTTGGTTTTCTTTTCTTGCTCTTCTTCTTGGGTGTTGCTGCAGAGGTTTTTCTTTTCGGAGAAGAGGGGTAAATGCTCTCTCTTTGGGCTTTGAATCGGTCTTGTACTGAATAGTGTTTCTCTAAAGCTCTAACCCATTCCTCTTCTGTCATCCTTTCAACTACATCTACACCTAAGGGGGCTCCTAGACGCGGGGGTGTCACAGGACTTGGTTCTGGAGTCTTGTGGACGCGTATATACTCTAATTTCCTAACCTCATCAGTTGCATATGCCAGAAGGTTCTTCGACAGAGGCCTGCAGTGGGGGTAACTGTCTTCATGCTCTGTAGGAGTATTTTTATTCATTTCGTAAAGCTTTACAGATGGCCCTTCCATTGGCCACTTCTGCATTTGAAGTAGAGGTTCGAAGATTACTCCTAAAATTCTTTGGTATTGCAGAGGAGGCAGATACCCTGGTGTGTTCCTTTTGGCCTTTTGAGTTGCGAGCTTTCTGTCGATCGTATTCACTATTTCCTGCATCATGATGGTGGCATAGTCAAGTGGAATATCGTAATAGATTCCATACATGATGGTCAGGATTTGGAATAAGCTTTGGTAAGGGCTACCGGTTTTCCTTGTGAGGCAACGATTTAAGATGGAGAACAGGGTATTCCACAGAGGTGGTAGTCCGCCTCTGCGAAAATCATTGAGTTTCCTCAGGGTTGTGTTATACCCTAACATTTCTACGAATCGGCAGAGCTCCTCGTCCGTATGAACCTCAACATATTTCTTGATTCCAAGAAGACCTCTGGTTGGCAGGTTGAACTCCAGTGAGAACATGGTTCTGTTAAACATGAGTTCTAGGTACTCAGACTTGTCTGGCTTTGAAATATAGCCCTTTATCAAAGAATCATCTGAATCAAATCGGCAACTTTGCCAAAATTGATTCAGATATCGTGCAGGGATTTTTGTTGGGGTTTTGGAAAGGAGAGGGTATAATATATGGTTTTCCATGATATTGAGGAGAAGAGCATGGGCTTCGCCGAAGGCTGTTGGTGAGGGTACCAGGTAGCAATTGTTGGATTTCAATGGAAGAACATCCTCAAAATGTTCTTTGTTCAGAAAATGTTGAAGGTTTGTGGTTGGTGCAAAGTTTGCAGAGTCGCCGGAGTTTTCTGTTTCAGCATTTACGGCGATGTTAGGGTTTTGGGAGTGCTCTGAATGCATTGGGGAGTGTTGAGGAGAGTTCGCCGGAGAGTTTTGAGCAGCGTGGGAACTGGAAGCCATTTTGCAAAGTAAAATGCTGATTTGAATATTGTTGCAGGTTCGCCGGAGAAGAGAGTGAGTAAAGATTTTGTGAGGTGTGGTAACTTTGGTTTTATACTGAGTTTGTGGCCGTAGAATCTGAAAGGGTTAATATTTTGAGGTAAATAATATTTGGGGTCTGCACTTGAGTGGTTACGGCAGGTTCAACTTTCCATAGGAACGTGTTGCATGTAGGTCCAATGAAAAGATAACACGTCCTCAGTGTCAGTTATGACGAGACGTCGTGGGCGGCCTTATTAAATGCTGGGCGCGTGGGCCTCTTTACCTCCACATGATTCTCACTCGCAGAAAAGTTACCATTACTTTTACAGAAATGCCTAAAGTAAAAACTGACAGAGGCTCTGTGATTTGAGAATCTTATTTTTCTTGCCTCTGTAGGTTGTACCTTCACAAAGAATGGTTGAAAAATCCATGGAGAGGATCGATAAGTTATTTGTATAGAAACTCCTTTACAGAGGTTTTTGGACCTCTGTCAGAGCCAGCAGAGGTTCTGAGATAAGAAATTTCGTATAACTAACAATTTATAAACATTTTTGATCATCCAAGTTTTTGATTGATTTTAACAATGTTTTTAGGACATGTTTGAAAACTGGTGTCCTAGAAAATTGTTTTTGAAAAAGGTTTTGTGCAGTAAAAAGTCTTTTTAAAACATGTGTTGGTCTACAGAAGTTCTTTCTTGTGGAGAGAACTCTGTAACCGGATACTTCTGATGCAATGCTTGTACGCGATGATTCTTTTTTGATTTTGATACCTAAAAAGATTGACAGAGTTTCCAAGAATTATTGATTTAAGATCAGAGCTTTTGCCTGCAGAACCTCTGTTGGACTCAACAGACGCTCTGTGACCTTAAATTTCTAATAATGGAAAACTCAACATTCTTTTTGATCAAATTTTATTTGGAATGTGTTTAATAATGTTTCTAGAACATATTAAGAAATTTGTGTCCTAGAAAATTATTTTCAAAAAGAATTTGTTCGAGATACTAACCTTTTTGTTCTTCTTTGTCCGGCAATGTTCTTTTCTTCAGTTGTTTTCATCTCTTCCTCTGCTCCCCCTTGACTTATAAATCTCTGTAGATTAAGCAAGGTCTTCTTTTGCTCCCCCTTGATCTAATCATCCTCTGTAGATCAAGATTGTTTTCCTTTTGTCCCCCTTGACCTATGCTTGGTTCAAATATTCAGAAGTAAATGTATATAACATAGGTCGTGTAACAGAGGGTCTGTAAGAATCGTCAGAGGTTCTGAGGAGACTTTCAGAATATCTGTATTTTTCAGAATTGAGATTTTAGAATTTACAACGAAAAATAATTTACAAAAACAAACAAAACAGAAAATATACATACTGTATAATATAAAGATAAAGATACTTACAGAGGTTAATCCATATTTATCATTCCTAATTTACCCACCAAGTAAAGGAATCTTTTCTCATCAAGTGCCTTGGTGAATAAATCAGCAAGCTGAAATTCTGTAGGTACAAAATGCATCTCGATGGTTTGATTTTCCACATGATACTTCAGAAAGGGATACCTGATATCTATATGCTTTGTCTTTGAATGTTGTACTGGATTTGCAGAGATGGCAATCGCACTTTTGGAATCACAGAAGATGGGGATTTTGCAGATGATGTGACCAAAGTATTTCAGCTGAGTTTTCATCCACAGAACTTGAGAGCAACAACTAGCAGCAGCAACGTATTCAGCTTCTGCCGTTGATGTTGAGACACAATTCTGTTTCTTTGAAGTCCAGCTTACTAATTTCCCACCTAGGAATTGACAACTCCTAGAGGTACTCTTTCTGTCGAGTTTGCATCCTCCATAATCTGAATCTGTGTATGCCTTTAGTCCAAAACCAGAGTTCTGCGGATACCAGAGGCCAAGATTTTTGGTCCCTCTGAGGTATCTAAAGATTCTCTTTACAACAATATAATGTGACTTTTTAGGATTAGCTTGATATCTTGCACAAAGACATGTGGCATGCATTATGTCAGGTCTACAGGCCGTTAAGTATAATAAAGACCCAATCATTCCACTGTAAAGTGTGTACTCGACAGAGATGCCATTTAGATCTGAAAAAAGTTTATTTCCAGTGGCCATTGGGGTTTTAATGACAGAGGCATCAGAGAGGCTATATTTTTCAAGTATGTCAGAGACATATTTTGATTGGTTTATGAAAATTCCTTCTGATGTTTGTTTAACTTGAAGTCCGAGGAAAAAGGTTAATTCTCCCATCATGCTCATTTCAAACTCACTCTGCATGAGTTTTTCAAAATCTTTACATTTTGGTGTATTTGTAGACCCAAAAATAATATCATCTACATATATTTGTACAAGAATAAGCTCATTTCCTTCACCTTTAAAGAATAGAGTTGTATCAGTGGTACCTCTGTTGTAGTCGTTATTGAGCAGAAAGGTGGAAAGTCTTTCTGTTGATCCAAACCCTCAGTGTTTTGATAATGACCCTATCTTAAATACTTAGTGAAAATTGTAAGTAAACAATATGTATCAGAGTTTCACTATCGCTGATAAGTACTAAGATCTTACAGTACTGCTGATAGGAACTCTCGCACTTTTAGATTAAACATTCAGCGAACACTGTTCACCATATCGCTGAGTCTGTTCAGTCCTTATGGTGATCGCTGATAAGTTAGTTGTTTACTTATGATCCCTGAAGACAAGATTCACGTCAACAAAGGTTCTACGCTGAAGTCGAAGATCAAACTCAAGAACCAGCGACAAGTCTCCTAATGAACTGATGCGGATCATCGAAGACTCAGATTTGTCCACTCAACGTGAAGTATCAAGTACAAGACTTTAGCCATCGCTGAACTTTATCATTCGCTGAATAGTAAATGATAATCGCTGAATCAACGAAAGCTGATCATGAAGTCCTCCGTACAAAGTACTTTTGTCTTAACCTCCCTTGCACGCCACCGTACGAAATGTCAGAAAAGAACCTCCGAAAATCTGAAATCGTACAACCACTCTGATACTACACTGTTCATTCATGCGGCTACTAAGGTTGTCAACAAAGGTCAATGACATGCAACCAATCCGCTGATGACACGTGTAAAGTGTATACTGAATTGCATTAAATGCATGCAGTATATAAAGAGATGAACTCACTTCATTTGAAGTAACTTGCTAACTCTGGACAAGTTCAAATCTCTCTTAAGATAAGATTTTATTAGTAATCTCCTTATCTTTCTTAGTGCAAGAAACCTTAGTGTTCCAACTTGTTTAGATTTAGGTTTATCCTTAATCTTGTTTCCGCAACAAGCTGTAAATTGTTAATGATTTATCAATAAACAATTTAGAAAAGTAAAATAGTGTGTTTGTATTCAACCCCCCCCCCCCCCCCTTCTACAAACTTGTTTAGGCCTTTCGGGACCAACAAGTGGTATCAGAGCAGATTTGTTTAATCTCATAAACAAGATCTAATCTAAGATATTTCTCTTCCTAGCTATTATCTGAAAATGGCCAACACAAACACAAACACTCACTATATAGACAATGGTTCTCTTGCAAAACCCCCTAGATTTTCCAGAGATAACTTCAACTTATGGAAAAATAGGATGACACTCTTCTTAGAAGGTGTAGACCCTACTATACCTTACTATCTTGAAAACGGCCCACACATCCCTGTAACAATTGATCCTGCAGTTCCAGCCACTGCAACTAGAGCTGCTATTCCAGAAAGGCTGATTCCAAAGGAAATCCATCATTGGACCGATGCAGACAAGAAGAAAGTGGCTATAGATACAAAAGCCAGATCCATACTATCCATGGCCCTTCCTGACGAAGTCTACCATTCCGTCATGAACCTGAAATCCTCAAAAGCCATGTGGGACACAATATGTGTTCAGTATGAAGGAACGTCTGAAGTCCAGGATTCAAGAAAGATCAACCTGGTAAGACAATACGAAAGCTTCATCTCTGGTAAGAATGAAACTCTCTCTGAAGTACATCAACGTTTTAATTGCTTAATTATAGATCTAAAAACGGTTGGTAAGGAATATTCTAACTTTGAAGTGCTGACAAAGTTTTTAGAATGTTTACCTGAAAGCTGGGACAATTATTCCATGTGTCTCAAGCTGTCAAAAGATATAAGATCAATGACACTTGCTACCTTATATGGCACATTGCTGAATCATGAGCAATCTAGCCATCTTAAGAAGAATCTTGTAAAAGATTCCAAAAGCACCCCTGTTGCTTTAATCTCAGAGGAACCTTCTACTCAGCGACCCGTGGTCACTATCACTGAGTTAGAAAGTAACTCTGAAAGGTCATCAGATTCTGATTCTTCAGATGATGAATCCTTGGCTCTCCTAACTAAAAAGTTCAGGAGATTCGCCAAGAAGAAAATGTTTAGAAAGAACAAAACTCTTTCTATAGCTGACAAGCCTAAGTCATCAGCTTTTGTTGATAAGGCTACTGCTACTTGTTTCAACTGCGAAAAGACAGGTCATTTCGCTAACGAGTGCAGGTCAAAGAAAATCATGAGACCTTCAGCTTTTACAAAGAAATCCTTTGTTCCAAGGAATAAAGACGACAAATACTTAAAGCTGAAGGAGAAGTATGCAAAGCTGAAAAGCTTTAAGAAGAAAGGAAAAGGCCTGATGGCTGACTATGATTGGGCTGCTTCTGATGAAGAAGCCTCATCATCTGATTCTGAAGATGATGAAGCAAATCAATGTCTCATGGCCAAGATTGAAGAAGAGGAAGAAAGTTCAGACATTCCCTCCACTTCAACATCTGCCATTCAGGTATCACCTTCCTTCTTTACCAATATTGTAAATATTGATGAAGCTGATAGTCTCCGTAAAATCGAACTACTGACTAGAAGTTTATACGAAGCCATGAACGGCAAGGCTGTGGTTGAAAACCAAAATCTTGATCTCGCTGAAAAGCTTAAAAATTGCCACCTTCAAATAGAAAAGCTTTCTAAATTTGAAGAAGATTTTAAAGATCAAGTCCATTTAAATCAGCTAGTCAAAATCGAACGAGCGGAAGCTATCGCTGCATTAAAAGCTGAACAAGCTACTGTTGAAGGATGGTGTAATTCTTCAACAAAGATCACTGAGATAATTAAGGCTCAGATTCCTCTGAGTGATAAACGTGGTCTGGGTTATAAATATGATACTCCAATACCAACCACTGAACGTTCAATGCTTAAATTTGGAACGTTCGTATCCTCAATAGCTGACACTTCTTCATCTCAGTACTCCTCGTCGGTTACACCAATCCCTGAGGAAACTCCTACCTCAAAAGGTAAGGAGAAAATGGTTTATTCAAAACCTACCTCTGTCTCTAAAGACAAAGGTAAAGGAATTGTTATTTATCAAAATCCTCAGAAGGGTACTTTAGTACCTAAGCTGAATGCTTCTAAAGCCTTGGTGATTCATTCATCTGGTTCTAGAAATCAGACCTCTAGATCAGTTCAGCGACCTACTCCTAGACTCAGAGTAGATGTCCTTGGTAAGAAATCTGAAGAACTGAATGTTCGTCCTATTTCAAAAACCAATAGTGTACTTGGTGCTGGCACTTCTAATTCCAAATTAAAAGCTCAGCACTCAAGTGGTCCTAGAACAAATTTTAGTTATAGGAAATGTTATCACTGTGGACTTACCGATCATATTGCAAGTAAGTGTCCCACAGCCACCAAAGCTGATAAGATAGCTAAGGTGAAGATAGCACCCAAGAAGACCAAACCAGTTGCAAGTCAGGTCAAGGTGACTCCTACCTCTGAGGTCAAGAAATTGACCAAAGTGAAGAAAGACAAAGCTGAATCTTCAAATACTGCGAAGACTGCTGAACCCATTCAAACCTCTTCCACTGACAAACACGTATACATGGCGAAGTGGGTACCCAAGCAAAACTAATCTTCCTTTGTATTGCAGGTTAAGAAGGGTATCTGGTATCTCGATAGCGGATGCTCTAGACACATGACTGGAAAGAAAAGCCTGCTCGCTGAATACAAGGAAGAGAAGGGTCCCTCTGTGACTTTCGGTGGAAATGGAAAAGGACACACCCGAGGGTATGGTGTACTTTCAAATGGTACAACATCCTTCAAAAGAGTCGCATATGTTGAAGGGCTGAAGCATAATCTTCTGAGCACCAGTCAGCTTTGCGACATGGATAACAAAGTGATTTTCACTAAGGAATCCTGCTTTGTCTCTGACAAAAAGAAGAAGATAGCTCTCAGCGGTTATCGTTTGGAAAATGTTTACGTTATAAACATGGACTCAACAACCACTGAGAACTCCTGTTTCTTCTCAAAGGCATCTTCTGATGTCAACTGGCTATGGCACAAGAGGCTCTCACATCTCAACTTCAAGACACTGAATACTCTTTCATCCAAAGAGTTAGTCACTGGTCTACCTCAACATTCATACGCCAAAGAATCCTTATGTTCAGCATGTGAAAAAGGGAAGCAGACCAAGGCAAGCTTTAAGTCCAAGCAAGTTTCCTCAGTGTCATCTCCTCTTCAACTACTCCATATGGATTTGTTTGGCCCCGTTAACAAACAATCCATCGCTGGAAAGAAATATACGCTGGTCATAGTTGATGAATTCTCTCGTTACACATGGGTAATGTTTCTCCGTTCTAAGAGTGACACCCCTGAAGAACTCATCACCTTTGTTCGGAAGATGGAAACTCTGAACAATATGACTGTTCGCTCAATAAGGAGTGATCATGGAACTGAATTCAAAAATAGTTCTCTTGATTCCTTCCTTGAGAGCAAGGGTATTTCTCACAACTTTTCGTCAGTGAGAACACCACAACAAAACGGAGTCGCTGAAAGAAGAAATAGAACAATTATTGAAGGTGCACGTTCAATGCTCAGCGATTCTCACCTGCCTACTCAGTTTTGGGCAGAAGCTGTCAACACGGCTTGTTTTACGCAAAACAGGTCGCTGATAGTCAAAAGATTCAAAAAGACAGCCTATGAACTTTTTCATGGGAGAAAGCCTTCAATCAGCTTTCTTCACATCTTTGGTTGTCAGTGTTTCATACTGAACAACAGAGATTCCCTTGGAAAGTTTGATCCTAAGGCTGATGATGGAATCTTTCTTGGATACTCCTCAGTTTCCAAAGCCTTCAGAGTTTTCAACCGAAGAAGACAAACTGTAGAAGAAACTATTCACGTCACGTTTGACGAATCCCGTTCAGCGAACTCTAAACCGAACGCTGATACAGAAGAACTGAATCAATGGATGTTTTCTCATCTTGGTGATTCAGAAGATGTTCCCACTACTCATGCTCATACAACTGAAAATGATGGTCCTACTATCATTCCCAATATGCAAAATAGTG
Source organism: Saussurea involucrata (assembly GCA_033807775.1). Lineage (NCBI taxonomy): Eukaryota > Viridiplantae > Streptophyta > Magnoliopsida > Asterales > Asteraceae > Saussurea > Saussurea involucrata. The sequence continues at coordinate 70,946,791 of CM066318.1, read as the reverse complement.
AAGCTGAAACATCTTGGGTCTCAGCTGTTCCTATAAACACTATACCCGCAGTTGATCCAAATGTCTCAGAAATTCCATCTATTTCTCAGCAATCAGTGAATGAAGTGACAAATGCAAGCATTCCTCTCTTAGCTGATAATCCAGAAGTAGCTGAAGCCTCATCTTCAGTTTCTCCAGTTCAGACTGAGTCAGCGACGCATGCTCCGGCTCAGCGATGGACTATAAATCACCCAATCGATCAAATTCTTGGTGATCCCAACGCTGGTATTCAGACTCGTAGAAGTGCAGGTAATATTTGTTTATTTGTTAACTTTATTTCTCTAACTGAACCAAAGAAAATAGATGATGCCCTCAGAGATCCAAACTGGGTCAGCGCCATGCAAGAAGAGCTGACTGAATTCGAAAGAAACAAAGTTTGGAAACTTGTTCGGAGACCAACTGACAAAACAGTGATAGGCACTAAGTGGGTCTATCGAAACAAGTTGGACGAACATGGTACTGTAACTCGCAACAAAGCTCGTCTTGTTGCTCAGGATACAGACAAGAGGAAGGCATAGATTATGACGAAACCTTTGCTCCAGTAGCAAGACTTGAATCTATTCGTCTTTTCTTAGCATATGATGTACACAAAAACTTCACTGTACATCAAATGGATGTTAAGTCAGCGTTTCTAAATGGAAAGCTGAATGAAGAAGTTTATGTGGAACAACCTCCAGGATTCTCAGATCCTAAGCGTCCAGGTTATGTTTATAAGCTGGATAAGGCACTTTATGGCTTGAAGCAAGCTCCTCGTGCATGGTATGACACTCTTTCTACTTATCTCCACCTTGAAAAATTTGAGAGAGGTAAGATTGACAAAACTTTGTTTTTTAGAAAAATAAAAGGTCATATCATTTTAGTTCAAATATATGTTGATGACATTATATTTGGTTCTACTAACCCTGAGCTTTGTACTCGTTTCGCTGATAGAATGAAAGATGAGTATAAAATGAGTATGATGGGTGAACTAACATATTTCCTTGGTCTTCAGATTAAGCAAACTGAAAAAGGAACTTTTATAAATCAGGGAAAGTATGTTAAAGATATGCTGAAGAAATTCGACTTAACTGAAAGTTCAGCTATGAAAACCCCTATGGCACCACCGCTGATACTTGATAAGGACACAAAGGGTGTTCCTGTCAATGTCACGCTGTACCGTGGGATGATCGGCTCACTACTGTATCTTACAGCTAGCCGACCCGATATTATGTTTGCAACATGTCTGTACGCACGATATCAAGCTGAACCTAAGATATCCCATATGAAAGATGTAAAGCGAATCTTTCGATATCTTAAGGGTACAGCGAATCTAGGTCTTTGGTATCCCAAAGATTCAGGATTCGATCTAACCGCCTATTCAGACAGTGATTTTGCAGGTTGCAAAATGGATAGGAAAAGCACCACAGGAGGATGTCAGCTCCTGGGTGGAAAGCTGGTAAGTTGGACAAGTAAGAAGCAAAACTCAGTGTCCACTTCCACAGCTGAAGCTGAGTATGTAGCCGCTGGAAGCTGTTGTTCTCAAGTCTTGTGGATGAGAAATCAACTACTAGACTATGATCTTCAGCTCTCCAAAATTCCAATCTATTGCGACAGCACAAGTGCCATCGCTATAGCAAACAATCCAGTGCTACACTCAAAGACAAAACACATAGAAATCAGATATCATTTTATCAGAGATCATGTGATGAATGGTGATATAGAACTTCATTTTATCCCAACTGCTTATCAGTTAGCTGATTTGTTTACCAAACCTCTTGATGAGACAAGATTCAACTTTCTCATCAGCGAGCTTGGAATGCTGAACTTTGAAGGATAAATCTTCAGCGGTTCACATTAAATCAGCGATACGTTTATACACTCTTGTATAGGCTCTCGGATAAAATAAACTTGTACAATCCATTTCATCATCTTCTCTCTGAATAAATTTGGTTAAACTGATATCAAGGTATGTTTTCTCTCTCTGACAAAACGCATGAAAATGCAAGATTTCAAATTCTTTCATCGCTGAATATCTCTTCCTTAACAGCGATATTTTGAAATTTCTTAAAACCCTCACTGATATTTCTATTCAGTGCTTCATATTTTCCAAAGAGTCCCTGAGTTTTTCTTTCAAAACCTCAGAGACAACGAAAGAATGTGAAAGGACAGTTGTGACGTCATTGCAACGGATAACACCAGGCACGCTCTTTTTCTGACACACGTTTGCACGTTTCGTTGTCTATCCAATCAAATGCAAACACGTGTCCGTGTCATGATGAAAAACTTTCCCGCTCAAGTTTTTCTCTCTCTACTCTCTTCCTATATAAACACTCTCAAAGTTTATATTTGTCTTTTACGCGAATCAATCTTTCTCCGCAAGAAAAGAACACTGTTGCATTTTGTGCTCTCAATCTTCAAGAATTGTTCATCATCTTCTTATCAAACTCAAGGTTAATATGTTCTTATCTATTATCAAATGCGAATAACTTGTTTTCGATCTTATCATTGTTTTACACAAGATCAAACAAAAGAACTCCAAAAATAAAATCATTTTCTTTCATGGTTTTATAAACACAACCATTTCATGGTTGTTCTTCAAGTTTTAAATCTAAAATCTTAAACTTGTTCTTCTTTCGTATCCATTTTTTTAAGAAACTGGAATACAAGGCTTATGGGTGTTATATTCGTTTTTTTAAAAAACAAGAAAAACCCTAATCTTCATTAAGACTTTTTTTGTCTGAATGAAATGGACAAAATTCGAAAAATCTTAATGGAAATTTTCTTTCCACATTAAGATATTTCTTATTTGTTAACATCTTTGGTTGAACTGATAATACAGTGAAATGGCAACTTCAAAGCTGAATGTTACCGCTGAGTCCATCTCCGCTGATTCTGAGGAACTGGAAATCACCAAAGCTCCTCAGGTTAAGTTTGAGCTGGATCAACTAGACTGGACAAAGGCAAACAACCTCTCAGCGCTTCTCGAGTTTCCTCCTCGGAAGCAGGTATCCCATCTAGACGACACTGTAAATCTTTTGAAGAATAGCCCCATCTACACAGCACTGACAATCTCACCTCCTACCAGTCAGCGTCTATTATCCCAATTCTGGTACTCTGCCAGACACACCGACCTACCCTCCGCCAAAGATCCATCTAAAACCATCGACTGCATACTCAGCGATACTGAGTATGGTACCATCAAGATAACCCCCGCAATAATCCGCAAAGCTCTGAAATTCCCTAACGCTACCTCAGAAAATCCTTTCATTCCATTACCTGACCACAAGAAGCACGCTGACAGGGAAGAAATCATTGCTTTCCTTGATGCGATGGGTTACATCTGGGAGACTGGAAGAGACAAGCTACCTGAGAAGAAGCTGACGCTGATAAAGAAATCCAAGATGCCCAGCGAGATGAACTTCATCTTCGCTCACCTGATCAGCTGCATGACAGCAAAATCCGGATCTTCTGATCAAGCCGCTCAACCTCAGCAGGCCATGGGTTACGCACTGCTGAAAGGTCTCAACATTGACTGGGCCTCCATCATCTATGAAGACCTCATTCAACGTGTTGATTCTGCCGCTGACCGACCAGCATGGGTCCCTTACCCACGATTCATCAGCGCCATCTTTCAATATGGCCTGAAGGACAGCTATCCTGAAGAGGGTGATCTGAAACTCTCTCAAATTGGCCCTAAAGTTCTCGACTTCAAGCCTGTCGCCAACGAGGTACGTCTCTCTACCCTTCTCACTCTACTTAATTCTCCGCTTTCTGTGGCTCCTTCAGCGACAATACCCCTCGCTGATTCCCAGGCCACAAAATCCATTCCTTCTAAGAAAAGGAAACAATCTCTTACCCATCTTGATTCCAAAAGGATTAAGAAAACCAAGGAGCAACCCCAGCAACTCCATGCTGAAGACTCCTCAGCTCATTCTGAAGAGCTGAAGGAAAGTTCCGTGGTACGCTCTGCCACACCAATTCAAGCCATCCCTTCTAAACCTACTTCAGCGTCCTTACACGCTGAGGTTAGAACTTTGGAATCTACCCTACCTTCTTCAGTCTCTCAAAAGACTGATGAAGTACTTCTCAGCGAATCCAACGCTGAACTTGCAACCCAACCGCAATTCTTATCCTTCAATCCTCCCTCTACTTCTTTGGACACTCCTCCAGTTAAAGCTGGAGATGCCATCATTCAAGAAGCCGTTGAAGCTTCTCAGCGAATGACGAAGAAAGGACCTGCAGAGATCTCCATCCCTCACGGAACTTTTGAGGGAGATATGGAACACTATGGAGGTACTCGAAACTTTGATGAGTTCGTCAACGCTCCTGCAGGTACAGATCCCACCTTAAACACTGTAACTAAACCTGAAACTTCTGAGCTTTCCTTTGTTCACAAGTACTTATATGTTACAGGTCCTTATTTGGGAGACATCAACCAGTCTCTGAAGTCCATGGAGATGAAACTTACAGATCTCACCACCGGTCTATCAAATAACTCTACAGCTGTAACAAACGCTGGAGAGAATCTGACAAAGCTGACTGCTGTGGTGGAAAAGAAGGCCTCCTCTGATGACATCAAAGACCTTGATAAAACTCTCGCCGACTTTGCCAAAGTGCTCTCCGACATCTACACTGACTACACCAACCTCAAATCGTCAGTTTCCACCGTTTCCAGCGAGGTTACAACGCTGAAGAAATCGGTTGGTACACTCGAAGGTGATATGTCAGTGGTCAAGACCGACTTGGGCTCAATGAAGACTGACCTTAGTTCTGTCAAGACAATGATCGAGACGCTGGTGAACAAGGCAAACAATCCAGCTCCTGCTCCGGCCCCTGCACCTATTTTGGACTCATTCACCGCAGAGGATCGCCAAGAGCTGAAGAAAATCACGCCTGCTATTTCTGGCCTAGAAGACAGAATAGCTAAGCTTGAAGGTTGTGTGAAAGTCTCTGGCCCAGAAGACAGAGACAACACCAATGCTGAGTCTACCCATTCCACCCCCGCCCATCATGAGAAAGAGGGGGAGAAGAGCGCTGAACAGGAGAAGAGCGCTGAAGATCAAAATAAGAGCGTTGAAGACCTTTCCCATGATGAATATATCAGGGGAGAGGGTAATGAAGATCTGATTACTGGACCTCAGGGAGATGAAAACCCTGAGGGAACCGAGAACCTCGCCTCTGTATCTGAGGGGGAGCAACTCGAAGAAGATGCTGAGGAATCCGAAGCAGAAGAAGACGAAGACATCGACATCCCTGAAGCTGAACCATCCTCCTCTCCAAGGAACGATGATGATGAAGATGACGAATTCTTTGTCGTCAAACATGCTCCTCGAAAAGCTCTTAAAGGGATCGTGATAACCGAATCCACAGGGGAGAAGACAAAAACAAAGACAAAGCACTCAGCCTCTGGCGCTGAGAAAAGCAAAGACAAAGGCATCGCTGAAGATGATAATCTGGCGATCCTACTTGCAAAGCCGATTTGTCAGTCCTCTCCCCTGTTTGAGGATATCGCTGAAGGATCTACTATTGCGACTTCACCAATAATTCTAGCTACCGTTGAAGACATAATCCCAGTCTTAGATTTAATCTCTGAGACTGATGAACCAGAAGAACAACCTCTCTCGCACAGAAACAGACCTTCCTCAGATCCTCAAAGGCTGAGTGAAGAAGATCAAAAGAGGAGAGAAGAAATGATAAAGCGATTCAAGGATCAGCGAATCATTCTAAGGCGCGATCAACTACCTTCAGTTCCTCCTAAGTTCAGAATTTCAAAAGCTGAATTCCAGGATCATCTCAGAGCTGAACGCCTCATCGCTGAAAGGAAGGAAGCTGAAGATAAAGACAGAGAATACGCCATCAAGCTCACTCAAGAATCTGTCAAAGACCCCAAGCTGAAGCGTATTCCCATTCAAATCCAACGAAAGCTTTGGGAACAAGCTCAGAAGATCGTGGAAAAGAAAGCTGAAGTTTCTCAGACCACCCTGATCTGGTGTAAAGAGAAAATCCACTTCAGATATCGTCCAACGAAGATCAACAAGGTATTCATCTCTGGAAGAACCTCCATCGGAGTACCTATTGTTGACATCAAACTGTTCAGAGAAGATGGCTCATCTGAAACCTTTCGTGCTGACACTGTAAAAAGGTATGGTCTCTCTGAATGGCTGGAGATGAGGTTAGCTATCCAACCATCACAATCTAAGTACAAGGATCATTTCGAAAAGCTGATAAACAGACAGATCGATTTGATATCTTCTTGTGTGGATATTCCTCCTGTTCCTGATCTAAAGCCGGAAAGAAAAAGGGGCTCACCAAAGAAGAAACGTCAAGATTCAAACTCAGGTCCTGTCATACGAAATGAAACTGGAATTGGTTTCTCTCGCGCTGAAGTACTTGGTCCTGATCCTGATCTATCTTCCCTTGACATCTCTTTGCCACCATGTGAACTTTTCGTCCCTGGTAAAGTCATCAGTAATCCTTATGGAATATTCTTTCTTGACTACGACGGACGTAAATGCTTTCAACGGATCGCTGAGCTTCCAATCACTCCAATCGAACAGCTCAGAGATCTCATCTACTGGTGCGACTTCAGAAAAGACATTCAGGCACGACACCTAAAACCCTTGATTTTTGAAGCTGCTCTGAAGCTAAAGAATAAAGGAGAAAAGGTTCCTGACTGGATGATTCCAACTGAAAAGACAACCCTTGATGAACTTCTCATTAAGGAAGAACCCTTTGAAGGCTGACAACAATCACCACTTTCTCTATTGTATCAGTCATCCTTCAGTACTTGTAATTTATTTCGCTTGTACTTGTAATCTTTCTTATTCATATTGTAACCTGATTCAAAGATTTAAAGAAAGATTTCAGCGAATGTACTTTACTCCATCAGTACTGAAAAGATCCCAGAAAACAGTAAAAGGGACAAATATTTTATGAGTTCTTTTTATCCTTATGTTTTCATTAAATAGCAATTTTCTTTGTTGCTATGTCATAATCAAATAGGGGGAGATTGTTGATCCAAACCCTCAGTGATTTGATAATGATCCTATCTTAAATACTTAGTGAAAATTGTAAGTAAACAATATGTATCAGAGTTTCACTATCGTTGATAAGTACTAAGATCTTACAGTACTGCTGATAGGAACTCTCGCACTTTTAGATTAAACATTCAGCGAACACTGTTCACCATATCGCTGAGTCTGTTCAGTCCTTATGGTGATCGCTGATAAGTTAGTTGTTTACTTATGATCCCTGAAGACAAGATTCACGTCAACAAAGGTTCTACGCTGAAGTCGAAGATCAAGCTCAAGAACCAGTGACAAGTCTCCTAATGAACTGATGCGGATCAGCGAAGACTCAGATTTGTCCACTCAACGTGAAGTATCAAGTACAAGACTTTAGCCATCGCTGAACTTTATCATTCGCTGAATAGTAAATGATAATCGCTGAATCAACGAAAGCTGATCATGAAGTCCTCCGTACAAAGTACTTTTGTCTTAACCTCCCTTGCACGCCACCGTACGAAATGTCAGTAAAGAACCTCCGAAAATCTGAAATCGTACAACCACTCTGATACTACACTGTTCATTCATGCGGCTACTAAGGTTGTCAACAAAGGTCAATGACATGCAACCAATCCGCTGATGACACGTGTAAAGTGTATACTGAATTGCATTAAATGCATGCAGTATATAAAGAGATGAACTCACTTCATTTGAAGTAACTTGCTAACTCTGGACAAGTTCAAATCTCTCTTAAGATAAGATTTTATTAGTAATCTCCTTATCTTTCTTAGTGCAAGAAACCTTAGTGTTCCAACTTGTTTAGATTTAGGTTTATCCTTAATCTTGTTTCCGCAACAAGCTGTAAATTGTTAATGATTTATCAATAAACAATTTAGAAAAGTAAAATAGTGTGTTTGTATTCAACCCCCCCCCCCCTTCTACAAACTTGTTTAGGCCTTTCGGGACCAACACTTTCGTACCATGCTCTTGGAGCCTGTTTCAGTCCATACAGAGCCTTGTCGAGGTAATAGACATACCTTGGGTACTTTGAGCTTTCAAATCCTGGTGGTTGTTGGATATATACTTCTTCTTGAATTTTTCTCCAGTGAGAAAGGTAGATTTTACATCCATTTGATATACTTTAAAACCTCTGTGGGCTGCGAAGGCTAAGAAAATTCTTATTGCTTCAAGCCGTGCAACAGGGGCAAAAGTTTCATCGTAATCGATGCCCTCTTCTTGGCGATATCCCTTGTCCACCAGTCTTGCTTTATTTCGAATGATCACTCCATCTTCATCCTTTTTGTTTCTGAAGACCCATTTAGTCCCTATGGCCTATTTCCCTCGTGGCAGAGGTACTAGAGTCCAGACTTTGTTTCGCTCAAACTGCAGAAGCTCGTCTTGCATAGCATCCACCCAGTTTGGGTCGTCCAGAGCCTCAGAAATCTTTTTCGGTTCGATCACACTAATAAAGTTGGTAAAGAAACAAAAATTTGCAGAAGCTGATCTTGTTTTTACCTTATCAGAGGGATTACCGATGATTTTTGTTTGAGGATGGCTTTTTGTCCATTGAGTTGTTCGTGGAAGATGATCATTTGAGTCATCAAGTTGAACTTCTGTAGTTGAAGTGGTTGATGGTTCAGCTTCTGTAGGAATGGGTATTAAAGTTGGGATTTCCTTCTCTGTAGGTATTGTGGTTTCATCTTCACTTCCCTCTTGTGTTTCTTCTGTTGTTGCTTCCTCTGTTGGATTTGTTAGAATTTGGATAACCTCTGTTGTATAATCTTTTGTTGTCGTATCTTTTGTTAGATTTTCAGTACATGTAGTATTTGTAGAAGAGGATGAGGGATTAAATGGATCAGACAGAGAGATACTTACTTCGTTTATAGGTGATTCTGCAGAGGTGCTTTTTGTTCCAGCAGAGGGATTAACGTCGTTGTTGAACATCTCTTGAAATAGAAGACCTAAATCTTCATTTGTTTTTGAGATGCCAGAGGTTTCCATGTTTAGCCCGAGTTCTGAACTGAGTTGTTCAGAAGTCTTTTGGAATGAATCATCAAAGGACGCATTGATGATTTCTACTATCGTGCGTGACTTCAGAAGGTAAACTCTGTAGGCTTAGGAAGCGGCAGAGTACCCGATGAACTTGCCTTGACCAGCCTTTTCTTCAAACTTTCCTCTTGAGTCTCTGTCGTTTAAGACAAAGCATTTGCATCCAAACACATTGAAAAACTTGATGTTTGGTCGTCGTTTGTTGATCAATTCATAAGAAGTTTTGATGTGTCTTTTCACGATCGTTGAACGATTTTGGGTATAGCAAGCAGTTGAAATTGCTTCTGCCCAAAAGGTCATTGTTAATCCACATGCAGAAAGCATGGTTCTTGCAGCCTCCACTAGCGTGTGGTTCTTTCGTTCGACCACGCCATTCTGTTGTGGGGTGCGAGCAGCAGAGAAGTTCTGGGATATTCCTTCTTCTGTGAGATAGGCTTCAATGACAGAGTTTTTGAATTCTGTGTCATTGTCACTTCGTACCTTCAGAATTCTGCACTCATAGAGAACTTGGATTCTTTTCATTAGATTAATCAAGATGCATGGAACATCTGATTTCTTTTTGACAAATTCAACCCATGTAAATCGTGAAAACTCATCAATTAAGACAAGTATATATTTCTTGCCACCTAGGCTCTGTATAGCGATTGGACCGCAGAGGTCAACGTGAAGCATGTACAGAGGTCTAGGACAAGACACATCAGTTTTGCCTCTGTGGGAAGCTCTCTTGAGTTTTCCCATTTCACAGACAGAGCATAAATGATCCTTATTAAATTTAACATTTGGTAAACCTTTGACCATATCAAGTTTTACCAGTTTATCTAGAGTATGAAAGTGTAAGTGACAAAACCTGTTGTGCCATAGCCAGGCTTCTTCACTTTTGCTTGCAACAAGACAAATGTTGTCCTTGTTTTTGGCATTGAAGTTCATTAGATACAGATCACCTTTTCTTTTGGCTCGCAGAAGTTCAATTCCTGTGTCTTCACTTAGTAGAGAGCAGAATGTTCTCTTGAATAGTACATCGAATCCCGTATCACAAAGTTGGCTTACACTGAGTAGGTTGTGTTTAAGGCCATCCACATATGCAACTTTGTGTACTGTGATATTCTCTTTCTTTATGACTCCATAGCCTTTGATATGCCTGTGAAACCCAGAATCTAGCAATGATATGTAGAGAGAAAATCTAGAGTGCACAAGTCATCCATGTATTGATCTTTAGATTGTAAATGACAAATGCTACAATTGTTACAAGATTAACAAATGAGTCTTCTTTATATAGTAGGGCCATGACATGTCCATGCCTCTACTAAGAAGAACAGTACAAAATATTAATACTGTCTTGATAGCTACAATAAAGCCCTAACAATCTCCCCCTTAGCTATCAAGGCAGAAAAGGTCTTCTTCTACTTCGAAACCCAAGATGCATTTCAATCCTTCGCATAGCCATTCTGAAATTCAGTCTTTCATCTATCTCTTCAATGGCTCTTGACAAAACTCTTCTAGGTCTTGAAGACATCCAATTGACTTTTCGTTCAGCATCATGTCTTTTAAGCTTTTCAACCAACTGAAGTCTTACAATCTTGAGCGTACCGTCAGAATACTTTTCCAACTCATTAAACCGAATGAATATCTTATTTTCACCACTTATGAACACAACACCAAACTCTGGTTCTCCAATCACAGCAAATAGAGTCATCTTCATTAATCCAGGCAAACTTTGATTAGGCCTCAACAAGTTAACTCTTGGTTGATAACTCTCCACGGCCATTTGTAGATCATGACATTGAGTGAACAAGATGTGTCTTCTCAAAAATCTTTTGATGGCATTCAGTGCTGGAGTTACGTTTTCCCTTCTGATCTGAAGATCTCTGAAATGATGAAACATGAACTCAAAATCTTCCATTGTTAAATGACAAAAATCAGCTTCAGAGAATCTGTAATCTCTACAATCTTGCCTCTGAACTACAAACTCAGGATACCACATTTTGTAATACAATCTGGCCGTTACCTCCTTTATAGTCACAATCAACTTCTTGCTCCTCACCTCTCTCTTCTTTTGACACTTGTCTCTCAGAAAATACATATACTCGAACTTGTATTCGGCTGTTTGATCAGTAATTCCCAACACGGCGTAGGGATTCAAACTTCTGATTCTATGTACAAACAGTCTTCTTTCAGACTCTTCCAAGAATGGTGTTCTCAAATACAAAGTTCTTTCACGCTGTTCAAGTTCAGACAGTTTTCTGCTCCGTGAGGATGATGGACCAGGTTGATCAGCTGTATTGGAAGGACCAGCTTCGTAATGGGTAGGAATAATAGGTGGTACTACAGGTGTAGAAGTTGAAGGTTCAGTATCTTCAGGTTTAGGTTCTTTAAAGATTGGATCATGAAAGGATTGTGATTCAGGATGAATAGGAATGGATTCAGAAGTTGGAATTGGTTCAGATACTGGTGTAGTGGTTTGAGTTGAACTGGGTTGGTTTAGGTTAAAAGATAAAGGTATAACATCAGATTGAATAGGTATAAAGGTACTTGAGATATGTTCAGGTGAATGAATAGGACTTACAGTTATTTCCTCAGGAGTTTGTGGCCCATAGATTTCAGTAAGAATGTCTACCTCATCTTGTGTGAACCCAACACCTTGATTCTCTGGTTCATATGTAAGCACTGCAAATGGTTCTGCTTCCTCCTTTACTCTCCAATACTGATCGTATTCTCTTTCCAGATCATTATCACCTTCATCACCAGAACTGATTTCAATCAATTCAACAGATTCCACAAACCTGTCTACCACTTCCCTTATCTCCTCCTCATTTACCTCAGGCTTTTCAACCGTCGGTTCTGTATTCGGATCAACATACAATACGATATGTTTTCCGCTTTCATCACCCATAGCTCCAGATTCAAACATATCAGAAATCTCAGCAACAATTGGATTCTTCTTTAAGCCTTGTGAACTATCAGACTCAGCCCTTCTCTTCTTACTCATCTCCCCCTCATGATCATGATCATCGGGATCCTGATCATGCATTCGTTTCAAACCATGGGCTTGAGTCTTGCAACCCTGATTCAGTAATACTTTCAACTCGTCTAAGGACTGCTTCATATCATTCAAGGATTGTACAACTGTTGTCTTGAAAGAAGTAAACTCCGTGGATAATTTTTGGAACTCCATGGATGTAACTGTAGATGTAGCTGTAGGTTGAGGTGGTGGTGGTGGTGGTGGTGTAGATTGGAAGTTCTGTAGTAGCGATAATAGAGTTTTACTTTGTTGATCTTCAGGGCTAATGGACATCCGCTTAGCATAAAACAGATCTCTTAACTCATCAATACCTTGATCCACTGGAGGTTGTTGAACTGAAGGATACTGAGTTACACGAGGTGGAGCCAAGTAAATTTCTGGTCGTGAACGAACAACGGGCTCTTCAATTGCCGGCCCTTTTCCTTTCAATAAATTTTTTACCCCTTGTATCTCCCGTGTGAATGATTCCTCAACAGCCTTTAGGGCGCCGTCGAGAATTTCCCTTGTCACAAAGACGGGTAACGTAACACCGGCACCACTTAGGTTCGCCGTTGACACAACAGTTGTTTCAACTGTGTGACCTACGCTCAGTGTTGGCATAGTGTTAGCACTGGTAGGATTTCCACTCTGTCCTTGTAGTCCTGTGGGAGGATCTACTCTGAGTGTTCCGGATGGGTCACGAAGACTCACATTAGTTGTTTCAGAAAGTGTCCTATTCAAAGAATCAAAAATATTAGCAATAGGCACTAGACGCTCAACATGTGCAGAAATGAAGGTCGAGGACCGGGGAGGAGGTCGCTCTGTTTCAATACCCGAAATCTCCAAGTGAGATCCGGATAGATTATGTGCTAAAGCCCCGTGAGAAGATGAGACAGCTTCTTGTTGAGAAGAAGCTGAATGGCTGGCTGAGGTGTGCAATTGCGTTACTGGGCGAGTAACGTCTTTTTCAACACCTGATCCCAACAAATGAGATCTGGTGGTGGATGTGGCTGCCCTTCTGGTATAGAAATGTTTGGTAGCACTCACACTCTCCATATTTTTTTTCATTTTCTCTCGCAAACTCACGTATATTTTCAACTAATTCTCCCTCGGTTCTCCTTATACCTCCCATTCCTTCACAAACTTGAGAAGTCATTAATGGTATGTCATCAAAGTTCAGCTCTTCCACATCAAAATTAGCTGATAGATTCATTTGTGGAAAGACTAGGATATCAGCAACATCACCAAACATATTTTCTGCATCAGCACCATCATTTCCATCATTGCCATCATTGTCATCATCAGAATCTCCATCAGTTTGTTCCTCCGCGGGATCAGACGCGTTGTCAGACTCTGTACTATCATCAGAATAACCAACTAAAGGAGCAACCCCAATGTGTTTAGGAACTACTTCTTCAGTATCGTCTTGTACAAGGTCATCTGTATGTGTGTCCTCCGACGATGACCCTGCATCTTCAAGTACAGGTGACTGACCCCCACCAGTTCCCCTCTCGGTATTTTCCCTCGACTCTCCCCGTTCAGTAGCCCTTGCATCCTGAACCCTCACAGACTCCTCTCGCCTAGGGGTTGAGTCTTGGGTAGGTCCCTCCGGTGCTGGCCGGACCATAGACTCTGTATAATCAACTATACACTCAGCGTCCTGATCCGCGTATCTAAGGAACCCTTCCGGTAATGGCATTTCATAAGGATAAGTCTTCTTCGGAAGTTGTAGATATTGCATTGCTTTTTCAGGTACAGAAGGATGATTTATGCGCCTTGGAATCTCCCGGTTAGATCGAAGCATACTCTGAATAATAATCTGAAGAAACCTCATGTACAGAATATAAGGCTTTCCTTTGTTTTGACGACGTAGCTCTATCTTCTCGTTCAGTTCATGCCAGAAGATGGCTGCATAATCTACGTGAAGATCATACACCACCGCATGAAATAACTTCAGAAAGCCAATACTGGCACTGTCAGTTCCCGCATGTTTGGCAGTTAAGCATCGGTTAATGATGGAAAAGATAGCATAGTACAAAGGTGGTAGATTCGCCTTATTGAAGCCCTTCACTTTTGTCAGATTCGCGGTATATCCCATTACGCGTATACCTTCAAATACTTCTTCCTCAGACGGATAAGGATCAAATTCAGTTTTGCCTTCTCTAGAATCAGGCTCAGGTAGCCTCAGTACAAGTCTCAATCTCTGGAAATCAAGCTTTGTGATAAACTCGTCGATATGGAATAAAAGGATAGGTCTTCCGTTCTCCAACGATGTAGTGATTATCTTCCATGCTTGTTTAGGATATAGCATAGGCACATTGACTGTGTGAGTCAATGCGTATGCTAACGGGTGATTACGAAGCACTTCCTTGACCACCGGATGTATGTTGATCTTGTCAAATTCAACGTGATGATTATTCGGAATGATCGCGACATAATTGGTCGGATGAATAATAAGATGATCTGGATGACCTCCGGTAAGTGATTGATGTACGGATCGCGTCGATGGTAAAGGAACATCGGGTGTCGCATCGGGTATTCTTGGAACATGTTCACCAAAGCCCTGAACACGGCTTTGTTCTTCCTGATTTGCCATCTGAACTGTTGTTTTGGAACAAAACAGTTCTGAAAAAGGTTAACACTTTTAAAAACTTTTGAAAAATTTTCTGAAAAATTTTACTAAGTATAGATTTCGGACCACACTGACAATTTGAGGAATTCGGATTCAACAAGAGCAGGTTTCGAATGTACAAGAGTTCGAAACCAAATGATTTCGGATCAAGAAGGATCCGAAACCAATACTTGCAGAGTGTGAAGGATTCGAAACCAAGAGAATTCGAATCATATTGGATCCGAAACCATGACTTAGAGAAATTTCAGAGTTTTGAAAGCATCAGTGAATTAAGAATTTCGTACCCAAGAGGAATCGAAACCAAGGAATTCGAATCCAGAAGGGTTCGAAACCAAGGAATTCGAATCCATAAGGGTTCGAAACCAAGGAATTCGAATCCATAAGGGTTCGAAACCAAGACATGTAAACACAAACTCTTTTTCAAAAATTTCAATGATTGATTCGAAATCAGGACTCAACATTTTTATCACCAAGAACGAGTGATTCGAAACCCTAATCTTCTATTCTGACCTAAGAAGGGTTCGAAACCCTATGAAGAACATCATATATGCACGAAGAACATGAAGAACAATCAAGAACACTAATCGACAAATCACAAAAATAAACATGGCAGATGATTTCAATCGATGAATTTACATGGATGGAAAGATTTAGTATGTAAAATCGAACCTAATGAGACAAAAATCAAAAGAAATGGTTACCTGATGAAGAAGATATGAACAGATGAAGTTTGAGGTTGAAGATGATGAACAGTGCACTTGAGAGAATTCGAATCGTTTGCAAAAGTGAAAAAGTGGGAAAACGAACTTTTGAACTCTATTTATACTTTAAAAAAATTGGACACTTGGCACGATTTAGAGTACCCCACTTAGCAAATAGTAGAAAAAGGCATGTCTGAAAAATAGACATGGCACTGTTCATCTGAACAATTTGCATGAACAAAGATGCAAAAAGTTCCAAAAGAATTAGAATCAGATAAAGTTGAAAAATTTTATATAAAAAAAATTTGAAAATTCGTACCCATCTAGATTCGAAACCAAATGATTTCGCATCCTTAAGGGTTCGAAACCTTTGGTTTCGCATCCTTAAGGGTTCGAAACCTTTGGTTACGAATCCTTAAAGGTTCGAAACCTTTGGTTTCTTATCCTTATAGGTTCGAAATCTCAAAGATTTTTAAAAAAATACAACTTTTTCAGAAAAGATTAAATTTCAAACTGTTCAAAAACTCTTACATCAGATAAAATCTTTGAAGTCTTTTACTTAAACTCTCTCAAATTTTTTTTTTACTTACAGACTTATGCCAATCTGCTCCCCCTATACAGATGCATAATCAGTTGTCTCTTCTTGAGAAAAATATGCACAAACAGATGAAAATTTGGTACTCATAGAACATGAGTCCATACCAGTTAGTTGCATCACTTTTTGAAAAATTCAAACTCCCCCTCAAAAGATGAATATAATTAAATAAACAAAAACAGATACTCCCCCTCAATGTTTTAAAGAAAACTAAGAAATGCCTAAGTATTCAACATTCCTAGTTTACTGATTAGAAAAGTGAACCTTTTTTAATCTAAAGGTTTTGTAAATAAACCAGCAACCTCTAGTTCTGTTGGTACAAAATGCATTTCTATAGTTCCCTTCTCAACATGGTCTTTGATAAAATGGTACCTAACATCTATGTGTTTCGTTTTGGAGTGTTGAACAGGATTCTCAGTTATTGCAATCGCGCTTTTGGAATCACAATATATTGGGATCTTGTTGAAGATATATCCATAATCCTTTAGCTGAGTCTTCATCCAAATTACTTGTGAACAGCAACTAGCGGTGGCCACATACTCTGCTTCAGCCGTAGATGTTGATACACAAGTTTGCTTCTTTGATGACCAACTTACAAGTTTATCTCCCAAAAATTGACAAGCACCAGATGTGCTTTTCCTGTCCATCATATTTCCCGCATGATCTGCATCTGTGTAAGCAGTTAGCTCAAACCCAGAATCCTTAGGATACCAAAGACCCAAATTCTTTGTGCCTTTGAGATATCTAAAGATTCGCTTTACAGCCACAAGGTGAGATTCCTTCGAGTTAGCTTGAAAACGTGCACAAAAAGATGTTGCAAACAAAATATCCGGTCTACTTGCCGTTAGATATAGTAAAGATCCAATCATGCCTCGGTATAACTTGTGATCGACTGATATACCAGATGAATCAGCGTTCAAAAGCTTACCGGTAGCCATGGGAGTTTTCATGGTGGAAGAGGAATTTAAGTCAAATTTCTTCAGCATATCATTTATATATTTTGATTGATTAATGAAAATGCCTTCATTTGACTGTGTCACTTGAAGTCCAAGGAAAAATTTTAGCTCTCCCATCATACTCATTTGAAAACGGCTTTTCATCACCTTTTCAAAATCTTTACACATCTCGGGTTTCGTAGAGCCAAATATAATGTCGTCAACATATATTTGTACTAGTATTAAATCTTTACCTTTTCTTTTGAGAAAAAGAGTTGTATCTATTGTACCTTTGGTGTATTCATTTTCAAGCAGATGAATAGTCAGAGTCTCATACCATGCCCTTGGTGCTTGTTTTAGACCGTAGAGTGCTTTGTCTAAAACATAGACATGGTTGGGATATTTTGGATCTACAAAGCCCTCAGGCTGACTTACATAAACCTCTTTATGAAGTATTCCGTTCAGAAACGCAGATTTGACGTCCATCTAAAATACCTTCATGCTTTTATGCGCGGCATATGCAAGAAAAATTATGATGACTTCAATCCTTGCTACTGGTGCATAGGTTTCATCATAATCTATTCCTTCTTGTTGATTATACCCTTTTGCAACCAGTCTTGCTTTGTTTCTGACTATAATTCCTGCTTCGTCTTTCTTGTTCCTAAAGACCTATTTAGTTCCAACAATGGTCTTGTCTTTAGGACGCTTCACCAAATGCCAAACTTCATTACGCTTAAACTCATTTAACTCCTCCTGCATGGCGTTTATCCAATCTGGATCTTGTAAAGCTTCGGATGCTTTCTTGGGTTCTAACATGCTTAGAAAGTTGACATACAAACATTCGTTTGTAGTCGCAGATAGTGTCTTCACTCCATCATTGAGATCACCAATAATATCTGCTGGGGGTGTGCTTTTGTACATCTATGTATACTGGGAAGAGTTGGAATCTCTACACGAGTGTTCGATGAATCATTCTCATCCATTATTGCAAGAATCTCTTCAGTGGATTCAGCTGAAGATACATGTGTCGGTTCTGGTACATTAACTTCTGGTTGTTGTATTTCATGTGTAGGAACCTCCGATGATGTGTTTACTGAAACCGGAACTTCAGGCTGAATTTCAGGTTCAGAAACTGGAACAGTTGTAGGTTCACTTGGAGTCTCGTTGGTTGCCCCAGAAGTGCTAGCACCGACATCGTCAGATGGACCGGAGACATTAACACTCGTCTGTTGTGGAGATGCATTTACAGATGTTTTGGGTAATTCCATATCTGCACAATAATCTATAAATGCATCATGAAATAACAAATCTAAATCTTTAGTACTATTATTACTTAATACAGAATTAGAAAACTGTTTTGCCACAGGTTCTACTCCTTTTTGAGTAGAAGCTTCAAATTTCTGTCCGAGTTCTGAACTGTGTTGTCCAGAAGTCAAAGTCACACTCTCGTCAAACGTAACGTTGATGCTTTCAATGACTGATTTTGTACGATTATTGTAGATCCGATATGCTTTAGAATTCAAGGAATAGCCAATAAAAATCCCTTCATCAGCATTGACTTGGAATTTTGCAAGGTGTTCTCGATCTTTTAGGACAAAACATCTGCATCCAAAAACACGCAAAAATTTAATGTTAGGTTTGCGATTATTGATTATTTCATATGCAGTTTTATTAAGACGTTTATTGATAATTGTCCTATTTTGTGTGAAAGATGCGGTGGAAACTGCTTCAGCCCATAAACTTGGAGGAAGACCTGAATAGGCAAGCATAGTCCGAGCTGCTTCCACAAGCGTCCGATTCTTTCTTTCAACCACTCCATTTTGTTGTGGAGTAATTGGTGCAGAGAAATTGTGAGAGATGCCAACGAATTCAAGAAACGATTGGAGAGTAGCATTCTTGAATTCAGTCCTGTTATCGCTCCTTATCTTTTGAACTGGACGTTGTAGAAGAATTTGAATCTTTTTGATGAACTTGATTATCAGCTCAGGTGCTTCAGATTTGAGTCGAAGAAAATCCAACCAAGTGTAGCGTGAATACTCATCAATCATAACCAATATGTACTTCTTTCCTCCCATTGACTGAGTCCTCATCGGGCCACAGAGATCCATATGAATTAATTCCAAGGCGTTGTTGCAGTTAGACAAAGTTTTGGATTTGTGCGAGACGTGTTTCATCTTTCCCATTTCACATGCCGGACAGATAGAAACTTTGTCAAACTTCAATTCAGGAAGCCCGGAAACTAATCCATCTATTCTGAGCTTGTTGATGCTTCGAAAATTTTGATGTGAGAGTCTCCTATGCCACAACCAACATTCATCTTGAGAGGCTTTTGAAACAAGACAAACTTGATTAGAAGCAACAAGAGTCGCAAAATCTGTCATATATAGATCGCCGCATCGTTTTGCTCTGAAAATCTCTGACCAGTTCTCATCCACAACATAGCAAAACTTCTTGTCAAAAATTACCTTACAGTCCTTGTCGCAAAACTGACTAATACTGAAAAGGTTATGTCCTAATCCTTCAACATACAAGATCTTTTCTATTTGCATCGAGTCATTCTTCAACGTTCCGAAGCCTCGAACGTGACCTTTGGAGTCGTTACCAAAACCTACCGATCCGCCAGGATGTACAGTAAAATCGTGCAATAAGTTCTTGTACCCCGTCATGTGTCTAGAAGCTCCCGAATCAATGACCCACACATGACGATCCTGTAAAAAGAAAATTACCTGATCTTAGGCACCCATATCTGTATGGGTCCTTTCTTGTTAGTATGGATCAGTTTATTTATTACAGTTGATGAACCTTGAATTTTGCCTTTAAAGGTAAGGTTATTTTGTGAATTTGGTTTGCTAATTTGATCTTTGGGAATCCAAACCATATTCACATCAACTGTTTTTGTTTCTTTCTTCTTATTTTGTTTCTTTGATCTGAAACCGAACATTTTAGCAAATTTGTTTGCTGAAGATTTTAAAGAAAAGGATGAAGTATTAGACTTTTTGTTCTTTGGATCATTTCTATTTAGCTTGAAATAGTTATCCCAACAATGAGCATAATGTATTCTTCTTTTTGCTTGTGTCAACAAAGTAGAATCAGAAATTGCGGAATTTTTATTTTCACAAACTTTGTAAACATTACACGAATGAATACAACTTTTATTTGAAGAAATACATTTCTCAGTATCGGTATTCCTATTCTTGCTATTCGAAACATTCTCCTTCAGATCCACACACTTTTCTTCACCCATTTCTGAGAAAGAATGAGAAACATTGTCAGAACTCTTAGAACTAGAAGCATTATTTGGAAACAAATTTGATTTCGTTTCGAATAATTTTCCTTTTTCTTTTCTTTTCAGTTCTTGTTCCTTTTTTACATTAGATATATTTGATGAAAACTGTAACATCTTGAATTTCCGTTGTATTTTTATAAATTATAATTATAAACTTTGAGGTTAAGTTTGTAATTTTGTTAAAGTTAAAGTTTTTAAGAAATTTCAACTTGAAGGGTTGATTTTGTCTTTTGTTCAAAGTTGGAGTATTAATTGTTAAATTGGGTGATGACTCATCTAATTTAACTGAGGTGTCTTACTTAGAATAAGTAAGATTACTTTGTTTTTGGGTTTTGTTGTCTAGGATCAAAAGAATCGAGAAACAGAGAGAGATAGAAACCGAGATAGAGAAAGAGAAAAAGAAGAAGAAGAAGAAGAAATCAGAATTTGGTGAAATTAAGGTAAGAAATTAAGTTGTGGTACTGATTTCTTGAATGGAAAGCATTTGATTTTAAGTTTTATGGTCCAGCTGATTGATTAAGCTGCTGGTTTGAAGAGTCTGTGTTCAAAAAGTGTTCAGATTTTAGTAAGGTGAGTTTATTAAACTCTCTTTAAAATTAAGCAATTAGAATGATAATAGATATATTTTCCTTGGGATTGAACCATCTGTAATCTTAATTTGCTAAGAAATCGATACTGGTTTAAAGTTTGTGAAAGAGACGATGAACAGTACACTTTGCGCAACAGTGGCTTGCGAAAAGTGATGGAATTCGCAAGTGTGGCTTGCGAGTTCTGAACTTTTCGCAACAGTAGGTTGCGAGTTCTGAACTTTTCGCAACAGTGGGTTGCGAGTTCTGAACTTTTCGCAGCTTTGGCTTGCGAAAAGTGTAGCTTTTCGCTACAGTGGCTTGCAAAAAGTTTTGGACTTTCAGTAATAGTTTGAAGCTTTTATGTGGAATACAATATGATATTTATATGCTATTTGTTATATGATTATAACTCAAGATTTGATACGAAAACCATATTATTTATAAGTCCGATCATAGTTAACATTTGAGATGTTGATCCCCGAGGCTAATTGGCAAAAATGGGGATAATTGTGGGAATTAATATTCTGTATATAAACATATAGAATACATGATATATCGTACATCTTTAGTACACGCTAGAAAGGGTGATGATACACAGTTATTGTGTTACGTTGGCTAGCAATATTCATCCGGTCGTGGGGGCATTTAGTACGGTCTAATGGAAACCGTTTACTAGCCATTGACCATTGGGATGTTATTCTGGTTGTTGGAGTGAATTTTGAATCATCTGTGAGGGCCCTTGTTGTTAAGCGCAATATAAATTTAAATTCCATTTGGGGGTCAGTGATTCAAGATGGTGAGATAGTGAAATGTGGAATAGACAGACATAGAGTTTGTAATTCCCATTTCAGGCGGAAGATTTGATATCTTCATTTTAAATTTGGAGATAAACAAATATTGAAATTTGTAATCTCTACTTCCGGACTAAGAAATAAGCAGGTATAGAAACTGTAATTTCTTTGGATGGGGAGCTACTTATAATCTGGTATGATTTATAGTAACTCTTGTTGATATTATTACGACTAGATGAATTAGTCATAAGGATTGGAATTGGGTGGATTCCTGTTGTTAAAAAGAGCTTTGGTACGGTAAGATGGTTGATAACAGGTTTGATATATCTGTTAATATTTTTAGTCGTTAAATTTTAATTTGATTTGAATATCCTCACTAGGCGAAAGCCTAATATTTCAAGTTGAATTTTCTTACCAGGTACAAGCTCCGGGAAATAGGCGGGATGTGCGTTGAGAGCATTTGGAAAGACTCATAATTGAATTAACAGAGAATCTAGATATTCTTTTGGTGCTTTTGGGGACTGATGATTAGATAACCTAGTTAATCTAATTATGATGTTTGATTTGATTAATAGGTTATTTGATTTAGAAGTTATTGTTTATAGAAAACTTTGATGTATGATCCTCTTGTTATATAAGTTTGAAGTTTTATTGTCATAACTTGTGGAATTTTAAGGTTTAAATTAGCCCTGTTTTTAGGGTGTTACAAAAACTTTGTATGATATACTTCACAATATTTCAGTTCAATTTCAAGTTAAGTTCTTTCCTTTTTATGCTTCTCTTTCTCAAGAAAAAGCACTTTCTCAAAATCTGAAACTTGATTTGAAAGTTTTGCACATCTTAAAACAAGTGCTTTGTTTTCTTCAAAAAGCTTATCTTTTTCTAAAAATACTTTTGCACCAGTATCAATTGTACTTGAAGATGTACTCTGATCTTTGAATTCAACTTGTTTTGAACACTTTTCACAATGTTTTGAATTCTTAGATTTTGATAATTCGAATAATTGGGATTCAAGTCGTCGAATCTCATTTTTAAGAACAAGATTGACTTTTTGAATGTGATCATGATCTATTCCAATATTTTCAGAATCATCCTCTAATTTTTCAAAATTTAATTGTAATTTAGAAATTTGATTTTCTAAATCCACAATTTTAAGTAAAGCTGAATTCAAATCAGGAAATTCAGAAGAGATATCGTGAACAAACTCCTTTTCATCAGAATCTGATATTATTTTTTACTCCAATTCAACACTTGATTCAGATTTAACAGATTCAGGTTCATCAGTTGTTTTAGCCATAGATTCTTTTGAAAATAATAAACTAAATTCAGTTAGTTCAACCGTTTTGGATTTGTAACTAGAATTTAGTTCATCGTATTTGAAGTTTGTAGTATTAAATTTAGGCTTTTCTTCCGAACCTTTATCCGTTTTTATTTCCTCTTTGTTTGAAATGGGAGTTGAAGGATTTGAAGCAACATCTTTAGCAAAACTTTGTTTCAAACTTTCATTATTAGTATTAACAAAAGCTTGTGTCACTGAAGGAACCTCCGTTATTATAGTTTGCTGTAAGACTTCATTACTTGATTTAACAAAGACTTGTGAAATTAGAGGAATTTCCTTTATAATTGATTGCTTCAAAACCTTACTTTTAATTTCAGGTTCTTTAGTTTTAAAAGTTTCCTTTAAACCTTCACCCAATTTTTCAATTGTGTAAAGATTTTCAGGTGCATTCTTAAGAACCTCTACATCAGATAATCCTAGACCTATTTTTGGATTATAAAATCTAGTATCTTTTGGGTTGCTAGTTAGTAATTTCAGAGTTTGCTCAGTCTGACCTCTTTTATAATTTAAATCTTCAAGCTCCTTGATTTTTTCCAAAGCATCTTTTCTTTCTTCAGAAAGAACTTTGATTGTGAACTGAAAATCTATGTTTTCATCATTTATATCTTTTATTTTCTTCTTTAACTCAGAAATTTCAGATTCAAGCGTTTTAACTTTTGATCTAATAACTTCTTTTTCCTGTTCTCTATCTTCAGCTAAAGCTTTATAAAGAAGTGCTTCATCGTGATATTTCA
The DNA here is from genome assembly GCA_033807775.1 of Saussurea involucrata. NCBI lineage: Eukaryota > Viridiplantae > Streptophyta > Magnoliopsida > Asterales > Asteraceae > Saussurea > Saussurea involucrata. The sequence goes on along the minus strand of CM066318.1, from coordinate 70,923,140 downwards.
ACTTTGAACTTTTCTCTTCTTCAAGTTTCTTTTGAACTTTTTCAAGTTTCTTTTGGGGTTTTTCAAATTTCTCATTAAGTTCAAGTATCACGATTTGCATTTCTTCATATCTATCATCTTCAGTTTCAGAATCAGTATTTGGAAGAATATAGAAATGATACCTCAGATTCCTGGTCATCTTCATTCAGTTTTGCCATCAGACTGTGCTTTACTTCAGTAAAATGCACTTCTTCATCATCAGAAGAATCCAAAAGTCAAATTTTCTCTTCAGCATTGACAATCTTTCCACTTTCTTTGGCTTTTGCTAGATGTGCATTACGCTTATAATATTCAGAATCCTTGACCTTCTTTTGCCTATAGTCTCTGGCATAATGACCTGGTTTTCCGCAATTGAAACAGTTTCGGTCATCTCTATCCTTCTTTTCTTCCCTCTCCTTTCTCACAGCTTTCTCCTCTTTTTCCTCTTTCTCCTCTTTCTCTTCCTCCTTTTTCTCATACTTTTTCTCAAATCTTTTATATCTGTTAGCTTTGTTGTATTCAGGTTTAGCTTTTGAATAGAACTTCTTTCTACTAAACTTGTTTTGAAACTTGTTGGTCAACAATGCTAACTTTTCAGCAATATCCTCCATTTCATCCTCAGAACTGCCACTTTCATCATCATCAGAACTCAACCTCTTCTTGCTCATCCCATAAATCAAAGCCTTTGTTTTCACAGTACCACTTTTCCTATGTTCACTCAGAAGGGCTAATGACTCTTCGACCTTTTTATCCTTTTCCTTAACTGTATTTACTTTATCCTCGTGTTGACCAAGAATACTGAAAATCTTGGTCAACTTTTCTTCATCCATATCCCTAGACATTTGAAGCTGAATGGAGTATGAATCCCACTCTGGTAGTAGATTCTTGATGAACTTGTAGTTTATCTCCGATTCTGATTTGTCGACTCCATTTCTTCTCAAATCATTAAGGATGATGTTGTAGCGATTGTAGGTCTCTTTCAATGATTCGCCTTCTTTTGTTTTAAACCCTTCATAAGCATTGATGCTTTGATTCTTTTTGGTCTTCATAGACTTTGATGATCCCTCAAACTGCCTTTCTAACTCATCCCATATCTCCTTAGTTGTATTGCGACTATCTACTCGATTGTAGATGTCATTTGGGATAGCCTGTGTCAGATATGTCAAAGCTAACTCATCAATTTCAACTTTAGCTTTATCAGCTTCATTGTAATATTTGTATTCTTTTTCAACTCTTCTCGGAGGAACATACTGACTTGTAGCAGTTTTAGCAATACCACCAATGTCTATGTATGCTTTGTAAGGACCATTTTGAATAGACAGCATGAGTTCTCTGTTTTGATGATTCAGAAATTGAGTCATTCTTTTTTTCCATTAAGAATACTCTTCAGCTTGAAGAACTGGAGGCTTGCTCTTTGATCCCATACTCATTAAATCTATCGACATCTTTTCAAATAGCTAGAAAATGATCGTTCAGAAGATCAAGCAGTAAGTGTAACAGAAATTACACTTAGAATAAGCTGTTCAAAAAATTTCAACACAAGGGTCCAAAACCAACACATAGACAAATTCTGTATGGTGCGAAACCTTCAGATTTCGGATGCTATACGGTGCGAAACCTTCTGATTTTGGATGTAGTATGGTGCGAAACCACGGAATTCGAATGCAACTGAGTACGAAATCCCTGAATTCGGACTTAGCTTGGTGCGAAATCAACACTTAGACAAATTTTACCTCAAAATTTGGACAAAGATGGGTGTGGAACCACTGAACTCGAACCTATCTTGGTACGAAACCAACACTTGTTCAAAATCAAAGTACACGGTGCGAAACCACTAGAATTCGGACTTAACTAAGTTTGAAACCTCAAGAATTCGAATCCAACAGGGTGCGAAACCACGGATTTCGGACTTAACTGGATCCGAAACCTTCACTTGAACACTTCGAAAAACTTGAATGGTGCGAAATCCGTATGAATGGTCCGAAAACCTCAAGAATGATCCGAAACCATCACTTCGAACTCGAAAATCTCAGATTCAGCCATAACTTTCTCAATTCTTGATCAATTAACACGAAATTTGTACTGTTTTGCTCGAAATCAAAATCCACACACTTTCTTAGTCAATCACAAGTTCTAATTCGATCAGTTTAATCGAATTAAAGTCCAAAACAGTGAATTAGGGTTTTCTAACAAAGTTTCAAAGAAATGATCGAATCTGATGATTCTGTGCAGTAATTGATGATAATCCAAGAATTAATGTTGTTCAGATATCAATTCCGAGTTCAGTGATTCCAAGAATTGATCCAAGAAATCAAAAAATGAAAGTCTGAATGAAAAGTGATCAGATGAACAATAAAGCATGCATGGTCTGAAATCTGTATGAACAGTGTAAAATTTTTTCAATTTGGATCTTGATCTGCTTGAATCTCCTGTTTGGCTCTGATACCAAATGTGAAACCCAGAATATAGCAATGATATGTAGAGAGAAAATCTAGAGTGCACAAGTCATCCATGTATTGATATTTAGAGTGTAAATGACAAATGCTACAATTGTTACAAGATTAACAAAGGAGTCTTCTTTATATAGTAGGGCCATGACATGTCCATGCCTCTAGTAAGAAGAACAGTACAAAATATTAATATTGTCTTGATAGCTACAATAAAGCCCTAACAATGCCCCTTTTTGTTATCTCCAAAAGTTACTGATCCACCATCTTGTTTTTCTTGGAATGTGGATAGTAGACTTCTGTTGCCAGTCATGTGCCTTGAGCATCCGGAGTCTAGATACCATATTGGCACAAACTGCTTCTGCAAAACAATCACAGAGATTTAGGTACCCATATCCACATGGGTCCAGTTTCGTCAGAATCTTTCAAGTTTGCCTTGGCATTTTTGAAATACATTTTATTTTTTGTCGAAAAATCAGTTTGTTTCTCTTTTATATTTGATTTAACTGCAGAGAGAAAACAAGTTGAACTACAGAAATGATTATTTAATTTGAACATTAGATCAAAGCAATGACAGTATTGAACATCAGAGGTGATTTGCTTGAAATTTTCATTGAAAGCTTTAAACTGGGCCACAGAGGTTTTACATTCTATTCTAGCATATGGCTTCCTATTACAAGAAGATTTATGTAGATTAGATTGTTGGCAAAATTCTTTGTTTGTAGCAGCCTTCTGTGAGTCCCTTCTGTGGTGAACTTCTGTTGATTTCACTGTCACAGGTGAAAAAGATTTGTTAGGTTTTGTCCATTTACCCTTTTGTTGCCATGTTGGTTTCTCTTTTATTTTTAAGGGTTTTAAAATTTTTGAATCTTTTAGATTTTGAGAGGACATTAACTTCTTTTGTTTCAACTTTTCAAGCTCAATAGAGGTTTTGGCTTGTATGCATATTTTCATAAAGTCTGGACAGATAGGAATTCCAGTGATTTTCTCTTTTGGAGAAATAGTTCTGTTAAGAACTTCGGAGGTTTGTTTGACAACCTCTGTGTCACTAGGAAACTTTTCTATTCTGTCAGCCTCTGATTCGTCAAATGATGAGTCGTCCTCATATACAGAGGTTGAGTCAACATTATTTCTTTTGACAGAGGCTGGAGTTTCCGAGCATGTGTCATACTTGCTTTCTTCCTCTGAAAGATTACTTTCTAAGTCAACAGAGGTGTCTGACAAGATTTCTTCAGAGAGTTTTTGATCTACAAAAGGTGTATATAGATTTTTCAATATATTTATTTTCCCAATTTCCATTATATCTTTTTCAATTATATTTCTTAGTTTTTCTTCTGAAAAGTTTGGTTTGAACTCAAGTGCTTATGCAGATAATTTCTTTTCAGAATCTATTGTGCAGATAAAAGCAACTTGAGTTTGAGTCTCTGGTTTACCAAACTTAAAGATTCCTATCTGATCTTGAGTTTTCAAATATCTCTTTGGTTTGGATCCTCTTTTGACAGAGGTTGAAGGTGATAAGTCTGTGTTTTCAAACCACACATTTATCATCTTCATGGGTTTTCATAAGTGAGGTTCCCCAGAGACTTTTACTCTCTTACTTACAGAGATTAAGTTTGGAAAATTAGGTTTGTTGACTTTTCCTACTGTAAATAGAGATGACAGAGGTTTATTCTTCTTGTTTTCTGTACCTTGATTAATATCACCGTACCCAATACCTCGCCTTCCTATTTGAGTATTTATTTTCTCATACACCTTTTGAGCATCACGATAATTTTTAATTAAAACATCTCTTCTAAGTAGATCTTGCCAAAGGACTTCTCTTTCCTTTTGAAAATATTCTTTAAGAGCTAAAATGTTAAGTCTGTCGCTCTCAGAATCTGAAAGTTCTTTTGTTTTGGATTTTAAAGATGTATTTAATTCAGAAATGTTCTCTTTTAAAGGAAAATTTTTTTTGTTCCAGTGTGCTTCTAATTCTTCCTTTTCTTTGAAATTTTTTGCTTTTTCTTCGGTGAGAAGTCTAGCTTCTCTTTCATAAAAAGTGAGCTTTTTCTGAATATCATCACAAGTCTTTTTCAGTTCAACATTTTCAGTTTTAATTATAAGCAAATCAACTTTTGTAGTATTAGATGTGGAGTTTGAAGTAGATACCTCAGTGTCAGAGTCGGAGCTGATGTCTGCCATGCCACAGAACAAGGCATTTTTGGTGAATTCTTCATCAGAGGTTGTATCTGACTCCCAATCTTCCTTGTTCACCACTTTGTTCGCCATGAGTGACTTTTGAGCATAATACTCGGCTTTCTTTTTGTAAAAAGCTGAGTCCTTCTGTGGGCGATTTGATCTGCTTCTACATTCATTGGCAAAGTGGTCTGGCTTCCCACAGTTGTAGCAACCTTGGTTCTGGGAAGAATTACCAGCACGATTGTCGGACTTCTGTCGATCACCACCTTTTTCCGATCTGCATTCATTTGCATAATGACCAGGCATACCACACTTGTAGCATTCTTGTGGTGTGTAGCTTATCTTGTCATCTGACCTCTGTCGGTCATTTTCTCTATTGTACCTTTCACTCGACCTTTGTTGGTCGTTATTTCTGTCGTCTGACCTCTGTCGGTCAGATGATTCTTCCCTTCTTCCTTGATCCCTTCTATCCCAATCTTCTATTCTCTCTCTGCCATGTCTATCATTACCAGAATTATTTTGGTTTCCTCTGAATTCTCTTGTCAATAGAGCTAAGGATGTAGCTATTGATGCCAGAGTAATTTCTCCTTCTTCCACAATCTCTTCATCTTCGCTGTCAACTACCACCATCTTTTTCTTTTTCTCCTTCTTCTTTTCCTCTGTAGTTCTTTCTTTCCTTGGCCTCTCTGTATCTTCTGTAGTTTTGCCAACCAAAGCAAGAGGTGCAGTGGTTAGTGTCTTTGTCTGTGCGATTTGAGGCTCTTGACCAGCTAATGTCCCGTAGAGGTCTGAAAGAGTCCAGGAATCTAAATCTTGATTGGTTTGAAAAGACATAGATAGCTGGAGCTATTCTTCGTTCAGACTTTTGAGAAACATGACATTATTCTCTTCAGAAGTTCTGTGGATGCCGAACGTTTTGCAGTTATTGATCAAAGAGTTGAACCTGTCGTATGTTGTCTGCAGAGATTCATTTGTCAGGGCTTTAAAAGCGTAATACTCGTTTATGTATTGAGCCCTTCGGTTTTTCTGAGTTTTAGCTCCCCATTCAAGTTGTTTTTCCAGTTCTTTCCAAAGATCATACGAAGATTCGCATGCATCTAAAGACTGGAAGAGTTCGTTGGGGATTGCCATAATCAGAATTCTTTTTGTTTTCTGCGCGAGTTCATCTTTTACCTTGTCTTGATCTGACCAACCATCCCTGGTTTTAGGTTTTTGATGCTCAGGGATTTCAGGAGTGTCAGCTGTCGCAGGTACACGAGGTACGATTAACATAGGAACATGAGGAGGATTATAAAGGTATTGTACGAGCTCTTTATCTGTACCCTCAAAGAAGTGGATCATTCTTATTTTCCACTGAGGATACTCATTTCTTAGAAGAGAAGGTGGTTTTGTTAATGAACCAGCTGTGAAGAAGTTTTGTGTGCTTGTCATTTTAAGAGTGAAAAGATTCAGAATGAAGATATGACACGAAAATTACGAGAGAATAAACTGGAAGGATTTTCTGGGTTTGGAAGTTCTTAACAATGCACTTTTATGGAGTTTTAACTAAAGAAACAGTTTCTCTTGATTTACCAGATATCGAATAAATCGATAATGGCTGAAAAGTAGAATCTGTTTGACGGAATGAATAACAGGTTAAAATCAGACCATGTTTCTATCAATAATCTTGTTAAACGAGGATCACTTGATATTGAAAACCAAGCTTCGCTCTGATACCAATTGTTGGTTCCCGTATTTGATTAACAAAGATATGTTTGTATAGAAACAATACAAACTATCAAATAAATAGTATATGAAGAACAGATGAATATCTCAAAGTTTACTGTATTTGATGAAGAACACTAACAATAGATTTGACGTTAATTGTGTGTGTGTGTTTTCTTGTATATGAACTTGTTATCTGATAAGGAAGAACTCAACATGAGTCTTCCTTTTATACTACTACAAAAGAACTATTCTAGACAAAAAGGACTAATGCTACAGGAAAGAAGAGATGGCATGAACATTTGGAAATCTGCATGCATTAAATGCGCTAATATCAACTTGCAAGGATTCCTATCAGAGTTTGACACGTGTTTGTTGTCGTACTATGCCTTGTACAAGTTGATGAACGGACCTTGGAACAGTAGCAAGATATTTCTGTAACAATGGTAAGATATTTCTGCAACATTGGCAAGATATTATAAATATCTTCCAAGTCTTCAATCTGAACCGCAGAGGTTCTGTCAAGGGTGATAGAGGTTCTGCGGCTCGGTCCTTGGTGAGCTTTCTTCTGTAGATCCTTCTTTGGTCCTTTGTGAGTAGTCTTCTATAGATTCTTCTGGGACTTGGTGTATCTTGAATGATCTTGTTTGCTTCGGCAGAGCTTCTGTGGAACTCTTTCAAACATAAGCCTATTTTTCAATACTTCTAATATTATGAATATTTGGAGCTAACAAAGGTCTTTCAGAATAGCCAGGAAGTCGAACGGTCAGAGGTGCTGGAAGTTGGCTTCAGAGAATTTCCATTCATTCCCATCTTCACGTCGGACAGTGAATACTGGGTAGACGATTTTCATGATGCGTCTTGAATGGATGTTAAGTACCTCTGTGATCTGATGCTTGGTTCTGACTTGGCTGACTGGAAGACACCGCTGCATTGTGCTGATATAACGCCGTTGGTATTCGGGGTTGAGGTTGTAAATACCAAGGCAAAAGGTCGGCTCGATCGGGCGAAGCTTGTGGACGAACAACTTCTTCAAAGATTCCTCCAGATGAGGGATAAGTACCATGATCTTCTCCCAACGGATTTGTTGCTGAGGAGGGGGAGGAAGATCAGAAGCTGTCGTATGCAGAGGAGTTGTCGGAATGTTGGCAGTAGTAGTTTCAGGTCTTGTTGAAGTTCCAGTGGGTTGAGCATAGTGAACGGGAGAAGTACCATAAAAATTCTGGAGCAGGAACTGATCATAGTCGATGTTGTCGTCTTCATCAGTAGGGAAAACCAAATTTACCTGGAGATTTACGGCACTGACGGCTTTTTCATACCATGCATCTTCGGTCTCCGGGTTGGCTTCACAGTCTGGATCTATCATATCCAATAGCGGTCTGTCTGATGAATCAAAGTCGACCAGTTCCTGTGTTGAACCCTCAAGTTTTTCAACCGTTGGGTCTTCATCATCTGATATATCCATATCTATTACCATGTCGGCTAATGGCAACTCGGCTTCAGGTGCTTCTGTTGTAGTTGCCGCAGTTGGGGGTTCCTGTTGAACCACAATTGGAGTTTCAGACTGGATCGGGGCGGCGGTCTCGGTTAGACGTTGTCGTTTCTCCCCCTCACGGTGATTAGGATCATCCTGATCATCGTGCTTGCGTTTCAGACCGCCTGCTTGACTCTTGCAGGTATCTTCGAGTGAGCGGACTCTCTCGGACAGCGTTGTGAGCGCTAGGTTGTAGTCCTTGAGAGTCGAGTCAATGGCGTCTAAACGAGTGGTAATGGAAGATGGAGCAGTGACATGGGATTTCAGAACGGATATCAGGTCTGCTTCGGTTGAGGCGTTGGTTTCGGATTCTTGGAGCAGTTGGGCTAAAAGCATCGTTTTGAGGGTGTCCACCGATTAGGTAGGCTGAGTAGGAGCCGGTGGAGGTATGGGTGCGTGTAGAATCCAGATCCGTGCAACAGTTTAGAAATCGAATATGATAAAGCAATAAGAAATATGATTTCAACTAGTCATCCCTTTCATTAACTTTCAGAGAGAATATTACAGTACGAATTAGAAAGCTAAGAGATGATTAGCTTCTTTTTCCAAGCTAATCAACATTAAATACAATGGGCCCGTGGTTAACAAGCCCACGGCCCGTTCACTAATAAGGCTCAAAATGAATTAATACAAAACAACCCTTGAACTTTAAATCAACATTAAAACCTGCTCTAACAATCTCCCCCTTTGATTTGAAGTTCGAGTTGGCGCTCTAGATCTCTCCAGTTGAAGACGTATCTTTTGCGGAGCGTGAAGTGTACCTCGAACAATCTGATGGCGCGGCGATAGTCGATGCGATCTTCAATCATTTCCAAGGCATTCCGAGCAGTTACTTCATTCGGATTCGGAACATAAGAATACCTTGGATTCTCAGACTCGTGCTGAATAATCTTTCGAAGAGCATCTCTGACCATTAGAAGCGTGCCGTCACAAAATCTGTCTACCTGACTGAAACGCATGAATTTCTTCTCCTTTTGCTCATTGAGGTAAACAATCCCGAATTCTGGTTCCAGAAGCATAGCGTTCTTGGGATACATGTTTAACTCAGGTGCTTTCAGATTCGGATTGATCAGATTTACCTTTTTTGCCTTGTTCTCGATAGCCATTTGGAAGTACGTTAGATAAGACATCATGATGGTGCAGACCAGGTATCGACGAACAGCTTCGAGTGCCTTTGTAATCTCAAGCGGTCGGATGGTTCTTGTACGTAAGTCTTTCAGAAAAAACAGAAAGTCGAGTGGTCGGAGGTTCTTGAAATCAGCTTCTGAAAATTTCCATTCGTTCCCATCTTCACGTCGAACAATAAAAACTGGGTAGACGATCCTCATAATACGTCTTGAATAGATACTGATTACCTCTGTGATTTGAAGTTTGGTATTGACCTGGTTGATTGGAAGACACCGCTGCATTGTGCTGATATATCTGCGTTGAAATTCTGGGTCAAGGTTGTAGATACCCAGACAGAAGGTCGGCTCGATCGGGCGAAGCTTGTGCACGAACAACTTCTTCAAAGATTCCTCCAAGTGAGGGATAAGAACCATGATCTTCTCCCAACGGATTTGTTGTTGTTGAGGAGGGGGAGGAAGATCAGAAGCTGTCGTGGGAGGAGCAGTTGTCGGAAGATCAGAAGTAGTAGACTCGGGTCTTGTTGATGATGTTCCGGCGGGTTGAGCATAGTGAACGGGGGTTGCTCCATATAAATTTTGGAGCAGGAACTGATCGTAGTCAATATTGTCGTCCTCATCAGTAGGGAAGACCAAATTTACCTGGAGATTTACGGCACTGGCGGCTTTTTCGTACCATGCGTCTTCGGTCTCCGGGTTGGTCTCACACTCTGGATCTATCATGTCCAGTATCGGTCTGTCTGACGAGTCAAAATCGACCAGTTCCTGTGTTGAACCCTCGGGCTTTTCAACCGTCGTTTCTTCTTCATCTGAAATCTCCATATCTATGACCATATCTGCTAGTGGCAACTCGGCTTCGGGTGCTTCTGATGTAGTTGCCGCAGTTGGGGGTTCCTGTTGAACCACTGTTGTAGTTTCGGCAGTCATGATCTGGGCGGTCTCGGTTTGGCGTAGACACTTCTCCCCCTCACGGTGATCAGGATCATCCTGGTCATCGTGCTTGCGTTTGAGACCACCGGCTTGACTCTTACAAGTGTCTTCTAGTGAGCGGACCCTTTCAAACATCGTGACGAGCGCTTTGTTGTAGTCGTTGAGGGTCGAGTCAATGTAGTCGAGGCGAGAGGTAATGGATGAAGACGGAGCAGTGACCTGTGATCGGAGAACATAGATCAGGTCTGCTTCGGTAGATGCGGTGGTGTCGGATTCCTAGAGCAGTTGGGCCAACAAAATCGTCTTTAGGGTGTCCACCGAATACATAGGTCGCGGTGTAATCGGTGGAGGTACATTGGCGGTTTCAGTATCGACGAGATGGCCTTTACCTTTGATAGCGCGCATAGCTTTGGAAAGTTCAGTGGCTATATGTTGCTGCATTTGATGCTCCATATCCTGGCGGACAGCCTTAAGGGTGCTGTCCAGAGACCCTGGTGACACGAAGTCTGGTAAAATAACCCCGAGATCACTTAGATTGCCCGTTCAGGCGTCTACCACAGGGGTAGAGCCACCTACGTTCATAGTTGGCGTGATGTTAGTTGTGGTAGGATTTCCCGCCGATCCTTGTGTTTCACCAAGAGGTGAAGACACTACGAAGGTTCCGGTCGAGTCACGAAGAGCCTCGACTTGGTGTTGTTCCGCATCAAGTGTCCTAGTCAAAGAATCATCAATAACAAGTGGATCTAGACTCGATGGTGCACTGAAAGAAGTCGAGACCGGGGGTTGCTGGTCTCTTGTTTCAACACCAGTACTCTTCGAGTGAGAGACCGGTGGAAGTTGTGCTATATCCCCGTGTGAGATTGAAACATCCGTCTTTTGAGAGACGGATGAGTGGCTATGGAGGTCGTGCAATTGCTCCGCTGGGTCCACGAAGTCTTCTTCAATACCTCGTCCCAACAAATGAGACGGGATAGTAGATGTGGCTACCCGGATATAACGTGGCTGGGTTCGCTCGGGAGCCTCGTTATCTTTACGGCTCAATCTTTCTTGGTTCTCTTTCGACCTTAACTCCCTCCTTCTCACATGTTCTATGTCCCGGGGAAGGTCCCTCCGGCTCTGGCTGGACCATGGGATTCCCTAACTCTCGTCTATATGCTATCACATGTAGGGTTTCAGGCGTATGCATAGCACGGATATTATCCTGCTCCCCCTCAAAACATACATGGGGATTGACTTGCTCCCCCTCGGAGTGAGAGTGATATCAGCACAAGAAAAAATATTTAGACTTTGTAAAAAATACAGTGTGACTTTTCCCCTCGGATTGAGGTTGTTGATCCGCCATGGAATATCTGTAAAAAGATCCAAAGTTAGTAAACAAGGCGAATAAACAAGTTCTGGCGCGTACCTTTGCATTTAATGGCTCAATCTGAGATAGATTGAGGACTGGCAGTGAGAAGACAGGTACAGAACTGACAAACTCAGAGGTGTCCGGACAACATATTGGAAAACAACAGTTTCCGGACAAACCATTGTATCCGGACAACAGGTGTCCGGACAGCAACAGTTTCCGGAAGGCAAGATAGTTTCCGGATAAAGTTGAGCATTCCGGACAAGTTAGGACTGTCCGGATACTCTAGGATTTTCACAAAAATTGCTCTGGCCTTGTACATTTTGCTAAAATAGGACTGTTTGGAATTAAAAATGATCCTTCTCTCGCTCCCCCTCGAATTGAGCTTGGGAAGAAACTTGCTCCCCCTTGGATGATGAAGAGTTGTGCAATGGAGAGTCCGACACACAAAAAACTTTTGACATTTAAAAAATTGTGTCGCTCCCCCTCAAATGATGAACATGAGGGTATATGCTCCCCCTCAGAATGTGCGCATAGTGTGAAGTGCACACGGGAGTATCCACACAAAAAAAAACTTTTTAACATATTTAAGAAAAAATGTGTGTGACGCTCCCCCTCAATAGTAGAGTAACATACCTGATAGCTGATTATGCTCCCCCTAAACACATGAGCAGCTTGTTAAAGCACAGGTATAGACAAACCTCACGTCTTCTTAATATTGTTCCTTGTAGATCGTGAGCAGCTCCCTCCTTGCGGTCATGTGTGTGGAGCATCCAGTGTCTAAGGACCACACATGACCGTCCTGCAAAACAAGTTTAGCGGACCTTCGGTACCCAGATTTTCCTGGGTCCTGGAGGGTTAGGTTTGGAACCGTTTGGGGAAGCTTGCTTTGTCCCAACTTTCCCTTTAGGTGTAGGATTTACACCGGTGGAGGGAACTGGTTTTGGCACTTGTTTCCTCTTCGGTGCAGAATGTACACCTTTAGGAGGAACAGATTTTGTAGCAGCTTTCCACCTGGGTGCCGGTCTAACCTCAGTGGGAGAAGCCCGTTTTGGAATGGGGTTGGTCTCCCGCTGTGGTTTAACCTCTGTTTGAGAACCCCGTTGTTTATGATATTTTCTCTTGTTATTACGGGGTTTGTGTTTGGGTGAATGATTGTACATGTGATATGACCGAAACCAATCATTGTTATTGATATCATCAAAGTCATTCCAACCACAACTAGAACAGCATAAACGATCGTGTGATAATTGAATCAATTGCTGAATGGAATAAATTTTCATCGGAAAATTAACATCTCTTTTAACAAAATTATTCCTATGATTCCAGGCACAATCGTTTTTGTTCATCATAGGGTAAAAGACAGTATTGAACGACTTTGATGCATCATCCTTGACAGATTCCTTGGCTGGCCACTGTGGTTTTGTTTGTTTAGCTCGACCGGTTTTATCCGAAACAACAGGGACAGTGCGGTCAGTAACTTTAGAAGGAACAGTATTGTTGGTTGGCAAAGGTCCGGTCTCTTGCCTCGGCTGTGATTGCCTTTTAGAAACTGGTTTAGAAGTTGATTTGGATTGAGAAATCTTGATCACAACTGGGGCCTTTGTGTTAGAACATTGACCTTTTTGAAAATCGACCGTATGATTCACCACAGGAGATAAAAAATCAGTGTGACTTGGAAGAGATTTGTCAAAGGGGAATGACTCAAACTCTTCATCACAGTTACCTTCGGAGTTCATGTACTCTGAAAAATCTATCTTGGGAAGCACTGGACTAGGATCAGGTGAGGAAGGCGAGGAACTCTTTGTGCTTGAGTGTTTTGGGGAATTTGGTGCGGAAGCTAAGAAAAAATCAGAGTTTAAATTCCGTAAAACACTCTCGTCTTGAGAATCTTTATCGTCTTGTGTTGAAAAAGTTTTTCCTAAGAAAGGTTTACACGAAGACGTGTCCGATGAGCTAGAGGAATGTTCGGGTGAAATCTGCTTTTCAGATTGCAGTTGGTCAATTTGCTCTTGAAGCTAACCATTTCTCGTGTACTCTTCCATCTTTTCTGTTGCCAAGGAAGACAGTTGTGATGTGAGTCGATTGATTTCACACCGAAGGATTTCCTGTCCTTCACCAGGCACAACTTCGGTTTTGACCGGTTGTAGATTCTCAAGCTTTGTAATTAAGACTTGCTTTTCCATTTGAAACATTGACCTTTCTTTCTCAATTGACTCCTCCAACTCGACTATCTTTGCTTCCAAGATGAGAGGGGGAACATAGAGTTTAAACTCATCCGTCTCAGTCTTGGTTGCATGTGCTAGGTCCTCATCCTTTTTGGAGGAATCCTTGGGTGTAGCTACCTTGTAGGGGTCGAAGTAGTCATTGGAAAGGTACTTTTTATCCTTTTGATACGAGTAATTTAAAGGTTCATAACAAAATGGAAGTGGAATTCCTCGTTTGTGTGTGCGCTTATATTCCTCAGTTTCCTCTTCCTTTTCAGGTTCAAGAGGACCAGTCCATTGAATTCCATATTCAGGATACTTTTTATCTAACCCAAAACAGGCAAAATCATACAAAGTGGGTACATGCCATCTTCCGTTTTTCAAATAGTGTGGGTTATCATATCCGATTCCCCACTCTTTGTTAAAGTATGTGAACTCTTTAGGTTTATTCAGAAAGATGGTTTGATCAGTTTGACCCATTTTGTGGAGTTTGTTTTCAAGATCAAGGATTTTAGTCACAAACTCCTTGTGTTGAATTTGAAGAGAAGAACATGGATAAATAATTTCTTCTTTCTCATTCAAGCACTTATCAAACTGAGACTGAATATCAGATAATTTGGCCCTTAAGTCCTTAGGTGCTAATGAAAGATTTTTGCATTTGTCTTTTAGATTAGCATTTTCAGACTTATATTTTTCAGTTATTCTCTTTTGAACATCTAGCTTTTCAGATAGTGATCTGATCTCAAGCAGTTGTTCATTAGAGGTGGCCTTAAAGGAATCTACCCGTTCAGCAAGAGGTTTCATTCGGTCATAAAGTTCTGAAAAGATAGGTTCACATACCTGACACGGCTTTGTCATGTCTTCTTCAGCAGGAGACATCTTCAGTTGCACTGGAGTGATCGTCAGACGTGTAGATTGATTCAAAGTGTAAAACCTAACGCAAGGCACTAAGAGTGGAGTCCTAACGCGGGTTCTATGAGTGATTAGCCAATAACTTAGCTTACTGGATAGGAATCCAAATAAGTGATCTGATCTGGAAGTGTCCGGATCAGAATTGAAGAAAGCAGTTCAATTATGCAGAGTTGTCCGGATAAGCAAGGGAATCCGGATAACTTGAGTTGTCCGGATAACCAAGGTTACCGGATGGTCTTAAGTTACCGGATAGAGAACAATTCAAACAGAAGCTTACCGGATGCTGTGGATTCCGGACAGTATTAAGTTTTCCGGGTACGATGGAGTTTTCGGATACTGTGTAGTTTCCGGATACCACAAAGTTTCCGGGTAAAAAATGGATTTCCGGATAAAATTGATTTCCGGATACTTTGAGTTATCCGGAACAATATTACCCGGATAGGTTTGAGATTATAAGATACTTACCCGGATGGATGACTTACCCGGAAGAAACTGGTTGTCCGAAAAAATTGGAAGAATCCGGATGGAACCACAAACGTCCGGACAAAATGAACTTGTCCGGAAACTGCGGCTGGGTTTGTCCGGACACTGCGGCTGTTTACTCAGTTCGATCGATTTCTCAACTAGGGTTACTCAAAATTGTTCCTGAAAGATTAGAAACAATACCAAACACAAAACTAACACTAACCCAATCGATTTCTAAGCAAAAAGAACACGTTTTGATGGTAAAAATTCGATTTTTGTTGAAGAACACTACCAAAAACTTTGATCTTAAATTGCTAAATTGACCAATCAAACGAATGAATTAGGATGTGAAAATTTGGAGAAACACTTATAACGATAATGCTAACACAACCCAATAAGCAAAAACAACCAATTTCGACTGAATAAAATATTCAAGAATTCAAGAATAGTCAGACGGGTAAAAGTCAAACTAACCAGAAATTGATAAATGAAGCTTTGAATCTAATCCGTCTGTCTGCTCTGATACCAAATGTAGAATCCAGATCCGTGCAACAGTTTAGAAATCGAATATGATAAAGCAATAAGAAATATGATTTCAACTGGTCATCCCTTTCATTAACTTTCAGAGAGAATATTACAGTACGAATTAGAATGCTAAGAGATGATTAGCTTGTTTTTCCAAGATAATCAACATTAAATACAATGGGCCCGTGGTTAACAAGGCCACGGCCCGTTCACTAATAAGGCTCAAGATGAATTAATACAAAACAACCCTTGAACTTTAAATCAACATTAAAACCAGCTCTAACAGTGCGGTTTCAGTGTCAACGATATGCCCTATACCTTTGATTATGCGTTTGACGGTGTCGATCTCGGCGGTGACATACTGCTCCATTGCGTCTCGGACAGGCTTGAGGGTGCTGCCCAGGGACCCTTGCGACACAAAGTCAAGGTGAGTAACACCGGGATCACTTAGATTACCCGTTGAGGCGTCTACCTGAGAGGCAGAGCCACCTACGTTCACAGCTGGCATGTCGGTAGCTGTGGTAGGATTTCCCTCCGATCCTCGCGTGCCACCGAAAGGTGACGACACTACGGTGGTTCCGGTCGAGTCACGAAGATTCTCGACTTGGTGTTGCTCCCCTTGTGTCCTATCCAAAGGATTTTCAATAGCAAATGGCTCTAGACTCGATTGTGCACGAAGTGAAGTTGCGACCGGGAGCTGCTGGTCGCTTATTTCAACACCAGCACTCTCCGAATGAGAGACCGGTGGAAGTTGTGCCATATCCCCGTGTGAGACTGAAACATCCGTCTTTTGAGAGACGGATGAGTGGCTTAGGGGGTCGTGCAATTGCTCCGCTGGGTCCACGGAGGCTATTTCAATACCCCGTCCCAACAAATGAGACGGGATAGTAGATGTGGCAACCCGGATATCACTCGGTTGGGGTCGCTCAGGAGCCTCGTTATCTTTACGGCTCAATCTTTCCTGGTTCGTTTTCGAACGCAGTTCCCTCCGTCTCACATGATCTAAGTCTTCAACTAATTCTCCCTCAGTTATCCTAGATGCTGCTAGAGCAGTCTGTTCAGCACGTAGAGGTAAGTCAAGTGGGATTCCGACAGTGAAATCTGGGTTGGGTCCGATACCGTGAGGTATGCGTTTTAGGCGGATGGTACGGTCGGTATCGGAGTCCGTGGAGTCAGATTCCACGTTCTCAATATGTGGAGCGGGTGAAGGGGGTTCGGTAATGTATGGTTCGGTTGAGTGATGAAGTGTAGGTCTAGATGAAGTACCGACTTGGGCTTAGGTAGGGCTGGGTCCCGGTTCCGCTGCACCACTCACGCTAGTTCCCCTTCCCCTCACAATCATCACACCCCGCCCGGCAGCACCTGCTTGACGGGCCCTTCCACCTCTCATTCTTGGACCCTCACGTCTCTCGGGTCTAGATCCCTGGGCAGGTCCCTCCGGCGCTGGCTGGAACATAGGATTCCCTATCTCTTCCCTATATGTTACTACCCCTGGTGCAGCGGGATCGGTGATGGCTAATAGGGCTTCGGGAATGGGCATGGGTACCGCATTGGATGCGTTGCGGATAACCATGTACTGTAAGTGTCTAATGGGACATACCGGGTGTGTACCTCCGATGTGTCGAATAGCCGTCACGAGTTCACGCCAGATGATCATGGCGAAGTCGACATGGCGATTGTAGCAGACGGCGTGAACAAGGCGTAGAAAATCGCCGGTGCATTGATCTATGCCTTTCCATCGTGAAGATAGACACCTATTCAGAATTGTGAACATGGTGTACCATATGGGGGCCAGGAACTTACGATCGAACGCCGATGGTCGCGGAAGTGCGGAATTGTTGTCGAACGCGCGCATTTGTGCGCATAACGTTTCATCATTGATGGTAGGATCGTACCGTGCATGACATGCGGCATCGGCAGCTGAGAGTGAAAGCATGCGGCGAAATGAATCAGGCGTCAGTGTGAACAGTTGGTTGTCTATTGTCGCCGTTATGGTCTGTGTGTTGCCGGTCATGCGAACTTGGGCAGTAAACCATACTTGGAGCACGTAGATCAAAGGAACATCGGCAGTGGCAGTGAGGGCCTCATGGAGAGGGTAACGTGAAAGGATGTCCAAAAGAACACGATATTGTAGCTGTGGGCGGAACTGATTCGGGTTATGGTAATGATTGTTTGCCTTCATTTCAGTACCATGGTCAGGGTCGACCAAGGCATTGTCGGCAGCCTCATCTATAATTCCCTCTTGAGGAATTTGTTGTTCTTCCTTGTCCTGTGGAGGATTTTGCTCCTGATCCGCCATTGAGTATCTGTAGGAAAATAACGCACAGTTAGTAACTGAGGCGGATGAACAAGTGTCGGCGCGTACCTTTGCGATAAATGGCTCAATTTGAGACAAATTGAGGACTGGCATTGATGAAACAGGTACTGAATGGACAAAAATCAGAGGAGTCCGGACAAAATTTGGAAAAACCAAAACTTTCCGGACAAACATAAGTATCCGGACAACATGTGTCCGGACAGCATAAGTTTCCGAATAAATAGAACAACCCGGACAAAATGGCTTTCCGATTAACGGGGGTTTCCGGATAACAAGAGAGTCCGGACAACTAACATCCCGGTAGTTGAACTTACCGGAAACCCGAAGGTCTCCGAACAACTAGAGTTTCCAGGTGTTAATCGAATCCCGACAAAATATCTTTCGGTTGAGCATTCCCGGATAAATCATCATACGTATGAAGCTTTCCGGACAAATTATCATATGGACGATGGTTCCCGGACACAATGAATGTGTCCGGATGACATTCATAATCTGAAATTGAGTAGAATGCGGTCCCAAAACAGTGTGAATACATTCGGGTAGTGTCGAGATTAACACATGAACTCATAGGAGCATCTAACTCTATCGACACTCCATACAGTCGGCCGAAATCGAAGAAACCTATAAGAGGTGTTCGGGCACTGTTGAATCGACTGAATCGATGGAGTAGTTATGCATTGGAGTGTGTGAGATGTAGCTATTAACTATGAAGATGGAAAATCGAGCATCATACCTGAAGTTGGGACTGAACACGAGTGCAAATCGGTGATTTGAAGGGAGTCTGAGCGAGAGAGTCGTGTGAGAGGGTTTAGGGTATTGCAAGGATTTCCGGGTAAAGTGAATAGGACGAACCCGGATGCTTATATATGGGGCTAAGGAGTCCGGGTAGGGTCATCCGGATTCCCGTTCAACCCGGATAGGGATCAGGTCCGGAAACCCATCCGGATAGATGGATTTTCCGGATGATTGTCCGGATACCTAAAAAAACTGTCCTGTGCCTGGGAATTTTGCAGTAATTGGAACTGTGAGAGGACATTCTCTCGCTCCCCCTCAAACTATGGTTTCACGTACGGATGTTTCCGGTCAAACTGTCCGCATACCTAACTTGGACACAAGAGTGTTAAAACGTTTTTCGTCCAAGGCTTTAGTAAATAGGTCTGCTAACTGATGTTCAGTATTTAAGAAGTAGAGTTCGACTGCACCTCTTTCGACGTGATCCTTAATGAAGTGATACCGAACGTCGATGTGCTTCGTCTTGGTGTGTTGGACCGGATTGCTGGATATCGCAATTGCGCTCTTCGAGTCGCAGTAAATTGGAACTTTGACGTACGTGAAACCATAGTCTTTGAGTTGCGTCCGCATCCAGATAACTTGTGAGCAGCAGCTCGCGGCGGCCACGTACTCCGCCTCGGCAGTTGATGTTGAAACACATTGCTGCTTCTTGGACGCCCAGCTCACCAGGCTATCTCCCAAAAACTGGATGTAACCCGAGGTGCTCTTCCGGTCCAGCATGCAGCCCGCGTGATCCACATCAGAATAAGCGGATAGTGCAAAACTTGTCTCTCTCGGGTACCACAAGCCAAGATCAGTAGTACCACGTAAATAACGAAAGATTCGTTTGACAGCAGTTAAATGAGACTGTTTAGGTTTTGATTGATATCGGGCACACATAAATGTTGAGAACATAATATCCGGTCGACTTGCAGTTAAGTACATTAAAGAACCTATCATCCCGCGATACAATTTAGGATTCACATCCGTTCCGTGAGGATCGGCGTGAATCTTTGTATTGGGTGCCATGGGAGTTTTCATTGGCGAGGACTGGTCCAACTGGAATTTCCTGAGAATATCCCTGATGTACTTAGCCTGGTTTATGAATATTCCGGTCGACAGTTGTTTAACTTGAAGACCAAGGAAGAAATTCATCTCGCAAAGCATACTCATTTTGAAAAATTCTCCCATGAGATTGGCAAAGTTCTTAGTATAGGTGGGATTAGTAGAGCCGAATATTATGTCATCCACGTACTCTTGAACAAGAACAATGTGACCCTTTTCGTGTTTGATAAATAAAGTCGAGTCAATTTTACCTCGTGTGAATTCAGACTTTATCAAAAACTCAGTCAGCGTTTTGTACCATGCTCGCGGAGCCTGCTTTAGACCGTAAAGCGCCTTGTCTAGAATGTAGACGTGATCAGGCTTCGAATCGTCTACGAACCCGTCTGGTTGCGACACATATACTTCTTCCTCGATATTACCGTAGAGAAAGGCGGTCTTCACATCCATTTGAAAGACCGTGAAGTTCTTGTGCGCGTCGTATGCAAGGAACATACGGATGGCTTCGATTCTTGCCACCGGAGCATAGGTCTCATCATAGTCGATCCCTTCTTGTTGACGATACCCCTTGGCTACGAGGCGCGCCTTGTTTCGTACCACGATGCCGTCTTCGTCCTTCTTATTCTTGAAAATCCACTTGGTGCCGATGGCCGTCTTGTGTTTTGGACGTGGAACCAGTCGCCATACCTTTACATCTTCGAATTGATTGAGCTCCTCTTGCATGGCTATGACCCAGTCCGGATCTTCAAGCGCTTCGCGTACGTTTGTCGGCTCGATGCTGCTTAAGAAGCCGGAAAATAGACAGAAGTTGGCGGATGCACCTCGTGTTTGTACTGGATTAGAGGGATCACCGATGATTTGATGAAGCGGATGAGCTTTCGTCCACTTGGTGGTATGCGGAAGAGGTTGTTGAGTAGAGTGAGATGCGTCTGAGTCCACATAATCACCAGGATGTATGTCTTGAACTGCTTCAAGTGTAGCAGGCTGGTTTCTTGGAGGAAGTGGGGAAGGATTCTCCGTTAGTTGAACAACTTCTAGTTCTGAGGAGTTCAGAAGTTGATTGTCGGTTGTAGCAGAAGACGAATTACTTGGAGTGATCTCCGAATTTAGAACAAGTTGCTGCGGGGAAGCAGTAGTATCGGTAGAGGTCGATGATGACGGTTGAGCTGTCTCCACAGTATTGGATGGCGCGCTTGTAGAGGGCGGCAGACCGGATAGATTCGACGTGTCCTCGTGACGAGCAACTTCTATTCTATGTTGTGCTGAGACAGTTTGGGAAACATTAAAGATAGTTTGTGAAACCATAGGTTGTGCTGAGACAGTTTGGGAAACATTAAAGATGTCATCATCCGGATGCTTATATATGGGGCTATGAAGTACAGTTCAGAACCCGGTTTAACTGGCGTGCTAGCTTCCGGACCTCCAAGTTCGGGATCTGCACAAGCAACAGTAAATCCAAATCATGCATCTTCATCGAATGCTCGTCACGAGGACACGTCGAATCTATCCGGTCTGCCGCCCTCTACAAGCGCGCCATCCAATACTGTGGAGACAGCTCAACCATCATCATCGACCTCTACCGATACTACTGCTTCCCCGCAGCAACCTGTTCTAAATCCGGAGATCACTCCAAGTAATTCGTATTCTGCTACAACCGACAATCAACTTCTGAACTCCTCAAAACCAGAAGTTGTTCAACCAACGGCGAATCCTTCCCCACTTCCTCCAAGAAACCAGCCTGCTACACTTGAAGCAGTTCAAGACATACATCCTGGTGATTATGTGGACTCCGACGCGTCTCACTCTACTCAACAGCCTCTTCCGCATACCACCAAGTGGACGAAAGCTCATCCGCTTCATCAAATCATCGGTGATCCCTCTAATCCAGTACAAACACGAGGTGCATCCGCCAACTTCTGTCTATTTTCCGGCTTCTTAAGCAACATCGAGCCGACAAACGTACGCGAAGCGCTTGAAGATCCGGATTGGGTCATAGCCATGCAAGAGGAGCTCAATCAATTTGAAGCTCTAAAGGTATGGCGACTGGTTCCACGTCCAAAACACAAGACGGTCATCGGCACCAAGTGGATTTTCAAGAATAAGAAGGACGAAGATGACATCGTGGTACGAAACAAGGCGCGCCTCATAGCCAAGGGGTATCGTCAACAAGAAGGGATCGACTATGATGAGACCTATGCTTCGGTGGCAAGAATCTAAGCCATCCGTATGTTCCTTGCATACGCCGTGCACAAGAACTTCACGGTCTTTCAAATGGATGTGAAGACCGCCTTTCTCTACGGTAATATCGAGGAAGAAGTATATGTGTCGCAACCAGACGGGTTCGTAGACGATTCGAAGCATGATCACGTCTACATTCTAGACAAGGCGCTTTATGGTCTAAAGCAGGCTCCGCGAGCATGGTACAAAACGCTGACTGAGTTTTTGATAAAGTCCGAATTCACACGAGGTAAAATTGACTCGACTTTATTTATCTAACACGAAAAGGGTCACATTGTTCTTGTTCAAGTGTACGTGGATGACATAATATTCGGCTCTACTAATCCCACCTATGCTAAGAACTTTGCCATTCTCATGGGAGAATTTTTCAAAATGAGTATGCTTTGCGAGATGAATTTCTTCCTTGGTCTTCAAGTTAAACAACTGTCGACCGGAATATTC
Organism: Saussurea involucrata; assembly: GCA_033807775.1. Lineage (NCBI taxonomy): Eukaryota > Viridiplantae > Streptophyta > Magnoliopsida > Asterales > Asteraceae > Saussurea > Saussurea involucrata. Next base: position 70,900,919 of record CM066318.1, on the reverse strand, counting down.
ATAAACCAGGCTAAGTACATCAGGGATATTCTCAGGAAATTCCAGTTGGACCAGTCCTCGCCAATGAAATTTCCCATGACACCCAATACAAAGATTCACGCCGATCCTCACGAAACGGATGTGAATCCTAAATTGTATCGCGGGATGATAGGTTCTTTAATGTACTTAACTGAAAGTCGACCGGATATTATGTTCTCAACATTTATGTGTGCCCGGTATCAATCAAAACCTAAACAGTCTCATTTAATTGCTGTCAAATGAATTTTTCGTTATTTACATGGTACTCCTGATCTTGGCTTGTGGTACCCGAGAGAGACAGGTTTTGCACTCTCCGCTTATTCTGATGCGGATCACGCGGGCTGCATGCTGGACCGGAAGAGCACCTCGGGTCATATCCAGTTTTTGGGAGATAGCCTGGTGAGCTGGGCGTCCAAGAAGAAGCAATGTGTTTCAACATCAACTGCCGAGGCGGAGTACGTGGCCGCCACGAGCTGCTGCTCACAAGTTATCTGGATGCGGACGCAACTCAAAGACTATGGTTTCACGTACGTCAAAGTTCCAATTTACTGCGACTCGAAGATCGCAATTGAGATATCCAGCAATCCGGTCCAACACACCAAGATGAAGCACATCGACGTTCGGTATCACTTCATTAAGGATCACGTCGAAAGAGGTGCAGTCGAACTCTACTTCGTAAATACTGAACATCAGTTAGCAGACCTATTTACTAAAGCCTTGGACGAAAAACGTTTTAACACTCTTGTGTCCAAGTTAGGAATGCTAAAACTGACGACTTAATCTGATTGTGTGCCCGTTACAAGTTCCATACATCTACGAGTAACTGTCCACTCATCATCCGGTGTTTACACTCCTGATGGTTGAGCATACACTTCCTCGCACCTGTATTCTACTTGTCTCAGTTACTCAGTTAGACTTAGTCTCTGTATTTATTTTGTAGATTTCGTTTGTTTCACTTCTTTCTTCGTGTGTTTCTTTTCTTTCATACTGTCGTCTATTTTAAAATGTCAATACTTGTGCTTTCACCATGTGTTCATGTGTTCAGGGGGAGCACATAGACGGTATCAGGTAAGTTTACTCATCTGTTGAGGGGGGCATCACACACAGTTTTTCTTAACAGTCAACAAGTTTTTGTGTGTGTGGGCACTTCTGTGCGAATTCTATATCATGGTCATCATCTGAGGGGGAGCGGCACAATTTTTTCTTTAAAAGTCTAAAAGTTTTTTAGTGTGTCGGACCCCTCCACTGCACTCTACTGCACTATCCGAGGGTGACCAATATCATCCCCATGCTCAGTTTGAGGGGGCGCGAGAGAATGTCCTCTCACAGTTCCAATTACTGCAAAATTCCCAGGCACAGGACAGTTTTTTTAGGTATCCGGACAGTCATCCGGAAACTCCATCTATCTGGATGGGTTTCCGGACCGGATCCCTATCCGGGTTGAACGGGAATCCGGATGAACCTACCCGGACTCCTTAGCCCCATATATAAGCATATGGGTTCGTCCTATTCACTTTACCCGAAAATCCTTGCAATACCCTAAACCCCCTCACACGACTCTCTCGCTCGGATTCCCTTCAAATCACCGATTTGCACTCGTGTTCAGTCCCAACTTCAGGTATGATGCTCGATTTTCCATCTTCATAGTTAATAGCTACATTTCACACACTCCAATGCATAACTACTCCATCGATTCAGTCTATTCAACAGTGCCCGAACACCTCTTATAGGTTTCTTCGATTTCGGCCGACTGTATGGAGTGTCGATAGAGTTAGATGCTCCTATGAGTTCATGTGTTAATCTAGACACTACCCGAATGTATTCACACTGTTTTGGGACCGCATTCTACTCAATTTCAGATTATGAATGTCGTCCGGACACATTCATTGTGTCCGGGAACCATCGTCCATATGATCATTTGTCCGGAAAGCTTCATATGTATGATGATTTATCCGGGAATGCTCAACCGAAAGATATTTTGTCCGAATTCGATTAACACCCGAAAACTCTAGTTGTCCGGAGACCTTCGGGTTTCCGGTAAGTTCAACTACCGGGATGTTAGTTGTCCGAACTCCCTTGTTATCCGGAAACCCCCGTTAATCGGAAAGCCATTTTGTCCGGGTTGTTCTATTTATCCGGAAACTTATGCTGTCCGGACACATGTTGTCCGGATACTTAAGTTTGTCCGGAAAGTTTTGGTTTTTCCAAATTTTGTCCGGACTCCTCTGATTTTTGTCCATTCAGTACCTGTTTCATCATCGCCAGTCCTCAATTTGTCTCAAATTGAGCCATTTATCGCAAAGGTACGCGCCGACACTTGTTCACCCACCTCAGTTACTAACTGTGCGTTATTTTCCTACAGATACTCAATGGCGGATCAGGAGTAAAATCCTCCACAGGACCAGGAAGAACAACAAATTCCTCAAGAGGGAATTATAGATGAGGTTGCCGACAATGCCTTGGTCGACCCTGACCATGGTACTGAAATGGAGGCAAACAATCATTACCTTGACCCGGATCAGTTCCGCCCACAGCCACAACATCGTGTTCTTTTGGACATCCTTTCACGTCACCCTCTCCATGAGGCCCGTACTGCCACTGCCGATGTTTCTTTGATCTACGTGCTCCCAGTATGGTTTACTGCCCAAGTTCGCACGGCCGTCAACACACAGACCATAACAGCGACAATAGACAACCAACCGTTCATACTGACGCCTGATTCATTTCGCCGCATGCTTTCACTCCCAGCTGCCGACGCCGCAGGTCATGCACGGTACGATCCTACCGTCACTGATAAAACGTTATACACACAAATGCGCGCGCTCGGCTACAATTCCGCACTTCCACGGCCATCGGCGTTTAATCGTAAGTTCCTAGCCCCCATATGGTACACCCTGTTCACAATTCTGAACAGGTGTCTATCTTCACGATGGAAAGGCATAGATCAATGCACCGGCGATTTTCTACACCTTGTTCACGCCGTCTGCTACAATCGCCATGTCGACTTCGCCATGATCATCTGGCGTGAACTCGTGACGGCTATTCGACACATCGGAGGTACCAAGCAGAAGAAGTTCCTCCCGTACCCGCGTTTCCTCTCGCTTGCAGTTCGTCAACACATGGACGCTAATCCGGTGATACCTCGACGTGCAGCACACCTGGTATGTCCCATTAGAAACTTACAGTACATGGTTATCCGCAACCCATCCAATGCGGTAGCCATGCCCATTCTCGAAGCCCTATTAGCCATCACCGATCCCGCTGCACCAGGGGTAGTAACATATAAGGAAGAGATAGGGAATCCCATGGTCCAGCAAGCGCCGGAGGGACCTGCCCAGGGACCTAGACCCGAGAGACGTGAGGGTCCAAGAATGAGAGGTGGAAGGGCCCGACAAGCAGGTGCTGCCGGGCGGGGTGTGATGATTGTGAGGGGAAGGGGAACTAGCGTGAGTGGTGCAGCGAAACCGGGACCCAGCCCTACCCAAGCCCAAGCCGGTACTTCATCTAGACCTATACTTCATCACTGAACCGAACCATACATTACCGAACCCCCTTCACCCGCTCCACATATTGAGAACGTGGAATCTGACTCCACGGACTCCGATACCGACCGTACCATCCGCCTGAAACGCATACCTCATGGTATCAGACCCAACCCATATTTCACTGTCGGAATCCTACTCGACTCACCTCCACGTGCTGAACAGACTGCTCTAGCAGCATCTAGGATAACTGAGGGAGAATTAGTTGAAGACTTAGATCATGTGAGACGGAGGGAACTGCATTCGAAAACGAACCAGGAAAGATTGAGTCGTAAAGATAACGAGGCTCCTGAGCGACCCCAACCGAGTGATATCCGGGTTGCCACATCTACTATCCCGTCTCATTTGTTGGGACGAGGTATTGAAATAGCCTCCGTGGACCCAGCGGAGCAATTGCACGACCCCCTCAGCCACTCATTCGTCTCTCAAAAGACGGATGTTTCAGTCTCACATGGAGATATAGCACAACTTCCACCAGTCTCTCCTTCGGAGAGTGCTGATGTTGAAATAAGCGACGAGCAACCCCCGGTCGCAACTTCACTTCGTGCACAATCGAGTCTAGAGCCATTTGCTATTGAAAATCCTTTGGCTAGGACACAAGAGGAGCAAAACCAAGTCGAGAATCTTCGTGACTCGACCGGAACCACCGTAGTGTCGTCACATTTCGGTGGCACGCGAGGATCGGAGGGAAATCCTACCACAGCTACCGACATGCCAGCTGTGAACGTAGGTGGCTCTGCCTCTCAGGTAGATGCCTCAACGGGTAATCTAAGTGATACCGGTGTTACTCACCTTGACTTTGTGTCGCAAGGGTCCCTGGATAGCACCCTCAAGGCTGTCCGAGATGCAATGGAGCAGTATGTCGCCGCCGAGATAAACACCGTCAAACGCATAATCAAAGGTAAAGGGCATATCGTTGACATTGAAACCGCACCCATACCTCCACCGGCTCCTACTCAGCCTACCTACTCGGTGGACACCCTCAAAACGATGCTTTTAGCCCAACTGCTCCAAGAATCCGAAACCAACGCCTCAACCGAAGCAGACCTGATATCCGTTCTGAAATCCCAGGTCACTGCTCCTTCATCTTCAATTACCACTCGTTTAGACGCCATTGACTCGACTCTCAAGGACTACAACCAAGCGCTCACAATGATGTCCGAGAGAGTCCGCTCACTCGAAGATACCTGCAAGAGCAAGCAAGCGGTCTGAAACTCAAGCACGATGACCAGGATGATCCTGATCACCGTGAGGGGGAGAAATGCCAACGTCTAACCGAGACCGCCGCCCCGATCCAGTCTGAAACTCCAATTGTGGTTCAACAGGAACCCCAACTGCGGCAACTACAACAGAAGCACCTGAAGCCAAGTTGCCATTAGCCGACATGGTAATAGATATGGATATATCAGATGATGAAGACCCAACAGTTGAAAAGCCTGAGGGTTCAACACAGGAACTGGTCGACTTTGATTCATCAGACAGACCGCTATTGGATATGATAGATCCAGACTGTGAAGCCAACCCGGAGACCAAAGATGCATGGTATGAAAAATCCGCCAGTGCCGTAAATCTCCAGGTAAATTTGATTTTCCCTACTGATGAAGACGACAACATCGACTATGATCAGTTCCTGCTCCAGAATTTTTATGGTACTTCTCCCGTTTACTATGCTCAACCCACTGGAACTTCAACAAGACCTGAAACTACTACTGCCAACATTCCGACAACTCCTCTGCAAACGACAGCTTTTGATCTTCCTCCCCCTCCTCAGCAACAAATCCGTTGGGAGAAGATCATGGTACTTATCCCTCATCTGGAGGAATATTTGAAGAAGTTGTTCGTCCACAAGCTTCGCCTGATCGAGCCGACCTTTTGCCTTGGTATTTACAACCTCAACCCCGAATACCAACGGCGTTATATCAGCACAATGCAGCGGTGTCTTCCAGTCAGCCAAGTCAGAACCAAGCATCAGATCACAGAGGTACTTAACATCCATTCAAGACGCATCATGAAAATCGTCTACCCAGTATTTACTGTCCGACGTGAAGATGGGAATGAATGGAAATTCTCTGAAGCTGACTTCCAGCACCTCTGACCGTTCGACTTCCTGGCTATTCTGATAGACCTTCGTACAAGAACCATCCGACCGCTTGAAGTTACAAAGGCGCTCGGAGCTGTTCGTCGATACCTGGTCCGTACCATTATGATGTCATATCTAACGGATTTTCAAATGGCTATCGAGAATAGGGCGAAGAAGGTAAATCTGATAAAGTCGAATCTGCAAGCTCCTGAGTTGAATATGTATCCCGAGAACGTTATGCTTCTAGAACCAGAATTTGGGATCGTCTTCATCAATGAACAGAAAGAGAAAAGATTTATGCGGTTCAGTCAGGTAGAAAGATTCTGCGACGGGACGCTCTACAAAGTTCGAGATAGTCTTCGAAAGATCATTCAGCACGAGTCTGAAAATCCAAGGGTTTCGTTTTTTCCTAATCCGAATGAAATAAATGCTCGGAATGCCTTGGAATTGGTTGAAGATCGCATCGACTACCGCCGTGCTATCAGATGGTTCGAGATTCACTTCGCGCTTCGCAAAAGATATGTCTACAACTGGCGAGAGCTAGAGCGAGAACTCGAACTTCAAATCAAAGGGGGGGATTGTTAGGGTCAATTTATGTTGATTTAAAGTTCAGGGTTTAAATTGTAATTATTTAATTTGAGCCTTATTAGTGAACGGGCCGTGGACTTGTTAACCACAGGCCCGCCATATAAATAGATAGCTTAGCCTTAGAAAATAGACTAGTTGTCTCATTTGCTTTCCTACTCGTATTGTAATTCTCTCTACTTTGAAAGCATAATACAGGGATGACCAGTTGAAATCATTATACACTATTGCTTATCTGTTTGATTTCATAATCGTTGCACGGATCTGAAACTAACAAAGCTTATTATCGATATTTTAACACCAAATTATTGAAAACCACTGAGAAATGAACTCCAATTTTATCATTCTAAAATTAGGAGTTTCAATTTTAATATTGTTTTTCGTCTTTAACGTAATTAATATTTTAATTTAAATAAATCAAATCATATCTTATTTTTTCGCTCTAAATAAAATAAGATACAATTTTATGATTTGATTTGTTCAAATCAAAATTTTAATTACATTATAACAATAAACCCATATCTTTTTCCACCATTACAATAAAATGATAAAATTAAATTGTTATATATCGTTATGTATATATATACATATATTTGTGTATAATTATATTTATATATATATATATATATATATATATATATTTGTGTGTCTATAGTTATATATGTATATATTTGTGTGTGTATAAAAATATTGTTTTACTTTTTTTATAGTAGAAAGGCAAAATTTAGAAAAAATGGCTAAAATGGTCCTTAACTTAACGAAGTTAACGAAAATGTTAGTCGAGGGACCATGACCAAGAAAAACTGAATATCATAAGGACCAAATCCACAATAAACATAGTATAAGGACTCTAGTCACAAAAACCATCAAAGCACATGGACCAAATCCACAATTCACTCTTAACTTTATAAAGTTTGTAAAACACCCATATTTGGGATTTTGGATATTTTGATGTGTAGAAATCATAGTTATGTCCTTAAATGATTTATTGCTCAAATGTAGCTTATTCAATGGTTTAATCATGTGGGTATAATCGATTTTATAAACCATTTGGGAAAATGCACATTTTGTGTCATGAGTCGTTTTGAGAATTATAAGAGGACAAGTCCATTTTGGGAACCTATGTGTATTAATCCGTGAAGAGTTTTGAGTTAATGATGATTTTGTGGTATACGTTTACCTAAACGATGTTTAAATGCATTTTATATTTTGAGGGCCGTTATTTATGGGTCTAATAGGTTTTGAGCATTTTGCTCGGTTTTCACTTTGAGGGATTCTTGGGGAAATTTTGTCCGATTTCTATGGCTCAATGTGGAGTCCTATTAATGGTTTGCATTTATTGCAACTTATAGCATTTTATTGCATATTATTGATATTTACATGATCGGGTGCTTTAGTCATTCCGGGATGGGCATGTGATTGTAGACTGTATTGCATTGGATCCATTGGCACGTAAGTCAGTCTTTATTTGATGGTCTATTGTAACAACCCGCACTAAACAATCATGCCAAAAGCTATCTCTTTAATTCAAAACGCCAGAAATGGCTCAACATAGTCACACTATCAAGATTTACAACACTGGGTTTGCGGAAATAACCCTAACTACAGCTGAGAACATAACTATAAAACAAACAGGAAAGTCTTCTAATCCTTCTATACGCAAACTCCGCCTCAAAACTTGCCTAACTTCTAAACGAGATTTCGACTACCTGCTTACCTGAAAAGGGTTTTAGTTTTGAAAAGCGAGGGTTAGACCATGAGGTCTAGTGAGTTCCCTCCACACCAGGTCACACCATAAACATCACAATCAATAAAAATAGTTATGAAAGAGTTTATACAAAATCATAACAAGCACACTTAAAAGGATATGCACACAATGACACATGCTACTGGCATACGCTATAGTCACACACACACACACACCGTGACAGCGTAATAGGGCACACACCGCCCATATATAAAACAAATTCATATATATAACTATTATTGGACACACCCCCCATTCCACACCAAATCCAAAGCACGTTCACACACATTTAAATCATACATTCCGCCACACACTTACTCTTTGCTTCGTAATTAAAAGTAATTGATATGTACACAATTAAATACATGTACAAATAATCACACTTGTATAAAATTTGGGTTTAGAAACACTCACCTGAAGTCCTTGCTAGGAATTCTTACCCGCAACCAATTGTCTCTACTCGTACCTACATGTGGACCCAACACACAATACCAGGTAAGACTCTGACACACTCGAATTTTACTAACTTGAAAAGTCTCAGTCGAAAATACCCGGGTTGCGGACACAATCGGCCCAACCATAAAATTCCTGATCCGTTGGATTCTGGATCATTCGGCCCACCCACTTCATTCCGGATCCGTTGGAATTCCGGGACTATTCGGCCCACACACTACATTCCGGATCCATTGAAATTCCGGATCTACTTGTCCCAAACTCTACATTCCGGATCCATTGGAATTCCGGATCTACTCGGTTCAAACACTAAACTCCGGATCCTTTGGAATACCGGATCCCTTTGGCCCAAACTAAAATTACGGATCCATTGTGTTCCGGTTTCCATTGGTTCTGGTTCCAATGGTTCCGGTTCCTACGAACCCTGAAACAATTTTGATTGAACTCGACCACTATTCATGCACATCTTTTTCGGTGATAATCATTAGCATAGGGAAGAGTCATTACCGATTATCTTTGCATCTAACCTTTTTAATTTCAACCCACACAAAAAGGAGAATACACACATAATCTCCAATTCTTTTCTTGCAAGATGAATAACTCAATTCAGATTCTATCACATTAGACTTTAGATTAGAATACAAAGGAGAAGGGATTGAAGATTACCTTGCTAAATGATTCTTCACACAAATTGGAGAATTCCAATCGTCTTCACCCTTGATGCACTCGCACTCACTATCGCACCTAGCCGCACACACACAGCTCCCTGAGAGATTTAGAATCCCTAGGGTTTTTCACTCCTTTTCTACCTTACCACAAGCACACCAAACTTTTCCCTTTTTCACACTTTTCACCCCAAAATTCGTATTTATTCTAAAAAAGAACACGGTTATTACATTTACTGGGTGTTGCGGTATTTGACCGGGCCACATGTTTTATGACCTTTACTTTTCAAGGGTACACCAGGAGGGTTGAGTCCGGTTGAGCTATCATCATTGAAGGGCGTTTATGACCTTCGCCATGTCGGGGCAATGCCATGGTTGTAACCCCGCTTGTGTCGAGCCTTTGGTGGTATTCATGTTAATATTTCGCTAATGTCAGCTGTCTCTTTGGGTGTGTCTTGAAAGGAGTCGTAGGGACACTTGGGCTTTTATGTCGTGAAGTGTCATACGATTAATATTGTATCAGTGGCATACATTTTTTTTCCTCCACTCTCAATGGATACGGGTCTCCCCCGTCGTCGTCCAACATTACTTTAAATATTATAATGTCCTTGTTTTTATCATCGTTGGTCTTTTGCGATTGACTGCATTAATTGATGACTTTAATATTGGATTTCCCTCCATGTATATTAAAGTTTGAACGGAGCAGGTCATTTTCATATTTGTGGTATTTGGACTTCATTACATTTTACGTTCGCGTGAGTATTGGTTCGTATCATATTTTTGGTGAAATATTATATTTATATGGATTGTCCTTCCATGATTTGTGGGTTGAGTATTATGTCATCAATCGTAATTGAAGGTTTTGCATAATATAGATTTATTCACGTGTTGATTGAGTTTGGATTGGAATTCATTATGGAAAACGCTATATACATTTTGGAAACTTTTCTCATAGGTTTTGGGTGCGTTGGAAAATGAGTCGTTTACATCCTTCTCATAAACTCTTTTGGAAATCATAATCTATGTCGCAAACTTTCATTTAAAGAATTATTTAAATCATGCTATAAACTCTCGAACTCACTAGGCGTTAGCCTAAGCTTTTTATTTGTCGGCATGTGAAACAGGTTCGTGTTGGGAGTAGTCCTAGTGACACTGCGAATGGTCGAGTACTAGTAGTGTGCTTGAGAGATGAATTGGTTAGGTGAGGTCTTCTGCATTGATTTTTGGGAATAGCATTTTGTATTTGAGTTAAGTAACACCTGATGTGAACTTAGCCTTGTAATAAGACTTGGATTATAATTGTTTGAGGTATTCCTCGTAATGGTTTATTGGACGAAATTCTATTATTTTGGATGTATTATCGAAAATTTTATTTAGTTGCTCCCTTCCCAATTCGAGGGTGTTACAAGTTGGTATGAGCATAAGTTTGAGAGAATTAGGTGTTGATTTTGGATACCTAGACTCAAACTAGCGTTCTTTTAAGTAAATGAGAGTGAAATTTCAGCATTAAGCACATTAAGATAGGATGTTTTGAGGTCGATGGAGTCGTTAGAAACGAGAATCGCGTCAAGAGTAGCAAGGATAATCATGTACGGTACGTTCATAATTACACATGGCCAGTGTTATGGTGAATCTACTAGTTACATGTGCATACTTGAACTACTTTAATGTGATGAACGTTGGGGTAGTGAAGAAGTTTCTAAGCGAGTAGACGTTGGAATAAATGGACGATTCTAGCATCAGTCACTTGGAGTGACAATAAGCATGATAATTACACTAAGAGGACCATTTCGGGTCGAAGTTGATGGTTGGATTAGAACCATAGGCTTATTGAATCGACCTTAATTCGAGGAGAAATCGTAAGGTTAATCGATGTAACTTTCAATTTTGCCTTAAGACGTTTGAGCATCCGGATGACGATAGTGTGACCGGAGGAATTTGGAGGAGTGTGGTTTGAGACGTTGAGTGCCGACTAAATTCATCCACCAAAATTTATTTTATTGCATCAGTTATTTCTTGTGTTTCAAATCCTCCTGTGGTTTGTGTTACAAAATCTCGGAGAACGTTTAGCACACACAAGATTTTAAATCATGGGTTTGAACATGCATGAAATTAATTTATTGCGGGAGTTGCAAACTCTGTCGGGACTTGCTTTATTTTGTTGTTGTCCAACGTTACTTTCGGATACAGTGATATCCATATTTTAATGTTGTTTAAGGTGTTGGACAAGTAACTATGGCTTATGACTTTAACATTGGATCTCCTCCACATATGTTAAGGTTTGGACGGAAAGTTATCTTCCATTATGTCTATGTCAAACCTTATTGGAAAATTTATTTAATGCGAGTTTTGTTGAATAGTGTTGTTTATATGGTATTACAACAAAAAGGAATTTTCGGAATTTTGACATTTTAGTCATGATTTTGCTTTATGCAAATTGATTTCTGGAGGCGAAAGGTTTGGCACCATTTGGTTGATTTGAGGCCACTGAGCCCATAGAGTTTTACGAAGTTTTGCTTTACGACGTTTTGTGTCGCGTGAGTGCAATTTTGTGATGTGCCTACTTTATTTATTATGTGAGCTCATTTATGAGTTATATTGGGCATTTTGTCTTATTCGGGTTTTGTTGAGAAATATTATTTTATACCATAAGACGACCAAAAGGAATGTTTTTGGAACTTTGGTGTCGCATATTTTCTCTTTTGAAGATTTGTGTTAGCACATTTCGTTGCAACTAGTTCAATGTACGGATTGATTTATATGTGGCGTGAGTAATGCATTAAAGAACATTCTGATAGTATTTCTTAACAATTTGCTTTATGCGCTTTCGGTTAATTGATTATTTTATTATCCTTTCACGCAAATAAATGGTATTGATCTAGGGGTATGCATAACTTGGTAGCCATTAACCCTCGACACTTTGATAAATGAATCGTGAATGAAAATGTTTTATCAATTTATTGCACTAGTGGAGGTCATTTGGTCAAAGTATGATTTAGTGTTGTGGAGATAATGCATGGTTTACGATACGGCACATTTTGAAAACACGAATGTGTGAGTCGTTGAACTTTTGTCAATTTTTGGCTTGACGAACATTTTGCAAAATTGTAAACCTTTTTGGTTTTGGAGAAGATGTGTATTTTAAGTATTTTAACGAGTAAATTTTAAGCATTGATATTTTAACGTTTTATATTGCGAGTGTAAAACTTTTGATGTAAATGCACCGTGATGGGGATTTTGGAAAATTAACTGTCTTAACCTAGAGTGCGTTAAATTATTTAAGTTTTGGAACATTAATGCGCACTGTTTGTATGATTCGAAATTTGAAGTCGATTTAAACCCTTTTGGTGTCAACCGTTTACAAGCACCTATTATTCTCCTAAGTTTTGAGAAAACACATTAATGTGCGTGAGTCTTGTCAAATAGGTTTTACTCCTATGTCATTATATGACTAAATGAGAAAATTTTGAAACTTGAATTAATGAAATTTTCTATTTCTCAAATTTAGAAGGGACTGCCTAATGCATGTAATTCTATTTCCAGAAAACCATTGGGAAAATGTCACAAGTTTGTATGCATATTCCAATTTGAGATTTCTTCATGATATCTTAGTCGATATCTTCGAAGGATGAAAACGGGTTGATTTTGTCTTTAAACTTGGAACTGACACAAATCATTTTATGTTTTAACCAAAGTGTAATTATGGATCGTTTCACCGTTTCTGTGAAATAAACTGACGCGTGTGAACTTTGTTGGTGAATTTTGTTCGATGTCATTATATGGTTAAAAAGGAATTTTGGAGTCGGATGTTGTTTAAACTCCTTGGAAGTACGTACAAACCTTTTTGTTGCACACTATTTAAAGTAGAAAATTACTTTACGTGCATGACATAAATAAATCCATGCTAGAACCGTAGCGGTTCCTTTCAAAGAAGTTGTTTATTATGCTTTTGCGTTTTGTTAATAATCTAAAGTACGATGAAATGGTTTTCAATATGATTTTCATATGTGGGACGAGCGTGTCCATTTTTGCACAACTACCGAGTAGATAGTAGTAGATTTTGTGCGTACAATTAAATTGATATGAAAACCTTTGTGTTGGAAATTTCCATAAAAGTTTTCGATTGGCGTATTTGTTAAATATTTCACTTGAAAACCTTGAATTCATTAGAACCTTGGAAAGGTTAAGTAACCCCGGTTAAAAGTAAGTGTGTGGGGAACTTCGACAGTGGAAGGCTGAGTATTTTAACGCGTGTTGGTACCGTAGGCCAAGTAGTGATTTGCAGAGTCGGTGTATTTTGTAACTGAAGGGTTAGATTCGCGGTATCTTCTATTAATGTTGGTGGTAACCGTTGTTGCTGGCAACTTTCTTTTGGGTCTTGGTCAATTTTCGCATAAAGGACGTATAGGACCCTTTAGACACCATGGAGATAAACTTGGTATTGTGGAGATGCACGAGGAATGAAACTCGTGTGTGGAGCTCTGTGGTGGGCCGGATTTTGGTGGTTTGACTAGGTGTCAACTTTTGGATTTCGAGGCCAAGAACCGTTAGTGTAATTGGGGAATCGTAGTCCATTTTAATGAATAGTGGTATCAGTTGTAATGATCTTAAGAAGTTCAATGGTGATAAGTAGATTTGGTGGGATGACCTTCCTTGAATGGTAACAGAATTTGTCAATTGGATGATTGGTAATTGGAAGTATTCTTGGAGTTGTATAATCGATGGGTCGGTGGCAACCTTCTGTGTTGGAGTCTAATGGAACTCGGTGGGATTAAGTGACAGTTCAGCAGCGAAAACAATTGGATTTGGGAATTTTATTGGTTTCAGAGTGATCAACCTTGGACGAATTGAGAGTCGATATCTGCCGTTGGGTTAGTATGGAACACCTAAGGTTGGGAGACATCCGAAGCCATGCATTTTGAAACTACTCTAGCGAGTTGAATCTTCATTCGGATGTATCGGTAACGTATATGGTTTGACTTTGGTTGTAAGAGAACTAGATTTCGAGGACGAAATCTCTTTTAAGGTTGGGAGGGTTGTAACACCCCGATCTTTGGAAGGTATCAGTCTTTTAAGATAAATACGAGAAATAGGATTTTTGGATTGGATCCTAGATTTTATGGTCTTGTTGGATGGAGAATTCAAATACGAATCCAACGGGCCTTTCCGGAGCGAAAACGGAGCTAAAACGAAGAAGTTATGACCAAAACAGTGATCGGGCAACAAATCGGGAAACCAGAGTCAAGTGGACGTCCGCATGGTGCAAGTGGACGTCCGTATTAAGTGGACGACCGCATGGTGCAAGTGGACTTCCGCATTAGTGGAAGTCCGCTTGTGCTTCCGCGGAAGCAGAAGAAAGTTCGCCCGGGTGCAAGTGGACGTCCGCATAGGACTCCAAGCGGACGTCCGCATTATGTCAGGTGTGATTTTTTCACCTTTCTCACACTCAACCTTCCCTCCTCTCTCTCCTACCTTTTATAAACCAAATTAGATATGATCCTTCTCCTCTCCCACTCGATTTTCTCGCCAAAAACCCTAAATCCTCCATTTCTCTCATCCCATCTCCCTCTCCTTCAAGAACACTAAGGTGGGTTTGATGAAATAAGCTTCAAGGGTTTTAAAGCTTCAAGATCTTCATCTTCTTCACCACTTTTCCACCATTGTTGAACTAACTTGGGGTTTTCTTCAAATACCCATTTGTGAGTTCATCTTCACTTCCCAAACCTTTATTTTGGTAACATCAGAGATTTTTTTTGTGGGTGGATTCAAGTTGTGGTAAGGTAATCTTCTCTTCTATTCATCTATGGAAAATTAGAGTTTTTGTATAAGTTGAGATCTTGATGTGAAAATGTTTGGGGAATGATTCTTTATGGTTGGAAACTTATGGATCTAGGTTTTTGGAATATTTGGCTTGAGGATTCGTGTTTTTTCAAAGGAGCTTACGTTTGGGGAAAATCTAGATTTAGCCTAAATCTAGCAAAGTGAGTTCAAGTTGATTTGTGAAAACGTTGTACATGCCAAAAATGTTATTTTCCAAGAATTTGTGTGTTTTGTCTAAAATTATCAATTGTTGACTTATTTGGTAAGTTTGACCCTTTTGAAGTATTTAACTTTATAAAGTTTGTAAAACACCCATATTTGGGATTTTGGATATTTTGATGTGTAGAAATCATAGTTATGTCCTTAAATGATTTATTGCTCAAATGGAGCTTATTCAATGGTTTAATCATGTGGGTATAATCGATTTTATAAACCACTTGGGAAAATGCACATTTTGTGTCATGAGTCGTTTTGAGAATTATAAGAGGATGAGTCCATTTTGGGAACCTATTTGTATTAATCCGTGACGGGTTTTGAGTTAATGATGATTTTGTGGTATACGTTTACCTAAACGATGTTTAAATGCATTTTATATTTTGAGGACCGTTATTTATGGGTCTAATGGGTTTTGAGCATTTTTCTCGGTTTTGACTTTAAGGGAGTCTTGGGGACATTTTGTTCGATTTCGAAGGCTCAATGTGGCGTCCTATTAATGGTTTGCATTTATTGCAACTTATAGCCTTTTATTGCATATTATTGATATTTACCTGCTCGGGTGCTTTAGTCATTCCGGGATGGGCATGTGATTGTAAATTGTATTGCATTGGATCCATAGGCACGTAAGTCAGTCTTTATTTGATGGTCTACTGGGTGTTGCGGGATTTGACCGGGCCGCATGTTTTATGACCTTTACTTTCAAGGGTACACTAGGAGGGTTGAGTCCGGTTGAGCTGTCATGATTGACGGGCGTTTATGACCTTCGCCATGTCGGGGAAATGCCATGGTTGTAACCCTGCTTGTGCCGAGCCTTTGGTGGTATTCATGTTAATATTCCGCTAAGGTCAGCTGTCTCTTTGGGTGTGTCTTGAAAGGAGTCGTATGGACTCTTGGGCTTTTATGTCATGAAGTGTCATTTGATTAACATTGTATGAGTGGCATACTTTTGTGTTCCTCCACTCTCAATTGATACGGGTCTCCCCCGTCGTCGGCCAACATTACTTTGGATATTATAATGTCCTTGTTTTTATCATCGTTGGTCTTGTGCGATTGACTGCATTAATTGATGACATTAATATTGGATTTCCCTCCATGTATATTAAAGTTTGAATGAAGCAGGTCATTTCCATATTTGTGGTTTTTGGACTTCATTACATTTTACGTTCGCGTGAGTATTGGATTGTATTATGTTTTCGGTGAAATATTATATTTATATGGACTGTTCTTCCATGATTTGTGGGTTGAGTATTATGTCATCGACCGTAATTGAAGGTTCTGCATAATATAGATTTATTCACGTGTTGAGTGAGTTTGGATTGGAATTCATTTTGGAAAACGCTATATACATTTTGGGAACTTTTCTCATAGGTTTTAGGTGCGTTGGAAATCATAATCTATGTCGCAAACTTTCATGTAAAGAATTATTTAAATCATGCTATAAACTCTTGAACTCTGTAACAACCGGGTTTACTTTGGTAATTATGAAAGTTTTGTGGTCTTTTTGTGATAAATAAAAGTTAAGTTGAAGGTCTTTTTGGTATTATGGTGAAAGGTGAATAGGGCACAAATCCCTAGGTCAAACCATTTGGTGAGAAATCAGTATTTTGGTTGTGCTTGTGGTGTGTGGCGGCTAAGGCAAAGAGAAAGAGAAGGAGAGGGTTATTGGGAGGAAATTCAAGGAGGAGACTAATCAGAAATCGAAATCAACAAGGTAATCTATGCTAATTCCGTTTTCCTTGTTGATGTAGTATTCCTCTCGTTTTTAATCTGGATTTCTAAGTCTGAATGTAGAGATTCATTGAGTTTTCATCACTTTTCCTTAAAAGTGGGTTTTGAGAGTTTCAATCATTGTAATCGGTTTAATGGTAGGAATGTGGATTAAATGGGTGTTTAGGGTTGGTGGACGAACCCTTAAGTTTATCTAATCAATTAATGGCGGAAAATGGGCTTAATGATCACTTTTAGATCTTTTTGTCGAACAGTCGTAGTACCCGGAAACTAGCAGTTTTCATGCTACAGTAGTTTCCGGATAGGAATGGTAGTTCCCGGGTAGATTGTTATGGTAGTTTCCGGATGGGTGTCCTTCCGGATAGGTTGAGTTACCGGGTGCGGTATCCGGATTTTGTGTGTGTCCGGAAAGCCCCAGTATCCGGACAGTTCGGGTATCCGGGAAGTAGGGATATCCGGACAGTTCAGGTATCCGGGAAGTAGGGATATCCTGACAGTGCGGGTATCCGGGAAGATAGGGTGTCCGGACAATTAGTATCCGGAAAGTGTTTACTGATCAACAGGTTTGAACCGTTTAATCTGATTTTAACCTAATACCCTTAGGTGTTCGTTCGGATTAGCTTGGAAGTAGTAAGAAGTGTGTTCAGAGTCTAAGGTGAGTTCTCTCAACCCTTTTATGACGTACTATGTTTTACTAATCTGGTTTCTTTTACGAGCATGAACGTTTTATAAATGTTATGCATGTTTCCATGTTTGCATGTTTATTTGCAAATGAAATGATGTTTAAGGTTTTCATGAATATGATTTCAAATGTATGTGTATGCTATGTGGAGTCGGTTGCACAGTGGGGTCAGGGTACCTTGGGATTTCTAATCCCTTGGGCATATGGAGGTTAGATTGTAGGTTGGAATTCATTTCCTCCTACATGAAGGAACAGGGGGTCTAGTTGGATTCCGGTGTAGACGAGAGGGTGTCCGTTAGTCCCCGATCGGAGTAGCTTATGCGATCCCTGAACCCTGTGTTGAACCTTGGATGATGTTTATGAGAAAGATGTGAATTTATTTTCAATGAAATGATTTTATACTGTGATAAATGTTTTATGGAGGGAATTCACTAGACATTTTGGTCTAACCCTCGCTTTTCAAAAACTAAACCATTTTCAGGTAAGTGTATCGTGGGTTCTTCTAGTAAGAACTAGGAGGAGGCAAGGAGGATGTGGAGCTCTTAGTGACTCCAAGTTTTTGACGGATGACTATAGATAGAACTCGGCTGTGGATTTAGAGACTTTCGCTGTCATTTTTGTTTAGTTGGGTTTGATGATGATGTAAAGACAAGCTTAATTATGTAACCCGAATGCTTATTTTATGGTATTGCATGTTTAAGAATGTGGGACGTTACAAATGGTATCAGAGCCTTAGTTTAAGGGATTTAGGTGACCAGTCGGGCCTAAACTTAAACTGTAAGATGAGGAACACAGCCGAGACATAGGATTGCCTCTAGGAACGATCACTATAGACGCGCTAGGAAATAAGGTGCCAAGGACAAACGTGTAAGGTAAGTTTGGGGTTACACATGGCCAGTGTAATTACGAACTTACAGGTACATGTGCGTGCTTAAGATTACCTTATATAGCAATTTGTGATGTCATGTCTAGCAAGGGCTAATGGTTATTTTCTTTCAGTACTTGCGAAATGGCTGGAAGAAATTTGAGGAGTAGGTCGGTACCTGCTGTACCAAGGAATCAGGAGGAAGAGGTTCTAGAGAATGGACCGGTTAACCGCGAAAGGGGTTGCGGAAGAGGCCGTGGAAGGGGTCGTGGAAGGACAAGGAGTGTGGAAATTCCCGTCAACCAAGAAGACTCTGTCCAGGAGAGTTCGGCTACTGTAAGAAGATGGAACCCGACAAGGGGACGTGGTCGAGGCCGGGGATCCACATTTGTCACTCGAGAAAATTTGGCTGCTGAGCTTGGTAAAATTCAGGAGACTCTGCAAACTCCCCTTACTAAGCAGAATGAGTCAGCCTCGGAGAGCAAAGAGGCGAGTGAGAACAGGGAGAGTGTGGAACTGTCAAGCCCGGTGGAGACTGGCACTGGGAGTCACTCGAAAGCAATCTCTCTAGTGGTGAATGAGTCAGCAGCTAAGGGATGTAGTTACAAGGCCTTTGCCTCATGCAAGCCCCCTACCTTCTAGGGCGAGTGTGACCCCGTCCTGGCAATGAAATGGGTGAAGGAAATGGAGCTAGTGTTTGATACGTGTAAGTGTGCTGATGGGGATCGGGTGATGTTTGCCCTATCCATGCTGAAGTCTGAGGCAGTGTACTGGTGGGATGCAGACACTGGGGGAAAAGGTTCGGCAATGGCTAAGGGAATGATGTGGGAAATGTTTGTGGACAGGTTTAAAGCTCAATTCTGTCCACTAGCGGCAGTGAAAAGGTTGGAAGAAGAGTTCTTGGGGTTGGATAAGGGAGGTATGACGGTGCGAGAGTACACTACAAAGTTTATCGAGAAGTCTCGTTTCGCAGGCTTGTCTGTGCCAACGGAGGAACGACGGGTGGAATGATTCATCCACGGATTGAAAAGTAGCATCCAAGAACTAGTTCTGACTAGGAACCCCACTACCTTTCAGGCGGCCATTAACGCGGCCGAGATGATCGAGAAAGAAAAGGTTCGCCAAACGACTGAGAAGAGTGGTGATAAACGCAAATGGGATGGACCGGGTAATGACTTCAGAAAAGGGAAAGTGTTTGGACCAGGCAACCGTGTTAGTAAGGATACCGTTGGAAAACCATGTACGAAATGTAACAAGGTGCATCGGGGAGAGTGCATGGCAGGTTCAAACTCATGCTACCGGTGTGGCTTGCCCGGTCACATGTCAAAGGATTGTCGCAGTGGGGGAAAATCTTGTTACGAATGTGGGGCTACTGGCCACATGCGTAATGATTGCCCACAATTGAAGAAACGGGGATCAGTCCCGTATGGTGAACGACAGGGTGGGAAAGGAAATGACAAGGGAGAAAAACCGGTGCGTCCGAAGGGACGTGCATTCCGCATGACTGCGGAAGAGGCGGAGGAAGTTCCAGATGTTGTGGTAGGTACGTTTCTAGTGAACTCTTTGTGTTCCAAGGTGTTGTTTGATTCAGGAGCAAATCGCTCTTTTTTATCTCATGATTTTATGAAATGTTTGGGGGTGAGGCCTAGACGTTTAGAGAGAGCACTAGAGGTGGAAACTGCAAATGATAGTTGGGTGTATGTTAAGGAAGTAGTAGAAGATTGTGTCATAGATATAGAAGGGAGGTTGGTGCCTACGAAGTTATATCCCATGGCAATGGGAGAGTTTGATGTAGTGTTGGGTATGGATTGGTTAGCCGCGAACTATGCGAATATCGTTTGCAACAAAAAGCTGATCAGGATTCGGTTACCTGATGGAGATACCGTAGTGATCTATGGGAACCGCCGTGATAGAAAGACTAGCCTTATCTCCATGATTAGGGCTACAAAGTGTTTGAGGAAGGGGTGTCAAGGATTCTTGGCGTACGTGTTAGACGCCAAGAAAGAGAAGCGTGGGGTAGGTGATGTGCGAGTGGTAAATGAGTACCCGGAAGTATTTCTGGATGACTTGACAAGTCTACCTCCGGATCGTCAGATCGAGTTCAGAATTGATTTGATGCCCGGAGCTGCACCTATTGCCCGCGCACCGTATAGATTGACGCCGTCCGAAATGAAGGAAATGATGACTCAATTACAGGAGTTATTAGACAAGGGATTCGTTAGACCGAGTACGTCTCCGTGGGGAGCACCTGTGCTCTTCGTGAAGAAGAAGGACGGTACTATGCGGATGTGTATAGACGACCGTGAGCTCAACAAGGTCACGATCAAGAACAAGTATCCGATACCGAGGATTGACGACCTGTTTGATCAATTGCAAGGAGCCAATTACTTCTCCAAGATTGACCTGAGGTCAGGTTATCACCAACTCAAGGTAAGGGAGGAGGATGTGCCGAAGACCGCTTTCAGAACCAGGTATGGACACTATGAGTTTTTGGTGATGCCGTTCGGGATGACTAACGCCCCGGCAGCATTCATGGACCTGATGAATAGGGTGTGCCAACCTTATTTAGACCAGTTCGTCATAGTATTCATAGATGATATCCTGATATTTTCAAGATCGGAAGCGTAGCACGAAAGTCACCTTCGTACAATTCTCGAGCTATTGAAGCAAGAGAAGTTGTATGCAAAATTTTCCAAGTGCGAGTTTTTGGCTGAGGGAGGTGCAGTTTCTCGGACACGTGGTGTCTGAGAAGGGAATCATGGTTGACCCGGCCAAGATTGAAGCCATCCAATATTGGGAACAACCTAAGAATCCGTCAGAAGTTCAAAGTTTCCTCGGACTGGCAGGGTATTATCGGAAGTTCATCAAAGACTTTTCGCGTATCGCCACGCCACTAACGTCTTTAACCAAGAAGAATGTCAAGTTCGTCTGGTCAGAGGAGTAAGAAGAAGCTTTCCAAAGACTGAAGGGCATGCTGAGCAGCGCTCCGGTATTGTCGTTACCAGACGGTTCGGACGATTTCGTGGTGTTCAGTGATGCTTCGAAGCTCGGATTGGGTTGCGTACTCATGCAACGAGGAAGGGTGATCGCGTATGCCTCTCGGCAGTTAAAGGATCAGGAGGTTCGATACCCCACGCATGATCTAGAATTGGCGGCAGTGGTTTTTGCCCTGAATATTTGGCGGCATTACCAGTATGGGACAAAGTGCCAGGTCTTCACGGACCACAAAAGCTTATGTCATCTCTTTGACCAAAAAGAGTTGAATATGCGCCAAAGGAGATGGATCGAGTTTTTGACCGATTACGACTGTAAGATCGAATACCATCCGGGGAAGGCAAACGTAGTGGCGGACGCTTTGAGCCGTAAGGAACGAAGCGAAACCCCCAGTATTGTGGTCATGAGGGCCGAGGTGACATTCAATTTGTTGGGAGAGATAAAGAAATGTCAAGAGGAGGCGCTCGGAGGGGAAAATCTCAAAAAGGAAAGAATGGTGGGACAAACGTCCTCACTAGTGGAAGATAGTCGGGGGGTGAAGTGTCTTAGGGGGAGAATCTGGGTCCCGAAATTCGGGGAGCTCAGGAAGATGATTTTAGAGGAAGCCCACAAATCTAAGTACACGATTCACCCTGTAACTAACAAAATGTATGGAGATCTACGTCGAGATTATTGGTGGCCTGGGATGAAGAAAGATGTAGCTCATCTCGTAGAGACTTGTTTGACGTGTTCGCGTGTAAAGATCGAGCATCAAAGACCGTACAGGAAGCTTCAGTCTCTGGAGATACCGATGTGGAAGTGGGATCAGATCACGATGGATTTCGTGACCCATTTCCCTAGAACTCCGAAGGGTTATGACGCCATTTGGATGATCGTGGATCGACTCACGAAATCAGCTCACTTCCTGCCCATACAAGAGTCTTACTCGTTGGAGCGGTTAGCAAGGTTGCACATCGACGAGATAGTAACCCGTCATGGTGTGCCTTCGTCGATTATATCTGACCGGGATAGCAGGTTTACCTCCACGTTTTGGAGGAGTTTCCAAAGAGAAATGGGATCGCAGATCAAGATGAGTACCGCTTATCATCCTCAGACCGACGGTCAGAGTGAGCGGACGATCCAAATGTTGGAGGACATGTTGAGAGCATGTGCTTTAGATTTCCAAGGCTCTTGGGAGAAGCACCTACCGTTGATCGAGTTCGCTTACAATAATAGCTACCACTCGAGCATCAAGGCAGCGCCATTTGAAGCACTCTACGGTAGAAAATGTCGGACACCCTTGTGTTGGAACGAAGTGGGAGAGAGACAGTTGGCCGGACCAGAGATTGTACAGCTGACTTCGGACAAGATTGTCCAAGTGCCCGAGAGACTAAAGGTCGCTCGCGATCGGCAAAAGAGTTATGCGGATAAGAGGCGAAAGGACATAGAATTTCAGGTCGGGGATTTTGTTTTGTTAAAAGTATCCCCATGGAAAGGAGTGGTGCGGTTCGGGAAACGTGGGAAGCTAAGCCCACGTTACATCGGACTATTCGAGATTTCGGAACGAATTGGAGAAGTGGCGTATAGGTTGGATCTACCGGAAGAATTGCGAAGTATCCACAATGCGTTTCACGTGTCCAACTTGAGAAAATGTCTAGCCGACGTGACAAAAGCGGTCCCGTTAAATGACATTAAAGTGGACGAAAAGTTGAATTTTGTAGAGGAACCCGAAGCCATCACGGATTTTATGGTGAGGAAGTCACGGAACAAAGAGACTAGCTGGTTAAGATGCAGTGGCGACACCACAAGGGTCCAGAGGCGACCTGGGAGTTGGAGTCGGAAATGAAAGAAAGATACCCACACCTCTTCTAATAAGGAATTATGGGGACGGAATTCATTTAAGGGGAGAGTGTTGTAACAACCGGGTTTACTTTGGTAATTATGAAGGTTTTGTGGTCTTTTTGTGATAAATAAAAGTTAAGTTGAAGGTCTTTTTGGTATTATGGTGAAAGGTGAATAGGGCACAAATCCCTAGGTCAAACCATTTGGTGAGAAATCAGTATTTTGGTTGTGCTTGTGGTGTGTGGCGGCTAAGGCAAAGAGAAAGAGAAGGAGAGGGTTCTTGGGAGGAAATTGAAGGAGGAGACTAATCAGAAATCAAAATCAACAAGGTAATCTATGCTAATTCCGTTTTCCTTGTTGATGTAGTATTCCTCTCGTTTTTAATCTGGATTTCTAAGTCTGAATGTAGAGATTCATTGAGTTTTCATCACTTTTCCTTAAAAGTGGGTTTTGAGAGTTTCAATCATTGTAATCGGTTTAATGGTAGGAATGTGGATTAAATGGGTGTTTAGGGTTGGTGGACGAACCCTTAAGTTTATCTAATCAATTAATGGCGGAAAATGGGCTTAATGATAACTTTTAGATCTTTTTGTCGAACAGCCGTAGTACCCGGAAACTAGCAGTTCTTCATGCTACAGTAGTTTCCGGATAGGAATGCTAGTTCCCGGGTAGATTGTTATGGTAGTTTCCGGATGGGTGTCCTTCCGGATAGGTTGAGTTACCGGGTGCGGTATCCGGATTTTATGTGTGTCCGGAAAGCCCCAGTATCCGGACAGTTCGGGTATCCGGGAAGTAGGGATATCCGGACAGTTCGAGTATCCGGGAAGTCGGGATATCCGGACAGTGCGGGTATCCGGGAAGATAGGGTGTTCGAACAATTAGTATCGAGAAACTGTTTACTGATCAACAGGTTTGAACCGTTTAATCTGATTTTAACCTAATACCCTTAGGTGTTCGTTCGAATTAGCTTGGAAGTAGTAAGAAGTACATTCAGAGTCTAAGGTGAGTTCTCTCAACCCTTTTATGACGTACTATGTTTTACTGATCTGGTTTCTTTTACGAGCATGAACGTTTTATAAATGTTATGCATGTTTCCATGTTTGCATGTTTATTTGCAAATGAAATGATGTTTAAGGTTTTCATGAATATGATTTCAAATGTATGTGTATGCTATGTGGAGTCGGTTGCACAGTGGGGTCAGGGTACCTTGGGATTTCTAATCCCTTGGACATATGAAGGTTAGCTTGTAGGTTGGAATTCGTTTCCTCCTACGTGAAGGAACAGGGGGTCCACTTGGATTCCGGTGTAGACGAGAGGGTGTCCGTTAGGCCCCGATCGGAGTAGCTTATGCGATCCCTGAACCCTGTGTTGAACCTTGGATGATGTTTATGAGAAAGATGTGAATTTATTTTCAATGAAATGATTTTATACTGTGATAAATGTTTTATGGAGGGAATTCACTAGACCTTTTGGTCTAACCCTCGCTTTTCAAAAACTAAACCATTTTCAGGTAAGCGTACCGTGGGTTCTTCTGGTAAGAACTAGGAGGAGGCTAGGAAGATGTGGAGCTCTTTGTGACTCCAAGTTTTTGACGGATGACTATAGATAGAACTCGGCTGTGGATTTAGAGACTTTCGCTGTCATTTTTGTTCAGTTGGGTTTGATGATGATGTAAAGACAAGCTTAATTATGTAACCTGAATGCTTATTTTATGGTATTGCATGTTTAAGAATGCGGGACGTTACAAACTCACTAGGCGTTAGCCTAACCTTTTTATTTGTCGGCATGTGCAACAGATTCAGGTTGGGAGTAGTCCTAGTGACACTGCGAATGGTCGTGTACTAGTAGTGTGCTCGAGAGGTGAATTGGTTAAGTGAGGTCTTCCACATTGATTTTTGGGAATAGGATTTTGTATTTGAGTTAAGTAACTCCCGATGTGAACTTAGCCTTGTAATAAGACTTGGATTATAATTGTTTGAGGTATTCCTCATATTGGTTTATAGGAAGAAATTCTATTATTTTGGATGTATAATAGAAAATTTTATTTAGTTGCTCTTTTTCCAATTCGAGGGTGTTACAATATTTATCTACAAAATTGTAAATATTTAGCTACCAACCAGTCGCACAAATATGTTAGTTGTTAATGCCAAAAATGACCCTTCGAGATAACTTAAGGTCGATGTGGAACTTTAGCAACTAAAGATAGTATTCTTCGAATAACACACGACAAACGAAAAAATATAAATGAACACAGAGACTTGGTGTCGTGGAAAACCCCTGGGGAGGGTAAAAACCGTGGACGATAGTGAAGAACGTCGGTGCACTATGGACGTCAAACAAGGACGTCGTTTTTTCGAAACATGTATCAAAAATACAAATGATTACAATATGATTGTAAGTAAAAGAAATCGTGAGTTAAGAACACGTGTCGTAAGATTGCTCATATGCATGGGCGGACCTAGGTTATGGCATACGGTGGCACGTGCCACCGTATTGTTTCTCTGTCGTAAGGTAAAAAAAATTAGGTTCGTGAAAGGTGCAACCGTATCAATTTGTTTTGTGCCACCATATATATTTTGAAACTGCAATAAGGACACAAGTTCCTCTTGGTAGAGTTGGTTTAGAAAGGCTTTTATTCTATTTAATACCCAGGTTCGAGTCTTGTTAGACCAATTTTTGTAGTTTTTAGTTTCTAGTTTTTAGCTTTTAATTTCATATTTATTGTTTCTAAAAACATTACAATACTAGGACTCGAACCTAAGACCTCCAGTTTGATAAGCAAGGGACTAACCACCAAACCAATATTAATTTTATGAAAAATATATCTATATTTGTTTTTTATAGTCAAATGGTGTCACCGTTTGAAAACAATTCTGGGTCCGCCGCTGCTCATATACTCTGAGAGTGGACTTGAGAGTAGTATCAACTTATTGTATTGTTGTCTATATGTCCTCTTCAGGTGAAATATGCTTTGTTTATATAGGTTCTTGGTCATTAAATGAGTTCTTTATGATCCTTTAATGTTGGTAACGGTCTTCGTATTGATGATGTTTGATTGTAGCCTTCAGTTATGACCGTTTGATCATCAATGAGTAATGACCTACATTAAAGAAACATAAAAACGTGGTTTCGTCGTGAATTAGTAACGGTAAACACATGCCGTTAGATACTGACTATTGTCGTTACTTTACGACGTTTGATGGTACGAATGTCTATAGTCATCGGTCGCATCGGAGATAACTTACGAATGTCGTCAGAAAGTGACGACTGGTGGTCTTACAGTTGTTGGTCGTCATGAACTGTTCTTAAGGAATGTTTGGTCAAAAGAATCTTATGTGGATCATAACTTCAGGAATTTTTTTCTACCAAAACATCAGTCTTAGCTTATAAATTCATGTCAATGTTTAAAAGTTAATTAAAAAACTAAATGTTTATCTACAAAAGTTGTAAATACAAAAATATGATAATAAAATATATAAAATAATATTAGTTTTGTTGGTATTTGATTAAAATATAGTTTTAGTGATGGTGTGTCACTTTATAAAGTGATTGAAAATCATTATAGTGAAAGATAATCTTAAATAATCTTAAAACTAATGTGGCACTGATGTGACATTTTAAAAATTATGTTGATATTACGTTGTAGTGAATGGTCTAAGAGCATCCACACCCATCTTGTACAAGACCTTGCAAGATGACATGACATCCCATGTGGCTTGCAAGGTCTTGCAAATTTAGCAAGTCATTTCATATTTAGAAAGACCTGTCACAAATAAATATATATAAAACAAATACATTTTAATTTAACTTAATTTATTTTTTAGTTTTTTTAAACATTAATTATTAATATGTTTATTAAATTTAATTCTTTTATTAATTTATTTGAATATTATTTTTATTAAAATTTCTTACCCACAATCTATTTTAAATAAATTATATTTGTATGCAATGTTTTTTTATTTAAACTACTAAAATAAAAGTACATTAATATAAAAAATTACAAAAATACAAATACTAATATATTCGTCAATTCGATTATATGGATGATGATCTTGGTTTTAGTTTGTCCATGCCTGAGTATGAGAGCTATCTTCGATGTCATAAAAGAGTCCGCAACGATCAACAAATCATCAATTGCAAACCGATTTAATGGAAGAGATTTGGAGTCGTTTTGGAGAAGAAGAAAATAATTAGTAATTTAATGTTTATTGTGTATTTTGTGTAATATTTGTATTTTAATAAACGTTGCATGATTTCAATATATCTATGTATTTTATTTGTTAATTAAATTATATTTACATAAAATATAGTAAAAGAAAACAAAAGTAAAGTTTTAGTTATCTATGTTTTATAATTAATTTATTATTTATATTATAATTATCTATATTATAATTTATTACTTTAGAAAATGAGTTTGGTCTTGCATTAATGTGAAAGGTGTTCTTGCAAATTTGATGTGGCACTTTAAAAATGAGTTTGATATTGCAGGGGTGCGGATGGTCTAAGCATCTCTAACACAAGTATATACTTTATTATTATTAAAAAATAATGTGTATATAGCAAAACTAGTAACATTTAAGGTGCGTTTGGTACACTGGACAGGACATGACATGACAGAACAGAACAGAGATCACTGTCCCATGTTTGGCAGAACTTTTATGTGGAACAGACAGGAACAAAGTGGAACAAGCTGGAACAGCCTGTTCCACCCCCACCCCATGGAACAAGCTGAAACAAGATGGATCAGACTTATGTTTTACCAATATAACCTCAAAATAAAATATATTTTTCTTCTAAAACATCAAATACACGTTCTGTTTTATATTTTATTCATTCTTTAAATTTTATTTATTTGTAATTTATCTAATGTTATCTGTTCTGTTCTGTCCAGTTCTGTATACCAAACACAGAACAATTATTCTGTCATGTTCTGTTCTGTCATATCCCATCATGTTCTGTTCTATCTTGTCTGCGTACCAAACGCACCCTTAATATACGGAGAATTAGATAGAGTCCTACAAACTATGCTAAAAAGGTAAGTAGCAACTAATCTAAATGTTGAAAATTGTGATCACTAAAATAAAAATTGATTTTTATATCGTCTTTAAATGTCATTTTCATAAAAAAAATATCATAAAAAACTAAGAAAACGAAATATTTGTCGAGTTATATTAAATTAACTAATTTGGTTTTAACAGTTTATTGTTTTATAAATATAAAACTCTATTAATTGTCTAATTTAATTCGAATATTTTATTGTAATGTCCTTAAATAGGACCAATAATTGTTGACTCCATCTCGAGGCGGTTAAACTTTATATTGATAATAGTGTTGCTACAAGTTTTTCAAACAACAATAATTTAGTGTTGTTGGATTATATCTCAAAACAAAATACTCTTTTGTTTGAGAAAGAGTGAAAGAGAAATGAAATGCATAATCAATATATATATATATATATATATATATATATTTATGTTTATATATATATATAAAGGAGAATGTATAAAACTGAGTTAATGAGAGGCCTCAATGGTCATTTTTCTACAATTTTGATTTATTTTAAATATAAGTCATATATTAAATATTCTCATTAATTACAAAAACATTTCATTTTTTATTTTATAATTTTATAACATGGATAACAATCAATATAAATCAAATACTTATTTTAAAATGTTTTATTTTTTATCATTTAGTAGGCTAACAATCAATATATATATATATATATATATATATATATATATATATAAATGAGAATGTATGAGAGTGAGTTAATGAGAGGCCTCAATGACCATTTATCTATTTTTCTACAATTTTGATTTATTTTAAATATAAGTCATACATTAAATGTTCTCATTAATTACAAAAACTTTTCACTTTTTATTTTATAATTTTATAACATGGATAACAATCATCAATATAAATATATAAAGGAGAATGTATGAGAAGAGTTAATGAGAGGCCTCCTTGGCCCTTATCTATTTTTTTACAATTTTGAGTTATTTTAAATATAAGTTATACATTAAATGTTCTAATTAATTACAAAAACTTTTCATTTTTATTTTATAATTTTATAACATGGATAACAATCAATATAAATCAAATACTTATTTTAAAATGTTATATTTTTTTTATCCTTTAGTAGGTTAACAATCAATATATATATATATATATATATATATATATATATATATATATATATATATATATATATATATATATATATATATATATAGAGGTGGTTTCATTTGAAAACCACCTTTATTTTACAAACTTTGCAACCCAACTTCAAAGCGTTGATTTCATCATTAATGGTCAAGATCTATTTGAGTTATTTATGGTAAGTAAAATTAAAAATTAATATATTGAATTAATGAAATTAGACCGAAAGGTCAAAATCGTCCAGTGCAGTCTTGAATCTTAATAAGAGAAACCGGATGAAATCGCAATATTTGGGGAATTCATCTTTCTGTAATCTACACAAATTTTCTTGAATTTCACAAAATGGCATAGGGATCATGATGCATATATGTAACAACCCAAAAACACATAGCATAAAATATAAGTCAAAAGCCCAAAAGGGTCCCAATTACGTCACATTACTTGATAACATTCTCACAGCTTAGAGTTCCCAAACGATTACAACCGAGATGTTTAAACTAACAGAAGCTGGATTATGACGGTCTCTAATCTCAAATCACCGCCTTAAGCCTTCCCCTTCCCTTTAGACGTTGCACCTACACGATCCTTACCTGAAAATGGTTTTTAGTTTTGAAAAGCGAGGGTTAGACCATAGGGTCTAGTGAATTCCCTCCTAAAAGCGTAACCACAAAACATATTACGAAACACGTTTTCTTGCAAACAATACTTAACACGTTTGAGCTCAAACAAGGGTATACACAGTGGCATGGACCAATAACACCTTACAAAGCCAGGCACGGCAACTCAACACCTTACAAAGCCAGGCACGGCAACTCGACACCTTACAAAGCCAGGCACGGCAATTCAACACCTTACAAAGCCAGGCACGGCAACTCAACACCTAACAAAGCCAGGCACGGCAACTTGGGGGTCCTCCACTGTGCAACCCGACTCTACCACAAGCATAAACATTTAAAACATGCTTTAAAACTTACTCGAGGAATATCCTCCTTCCACTTGTAAAATAACACTTTTCATGCATGAGAAAACATAAGATTCATGATGATCAAATAAACTCATTTTCAGTCATATCAATTCTTCGCAATTCAGTTTAAAAGATAGAAGTAATGCATAAGGGAACTCACCTGATGCTCGGCTAAACAACACACTACTCGAAGCTCACTAAATCTCCAAACGATCACCTGAATTGGGGTTAACAAATGAGGTATTAGACTTCCCAATTATGTTCTACAACATTCCCCATGATGTCCTAAGACAATCCCCTAAACCAAGCCTCGAACCCAAACCCAAACGACCAACGAAGCAAAAACGGAAAAACAAGAAACAGAGCCTGGCGCCGATGCTGGCGCCAGTCCATCGGCGCCGCCATCGGCGCGGACCCCTGGACAGATTTTCCTGCACGAGATTTCTTCCCAAAACTCAAAGATTTCTCATCCCCAAACTTCCCCAAATCAGATTCAGCTCTCCTAAAACAATATTTTAGAATCAACACCCAAAATGGATGAACAAAACTTATAAACCTCCCTTGAAAAGGTGAACTATCACCAAGAGTTCTCAAACTCCTCAAGGGATTCATCCAACACACCCCTCCACAAGATTTCATCTCAAAATACAAAAATGAGAAGAGATTGGGATTAAGAACATGCATCTAAACCCCATTCTAGACACAAAACTTAAAGAAAGGTGGGTGGAGTTATACCTTAGCAGCAACTTCTTCAATCTCTAGCTGATCCACCTTCTCCAAACCTTCAATGGTGGAACTTGAGCTCCTTTCCTCTCTAGAGAAGTTCCAGCCGAAAACAAGAAATGGAAATAGGGTTTTTGAAGGGTTTTGTCTTAATAAACTTCTCTCTATCACACTCCAGCCACATAACTTTCAGGTTTTTACAAAAGAGCCCCAGAATTCTTATTTCTGCACTAAATACCACAAGAGATGAAATATGGGATGTTACATCACCTCCCCCTTAACAGGATTCCGTCCCCGGAATCTCATCACTGAAAAGGTGCGGGTACCTTGCCCTCATAACGATCTCGGGTTCCCATGGAGCCTCAAAATTTCTTAGGAAAATACAACTACATCTCTACCAAACTAACTTCTTTGTCTGTCCAATTCTCAACCATCCGGCCTCAAATGCTCACACTGACTGCGAAGCTACACTCAAACTTCTTCCCAACCAACATTCCCCAAACATGGGTTAAGACATACCAAAAGCACTCCAGATTTTCACCGAGTGCCTCTAAACAAATCAATAATTCCAAGTTCTTTCGAAAACTGCCACTACTCCATTACAATGTAGTCCAATTCAATCTCCTATTGAAACACACTACTCCAAACCATGGGAATATTTTCCCATCCAGCTGTTCTCCCGACTTGAGATTGACAATGCTCAAACCTTCTAATCCAATCATCTTAGTTCCATTCACCTATCCATCCACTCCCGATCAGCATCGACAACATACAGTATTCTTTGACATCGCCCCTAGGCCAAACACTACACTCTCGGGTCTGCAGCACGTCCATCCACACACTTGTAATCTCTTCGCTCAAACATACTACTCATCCAAAATACTCTCTTTACTAGAATACGACTCTACTCGAGTTAACACCGCAATAACCCGAATTTCTAAACGGGGGCTTATCATTCCTTTCGTCGACATTTCACACTACCACTCTCATAACGTTACCGCATTCTCACTACCACATAACATTCATCAAAGGAAGAACGCCCTCCTACCAAAATAGCGTTCATCTGGCACAATTGCGTTTCCTCAAAATCACCGATCACATATGCCTTAACAGTTACAAATCAACGATCCAAACTCCCCACATTCGCTAAGCCATAACTCCATTCTATACACGATCATGTCCTTCGCTCAAATCCACTGAATGGTTCCACTAACTAGGAACTGCCTCCAACGTTCACTTGCCCTCTCACACGGAGGAGTGACCAAGCTCATTCTAACTATCTCCCTTAGTCGGACACTGATCAACACGCTCGTGTGAAACATTCTCCTCGACGATATCGCATCTAAACCCACAGTCTCTCAACTAGAGCACCACATTCGACCACTTGTTCCCATCCTAACCTGATACATTAAAGATCCCTCAAAAGAATGACTCACCCACAAGCACCAACTTTTAGACCGGTCGCATGAACTTAGCTTTCTCAACTCATTAACCAAGACATAACAACAATCCCTTATCTTATGCCTTAAAAAGAACAGTTCTTCAACTATAGTCCGCCCAATCAACGTCTCATGACATCGTCTTACCGCGAGTCTGCCAATACTTGATCTTTTATACTGTCAACATCTTCTCTCATGTTTACACAAACTTTCCATCGCACACCGCTACAGCCTAACAGAACAACTTCTCCATACTTATCAGTCAAGACCTTTAGCCAAGTTCTCATGAGGTACTTAACACCAAGAACTACCAAGAGTTCCTAATTTTCCAACACCGCCGACCCGCTAATTCTAATTCATTACATCCACGAAATACTCCAACGCTCTTGCCTAAACTTCACGACGAAGCACTACAACTTAACGGGTACATTATCCTGCTCGACAATCGTGTGAAGCATGAAAACTCACCCAAATCCAATGGGATCGAAAAGGACAAGGGTTCTCCTGTCATCTCGTTACCAACCGCAACTTAATCTCTTGATCTCAACCTAGTATTATCGTATACCGCCCGCAAAACCACACACTTAAACCAGGCATGCTCATTACCTTTGACTATTCCAACATTACAGCAATTCAACATTATATCTATGACCTACACGTTCCTTTGATTCCGAGTGCTACCACTTCCTCATGCTACTATCGCACCACACGACTACTTTGCAATCAGGCTATCATGATTTCTTTACACACACAAAGGATACTACTTCCTTCACGCCACCCATAACACAATTCCATTTGGAGTGAATCGCTTCCCCGACTTTGTCTTTCTCGGGTCTAGACGAACCACATGACAAGATCATCTAATCACCGCGCACTCGCTTAGATTACACTAACCAACTCGTTCTTATTTGGCTCATCAAGCACCAGAGAAATTCACTTATGCTACCAAAATCTTTCACTCCTAAAGTACTCACACAAGAAAACTCAACACGA
The DNA here is from genome assembly GCA_033807775.1 of Saussurea involucrata. Classification (NCBI taxonomy): domain Eukaryota; kingdom Viridiplantae; phylum Streptophyta; class Magnoliopsida; order Asterales; family Asteraceae; genus Saussurea; species Saussurea involucrata. Next base: position 70,867,422 of record CM066318.1, on the reverse strand, counting down.
CAACATACTATTGTTACTTCTCCAATATCAGCCTCCTGACAACTATCCGACAGAACGGTCATTGATTTCAACATCGACAATCGACTTGCAATTGTCCAGATACCTTACGACAGACAAGGATTCCCGAAGGAATCTACTTCTCCTAACTGCTCGAACAGATTCTCGTTCCTCGTTAACTCCTCACAATCTATCTCTGCTGTGCTCGACACCTTACACCTAAGCTAATCATCCAAAACCTCAATGGACATTACATTCACACCGGTGATCTCCCGTTCTCCCAATGCCTTCACTAGGTATTCCTATTCCATACCATTTACACAATTCAACGACCTCATCCACCCACACCCAACGGGTTCACTCTCACGTTTCAATCTCCTGACAAAACCTCCACATTAATGGACTACATGATGATTTCATTCTTTCCTGACCATCTAGGATTCCTAACATAACCCACTTCGTCCTACGCCATATAACCAACTTATACCCCACCGTTCTCCCTCGAGAGACTAAACACAAGATCTTTCTTAGCAAGATCTAATTATCAAACCATCTCAGTACTCCAACTCGAAACCGAAAACATTACATTAGGTAACGTAACGCTACTGATTACTATTCCACCAACAGAAACACTTTGGCCATTTCAACTTTACTGCGATTAAAACTATTCTCACATATCCCGACAATAGTTCAAACTACACTCACACCAACATTCCAGCTTCACTACCCAAGACTCCAGGTACTCACCCACTTACTCTAACGGAACACTATGGTCATAACTTGACCACATCTTATACAACTAGCAATTTAACTCCCAAAGCCCTTTCCTTGGCTTAAATCGTAACATCCTCCCCCCGACCTAGCGAGTTCATAGCCTTCATGCATAATGACACAACGATTGAGATCATTTTGCGCACTTTTAAGAAACACGATAGATGCAAAAGTATAAAGCGAGTTTGTGTATGCATGAAACAACATTACTCAAGATGAATAGTAAAACACAACGATCGCAAAGATCACTCACAGGCACTCTTACGATAATTCGTAATCCTGTCCATCCAAATCGGTGTTGACACTACGATTGTCTCCAATGAAACCCTTTCGCGTATGGCCGGAAAATTTTCGAACGAAATTACTTACCCAAAGTGGGTCCGTCAACTCCAACACTCGTTTACATGAAAAATAACGAGTCAATACTCATTTTGTTTGTACAACAAACCGTGCAATAATGATGTTTTTTTTAATATTTTCGTAACGAAGATTCTCTCCACAAGAAAAACGTGAAATAATTCGTAAATCACTAAGTTCAAAGCTTTATCGTATGATGAAAACAAGTTTGTCTTTTACTTTAAAGAAAACACGCTCGTACGCGTCACTCATTTCCCAAAACAAGAAAACATATCATACACGTACATGCTTTTTAACACGAAGGAATCTCGTATAATACGTTTAACAACAAAAATGCATGGAATTCAATATGCGAAGGAAGGCTATTCACCCTAACTAAGTCAACCGTTGCATTCACTTTAACTCTTTACTGGTACCATACTATAACCAACAACCGCCTCCTTACTTATGCTACAACTTGTAGCACAAGTGCTTCATAACCTACCTGATCGACCACTCTTACCTGCATACCACAAAACAACACTGATCTTTTGCAATCATTAACCTTGCCACTAAACCGCTTGACTAAGGAATCCAAGACTAGGTTCCCTAACTTGATCTCGAATTAAAGGTTTCAGGATGTCCGCATAATTCTCACTCCTAACTCAACTGACCGACCCACGATCCTAAGGGTGGGGACCCACTAACACTATGAGTTGTTCCCCCCCCCCCATACCACCATTAATTAATTTGAATCCTAGAAAATTTACTTCTAGACAACATTTCCTCTAGAAGTTGCAAACATCTAATCATAAGGGATCTCTTCCATGACACATCAACTATTTGCTATCAAACACAAGGTTAGAACCTTCTACATACCGCCACCCTCACCACTCATCCCGACAATAGCGATTGGTCACACCCATGCACCTGTAGATCCATAATAGCATTGGCCAGATGCTACTTGAATTTACCTTACATGAGGGTTCTCACTACCATTGTCAAAATATCCTATGTTTACGGTCATTCCTAATGACTTCCTATATCTCGGTTGTGTCCCTATCCTCAAAGTTTAAGTTTAGGCCCATCCGGTCACCTAAATCCCTTAAACTATGGCTCTGATACCATTTGTAACAACCCAAAAACACATAGCATAAAATATAAGTCAAAAGCCCAAAAGGGTCCCAATTACGTCACATTACTTGATAACATTCTCACAACTTAGAGTTCCCAAACGATTACAACCGAGATGTTTAAACTAACAGAAGCTGGATTATGACGGTCTCTAATCTCAAATCACCGCCTTAAGCCTTCCCCTTCCCTTTAGACGTTGCACCTACACGATCCTTACCTGAAAATGGTTTTTAGTTTTGAAAAGCGAGGGTTAGACCATAGGGTCTAGTGAATTCCCTCCTAAAAGCGTAACCACAAAACATATTACGAAACACGTTTTCTTGCAAACAATACTTGACACGTTTGAGCTCAAACAAGGGTATACACAGTGGCATGGACCAATAACACCTTACAAAGCCAGGCACGGTAACTCAACACCTTACAAAGCCAGGCACGGCAACTCGACACCTTACAAAGCCAGGCACGGCAACTCAACACCTTACAAAGCCAGGCACGGCAACTCAACACCTAACAAAGCCAGGCACGGCAACTCGGGGGTCCTCCACTGTGCAACCCGACTCTACCACAAGCATAAACATTTAAAACATGCTTTAAAACTTACTCGAGGAATATCCTCCTTCCACTTGTAAAATAACACTTTTCATGCATGAGAAAACATAAGATTCAGGATGATCAAATAAACTCATTTTCAGTCATATCAATTCTTCGCAATTCAGTTTAAAAGATAGAAGTAATGCATAAGGGAACTCACCTGATGCTCGGCTAAACAACACACTACTCGAAGCTCACTAAATCTCCAAACGATCACCTGAATTGGGGTTAACAAATGAGGTATTAGACTTCCCAATTATGTTCTACAACATTCCCCATGATGTCCTAAGACAATCCCCTAAACCAAGCCTCGAACCCAAACCCAAACGACCAACGAAGCAAAAACGGAAAAACAAGAAACAGAGCCTGGCACCGATGCTGGCGCCAGTCCATCGGCGCCGCCATCGGCGCGGACCCCTGGACAGATTTTCCTGCACGAGATTTCTTCCCAAAACTCAAAGATTTCTCATCCCCAAACTTCCCCAAATCAGATTCAGCTCTCCTAAAACAATATTTTAGAATCAACACCCAAAATGGATGAACAAAACTTATAAACCTCCCTTGAAAAGGTGAACTATCACCAAGAGTTCTCAAACTCCTCAAGGGATTCATCCAACACACCCCTCCACAAGATTTCATCTCAAAATACAAAAATGAGAAGAGATTGGGATCAAGAACATGCATCTAAACCCCATTCTAGACACAAAACTTAAAGAAAGGTGGGTGGAGTTATACCTTAGCAGCAACTTCTTCAATCTCTAGCTGATCCACCTTCTCCAAACCTTCAATGGTGGAACTTGAGCTCCTTTCCTCTCTAGAGAAGTTCCAGCCGAAAACAAGAAATGGAAATAGGGTTTTTGAAGGGTTTCGTCTTAATAAACTTCTCTCTATCACACTCCAGCCACATAACTTTCAGGTTTTTACAAAAGAGCCCCAGAATTCTTATTTGTGCACTAAATACCACAAGAGATGAAATATGGGATGTTACAATATATGATACACAAAATCACCACCATGAACCAAGCAAGAACCTACAACATATGTGGTGAACCTACATGAATATATGATGACACAAAAACACCAGCAAGAAAGCGATGCATATGTGATGAACCAAGATGAATATTTGAGGACACAAAAACACCAGCATGAACCAGATTTCGTGTTGCTCCACCGAAAGTCAGAGTCACAGAAGCACCGAATATCATACAGCGATGAAAGGAGATGAAACGGAGATGACCCAGAGATGAACGGAGATAAATAACGATGAAACGAAGATGACACCGAGATGAATGGCGATGAAAGGAGATGAAACGGAGATGAATGGCGATGAAACGAGGATTACACGGAGATGAATGGCGATGAAACGGAGATGAATGGCGATGAAATGAGGATGAACGGAGATGAAACGAAGATGACATGGAGATGAATGGCGATGAAACGAGGATGACACGGAGATGAATGGCGATGAAACGAGGATGACACAGAGATGAATGGCGATGAAACGACGATGACACGGAGATGAATGGCGATGAAACGAGGATGAACGGAGATAATACGGAGATAAATGGAGAGTAAAACCGTAGATGAAATGACAATGAACCTGTTTGTTTTGATGAAATGGAGATGTTATGAGAGGATCCGATAACAGTCACGTATGTGGGTTGGTTTCAAGCTTCTTCAACATCATCTCCAATCTCAACTTTTGTAAGGCAGCCATGGTAAAAGACATCATGGTTTGAAGTTTCTTCAACACCATCTCCAATCTTCAAGCTTCTCTCAGCATCATCTCCAATCTCGGTGGGTTGCCAGTGAGTTCAAGCATCATCTCCAATCTTCAAGCTTCTTTCAGCATCATCTCCAATTTGAAAATGGCGGTGGTCATGAGATGAGAAAAACGGCAATGGTTTTAAAATTTTAATTTTAATTGTTTTTTAAACCCTAAATCCAATAATAGTGGTATATGATAACTACCATAAATAAATGAATAAAATATAAAAAGACAACCTTGCCCTTATAATTAAAATTAATAAAAAAATAAGAGAAATTCATTGATTGGTTAGATTTGGTGTGCAAAGTGTGCAATATAATAGTGGTTTGCAAATGATCACTCCCCTATATATATATATATATATATATATATATATATATATATATATATATATATATATATATATATATATATATGAGAATGTATGAGAGTGAGTTAATGAGAGGCATCCATGACCATTTATCTATTTTTCTACAATATTGATTTATTTTAAATATAAGTCATACATTAAATGTTCTCATTAATTACAAAAACTTTTCACTTTTTATTTTATAATCTTATAACATGGATAACAATCATCAATATATATATATATATATATATATATATAAAGGATAATGTATGAGAGTGAGTTAATGAGAGGCCACTGGCCATTTATATATTTTTCTACAATTTTGATTTATTTTAAATATAAGTCATACATTAAATTTTCTCATTAATTACAAAAACTTTTCATTATTTATTTTATAATTTTATAACATGGATAACAATTAATATAAATCAAATACTTATTTTAAAATAATATATTTTTTTATCCTTTAGTAGGTTAACAATCATCAATATATATATATATATAAAGAAGAATGTATGAGAGTGAGTTAATGAGAGGCCTCCATGGCCATTTATCTATTTTTCTACAATATTGATTTATTTTAAATATAAGCCATACAATAAATATTCTCATTAATTACAAAAAAAATTCATTTTTTATTTTATATATATATATATATATAAAATAAAAAATGAAGGAGAATGTATAAAACTGATTTAATGAGAGGCCTCAATGGTCATTTTTCTACAATTTTGATTTATTTTAAATATAAGTCATACATTAAATATTCTCATTAATTACAAAAACATTTCATTTTTTATTTTATAATTTTATAACATGGATAACAATCAATATAAATCAAATACTTATTTTAAAATGTTGAATTTTTTATCATTTAGTAGGCTAACAATCAATATATATATATATATATATATATATATATATATATATATATATAGATGAGAATGTATGAGAGTGAGTTAATGAGAGGCCTCAATGACCATTTATCTATTTTTCTACAATTTTGATTTATTTTAAATATAAGTCATACATTAAATGTTCTCATTAATTACAAAAACTTTTCACTTTTTATTTTATAATTTTATAACATGGATAACAATCATCAATATAAATATATAAAGGAGAATGTATGAGAAGAGTTAATGAGAGGCCTCCTTGGCCCTTATCTATTTTTTTACAATTTTGAGTTATTTTAAATATAAGTTATACATTAAATATTCTAATTAATTACAAAAACTTTTCATTTTTATTTTAGAGTAAATTACATAAATCGTCCTTGATGTTTGCTCACTTTTTGGATATAGTCCCTATTTTGAAAAAATTACACTGAGCGTCCCTGAGGTTCGACAAACCACACGGAATTGGTCCCTCCCTCTAACGGAATCTGTTAACCCAGTTAAGTCTAGGGGTATTTTGGTCTTTTTACATTTCTTTTTGTCTTTATTCTTAAAGAAAACTAAAAAACAAATTAAAAAATACCCCCCCCCACCCCACCCCCCTACACCCACTACCCCCCCTCCACCTCCTTCTTCTTCTTCCTCACGACACCCACAACCCCCTTCCTCACCTTTCTCCGGCCACCACCTCCTGTAAACCACCACCTCCGATTTATGTAATTTACTCTAAATTTAAAGTGTAGATAACAAAACTCTCTTTCACTTCATTATGTTATGAAATTAGAAAAAGGAACCCCAATTTCCGATAAAATCTTCAAAATTTTGCAACAGGGTGGGACGGTGGGAGTGTACAAGACCATGAGTGATATGGCGGTTGTGAGATGACGTGTCCGGCGAGAATATGTCGGACGACGGCAACCGAATGCTCTCCAAGTTGAAACTCATCACACACTCCCGCATCGTTCCCTTTCTATTCGATCAATTTCTTGGACGATTAACATGCACGAAAATTCTCATACAAATCAATCGGTTTCAAAGCAGAAGCATGTAAAATAGTTGTAAATCCTGTTTCGTCGATCTCGTTTCACGAAAAATCACCAATGGCGGGGCTGAGATCCGGCGGCCGAAAACTCTCATTTGATGTTCTTACAACCGCCGCCTCATTCTTCGACGACGATGGACCATTCATACAAAGGTCCACTTCTGGACCTCCGATTCACACAAATGGAGACGCGTCCACCATGAAGACCAAAAGAAAAAAGCGCAGAAACAAGGGCTCAAAGAAGAAAAATAAGGCGGGAGACGAATTACATTTGGATTGTAACAATGCTACTAGTGGTAGTAATTATAGTCGTCTGGAATCGATGCCGACAGAGGTGGTGTATGGTGAAGTGGTTGTGCCGCTAGAGGAGGAGATTGTTCGTACAGTTAGGGAAACACCTGAGTTGTGGCAGAGGAGTAGTGATGTTGCCAATGGTGGTGATAATCCCTTCTCTCTGTCGATTTTTCACGAACACAGACCACATAATCCCTTCTCTTTGTCGACTTTTTTTACAGCAGCAAGATTCGCATAATTGGCCGGAGGTGGTGGCCGGAGAAAGGTGAGGAAGGGGGGTGGGGGTGTCGTGAGGAAAAAGAAGGAGGGTAGGGGGGTAGTGGGTGTAGGGGGGTTATTTTTTAATTTGTTTTTTAGTTTTCTTTTAGAATAAAGACAAAAAGAAATGTAAAAAGACCAAAATACCCCTAGACTTAACTGGGTTAACAGATTCCGTTAGAGGGAGGGACCAATTCCGTGCGGTTTGTCGAACCTCAGGGACGCTCAGTGTAATTTTTTTCAAAATAGGGACTATATCCAAAAAGTGAGCAAACATCAGGGACGATTTATGTAATTTACTCTTTATTTTATAATTTTATAACATGGATAACAATCAATATAAATCAAATACTTATTTTAAAATGTTATATTTTTTTATCCTTTAGTAGGTTAACAATCATCAATATATGTATATATATATATATATATATATATATATATATATATATATATATATATATATAAAGGAGAATGTATGAGAGTGAGTTAATGAGAGGCCTCCATGGCCATTTATTTATTTTTCTACAATTTTGATTTATTTTAAATATAAGCCATACAATAAATATTCTCATTAATTACAAAAACTTTTCATTTTTTATTTTATAATATTATAACATGGATTACAATCAATATATATATATATATATATATATATATATATATATATATATATATATATATATATATATATATATTTATAAAGGAGAATGTATAAGACTGAGTTAATGAGAGGCCTCCATGGTCATTTATCTATTTTTCTATAATTTTGATTTATTTTAAATATAAGTCATACATTAAATATTCTCATTAATTACAAAAACATTTCATTTTTTATTTTATAATTTTATAACATGGATAACAATCAATATAAATCAAATACTTATTTTAAAATGTTATATTTTTTTATCCTTTAGTAGGTTAACAATCATCATATATATATATATATATATATATATATATAAAAGGAGAATGTATGTGTAATAACCCGATTTTATAGTTGGTATTTAAAGTTGGTGGCCAAAGTGAGAAGATTGAAACTTAGTGCTCAAGGGTGAAATGAGAGAGTTTAAATAAGATGAAACCCTATTCTCTTCATTTCATTTTGTTTCTTACATTTGAGAGAAGGAATTGAGAGAGAGGAGAAGAATCCAAATTGGAAGTGTAGAGGAAGAGTTGCAGCATGGTTTGAGTCATTTTCTCCAAGGTTTGATTTCTTCTTCTTCTTCTTCTCCTTCTCTATGTTTGGCTAGACTCGCTTTTGATTTGGGGATTTGTTAATCCATTTGTTGGTTGAGTTTTAATCCATAAGATAGAAGGCAAATGATTTTTGGGATTGATTCCCTATGGGTTTTGATCAATGTAGTAGGAAACTTCATCTTGTGTGCTTGGTAATCTCCATTTTCTATGGATTGAGTTTTTGGGGTTTTGAGGTTTGAATTCATGAATCATTAGAGGGATTTGATGGGTTTTATGCTGTTTAAAGTGTAGGTTATTGATTCTTAACGGTTATGGTATCTAAAATATCGATTTGGGAGATTTAGAACTGATTTGGGGAAGTTTGGGGATGAGAAACCCTTGGGTTTTGGAAGAAATCTCGTGAAGGGGGGGGGGGGGGGATACCAGTGCTCTGCGCGCCTGGCTGCGCGTTTGGAGGCGCGCCACCAGGGGCGCCAAGCCCTGTCCCCCAAACCTTGTTTCCGTTTCGCTGTTCGTTCGGGTCTAGGATCGAGGCGTCGATTGGGGGTTTGGTCTTGGGGAATATTGGGAATGTTTTGGGATGTAATTAGATGGTTTAACACCATTTTTGTGGTGCCGATTCAGGTGTTCAGTTTGAGCTAAAATGTGTCCCGAAGCGTGTGTCGAGGTGCTAAGGCTAAGGTGAGTTCCCTAAACCTTTTCACGACGTAAAGTGTTAAATGTTTTAACTTATTATGGTTTCAATTACGAGCATGAACTGTTTGTAACTGTCACGCATGTTTTCCCATGAACTACTTGTCTTACTTAAGAAAGCTTATTATGATATGATGAAACGAGAATGATGATTTAAGGGATTTAAAGTTGCATGTTTTATGAAAAGAATGATGTGCTATGTGGAGTCGGTCTGCACTGTGGGGTCAGAGAGTGATCCTCGGGATCTGATGATCCCTTGGGTATGTATGACAGTCTGGTAGGTTGGAATTCGTTTCCTCTTATTTCGAGTAGAGGGGGGTCTACGTAGGCTCCGGGAAGGGGAGTCTGCGTAGGCTCCGGAAGAGGCGAGAAGGGAACCTGCTGGGGCCCCGATCACAGAATGTTTATGTGATCCAATACATAGTGCAGTACCATACTTGATGTTATGCTAAGGTTTACAATGAAATCTTTATAAAAGTTTTTATACTGTTTTACATGTTGTTTTCGTAGGGAATTCACTATACCTTTCGGTCTAACCCTCGCTTTTCAAAAAAAACTAAACCATTTTCAGGTAAGCGTGTTACGAGTTCTTCTAGTAAGATCTAAAAGTTGGCAAGAAGGATTGGAGCATAGAGCTACTCCAAGATTCGTTTATGATGACTATAGATAGAGCTCTTGGTTGTGGATTTAGAGACTTCCGCTATCACGTTTTGTTTAGTATAACTTATTAATGATGTAAAGACAAATTTATCTATGAAATTTGAATGCTTATCCGATAGTAATGTATGTTATGAATTTGGGACGTTACAAATGGTATCAGAGCCTTAGTTTAAGGGATTTAGGTGACCAATCGGGCCTAAACTTAAACTGTAAGATGAGGAACACAGCCGAGACATAGGATTGCCTCTAGGAACGATCACTATAAATGCGCTTAGGAATAAGGTGTCAAGGACAAACGTGTAAGGTAAGTTTGGGATTACACCTGGCCAGTGTAATTACGAACTTACAAGTACATGTGCGTGCTTATAATTAATTGTTGGTTTCTTTCAGTTTAGCACTATGACTGGGAGAACTTTGAGGGGCAGGTCAGTACCGGGTGTTTCAAGAAATCTAGATGAGGAGGTCCTAAATGATGGGCTAGTGCAACCGTACCAGACTTATCTGTTACACTATTGCATGCTTAACCCACCTTATTGTTCCGAAGTGGTAGTTAGAAGCTAGTGTTTATGTCGTGTTCCAGTACTTTAGAATGTCAGTAAGATCCCTGAGGGGTAGATTGAGGCCCCTTGTTGGGGAGGTTTCATGAGAAGTCACTTATGTTGTGAGGTGTGTACACTTCGTAGGGAAGAAACATTGGATAGAGTGTTATGAGTCGTCTAGAGGTAGCTCTTCGTAGATTCGGAGAGGACGAATGTTTAGTTTGAGTAAGACTCCTGTTTCGGGAGAGTCCCAGTTCTAGGAATCGTGGGATAGATCAGTTGGGGTGGTAAGAAAGGACTGTGTCGAAATCTTGAAAGTATCAATGGAGCTCTGGATTCTTAATCGAGCTTTTCAATGGCAGTGTAAATGAAATAAGATGCCTATAGTGAAATGAAACCATGTAGAAGTGGAAAGTGAGATAGTTGATTAAAACGAAATAGTATGGAAGGGATTGAGTAAGTGAGATGAGGAAAGCGTGCTCAGTAAGTTGTTGCATGACCGAGAGGGCGACCATCAGTCGTAGGAGGAGTGTCAAGGATAAGTTGCATAAGTAACGCGGTTGACCTTGTTAGGGTGAGTAGCCTTCAATTGCAAGTAGAGTCTCATGCATGGAGATCTTTTATGTAACATGAAATTTTCACGATTTAAGTCAAATCTGTAAATACAAATTTTGATCGAAAATGAGTCGGTATGCACCAGCGTATGTTTAAAGACAAGGCGATTTCATTTACATTGCACATTGAAATTTTGAGCTTAAGCAATTTGCAAAATATCCCACTCTTTTCATGATAAGCCAAATTTGTTGCAAAAGGTCAAGAAAATGGTTACCTGCAATTCTTTTATTACCAAAATGCCTATTGACCTATCAATATCATACAAATGAGTGTGAGAGCCGACCAGTTTTCTTGGTGTCGGCATTTTCTTTCAGAATTGGGTCATATGAAAAGATTTTCATGCAGTATATCACTGTCATAATAACATTGTACGGATTGAGCAAGATTGAGGTTCACGGGAAGATGCATGCAAACGCTTCTCGAATCGTTGTGCAGGGCATTAAAGTTATAAGAGTGATGGGGTCATGTGTACCCGAGTAATTTCCAAATGTTGTTTATTTAAAACGATAGAAGGTACGAAATGATTTACTTACTGTATTGTCATGCATGAAGGCTATGAACTCACTAGGTCGTAAGATATTACACGTTAAGCTAAGGAAGAACTTCAAGAGTGGAAAGGTGTCGGACAAATCAGGAAAGAATGTTGTAGCTTTAGTATTTGTGTTCAGGAGGAAAGGTGAACAGTGGTAGAGTCAGTAATGGATTATAGTATCGGTTGTATGAGGGTTTGCACCCTGGTTCGGTAACTGGAAGTACGTTTGTCAAGGGACGGTTGTGACCGGAGGAAGGACTTGAAACCTTCAAGGTGATGGTTTTAGCAACTCGTTATGAGTAGTGTGGTGAGGAAGAATGAAATGTCTATGGCGTGGGAATATGAGTTTCGAGGTGAGCTTGTAATGTTGTCGTTACATGAGTAGGTTTCGAAAAGAGGGAGACAGGTCATGAAGGTGATTATGATATGTTGGAAGGATTAGGCTCCGTAAGGAACCCATGTTAGAGAATAATTCAAGAAAGTGGTTACAGGTTGTCTGTTGTTGTAGAAGTCAACAGTTGTGTAAGGTGACCGAGGCCGAAGACTTGAACCAGAAGGTTGAAAGCTGATAGAACACCTGGTAGGGGTAATAAGAGGATGAGAAGTTATTGTTTTGAATAAGCATTTTTTTACGAGGTATGGAGGACGATGAGGTATGTAACACGAGCGAAGCGAGTGTGTAGATTTTATCGTTTAGTGAGGAACTGTGTCCAGCTTATGTAAGAACTCGGTGAGTTATAGTTCAACAAGTTGGGAAAGGATTAAGTAGCGAGATAGACTCGGTTTTGTGTACGAGAGGATATGAAGGCAAGTTACAATTGTAGGAATGATCAGGAGAGATCTGGTCTTCAGTGTGATGTTACGGGCAAAGAGTGTACGGATGTGTAGTGACAATAATTGTCAATCTAAATTTGCCGGCTAGTGTAGTAGTGATGTGATATTAGAAAGAGAGGAAGCTTCAGATAGAAGCCTTTTGGGGTGTTTCGGAGGAGGTGTGTGATTTGTTAACCAGAGTGTTGGAGCACGTAGGGTGTAAGTTGACGTTGTGGTATGATTATGTTCGGGATAGAATGACGGAGTGGTGGTGGGTGGTTACCCAAAGGAGAAACCAAGCGTTTGTGGTTGTAAGAGTCGCTAAGTAAGCATATTTTGGGATCATTGGAAGTTTAAAGAAGATGATGAGGGGTTAGTCAAAATGTGGTGGAGGAGATGCGAAATCTTTAAAGAATGTGAGTTGTTGCTTATGAGTGAAAGAATTGTCTGAGAAAGTAAAAGTTGGAGATTAAAGAATGTGTAGTGACGTCGAACACTGGTGTCGTTTCAAGACGACTTGGGTGAATGCCTTCAGTTAGGACCTTGGTGCAACTGTTTAGTCATGTAAGTAATGAGAAAGTGAGGTCAACATGTAGAAAGGTCGGGAGAGAGGGGTAAGTAATGTTTGGTGAGCAGTGCTCCACGCTAACGTGGGGAGGTGAAGATAGTAGGTCGGATTAAGTGAGTAATTTGGAAGTAGTAAACGTAACGGTAATGCCAAGAGGTGCAGTGTTGTGTAGTTTGTCATTGATAAGTGTGCGAACTTTTGGAAAGAGTATTGAGGAAGGGAATTGTGTATGATGTTGTGCAGGAAAGAAGTAGATGAGTCAACTGAATGAGTAAGTTAGTAACTTTGTGAGAAAGGTTTAAACGAACTGATCATGTAGTGATTAAGCTAGTGAGAATAGTATGGTTACCCCTCCCAGTTGGGCGAGGATAACCGGTGTTATGTTTTTATGATTGAACGAACGTAGCAATCAACGAGGGGTGGTTGTGTTTCAGGATAAGTTTAATTCGGGTAGGTGGACACTTCAGCAATGGGTTGGAGGTTCCTACTCTTAGTTGCGTATAAGTATGGAGTGGTGAAGTGGTGAGGATATGAGAGATGGTTGGCGAACTGTGGTCTAGGTGGTCCGAGAATAGGAAGTGTTATCTGCATAGACTATTGTTGGGTGGTACAGAGGTGAGAGTTGTGATACGATGAAGGAATTCTGAGTTGTGAGTTGTCGAGGTGTACAGGGACGGCCAGGTGTCGAGATGTCAAATGTGTGTCGGTCTCTTGGTAAGTGAATCTCGTGTGGTGGCGGGGGATTCCGCCAAGTTCCTCCTTAAAAGAAGTATAGATGCTTGAGAAACCTGAGTTAGTCTTCTGTGGTCAAGATCGATCGAGTAGGAACAGTAGCCTCCGGGTTAGAGTACCATAAGAACTGAAGGGAATGCACCCAATGTTCCACGTTGCGAATTTGGGGTGGTTGACTGAGTCAAGGGTGGGTTTACCTTGGGGATGTATCAGTATTGATGTGGGCAGGATACCCACATCTTTTCCCAATAAGGAATTCCGGGGTCGGAATTCTTTTAAGGGGGGAGTGTTGTAACAACCCGATTTTCTAGTTGGTATTTAAAGTTTGGTGGCCAAAGTGAGAAGATTGAAACTCTAGTTCTCAAGGGTGAAATGAGAGAGTTTAAATAAGATGAAACCCTATTCTCTTCATTTCATTTTGTTTCTTACATTTGAGAGAAGGAATTGAGAGAGAGGAGAAGAATCCAAATTGGAAGTGTAGAGGAAGAGTTGCAGCATGGTTTGAGTCGTCTTCTCCAAGGTTTGTTTTCTTCTTCTTCTTCTCCTTCTCTATGTTTGGCTAGACTAGCTTTTGTAACATCCCAAAAATCATAACATGCATTAATGTAGAATAAGCATTCAAAATTTCACCAACAACCTATACTAATCAAAACTTGACAGCGGAAGTCTCTAAATCCACATCCGGAGAGCTATATCTAGTCATCATAGTCAAAATCTTGGAGTTGCTCTAAGCTCCAAGTCCTCTTGCCTTCTCTTAGTTCTTACTGGAAGAACCCATAACACGCTTACCTGAAAATGGTTTAGTTTTTTGAAAAGCGAGGGTTAGACCAAAAGATCTAGTGAATTCCGACCATAAAACATTTATCATAGTAATAAAATCATTCCTTTAAAACAACTTGTAAACTTCACATTCTCATCATACAAGGTTAAACACAGGGTTCAGGGATTACATAAGCTACTTCGAGCGGGGCCTAACGGACACCCTCTCGTCTACACCGGAGCCCAAATGGGCCCCCTGTTCATTCATGTAGGAGGAAACGAATTCCAACCTACAAGCTAACCTCCATATGCCCAAGGAATTATCAAATTCCCTGGCACCCTGACCCCACCATGTAAACCGACTTCACATAGCGTACACATAACATTTCATGATCATGTATAAGAAAAAGTTAAGCATTGATCCATTTGTTGAGTAAACATGCATTTCATGCAAAACATGCATAACATTTATAAAACGATACATGCTCGTAAAAGAAACCATATCAGCAAAACATAGTACGTCATAAAAGGGTTGATAGAACTCACCTTTGATTATCGTAGAACGCACTTCTTATATACCTTCAAGCTAAACTAATCGAACACCTAAGGGCATTAGATTCGCATCAGATTAAAGGGTTCAAACCTACTGGTAGCGAACACAATCCGGATATCAAACTGTCCGGACACCCTAACATTCTGGATGCCCCAACCTCCCGAACACCCGAACTGTCCGGATACCACAACGTCCCGGATACCCGAACTGTCCGGATGCTAGTATTTTCCGGACGCACCCTATTCCGGATACCACACCCGGTAACTCAACTTATCCGGAGAGGACACCCACCCAGACACTATCAAAAACTTTACCCGGGAACACACAATCTTATCTGAAAACTACTATAACCTGCTAGTATCCGGATACGACGACTGTTCGTAAAAAACCTCTAAAAGTGATTATTTACCCATTTTCGGCCATTAATTTGATTTGACAAACCTAAGGGTTCATCCACCAATCCTAAACAACCACTTAATCCACTTTCTTACCATCAAATCGATTTACAAAGCCAAAAACCCTGGAAAACCCACTTTTAAGAAGAATATGGTTGAAAATCCATTGAATCATCATGTTTAGACTTAAGAACCCAAACCAATTAAGAAAAAAACACTATAACACCAAGGAATATGAATTACCTTGCTGATTTCTCCTCTGATTCTTCTCTTTCTTTGATTTCTTCCCAATAACTCTTTTCTTCTCCCTTTTTCCTTTCTCTTAGCCGCCAACCCCCAAAACCCCAACAAATACTGATTTCTAAATAATGAGTTGCCCTAGGGAATTGAGCCTTTAAGTATCTTTCAAAAATTGCCTTTAGGTCCCTCAAGTCCAACTTCCAATACTTAGACTTTAGCCACCAAAGTTTCATCTCTTCTATAACAAAAACCCGGTTGTTACAACACTCCCCCCTTAAAAGAATTCCGTCCCCGGAATTCCTCATTAGAAAAGATGCGGGTATCATGGCCACACCAAAACTGACACTTCCCTAAGGTAATGCCACTTCTGACTTAGTCAACCACCTCATTAAATTCGAAACATGGAACATTTGATGCATTCCCTTCAATTCTTACGGTACTCTAACTCATAGGCTACTGTTCCTATTCGATCGGTCTTAACGATAAGAATAAGTAAGGCTTCTCATGCATCTTTACTTCCCAAAAGAAGGAACCTGGCGGAATCCCCCGCTACAACACGTGATTCATTTACTAAGAAACGATCACTCACTTGACAGCTTGGCACAAGGCCAACCCTGTACATCCCGACAACTCACAACCCCGAGTTCCTTCATCGTATCACAACTCACTACCTTGCACCACCCAACAATCGTCAATGCAGATACATTTCCCTTATCTCGGACCACCTAGACCACAGTTCGACAATCATCTCTCCCATCCTCACCACTTCACCACCTCATACTTAAACGTAACTAAGAGTAGGAACCTCCAAACCCATCGTTGAAGTGGTCACCTACTCAAATTAAACTTATCTTGAAACACATCAATTCCTCCCGGATCGCCACGTTCGTTCAATCATAAAAACATAACTCCGGTCATCCTCGCCCAACTGGGAGGAGTAACCATGGTCACACCATACTATTCTCACTAGCTTAATCACTACACGACCCGTTCGTTTTAAACCTCTCTCCCCAAAGTTACTAACTTACTCATTCAGTTGTCTAATCCACTTCTTTCCTGCACAAAATCATACACAAATCCCTTCCTCAATACTCTTTCCAAAAGTTCGCACACTTATCAATGACAATCTACACAACACTGCACCTTTTGGCATTACCGTTACATTTACTACTTCCACTTTACTCACTTAATCCGACATACTGTCTTCACCTCCCCACGTTAGCGTGGAGCACTGCTCACCAAACATTACTTGCCCCTCCCTATCGACCTTTCCACATGCTGATATCACTTTCTCAATACTTACATAATCAAACAGTTGCACCAAAGTCCTAACTTAAGGCATTCAATCAAGTCGTCTTGAAACGACACCAGAGTTCGATGTCACTACACATTATTTAATCTCCAACTTATACTTTCTCAAACATTTCTTTAACTCATAAGCAACAACTCACTCTTTAAGGAGTTCACATCTATTCCACCTCATTTTGACTAACACACCCATCATTTTCTTTAAACTTACAATGATCCCAAAACATGCTTACTTAGCGACTCTTACCACCACAAAACAATTGGTTTCTTATTTGAGTAAATACTCACCATCACTCCGTCATTCTATCCCGAACTTAATCATATTACAACGTCTACCTACACTCTACGTGCTCCCACAATCTGGTTAACAATTCATACACCCCAACCGAAACCTCCAAAATCTTCTATCTGATGCTTCTTCTCTCTCTAACATCACATCACTACGACACGAGCTGTCACATTTAGCTTGACAAATACTGTCACTACACATCCTTACACTCTTTGCCCATAACATCACACTGCAGACCAGATCTCTCATGATCATCCATACACAGTTTAAACTCGCCCTCAAAGTTACCCGCATGAAATCGAGCCTATCTCGCTACTTAGTCCTTTCACAACTTGCTGAACTATAACTCACGAGTTCTTAGTTAGCTCAAACACAGACATTCTAGCTAGCTCTTTACGATCCGAGCTTTTATGTAAGCTAGACACAGTCCCTCACTAAACGATAAAGTCTACACACTCGCTTCGCTCGTGCTTCTTACCTAATCATTCTATGAACCCTCCATACTTCGTAAATAGAACGCTTATTCAAAACAATAACTTCTCCTCCTATTAACACCCCTACAAGGTGTTCTATCAATTCCCAACCTTCTGGTTCAAGACTTCGGTCTCGGCCACCTTACACAACTGTCGACTTCTACAACAACAGATAACCTGTAACCACTTTCTTAACTTATTCTTTAACAAGGGTTCCCTTACGGAACCTAATCCTACCAACATATCATAATCACCCTCAAAATCCGTCGCCCTTAATTCCAGACTTACTCATGTAACATCAATATTACAAGCTCTCCTCAAAACTCATACCCCACGCCGTGGACCTTTCATTTCTGTCTCACAACACTACTCATAAAAAGTTGCTAAAACGAACGCCTTGATGACTCCTAGTCCTTCCTCCGGACACCATCGTCCCTCGGCGACTGTATTTCCAGTCACCGTACAAGGGTACAGACCCTCGTACCACCGATACCAAGGTCCACTACCGATTCTACCACTGATCACATTTCCTCTAGAACACATATACTGAAACTACATACGTTCTCCCCTGACTTGTCCAACACCTTTCCGCTCTCGGAGTTCTTCCTTAACTTATAATGTAATATTCTACGACCTAGTAGGTTCGTAGCCTTCATGCATGACAATACAGTAAATAAATCTTTTTGCACATTTGATCATTTTAAATAAACAACGTTTGGAAAACACCTGGGTACACATGACCCCATCACTCTTATAACTTCAACGCCCTGCACAACGATTCGATAATCGTTTGCATGCATCTTTCCGTGAACCTTAATCTTACTCAATTTCGTACGATGTTATTATGACAGTAATACGTTGAATAAAAATCCTTTCATACGACACAATTTCGAAAGAAATTACCGACACCAAGTAAACCAGGCGGCCCTCACACCCCCTTTTTTTAAATTTTGTAATAATTTAACTTATCATGAAAAGTGTGAAATACTTTGCAATCGTTAGGCTCAAAATTTCATTGTGCAATGTGAATGAAATCACCTTTTCTTTAAACATACGCTTGCACATTCTGACTCCTTTTCGATCAAAATAGATATTTACACATTTAATTTAGATCGTGAAAATTTTCATGTTATATTTAAGAAAGCTATGCATGATACTTGATAACTCTATTTTTAGAGTTATTATTTCCTTTTATTTTACATTTTATTTTGTCAATTTTAGCCATTTCACTTCTTAAAACCCCCATTCTTGGCACATTTTTATAAAAAGGGCAAACGAGGTGAGTTTTAGTGTCAAACAAATTATTTGGTGGATTTTGGGTGGTTTTCACATTTTATTCGCAGTGAGATGAACAGTGCCCACTCCAAACTGCCCACTGCCGATACTGGATAAAGACAAAAGAAGGATTTTGATGAAAAGCATGGTTGCAAAAGCATGGAAGCTTCAGGGGCAGGTTAAAAGAATGGGAATATTTTAATCTAGGCATGCAAAGGAAAAGCATGACAAAAAGAATAAACAAATCAAACCTACATGCCTAGAAACCAACTTTTTGGAAGAACTATTGGGTAAAGATGGAGGTCAAGGGTTAAGGAGCTAAGCATAGGATTTTATGTTC
Organism: Saussurea involucrata; assembly: GCA_033807775.1. NCBI lineage: Eukaryota > Viridiplantae > Streptophyta > Magnoliopsida > Asterales > Asteraceae > Saussurea > Saussurea involucrata. Next base: position 70,848,002 of record CM066318.1, on the reverse strand, counting down.
CCTTAACCTCCAGATTTGCAAAGAAGAAGTCAATACCCAAGTTGCCAAATTTAAGCTATAAAAGAAGACCATGGGCATTCATTGAAAGGATCATCTTCATCTCTTGGATCTAGCATCTTAGAGCTTGTCATTACCATTTTCTTAGTGTAACACTCTTAATTTCGTAGTCTAGCTTTGTGATAGTTAACTTTTCTTTTTCTGCAGTAATTTAGATTTAAATTCACGTATTGCTTTCAGTTGTAGTTTCGAGCAGTGGGCAACTTACGTTCCCCACTTTGAGGATAATTTCAATCCACTCCTAGTTATCTTATGAAAACTTTTTCATCTTTCGTTCTTATATTTTCAGTAATGGTAGGCTAAACACCCTTCGGGATGTAGGAACGAGAAGTACCTGGATTTTAGAAAAAATGCTTGAGTAATCTTTATTTTTGAAGTAGTTATCGTTTTGTCATTCATTCTCGATTTTGCCCAAGGATGCGAACAAGCTGATCACTTGCAAGGATTTAAAGTCTAGTTCTTAACTTAGAAATAAGTAGAACGCAGTGACACGAGCTTGGATGATGTTAGGGAGTTCGAAAGAATTCTTACGACACTTACGAAAGTGAGGTCAGCACAGTGAGCTCTTCTCTCCCCACTGGAGTAGTTGGCAAGCTAGTTGGTGTATTAAAAACACTTAGAGTATTTGTCTCTACACATTCCATCGAGGCTCGAAAGAGTCCATTTGAGAAGACTCATTGACAAAATGATAATTACCAATAAAATGGGTTTTTAGTCTAAGATTGTGAGTATTTTGTAATCGAGCTTTTCCAAAGACCGGTCTCAATTACAAGGATCATCTTAGGATCAAGTATTTAGCATAAAATCTAGGGAAAATCCGACTTGCATCCCTCTTTTTAAATCATTGTAATTTCAAATTAGCTTTTCGCAAACCAACTCAAAATATTGTTTCCTCTCTAATTGAAACTCGTGAAAGAAACTCACAAAAACCGTATTGTCTTGATAGCCCAGTCTCTATGGATACGATTCCGGTATTTTACCGATTATTACTTGCCGTGACAATCATAGTGGACAGTGTACACTTGCGCTGCCCACTGTGGACAGATTACAACCCGCTGTGGTTTATTTCGCATGTACCATTCACACGTGTCAAGTTTTTGGCGCCGTTGCCGGGGACTGGCGTGATTTTTAAATCTCAAGACATTAGTTTTTGTTCGAGCCCGAGTAACTCGTTTTTCTAGCACCATTCGTGTTGTATGCCAAGGCAACAACACGGACCTTTGGAACCAATCGATCTTGAAATAGAAAGGACTTTTCGAAAAAGACGTAAAAACAAGAAGAAAAATCAACAACTCCCTGTGAACCCCACCGCAAATATGGCAGGAGTGGGCGGTCAACCACCACCACCTCCATTAGTGGAAACCACAGTGACGATTGATGATAGCAAAGATCGAGGGATAAGGGACTATACAACTACTGGAGTTAGTGATTTAAGCTCCGGGATTCTAAGACCCAACCTTCAAACACCACACTTTGAACTCAAACCGGTGATGTTTCAAATGATCCAAGCCAATGGTCAGTTTGGAGGATCACCATCTGAGGATCCGCATTCGCACTTAAAATCATTTTTGGAAATGACCGACTCTTTTCAGCTACAAGGTGTGAGTGAGGAAGCTTTAAGGCTAAGACTTTTTCCTTTTACTTTAAGGGACAAGGCTAAGTCATGGCTAAATGCGCATGCACCTCATTCAATAACCATGTGGCAAGAGCTTGCGGATAAATTTTTACAAAAGTATTTTCCTCCAACCAAAAACATGAGGCTGAGAAATGATATTGTTTTGTTTATACAAGACGAAGATGAGGCTGTTTCGGATGCATGGGAGCGGTTTAAAGATTTACTCCGAAAGTGCCCACACCATGGCATCCCACATTGCATTCAGTTGGAGACCTTTTACAATGGTCTGTCCAACGCAGCCAAAATCATCATAGATGCAACAGCAGGAGGAACTTTCACAAGTAAAACCTATAATGAAGGATATCAGATTTTAGAGAAAGTGTCCAATAACAACACCGACTGGTCCAACCCGAGAACGCCTGCACCAAAGTCCACCAACATTGATAATGAGGCACTTAAAACCATGAATGCACAGTTAGTGGCCTTAACAAAAATAGTGTTGAACCAAAATGGAGGACAACTTAATCCCACAGTGGGTACTGCACATCTCACTGAGAACTGCTCTTACTGTGGGGACGAGCATGTTTTTTATTTTTGTCCAGCAAATCCAGAGGCTGTTAATGTCATAGGAACCAACCCACGAAACAACCCATACTCACAGACCTATAATCCAGGTTGGAGGAATTATCCAAATTTCTCGTGGTCTGGAAACCAAGGACTCCAACCCCACGGGGCGAGTCATGCTCAAAGACCACATAACCCCCCTGGATTTCAGCATCATCACAGTGGGCACTCCCCACAAAACTTTCACCAAGGTCAATCCTCCCAACAATTCCAACCACGACCATCTCATAATGCTGAGGCTCAACCATCACTCGAATCAATGCTCAAAGGATTCATGAACAAAACTCAAGCGGCCATTAGGAACATAGAAACTCAAGTAGGACAACTAGCCGTCGAAGTCAAGAATAGACCACCGGGGACATTACCTAGTGATACCGAAAATGCTAGGGTAATAGGAAAGGGACCAGAACAAATCAAAGCCATAACACTTAGGAATGGAAAGGATCTGAAAGATATCGTTTTCGATTCTGAAGAATCACCTCAAATCACCACTGTACCTCATCCCACAGTGGGCACTCCTCAAGTCACTGTGATCCCCACAGTGGGGACGGAAGTCCCTGAACTCCCCACTTTTGGTCCATTGCCTAAACCTACCATTCCAAAGTTAACTCCGCTTCTGACTCACATCGACCCAAAAAGTGTACCTTTTCCTGAAAGAATGAAGCCTAAAAATGTTGATGTTCAATGTAAAAAGTTTTTAGACATTTTTAAACAGCTTCACATTAACATACCCTTGGTAGAAGCTCTTGAGCAAATGCCAAGCTATGTTAAGTTTTTAAAAGATATTTTGAACAAAAAACGAAAGTTGGGTGAGTTTGAAACTGTGGCGTTGACCGAAGAATGTAGTGCCCTTCTCACAAGCAAGATTCCCCCTAAGTTGAAAGACCCGGGTAGTTTCACAATTCCATGCACGATAGGAGGACAAGAAGTAGGTCAAGCACTTTGTGATTTAGGCGCTAGTATAAATTTGATGCCTTTGTCAATTTTTAAGAGATTAGGTATTGGAGAGGCTAGACCCACCACCGTGACCTTACAATTAGCCGATCGATCCATTGCCTACCCAAGAGGGAAGATTGAAGATGTTTTGGTCCAAGTGGATAAATTCATCTTCCCTGCCGACTTTCTGATTTTAGACTATGAGGCCGACAAAGACATCCCAATCATTCTAGGACGTCCTTTCCTTGCGACAGGACGAACTTTGATTGATGTGCACAAAGGAGAACTCACCATGAGAGTCAACGACCAGGAGGTAAAGTTTAATGTTTTCAAATCCCTTAAATACATAGACACCGAGGACTGCCTTGCTGTGAGTACGATTTATGGATCCCACTGTTTCGACTCACTGTCCACAGTGGGCAGTGAGAGTGAACACTCTGACTCAGAAGATACTTTTGAGGATGAGTGTAACGAAATGGTGGCATCTATTGAACCTTTGGACTTTAAGGATAGGACGATCCAACCACCATCCATCGAACAACCTCCCGAGTTAGAGCTTAAACCATTGCCTCCTCATTTGAAATATGCTTATCTCGCCGAGAATAACAAACTTCCTGTTATCATCTCGTCCAAACTTAGCGAAAATCAAGAACAACTTTTAATCGAATTGTTGATGAAGCATAAGAAGGCAATTGGTTGGACCATAGCAGACATTAGAGGAATTAGCCCCTCTTTATGTCAACATAAGATCAACTTAGAAAGTGACCACCCAGGAAAAGTCCAACCTCAAAGAAGGTTGAACCCCATCATGAAGGAAGTAGTTAAGAAAGAGATTTTGAAGTGGTTAGATGCTGGTATTATCTATCCCATTGCCAGTAGTAGTTGGGTGAGCCCCGTTCAATGTGTCCCTAAAAAGGGAGGAACAACAGTAGTCACAAATGAAAAGAACGAACTCATTCCAACTAGGACTGTTACGGGATGGAGAATATGCATGGACAATAGGCAACTGAATCTAGCAACAAAGAAAGACCATTTCCCGTTACCTTTTATTGATCAAATGCTTGATAGATTAGCGGGAAAGGAATTTTATTGTTTTCTAGATGGATACTCCGGATATAACCAAATCCACATCGCACCTGAGGACCAAGAAAAGACCACCTTTACTTGTCCATATGGTACTTTTGCATTCCGGAGAATGCCTTTTGGTTTATGTAATGCTCCCGCTACTTTTCAACGCTGTATGATGGCCATTTTTACTGATATGATAGAAGATACCATAGAAGTTTTTATGGACGGTTTTTCTGTGATCGGCACATCATTTGATAACTGTTTGAGGAATCTAGAAAAAAGTTTGGTGAGATGTGAAACCCACGACCTTATTCTAAATTGGGAAAAATGTCATTTCATGGTCGAAGAGGGCATTGTTTTGGGTCATCTTGTGTCGAAAAAGGGTTTGGAAGTTGATAAGGCAAAACTAGAAGTAATCTCCCAACTTCCCGAGCCCACAACGGTAAAAGGCATTCGCAGTTTTTTAGGTCACGCAGGTTTCTATAGGAGGTTCATAAAAGATTTTTCCAAAATAACTAAACCCCTATGTAACCTGCTGCAACATGAAAGAGAGTTTGTTTTTACCAAAGAATGTAGAGACGCATTTGAAATAATAAAAAATGCCTTAGTTACTGCACCCATAGTGACACCTCCTGACTGGTCACTCCCATTTGAAGTCATGTGTGACGCCAGCGATTGGGCTATAGGTGCAGTACTAGGCCAACGAAAAGATAAGATTTTTCATCCGATATACTATGCAAGCAAGACTTTGATCGAGGCTCAAATCAACTACACTGTAACCGAAAAAGAATTACTTGCAGTAGTTTTTGCTTTTGATCGTTTCAGGTCTTACTTAATTGGAGCAAAGGTCATAGTACACACCGATCACGCAGCCATCAAATATTTGATCAACAAGGCTGACTCTAAACCGAGGTTGATCAGATGGGTGCTGTTGCTGCAGGAATTCGACCTTGAGATCATCGAGAGAAAAGGAACAAGTAACCAGGTCGCTGATCATCTTTCCAGACTTGAGCCCACAGTGGGCACTGTAGATCCCACTCCGGTAAAAGAAAATTTTCCTGATGAACAATTGTTAGTCGCCCAACATCATGATATTCCTTGGTATGCTGACATAGCTAACTTTTTAGCAAGTGGATTACGACCCCATGGAATGAGTGGACAGCCTTTTAAAAAATTCTTGCATGATACTCGTCAATACATTTGGGACGATCCTTTCTTATATAAGATAGGAACGGACCAAGTGTTGAGGCGATGTGTTCATGGGAGTGATCAACAACATTTACTCCAAGGCTGTCACACATCCCACTATGGAGGTCATTTCGGAGGAACACGCACTGCTGCGAAAAATTTGCAGAGTGGGTTCTTTTGGCCCACTGTGTTCAAAGACTCTCACGAGTTTGTTCGTCACTGTGAGCAGTGTCAGCGCACTGGGAATATATCGAAACGAAATGAAATGCCCCTCAACAATATCCTTGAGGTGGAAATTTTTGATGTGTGGGGAATAGATTTTATGGGACCCTTTCCAAATTCCAACAACAATTTTTACATCTTAGTGGCGGTAGATTATGTTTCAAAATGGGTAGAAGCTGCTGCTTGTCACACTAATGATGCTAACACTGTGGTGAAGTTTTTGCAAAAAAATATTTTCACTCGTTTTGGAACACCACGAGCAATAATTAGTGATGAAGGATCCCATTTTGTTAACAAAGTCATGAGCGCGGTCCTTGCTAAATATGATATTCATCATAGGGTAGCAACCGCCTACCACCCCCAAACTAATGGTTTGGCGAAGCTTTCAAACCGAGAAATCAAGGGAATTTTGGAAAAGGTGGTGAAACCCCATCGAAAGGATTGGTCCATCAAGCTTGATGACGCTCTTTGGGCGTATCGCACGGCGTATAAGACCCCTTTGGGAATGTCTCCATTTAAGTTGGTATTTGGCAAAGCTTGCCATTTACCAATCGAATTGGAACATAAAGCCTTTTGGGCTTTAAAAGAACTCAACATGAGTGAAGATGCCGCGGGAATTAAAAGAACCTTGCAATTGCATGAACTTGAGGAAATGCGCTTTCACGCATATGAAAATGCAAAGTTATACAAGGAAAAGACCAAGATGTGGCATGACCAAAGGATCAATCATCGGGAATTTTTTGAAGGACAGCAGGTATTATTGTTCAACTCTCGTCTAAAACTTTTTCCGGGTAAGCTCAAGTCAAGATGGACTGGACCATACACCATTGTGAGTGTGAGCCCATTCGGAACAGTGGAATTGCGATCCCCGCAATCGGGACAAACTTTTAAGGTTAATGGGCAAAGGGTGAAACACTTTCTGCATGAGAGTGCCCACATCCCTGTCCACTCCTCATCTCACTCTGGTTAGGAAAGTCCGAGATCTTTTGTAAATAATTTTATTTTAACTTTTTGATAATTTTTAGTTATTTTAGTGCTTTTTAATTCTGCATGGTTGTTAGTTTTGATATGTGTAGGATGCGTGGCAGCCCTTTTAGCAGGAAAAACCAAGAAAAAGGTGCAGTGTGGAAGCCACTCGTCACTCCGTTCCCCACTCCTTTGCCTGACGAATGAAGTGACTCGGGTGGGGCCCAATGACTGCCAAGCCATCACTTTCTCTTACACATAGCCGCCTACTTTTCTGCCACATGTCATTCACCCCCAATTTTCAAGGCTTGACCATCATTTCTTCCTTTTTCCCTCAATAACCGTTCCCTCTCTCTCTCCTTAATTCAAATTACACCAAATTAAACCCTTGGATTTCCTCTTTATCCAATTGCACACAAAACCACCGATTTTCCTTCCAAAATCTTTTAGCCAAGTCTTTACTCTCATAGCTCTCTCTCTCTCTCGGTTGTCTTTCACCCAAGAACTTCCCAAACCCTAATGGCACGAAGCAAACGACCGATAACCTTTCCGGAGGGACCCCAACGCCCACAAATCCGTCTTCGGACTGCCGAAGATCCACCACCGGAGGTTGTCACCGGCGATCTTAACGAGCCCCCACCACTTTCCGGCGAACCACTGCTTGCCACCAACACTACCGATTCTGCCTCGTCAAAGCAACCCAGCCCGAAGGCCGTCTCCTCCTCGAAAGGTGTCGACTCCAGTACGAACCTTTTTGAGGAGGAAGCAATGCAAGCCGACGAGGAGGAGCGTCGTTTGGCTGAAGAATATCAGATGAAACTTTCGGCCATAAAGAAGAAAAAGGAGGAAGCCGAACGTCGCCGAAAAGAGGAAGAAGAAAGGGTACGACGGGAGGAAGAGGAACGATTGAAACAAGAGGAGGAGGAGAGAATCCGAAAAGAGCAAGAGGAACAGGAAAGGTTAAGGAAAGAAAAGGAGGAAATCGAAAAACAAGAAAGGGAGAGGAAAGAAATCGAGGAAAAGAGGAAAGCCGAAGAAGAGGTCAGGGCTGTGGAGGAAGAAATGGGAAAGAAGCAAGAGGAAGACAAGGCAGAGGAGCAGGTTCAGACTGTAGGAAAATCAACCCAGGTTAGTATCGATCCCACGCAGACTTCTGCCCACAGTGGGGAGGAGCCCAGACTAAGGACTCTCCGGAGTCAAGGGGCAACTACTCGGTCTGGAATAACGCGAAAAACACCCACCAAGAAGCCTGCCAAGAAACTCTCGGGAAAAGGTAAAGTTATTGTACCCTCTTCTAGTGATTCATCTTTTGAATTGGAAAGTGAGCAGCCTGCAGCTGAGCACCCCCATCAGTCCACTATGGGGACAGATCATGCCCCCAGTGGGGTGCCTCGGTAGTTCACCACTCCTGGTGCTGCCGAACATTTCACTTTTATTGTTGGTCACAAGCTGAACCTAGAGAGAGGGTTTGATCCAGAATTTGTTGAAGCTAACCCTTTTGTGCGGTCAAGGATTGATGCGCAAGATTGGTCGACAATAGCCGCGGCCAATCGGCGTGCCAATGCCTCCCTTGTTAAGGAATTTTACGATGAAGCATCCCAAACTAAGGATCCCGTTGTGCGAGTAAGGGGCAAGATTGTGAGGTATACCCCGAGTGAAATAAACAGGGTTTTGGGACGGCCAACCACGGGGGTTTGTGCGTTTGCTAAATTTTTAGAAAAGATGACGGAGGGAGATGAGGAGGTAATATTAAAGGAGATTGCTGCAGTAGGTAAACCATGGGGAAAAGATGGTATTAGGAGATGTTTGTCGGCTGGCTCCCTCACAACAGAAGCTGCGGTTTGGTTCCAGTTCATAAGGGCATCAGTGTCCCCTACTACCCATGACACCACTCTCTCAATGCACAAGTGTGCTCTGCTCTACTGTTTGCTCACGGGTATAAAAATCAACTTGGGGATAGTTATGCATGCTGCCATCCATACGGCCCGAACTCGAAAGAAGGTAATTCTTCCACTCCCTTGTACTATTACCACATTACTAATAGATGCGGGAGTGCCCACTGCTGCAGATGACCAATGGTTGACCTCCACACGCAACATCAGCGTGCACACGATTAAGAAAATGGGGAGGGCCATCCGAGGCCCGTCTGAAGAACCAGAGGAGCAGCAACCCAATGTGTTTATTGCTGAAGAGCACGTAGTGGGCAATGTCACGCCCACTGCGGGGAAGAAGGAGACACCATCCCGCCAGCCCACTGCAGGACCAAGTTCAACCCCAACCAACCAACTATCAGAAATACTGAAGGCCATCAAAAAAACTTACATACAAGGTGGATCTGTTAACTGCTCAGCAACAACATTCCACACGTGATCAGGAGAGAGTATGGATGTACATGCGCGATCGAGATGAAGTAATCAATCAGATGTACTTGGCGGCTGATCCATTGCTTGCAGCGCAGATCCCAAATTTCCCCGAAGGTGTTTGTCCAACTTTGGGCAGTGAAGACGAGATGGAAGATGATGATGAGGGTGGTTCATCCCCTGCAACCCCAAACTCATTGAATGGTTTGTGAAACATTAATCTCATTCTTTGGTTTGCCGCAAAAACATATTTTTTTTTGTGTATGGTGATGCCTTTGGCTAGGCTTTTGACACTTTGCTGAATTCTTATTTTGGTTCGTAATGCATGAAATCCTACCACTGGGTAGGTACTTTTGGGTACTAACGTAATTGTTGTTTGAATGCTTGTTTGATCTCGTTTCCATTTCAAGGTACAACTTTCGGCTTCCGACTTAAAAAGGTCCCTTTTGTAAGTACAAATCTCAACTTGTCCCATAAAATGATATAGGCCATTTTTCGCATCCAAACACGACCCTTTTTGTACCCACCACTGTTGATCCAAACACTCAGTGATTTGATAATGACCCTATCTTAAATACTTAGTGAAAATTGTAAGTAAACAATATGTATCAGAGTTTCACTATCGCTGATAAGTACTAAGATCTTACAGTACTGCTGATAGGAACTCTCGCTCTTTTAGATTAAACATTCAGCGAACACTGTTCACCATATCGCTGAGTCTGTTCAGTCCTTATGGTGATCGCTGATAAGTTAGTTGTTTACTTATGATCCCTGAAGACAAGATTCACGTCAACAAAGGTTCTACGCTGAAGTCAAAGATTAAGCTCAAGAACCAGCGACAAGTCTCCTAATGAACTGATGCGGATCAGCGAAGACTCAGATTTGTCCACTCAACGTGAAGTATCAAGTACAAGACTTCAGCTATCGCTGAACTTTATCATTCGCTGAATAGTAAATGATAATCGCTGAATCAACGAAAGCTGATCATGAAGTCCTCCGTACAAAGTACTTTTGTCTTAACCTCCCTTGCACGCCACCGTACGAAATGTTAGAAAAGAACCTCCGAAAATCTGAAATCGTACAACCACTCTGATACTACACTGTTCATTCATGCGGCTACTAAGGTTGTCAACAAAGGTCAATGACATGAAACCAATCTGCTGATGACACGTGTAAAGTGTATACTGAATTGCATTAAATGCATGCAGTATATAAAGAGATGAACTCACTTCATTTGAAGTAACTTGCTAACTCTGGACAAGTTCAAATCTCTCTTAAGATAGGATTTTATTAGTAATCTCCTTATCTTTCTTAGTGCAAGAAACCTTAGTGTTCCAACTTGTTTAGATTTAGGTTTATCCTTAATCTTGTTTCCGCAACAAGCTGTAAATTGTTAATGATTTATCAATAAACAATTTAGAAAAGTAAAATAGTGTGTTTGTATTCAACCCCCCCTTCTACAAACTTGTATAGGCCTTTCGGGACCAACAACCACCACCTCCTTCGGTCCATTTTTCTATGTCACAGTGGGGACACTGTGAGATCTTAAGTTTGAGGTGGGGATTTCCAGAGTGACTACCAGTCTGCCCACAGTGGGGACACTGTGAAGTCCAAGTTTGAGGTGGGTAAGCCATACCCCCTCCAAAAAAAAAACAAAGAGAACAACACAGAAATACAAAAACAAGAAGAAAATCGGAGTGTCACTGTCAAAATTGATGGTGTGCCTTTTCTGGACCATCAAAGTGCCCACTCCTAGAAAACGATGGTGTGCACATTCCGGACCATCAGAAGAAAAAATAGCCATACCCAAATAAAGCCTGAAAGTGTACGTACTTATCATTGCAAAATACTAAACACCCACTTCTTGAAATAAAAATCTCAAAGCGAGATCTTCGATCCATGTTTGGAAATTCTTGCCAAAACCCTTGGGAAAATTCAAAGCCATAAACCCTTCAAACCCAAGAAAGCCCTATTGATCAAATGGTAAACAAGGGAAAGATTTCGGCAAGTATAAAAGTGAAGTTTTTAAGTTGGGACCGAAGGAAGTATCGAAGGAAGGAGACCAACGCACATTCAAGTCAAGAAGTATGTAAGTCCCTCAAGGTTCATATGCATTGTTTCTCATTTTATTTATTTCTTTTTATTACTTGGGGACAAGTAATGGTTTAAGTTTGAGGTTGTGATAACTCTATTTTTAGAGTTATTATTTCCTTTTATTTTACATTTTATTTTGTCAATTTTAGCCATTTCACTTCTTAAAACCCCCATTCTTGGCACATTTTTATAAAAAGGGCAAACGAGGTGAGTTTTAGTGTCAAACAAATTATTTGGTGGATTTTGGGTGGTTTTCACATTTTATTCGCAGTGAGATGAACAGTGCCCACTCCAAACTGCCCACTGCCGATACTGGATAAAGACAAAAAGAAGGATTTTGATGAAAAGCATGGTTGCAAAAGCATGGAAGCTTCAGGGGAAGGTTAAAAGAATGGGAATATTTTAATATAGGCATGCAAAGGAAAAGCATGACAAAAAAAATAAACAAATCAAACCTACATGCCTAGAAACCAACTTTTTGGAAGAACTATTGGGTAAAGATGGAGGTCAAGGGTTAAGGAGCTAAGCATAGGATTTTATGTTCCCTTAACCTCCAGATTTGCAAAGAAGAAGTCAATACCCAAGTTGCCAAATTTCAGCTATAAAAGAATACCATGGGCATTCATTGAAAGGATCATCTTCATCTCTTGGATCTAGCATCTTAGAGCTTGTCATTACCATTTTCTTAGTGTAACACTCTTAATTTCGTAGTCTAGCTTTGTGATAGTTAACTTTTCTTTTTCTGCAGTAATTTAGATTTAAATTCACGTATTGCTTTCAGTTGTAGTTTCGAGCAGTGGGCAACTTACGTTCCCCACTGTGAGGATAATTTCAATCCACGCCTAGTTATCTTATGAAAACTTTTTCATCTTTCGTTCTTATATTTTCAGTAATGGTAGGCTAAACACCCTTCGGGATGTAGGAACGAGAAGTACCTGGATTTTAGAAAAAATGCTTGAGTAATCTTTATTTTTGAAGTAGTTATCGTTTTGGTCATTCATTCTCGATTTTGCCCAAGGATGCGAACAAGCTGATCACTTGCAAGGATTTAAAGTCTAGTTCTTAACTTAGAAATAAGTAGAACGCAGTGACACGAGCTTGGATGATGCTAGGGAGTTCGAAAGAATTCTTACGACACTTACGAAAGTGAGGTCAGCACAGTGAGCTCTTCTCTCCCCACTGGAGTAGTTGGCAAGCTAGTTGGTGTATTAAAAACACTTAGAGTATTTGTCTCTACACATTCCATCGAGGCTCGAAAGAGTCCATTTGAGAAGACTCATTGACAAAATGATAATTACCAATAAAATGGGTTTTTAGTCTAAGATTGTGAGTATTTTGTAACCGAGCTTTTCCAAAGACCGGTCTCAATTACAAGGATCATCTTAGGATCAAGTATTTAGCATAAAATCTAGGGAAAATCCGACTTACATCCCTCTTTTTAAATCATTGTAATTTCAAATTAGCTTTTCGCAAACCAACTCAAAATATTGTTTCCTCTCTAATTGAAACTCGTGAAAGAAACTCACAAAAACCGTATTGTCTTGATAGCCCAGTCTCTGTGGATACGATTCCGGTATTTTACCGATTATTACTTGCCGTGACGATCATAGTGGACAGTGTACACTTGCGCTGCCCACTGTGGACAGATTACAACCCGCTGTGGTTTATTTCGCATGTACCATTCACACGTGTCAATACTCTACTTGCAATTGAAGGCTTCTCACCCTAGCAAGGTCAACCGCTTTACCCACGCAACTTATCCTTGACATTCTTCCTTCGACCAAGGGTCGCCCCCTCGGTCAATCACTAACTTGATGTACCTGCGTTCCACATCTCACTTACTCAACCATTTCACACTATTTTCGCTTTGATCGGCTATCTCACTTTCTACTTCTACATGCTTTCAATTCACTATAAGTATCTTATTCCATTTATCTTGCCAATGAAAAGCTCGACTAAAAAGTCAGGGCTCCATTGATACTTTCAAGGTTTTGACACTGTTCTATCTTACCATCCCAACTGATCTATCCCATGATTTCCATAACTAGGACTCTCCCAAAACTGGAGTCTTACTCAAACTCAAACATTCATACTCTCCGAATCCACGAAGAGCTACCTCTAGACGACTCATAACATTCTTTACAACGTTTCTTCTCTACGATATCTACATACATCACATCATAATGACTCTTACATGACACTTCCCCAAACAATGGAGCTCGGTCTATCCCTCAGGGATCTTGCTGACCTATTCCTCAACGTTCTCCCAGCCATAGCGCTAAACTGAAAGAAACCGATAGTTAATCCTTGCTAGACATGACTCAACAAATTTGCTATAAGTAAGGTATTGTAAGCACGCACATGTACCTGTAAGTTCGTAATTACACTGGCCAGGGGTAATCCCAAACTTACCTTACACGTTTGTCCTTGGCACCTTATTCCTAAGCGCATTTATAGTGATCGTTCTAAAGGCAATCCTATGTCTCGGCTGTGTTCCTCATCTTACAGTTTAAGTTTAGGCCCGATTGGTCACCTAAATCCCTTAAACCTGGCTCTGATGCCATTTATAACATCCCAAATATCATAACATGCATTAACGTAGAATAAGTATTCAAAATTTCACCAACAACCTATATTAATCAAAACTTGACAGCGGAAGTCTCTAAATCCACAGCCGAGAGCTATATCTAGTCATCATAGTCAAAATTTTGGAGTTGCTCTAAGCTCTAAGTCCTCTGGCCTTCTCTTAGTTCTTACTGGAAGAACCCATAACACGCTTACCTGAAAATGGTTTAGTTTTTTGAAAAGCGAGGGTTAGACCAAAAGGTCTAGTGAATTCCCTCCATGAAACATTTATCATAGTAATAAAATCATTCCTTTAAAACAACTTGTAAACTTCACATTCTCATCATACAAGGTTAAACACAGGGTTCAGGGATTGCATAAGCTACTTCGAGCGGGGCCTAACGGACACCCTCTCATCTACACCAGAGCCCAAATGGGCCCCCTATTCATTCATGTAGGAGGAAACGAATTCCAACCTACAAGCTAACCTCCATATGCCCAAGGAATTATCAAATTCCCTGGCACCCTGACCCCACAGTGTAAACCGACTTCACATAGCGTACACATAACATTTCATGATCATGTATAAGAAAACGTTAAGCATTGATCCATTTGTTGAGTAAACATGCATTTCATGCAAAACATGCATAACATTTATAAAACGATTCATGCTCGTAAAAGAAACCATATCAGCAAAACATAGTACATCATAAAAGGGTTGAGAGAACTCACCTTTGATTATCGTAGAACGCACTTCTTATATACCTTCAAGCTAAACCAATCGAACACCTAAGGGCATTAGATTCGCATCAGATTAAAGGGTTCAAACCTACTGGCAGCGAACACAATCTGGATATCAAACTGTCCGGACACCTTAACTTTCCGGATGCCCCAACCTCCCGAACACCCGAACTGTCCGGATACCCCAACGTCCCGGATACCAGAATTGTCCAGATGCTAGGATTTTCCGGACGCACCCTATTCCGGATACCACACTGATAGGCGGGTATCACCCCCTAAATCTAACCGCAAGTGTACGGTGTCGAAATCAAGTAATAACGTACGGTAAGTACGAGTATCGAATCCACGGGAACTAGGAACTAAGTATCACAATTACTATAAGCTCTATTAACTGAACTATCGAAATTGAATTGGTTGGCGTTAAACTAATTAATTGCAAGAAAATAAATCAAACACAAGACAGTAAACAGCTTTGGAACTTCCGGTAGAGAAAACAATTGATGGTTGGAAATCCTTAGATTTTCACATACGAATATCAGACTTAAAACGATTACCAGTTATTCCCTTAATGAATACCCGATCTTTAAAAGTCACTATTATTCTCTTTCGAGCAACAACGGGTTTTGAAAAGGACAAGTTTTATCTTTCGATCTCAACTTATGGATTCCAAAACACATTAAGCGCAACATTTATTATGAACGTATAGATTTTATCTTTCGATCTCAACCTAAATGGTTAAATTAGGACTAAGGCTTACTCGGTATATCTCTATCCCCTTTCTCACCTTAGACATGTAATTCCTAGTTCTAGTTAACAGTTAATTCTCTCGAACTCAACTGGAAACAACAAAACAATTGAAAGCTAGCTAAACTCTCAAAAGCATTAAAAACCAAATTACATGCATTCATTAAATAGGAAAACTGATAAACGTTCAAGTCATCTGTTCATATGCTTACAAACCAAATTCATTCCAACCCCCAACATGAACAGATTAGTTCATGTCGGTGGTGGATTCAAACACAAGAGAAAGAAAGACGAAAGTGTATGTAAACATAATGAATGTGATCGTGGTGAATGTGAAAGATGTAGTGATAAACTCCCTTCTCCCGGCTCTAATCCGCTTCACATCGTGAATTTCTCCTTGATTGATCCTCTATCGTGGCTCCGAAAGGCGTAGAATCTCTCCCAAAATCGCCCCCTCAGATTCCGTAGTCGTCGTGTGCGATTTTCGTATCGAGCGTCCCCGAATAATGACCTAAAATCCGAAATTAATAGCTGAAAATCGACATACAGAGGGATCCGTGGTTTTCTGCGCGACTTGCAAGTCGTGCCAGAAACCGCGCGCTTTTCAGAAGCTGTTCTGGGTCGGGTTTGGTTCGCGGATCGGGTCCTGGTTCGGGCGCGGGTCTTGGGCTTCCGTTGGGCTTCGTTCTGGCTCTTTTTTGGACTCTTTTTAGTTTCTTTTCTCGATTATCACTGCCTTTTAGATAGCCTGCACATTTCACTAGATAAACCGTAAAAACCATGCCTTTTTGCTAGAGCACAAGCCAATCTCATTGGTTAGAGTACCGAAAATAACGCCAAAAAGTGGCGTTATCAACAACCCCAAACCGAGCGTTGCTTGTCCCCAAGCAAGTTAGCGATAAAAATAGAGTAAAAGCATATATCAGTGAAATAATAATTGCACAACTTCCAATCGGTCCCGTGTGATGCAACGGTGATTTCCCATACCCGTGAATGCCTATCTCACTCTTGCCTCATTCCTATTCCGTTTGATCTATGACCTTCCATTGTAAGTTAAACTCGTGACTGCTTTGTTTCCATTAAGGTTGTTCTAGATCCAGCCATACTAGGGAAAACATTTCGCCTCAACCCTACCTCACGGGATACTCTCGTTTCACTCGAACCTAGGTTGTCGCACATGTTGTCATGTTTAGGGAAGTTATGTACAATAATACTCAAAGATCACATGACAACTCTAAAAAAAGACGCACAAATGTCCAAAAATTGATCTCAGAAAGGAATCAAGTAGCAAGCCAGGGAATATTAGCAAGGGTGGTCGTATACTCTAATCACATTTTCCAGAGGATCATCCAGGTCTTTACACGGGTTGTAACGGGGCTAAGGTTATGGCTACGAAATGAAGGGTAACCGGGAACAAAGATCCTCGGTGTGTCAAACATTAACAGTTCTGAACTTCATCACATTCTAACTTATCACTTTGCCCTTTTGTCACTATCGGAGTCACTTTGACTCTCTTATTTTCTACTGTAAATAAAATCTAAACTAACTGTTTTTTTTTTGGGACTTCATTGGTCCTCTTTATTTGCATTGGGGCTGCATTGGCCCTCTTTTCTATTTATTTTCATGACTGGCCTGATTTCCTTCTTTTCCGCTCTATCTTCTCATTGTTCATTACCTCTCAGATTGACACACTTTCGGATAGGGTTGGCTAAGGCTTTTGGCTCGGGTTTAAAGGTGGGTCTGAAATGAAAAGGTGAGTGTATGGCTACAAAGGGCTATTGTTACACACAGATGGGTGAAAAGAGTACGATAGCTAAAAACAGGTTAAGACAAAACACACATTGCCTGGAATCACATCTTAAGGTCCACACGATTTGGTCTACTATACCCTTACCCAGTATCCCGATGGTCGTCTTTGCTACTCAGTGCAATAATATAGCGAGATCATTCTATATTCACGACAAGGAACTCGAAAAAGTGTATAAGAATTAGGTGTATGAATCCCTCGAAGTGAAAAACGTCTTTTTAGGCTCAAAACTCGCTTTTGGGTGGTCTCCACTAATGTCCCTAGTCATGTCCTTTCCCGGTCCTTCCCTAGCGGTCACGTCACTATCACAAGATTCTTCCTACAATGGTTGGTCTCGATCATTCAAAACAAAAATTCTAGCTAAAGTGATCTAGGTACTCAGAAGTGCAGGAAATCTACGTGCATAACGTAGGCCCGATTGGGCAACCCCAAACCTTACCCACACATTGTTCCCAATGTGAAAGTGTCGGCGTAGGCGATACTAAAGCAAGTATCGTTGTGCGGTTCTTACAGGTAACAGACAGGCAGACATAACATTAAAGCACAAGCATCAAAGAGCTATTCTCATTAAACTATAGCCAACCAAAACCTAGGCCGTGGCCTAGATTTGTCAAACGACAGCCAACCCCAAACCTCGGTGAAACCGAGGTTTGCACAGGGATAAAAGTGAGTGTGTAGATGTTGAAAAGACGAGGCACCCCAAAGCTAAGTGAAACTTAGGTTTGTTGCATCTCGTTAACTAATAAGAAGCCAAATATCTTACACCACTCGTTACACACAAAGTTTAGAGCGTACCTGTTTGCCCGGACGGAGGAGATTCTCTTGAAAGAGTTGAAGTGATCACGATTGAGACGCATCGGAGAAGGAAAGAGCAAAACAAAGCAAACAAAACAAAAGACGAAAGGAAACACACAAAGCAGGAAAAAAATAACACACCGGATGAGGACAGGAAGCCGCGCGGCTTTCGCCGTGGTATGGAAACCGCGGGAAAGACCGCGCAACCCCCTGTTTCGAAAAACAACAGAAGGCCCCGCGGTTTGGCACACGGCTTGTAGGCCGCGGCACAAGCTGCGTAAGTCCCTGTTTAAGTTATTTTTTGATTTTTTCGGTTTTTTTCATTTTTATGGTTTTTCGTAACTATGAACACACTAAAAAACTGGAATTTAAAAGAAAACTACCCTCGGTGGGTTGCCTCCCACCCAGCGCCATAGTTAAACTCGTGGCACGACTGTGTGGATTTCAGCTTGGCTCGGTATCCGCGGACTCGGCTCACCCACACTTGCGATTCTCCGCGGATTCTTCCTCATCCGGTTTTTCTTTACCAATTCCGGGTCCCTCTTCACTTCGACCTCTCACCTTCTCGAACATCTTGAATGTCACCCTTTCGCCGTCAACTCTTAACGTCATCTCACCTTCTTCCATGTCTATCAAAGCTCTGCTAGTGGCCAGAAAAGATCTTCCCAAAATCAGTGGGACCCTTATGTCCTCATCGATGTCTAACACCACGAAGTCCACTGGGAAGTAGAATTTGCCGACTTTGATCAATACGTCTTCGACTACTCCATGTGGATATACTATCGACCTATCCGCAAGCTGAAGGGTCATGCTTCTCGGCTTCACTTCCCCGAGGCCGAGTTTCCTGAAAACAAATAGAGGCATTAGGTTAATACTAGATCCTAAATCGCATAATACCTTATCAAAATTGAAACTCCTAATTTGGATAGGGATCAAAAAACTCCCTGGATCCTTGAGCTTCGGGGGAAGCTTGTTCTGGATTATAGCACTGTACTCCTCAGTAAGTGCAATTGTGGCCTGATCCTCAATCCTCCTCTTCTTGGATAAGATGTCTTTCATAAATCTCGCATATGAGGGCATTTGTGCCAAAGCATCTGCAAAAGGAATGTTAATGTGCAGCTTTTTAAATATATCAAGAAATTTAGAAAAGTTAACATCATCCTTATGCGATTTAAGTCTGCTCGGATAGGGCACTCTCGGTACCACCGACTTGACCGGTGGTTGCTTTGGCTTCGTCTCCTCACTCTTCTTGTTCTCTTCATCCTCTGGGTTCTCCTTCATCACGAACTCTTTATCAACCTCCAACTCATCCATGTCAATGATCTCCACATCTTGCTCGATCTCTTTTGATGACGATTTTTGTGTTGGGTTTCTAATCAGCTCCTTGCCACTTCTCAGGTAAATGGCATTACACTCCTCTCTTGGTTTCTTTTCAGTCATACTTGGGAATGCGCCGGGAGGTCGGTTTTGTAGGGCTTCAGAAATTTGCCCCACTTGCCTCTCCAAGATCTTGATGGATGCGGTGTTCTGGTCAGTGGCCGGTTTTACCGTGCTCACCGTGCTTGCCAACTCTCCAACTGTGCTGTCCATCTTTTCCATGAACTTCATCATCATATCTTCCAGCCCCGACTTCTTCTCCCCGGATTGTCCTTCGTTCCTTTGGTGGAAACCTGGAGGACGGTAAGCATTGTTAGTATTAGGAGGATTATAAGAGTTAG
Source organism: Saussurea involucrata (assembly GCA_033807775.1). NCBI lineage: Eukaryota > Viridiplantae > Streptophyta > Magnoliopsida > Asterales > Asteraceae > Saussurea > Saussurea involucrata. The sequence goes on along the minus strand of CM066318.1, from coordinate 70,828,502 downwards.
GAAAATTACCTTGTTGTTGACCGGGTTGACTCCATGAAAAGTTGGGGTGTTTCTTCCACCCTTCGTTATATGTATTGGAGAACGGGTCGTTCCTTGGTTGATTGTTGCGGTTTTGGACAACCTGAACCTGATCCGGTTCTTGAGGATTTCCTCCCTTCAAGTGGATCGTGATAAACGCTAGTTGAGATTTCAGTTCCTTCAGCTCATCATTTCCTTGAACACTAGTGACCCTTCTAACAGACGATCTCGGAGTGGCATAGCTATGCTCGGCTAAGTTCTCGATCAACTCGCATGCTTCTTCATAAGATTTATCCATTAGTGCTCCACCCGATGCGGTAGTGATATCGTTTTTGAACTGCGGGTGGAGTCCACTAAAGAATGTCTGGATGATGACCCATCCGTGCAACCCATGATGAGGGCACTTCTTGATCATATCTTTGTAACGCTCCCAAGCCTCGTATAAGGTCTCTTGCTCCCATTGCGCAAAATGAGTGATGCCAGCCATTAATTGAGTGGTTCTTCCCGGGGGGAAGAATTTCTGAAGAAATGCGGCCTTCAGGTCGGCCCAGGTGGTGATCTGATCCACTGGTAAACTCTCTATCCAGATTTCAGCTCTCCCCTTGAGTGAGAAGCTGAACAATCTTAACTTGACGGCATCCTCGTTCATGCCATTAATCTTGAAGGTGCTGCAAACCGCTCGAATGCACGGAGATGTGCATGAGGATCTTCGGTCGGTGCTCCTCCATATTGATTTTGTTGCACCATCACGATGGTGCTTGGTTTGATCTCGAAGTAATTCGCCGCAGTAGCGGGCGGTTGGATGCCTATCCGTGCGGTTGCCACGTTTGGGTTGGCAAATGACCGCATCGGAACTCTCGCCGGAGGGGGCGGAGGATTGTTGCGAGGAGGTGCTTCGTCGGCCATCTTTAATTTTTTTTTGGGCTTTGGACGCTTTTCATATCTGGCGGGTGGTTCTTTCGATCTCTGGATCAAATGGCTCGATTACCTTCTCTCGGGTCTTCCTTGGCATAAGCCAATTAGGACCTGAAATGGAAAGTAACAAGATCAGTAATCCAGAAGTTGAAGGTGACAAAATGAAATAACAGAAAAGAAAAAATGTTCAATCTAATAGCGCTTATAGCTGGTAGTGCTATCAGTTGCAACAAGTTCCCCGATAACGGCGCCAAAAACTTGATAGGCGGGTATCACCCCCTAAATCTAACCGCAAGTGTACGGTGTCGAAATCAAGTAATAACGTACGGTAAGTACGAGTATCGAATCCACGGGAACTAGGAACTAAGTATCACAATTACTATAAGCTCTATTAACTGAACTATCGAAATTGAATTGGTTGGCGTTAAACTAATTAATTGCAAGAAAATAAATCAAACACAAGACAGTAAACAGCTTTGGAACTTCCGGTAGAGAAAACAGTTGAGGGTTGGAAATCCTTAGATTTTCACATACGAATCTCAGACTTAAAACGATTACCAGTTATTCCCTTAATGAATACCCAATCTTTAAAAGTCACCATTATTCTCTTTCGAGCAACAACGAGTTTTATTTTGAAAAGGACAAGTTTAATCTTTCGATCTCAACTTATGGATTCCAAAACACATTAAGCGCAAGATTTATTATGAACGTATAGATTTTATCTTTCGATCTCAACCTAAATGGTTCAATTAGGACTAAGGCTTACTCGGTATATCTCTATCCCCTTTCTCACCTTAGACATGTAATTCCTAGTTCTAGTTAACAGTTAATTCTCTCGAACTCAACTGGAAACAACAAAACAATTGAAAGCTAGCTAAACTCTCAAAAGCATTAAAAACCAAATTACATGCATTCATTAAATAGGAAAACTGATAAACGTTCAAGTCATCTGTTCATATGCTTACAAACCAAATTCATTCCAACCCCCAACATGAACAGATTAGTTCATGTCGGTGGTGGATTCAAACACAAGAGAAAGAAAGATGAAAGTGTATGTAAACTGTAACGTCCCACTTTCCATAAAAGTCAAAGTCATGAGATTAACAATTTAAATGACATAAATGTGCTTGTCCTTACATCAATGCTAAAACATACTTAACAAAAACTTTAACGTTAACATTAATCATAAACAGCGGAAGTCTTTCTAAGCCACAGCCGAGCACTATCTAGACATATCAAGATCCAAAACTGGGAGCCTCACGAGCTCCATCACCTCCATGCCGTCTCTAGTTCTACTTAGAAGAACTCGCTACACGCTTACCTGAAAATGGTTTAGTTTTGAAAGCGAGGGTTAGACCAAAAGGTCTAGTGAATTCCCTCCGAAAATAGCATATAAAAACATTTGGAAAACATTTATCAATGACCATAAATATCATCAAACATGGTACTGCACTGTGTAATGGACCACATAAACATATTACGATAAGGTCCCCAGTAGACTCCCTTCTCGCCGCTTTGGAATCCCCACGGACTCCCCTCTACCGAATACGAGGGAAACGGATTCCAACCCACCGGTCTATCATACATAACCAAGAGTCCTAAGACCCCGAGAACCTCTCTCTGATCCCACAGCGCAGACCGACTCCACATAGTGTACGCTTACGTTCATGCAAACATGTAAAATGTATTCTTCATAAATCATGCTAAACATTCCTTTTAATAAAATAAGTTTATTCGTGGGAAACATGTAAATCGGTTCGTAAACGTTTCATGCTCAATAAGAACCATAATCAGTTAAAACATTTATCACTTTGCGTTATAAAAAGGGTTTAGGGAACTCACCTTGATTGACGTACAATGCACTTCCTAAACACCTTCAAGCTACACCCACAAAACACCTAAGGCAATAGATCCACATCAGATAAATAGTTCAGACATACTGTCCGGATACCCCTTTCCGGACACAACACCCTTTTCCGGACACAACACCCTCTCCGGATACCACACTTTTCCGGACACAGCATTGTCCGGACACATCAATCCGTACGCTAGACTTATCCGGGCAGTACTACCCGGACACTACGATTATCCGGAGACTTCAGTTACCCGGATACTAAGAAACACCCGGACACCCTCATGGGGCACTTACCCGGACACCTGCAACCTATCCGGACACCACCGAATACTGGTATCCGGAAAACCCGGCTGTTCGAACTTAACAATTTTAAAACTGACTTAAACTCCGATTTTTGCCATTAGTTTGATTAGACAATTATAAGGGTTCATCCACAAACCCCAATCGCTCAGTTAACCCATCTATAACCCCCTTAAATCGGTTCATTAAGACAAAACCCATAAAACCCACTTGTTAGGAAATGTGGTTGAAAACTCACTAAATCCCTGATTTCAAACATAGAAATCCACACTAATGAAGAAGGAAATACTAAATCACACAGAGTACGAATTTGGGAAGGATTACCTGAATGATTTCTCTTCTCCTTTGCTTTCTTCTTCTTCTTCTTCTTCTTCTTTCCTTGCTTCACGCCACCAACACCCACACAAGATAATTTTACTGATTTGTGCAAATGGGGGCTGCCCTAGATGTTTGTGCATTTAAATATCTTCATCAAATTACAGAAATGGCCCCTTAACTTAACTTTCGTTTCTTTTATTTTGACCACCAAACTCCAAGACTCACTAGGATTTTGGGTCGTTACAACACTCCCCCTTAAAAGAATTCAGTCCCCGGAATTCCTCATTGGAAAGAAAAAATGCGGGTATCTTGCCCAAACCAAAAACTGACACTTCCCCAAGGTAATGCCACTTCTGACTCAGTCAACCACCTCAATAGATTCGAAACATTGATCATTGGATGCATTCCCTTCAGATCTTACGGTACTCTAACTCGCAGACTGTTGTTCCTATTCAATCGGTCTTAACCATAGAAGAGTAAATAAGGCTTCTCAAGCACCTTTACTTCCCAAAAGGAGGAACCTGGCGGAATCCTCCACTACCACATGAGATTCATCTACTAAGAAACGGTCACTCACCTGACAGCTTGGCACAGGGCAAACCCTGTACATCCCGACAACTCACAACCCCGAGTTCCTTCATCGTATCACAACTCACTACCTTGCACCACCCAACAATCGTCTATACAGATACATTCCCTTTATCTCGGACCACGTAGACCGCAGTTTGACAATCGCCTCTCAAATCCTCACCACTTCACCACTCCATACTTATATGTAACTAAGAATAGGAACCTCCAACCCATTGCCGAAGTGTCCACCTACTCGAATTAAACTTGTCCTGAAACACAACCACTCCTCGCTGATTGCTACGTTCGTTTAATCATAAAAACATAGCTCCGGTTATCCTCGCCCAACTGGGAGGAGTAACCATGGTCACACCATACTATTCTCACTAGCTTAATCACTACATGATCAGTTCGTTTAAACCTTTCTCACAAAGTTACTAACTTACTCATTCAGTTGTCCCATCCACTTCTTTCCTGTACAAAATCAAACACAATTCCCTTCCTCAATACTCTTTCCAACGGTTCGCACGCTTATCAATGACAATCTACACCACATTGCACCTTTCGGCATCACCGTCAGGTTTACTACTTCCAACTTACTCACTTATTCCGACATACTATCTTCACCTCCCCACGTTAGCGTGGAGCATTGCCCACCGAGCATTATTTTCCCCTCTCACCCGACCTTTCCACATGCTGGTATTGCTTTCTCAATACTCACATAACCAAACAGTTGCACCAAGATCTTATCTTAAGGCATTCAACCAAGCCGTCTTGAAACTAGACCACGTCACTACCCATTCTTAAATCTCCCACTTTTACCTTCTTAGACATTTCTTTCACACATAAGCAACAATTCACATTCTTTAAGGATTTCACACCTATCCCACCACATTTTGACTATCACAACCCTCGGCCTCTTTAAACTTCCAATGACCCCAAAGCGTGTTTCTTAGTAATGTTCCCTATTCACTCTAATAATCCACCCCCTTGGATTCCCTATTACAAACGGATCTATTAACTCAGGAACACCCCGATGCTCGGGTTCCATAATTCTTTCGATTAACCACCATGATCATAGAATCAGACAGATATATATATACCGTCGTCCCGGATTTCTTACTTAGATTTACCTTACATAATTCTTTAACACTCAGTGTGTTAATCCCAATAACACTTCCCCAAGGATTGTAACACATCCTGTAATAACAAATGAACGTCATTACTTAACAAGTCTATAAAATTTTAATCAGCCAACCAAAGGCTTATACCTCTATCATGACATTTCAATTCAACTAATGATCATACTACCCCTCCGACCCACAATCATCATCATGTCATTCCTTAAACATAACCAACATTTCCCACTATTGCCTTCTAGGATCATTCCCTCACGCATAAGGAACAATTTTCATTCTTTAACGACTTCTCATCTACTATACTACAGCTTGACTAATCTATTCATCGTCTTCTTTAAACTTACTCTGCCTTCAAGAATATACTTAACCACATACATAACCACAAAACTTGGTCTCACAGCTGGGCAGTCACCCAATTCTGCCCCGACATTCCATTCCGATAACAGTCAAAACACACACTAACTTACAAACCACGTACTTCAACAACTGGGATTGCAAAACGTACACTCTACCCGAAATCCCAAAAAGACTTCCTTCTAATCCTTCATCTTTCTAACATCGCCTTACTACATCACCGGCTGACACAGATATATTGGCAATTGAAGCTACTATTCGTTCGTACATTCACCACTCCTATCATCACACTACCGACCAAGTCTCTCATGGTCATTCGCACACAATTCATCCTTTCCTTCATATTCTCCCGTATATTACAAACGAGTCTGTCTCGCTACTTAGTTCTCTCCCAACTTGTTGAACTATGGCTCACGAGTTCACACTTAGCTCAAACACAAACATCCTATCTAGCTCTTTATGATCCGAGTCCTTCCTTAGACACGACACATTTTCTTACTGACTGGAATAGTTTACACTCAATCCGCTTTTGTTACACACCTGGTCCTTCTACAGGCCCTCCTTACCTCGTAAATAGAACGCCTAATCAACAACAACAGTCTCTTACTAATTTAACACCTCTACAAGATATTCTATCAACTTACACTCATCTGGTTTGAGTCGTTGGCCTCGACCAACAAACACCGTTGCCGACTTCAACAACAAGAGACACTCTTAACTACTTCCTTATCCTATCCTTTAACATGAGTTCCTTACGGGACCTATTCCTCCCTACACATCATAGTTAACTTTATAATCCGTCGTCCTTATTTCGAAACTTACTCATGTAACATCAATATTACAAGCTCCCTTCGAGACTCATGGCCCACACCGTGGACCTTTCATTCCTGCCTCACAACACTACTCATAAAGAGTCGCTAAAACCAACACCTTGATGACTCCTAGTCCTTCCTCCGGACACCATCGCCCATCGGCAACTGTGTTCTCAGTCACCGAGCAAAGGTACAGACCCTCATACACCTGACACTAAAATCCACTCCCGACTCTTCCAAGGTCCAACTCTCCTCTTAAACACATATACCAAAACTACATACATTCTCCCCTGACTTGACCAACGCCTTTCCGCTCTTGGAGTTCTTCCTTAGCTTAAGACGTAATACTCTACGACCTGGTGGGTTCATAGCCTTCATGCATGACAATACAGTAAATAAATCTTTTCGCACATTTCATCATTTAAATAAACAACGTTTGGGAAACATTTGGGTACGCATGACCCCATCACTTTTATAACTTCAACGCCCTGCACAATGATTCGAGAATCGTTTGCATGCATCTTTCCGTGAACCTTAATCTTACTCATTTCTGAACAATGTTAATACGACAGTAATACGTTGAATGAAAATACTTTCATACGACACAATTCCGGAAGAGATTACCGACACCAAGTAAACCCAGTCGGTTCTCACTCCCTTTTGTATGATATCAACAGGTTAAACTCATTTTGATTGTAAAAGTTTTGCTGACAAATGTTTTCTCGATCTTTTTGTAACAATTTAACTTATCATGAAAGTGTGAAATACTTTGCAACTCGTCAGGCTCAAAATTCCAATGTGCAATGTGAATGAAATCACTTTTTCTTTAAACATACGCGTGCACGTTCTGACTCATTTTCGATCGAAATTTATATTTAAACATATAACTTAAATCGTGAAAATTTTCATGTTACAGAGAAGAACGCCATGCATGAGACTCTACTTGCAATAGAAGGCTACCCACTCAACGAGGTCAACCGCTTTACTCACACAGCTTGTCCTTGATACTCCACTTACGACCAAGGGTCGCCCTCTCGGTCAAGCACTAACTTGATGTACCTGCATTCCACATCTCACTTACTCAACCATTTCACACTATTTTCGCTTTGAACGACTATCTCACTTTCTACTTCTACATGCTTTCAATTCCCTATAAGTATCTTATTCTATTTGTCCTGCAAATGAAAAGCTCGACTAAAAAGTCAGGGCTCCATTGATACTTTCAAGGTTTTGCCACTGTTCTATCTTACCATCCCAACTGATCTATCACATGATTTCCATAACTAGGACTCTCCCGAAACTGGAGTCTTACTCAAACTCAAACACTCATCCTCTCCGAATCCACGAAGAGCTACCTCTAGATGACTCATAACATTCTTCACAACGTTTCTTCTCTACGATGTCCACATACACCACATCATAATGACTCTTACACGACACTTCGCCAAGCAATGGAGATGGGTCTATCCCTCAAGGATCATGTTGACCTATTCCTTCACGTTCTCCCAGCCATAGCGCTAAACTGAAAGAAACCGATAGTTAATCTTTGCTAGATGTGACACAACAAATTTGCTATAAGTAAGGTATTGTAAGCACGCACATGTACCTGTGAGTTCGTAATTACACTAGCCAGGTGTAATCTCAAACTTACCTTACACGTTTGTCCTTGGCACCTTATTCTTAAGCGCATTTATAATGATCGTTCCTAGAGGCAATCCTACGTCTCGGCTCTGTTCCTCATCTTACAGTTTAAGTTTAGGCCCTATTGGTCACCTAAATCCCTTAAACTAAGGCTCTGATACCATTTGTAACGTCCCACTTTCCATAAAAGTCAAAGTCATGAGATTAACAATTTAAATGACATAAATGTGCTTGTCCTTACATCAATGCTAAAACATACTTAACAAAAACTTTAACGTTAACATTAATCATAAACATCGAAAGTCTTTCTAAGCCACAGCCGAGCACTATCTAGACATATCAAGATCCAAAACTGGGAGCCTCACGAGCTCCATCACCTCCATGCCGTCTCTAGTTCTACTTAGAAGAACTCGCTACACGCTTACCTGAAAATGGTTTAGTTTTGAAAGAGAGGGTTAGACCAAAAGGTCTAGTGAATTCCCTCCGAAAATAGCATATAAAAACATTTGGAAAACATTTATCAATGACCATAAATATCATCAAACATGGTGCTGCATTGTGTAATGGACCACATAAACGTATTGCGATCAGGGCCCTAGCAGACTCCCTTCTCGCCACTTTGGAATCCCCACGGACTCCCCTCTACCGAATAGGAGGGAAACGGATTCCAACCTACCGGTCTATCATACATAACCAAGAGTCCTAAGACCCCGAGAACCTCTCTCGGATCCCACAGTGCAGACCGACTCCACATAGTGTACGCTTACGTTCATGCAAACATGTAAAATGTATTCTTCATAAATCATGCTAAACATTCCTTTTAATAAAATAAGTGCATTCGTGGGAAACATGTAAATCGGTTCGTAAACGTTTCATGCTCAATAAGAACCATAATCAGTTAAAACATTTATCACTTTGCGTTATAAAAAGGGTTTAGGGAAATCACCTTGATTGACGTACAATGCACTTCCTAAACACCTTCAAGCTACACCCACAGAACACCTAAGGCAATAGATCCACATCAGATAAATAGTTCAGACCTACTGTCCGGATACCCCTTTCCGGACACAACACCCTTTTCCGGATACAACACCCTCTCCGGATACCACACCCTCTCCGGATACCACACTTTTCCGGACACAGCATTGTCCGGACACATCAATCCGGACGCTAGACTTATCCGGGCAGAACTACCCGGACACTACAATTATCCGGAGACTTCAGTTACCCGGATACTAAGAAACACCCGGACACCCTCATGGGGCACTTACCCGGACACCTGCAACCTATCCGGATACCACTGAATACTGGTATCCGGAAAACCCGGCTGTTCGAACTTAACAATTTTAAAACTGACTTAAACTCCGATTTTTGCCATTAGTTTGATTAGACAACAATAAGGGTTCATCCACAAACCCCAATCGCTCAGTTAACCCATCTATAACCCCCTTAAATCGGTTCATTAAGACAAAACCCATAAAACCCACTTGTTAGGAAATGTTGTTGAAAACTCACTAAATCCCTTATTTCAAACATAGAAATCCACACTAATGAAGAAGGAAATACTAAATCACACAGAGTACGAATTTGGGAAGGATTACCTGAATGATTTCTCTTCTCCTTTGCTTTCTTCTTCTTCTTCTCCTTTCCTTGCTTCACGCCACCAACACCCACACAAGATAATTTTACTAATTTGTGCAAATGGGGGCTGCCCTAGATGTTTGTGCATTTAAATATCTTCATCAAATTACAGAAATGGCCCCTTAACTTAACTTTCGTTTCTTTTATTTTGACCACCAAACTCCAAGACTCACTAGGATTTTGGGTCGTTACATAAACATAATGAATGTGATCGTGGAGAATGTGAAAGATGTAGTGATAAACTCCCTTCTCCCGGCTCTAATCCGCTTCGCGTCGTGAATTGCTCCTTGATTGATCCTATATCGTGGCTCCGAAAGGCGTAGAATCTCTCCCAAAATCGCCCCCTCAGCTGCCGTAGTCGTCGTGTGTGAGTTCCGTATCGAGCGTCCCCGAATAATGACCTAAAATCCGAAATTAATAGCTGGAAATCGACAAACAGAGGGATCCGCGGTTTTCTGCGTGACTTGCAAGTCGCGCCAGAAACCGCGCGCTTTTCAGAAGCTGTTCTGGGTCGGGTTTGGTTCGTGGATCGGGTCCTGGTTAGGGCGCGAGTCTTGGGCTTCCGTTGGGCTTCGTTCTAGCTCTCTTTTGGACTCTTTTTAGCTTCTTTTCTCGATTATCACTGCCTTTTAGATAGCTTGCACATTTCACTAGATAAACCGTAAAAACCACGCCTTTTTTCTAGAGCACAAGCCAATCTCATTGGTTAGAGTACCGAAAATAACGCCAAAAAGTGGCGTTATCACACATGTAATAACTAAGATTTTAATTTAGTCATAATTAGAATTTGTGGAAGAATTTAGAATTTAGAAAATTGTGTGGTCTAAGTGTAAAGAACTAAAAGTATGGTGTTTAGTGAGAAAAGCATAAAAAGGAAGGGAAAACCCTAATTTCTCATTGTTAAGCTTTTGTCTAGTGTGTGTTGTGTGTGGCTGGAAGAAAGAACAAGAAAAGGGATTTTGGCAATAGAGGAAGAAGGAGCTGCGATTTTCAGTTGAATTTTGGGAAGAACTCCATAATCATCCAGGTGCAGTTGAAGGGAGGATCCATTTAGTAAGAGGATTAAGCAGGACGTCAGGTGAGTCTTTCTGAACCTAAATTTTATACAAGTGTGTGGTTGACTATTATTGTCTAATGGTGGGTTTTCCAAATACTTTTATTACAAACTGAAGGTTTAGTGTGTGGCATTGTTATTATTTAACTGTGTGCTTTTCAATTACTTTTATGGCAAAACGATGAAGGTATGTGGTGTGGATTTTATCTAACGGTGTGTTATACAACTGCTGCTGTTTCAAGCGATGATTAATTGTGTGACAGTATGTGTTTCAAATGAAGAAACAGTGTGCTTGAAGATTATTATGTAACAGTGTGCTTTTCAACTGCTTTTATTTCAAGGCAGGGTATGAATGTGCGATTCATAAGTGTGGTTTATATGTGTGATTTAAATGTGTGTGACCATGCTCTGGCTTTTGTGTGACATGGGCGGTGTATGCCCGATTACGCTATCACGGTGTGTGTGACATGGGCGGTGTGTGCCCGATTACGATGTCACGGTGTGTGTGACATGGGCGGTGTGTGCCCGATTACGCTGTCACGGTGTGTGTGACATGGGCGATGTGTGCCCGATAGCGTTGTCACGGTGTGTGTGACTTTAGTGCGTGCCAGTAGCATGTGTCAATGTGTGCATATCAACTTTGTGTGCTAGTTATGATTTATACAATGCTTTCATAACTGATTTTATAAACTGAAATTTTTTGGTGTGACTTGGTGTGGAGGGAACTCACTAGACCTCATGGTCTAACCCTCGCTTTTCAAAACTAAAACCTTTTTCAGGTAAGCAGTAGTCGAGGGCACGTTTAGAGTTTTGGCAAGACGTGGATCGGTGCTTGCGCTAGAAGGAATTAGAAGACTCTCCTTTGAAATGTTTAGTTAGATTTTCTCAGCTGTATTTAGGGTTATTTCCGCGAACCCTGTATTGTAAATCTTGTTAGTGGGACCATGTTGAGCCGTTTTTGGCGTTATGAACTAAAGAGGTAGCTTCTAGCTTGTATGTTCAAGTTTTGGGTTGTTACATATGGTATCAGAGCCCTAGTTTAAGGGATTTAGGTGACCGGGTGGGCCTAAACTTAAATTGTGGAGTAGAAGGACACAGCTGAGATATAGGAAGCCTTTAGTGAGGACCGTAATCATCGAGGATCTAGGATGATGGTGGTGAGGACTTTCATGTAAGGTAAATTCAAATCACATCTGGCCAATGTCATTTTGAATTTACAGGTGCATGGGTGTGCTTGCTCACTTTTCTTCTGATAGTCGATGGAGGTGTTAGTGTGTGGAGAGTAACAGTAGTGTGCGACGTGTGGTGGATAGTGTGTGGAGAGTAGTGGTTTGTGTGGAGTTCTAACCTTGACTGGATGGCAACGGCTTAGTGTAGTGTGAAATTATTCTTGGTGTAATTGTTGACCCCATCTAGAAGGGTGTTGTTGTAAGGTGTGGGATAAGTGCCCGAGCGAAGTAGAATCTTTAGGGTTCTTAAGGAAAATAATTGATTGGAGGTGAGCTCCTAATCTCTGTTGAGTATTTCTTCTGGGAGTTCCGATGTCGGTGAATTGAGATCTTGGGAATTTCAGTTCAAGAATCTAAGGGTAGAGGTGTACGTCATTACTCTCTAGTTAGTGGAAGAGTGACAATGTGTTGATCCAAACCCTCAGTGATTTGATAATGACCCTATCTTAAATACTTAGTGAAAATTGTAAGTAAACAATATGTATCAGAGTTTCACTATCGCTGATAAGTACTAAGATCTTACAGTACTGCTGATAGGAACTCTCGCTCTTTTAGATTAAACATTCAGCGAACACTGTTCACCATATCGCTGAGTCTGTTCAGTCCTTATGGTGATCGCTGATAAGTTAGTTGTTTACTTATGATCCCTGAAGACAAGATTCACGTCAACAAAGGTTCTACGCTGAAGTCGAAGATTAAGCTCAAGAACCAGCGACAAGTCTCCTAATGAACTGATGCGGATCAGCGAAGACTCAGATTTGTCCACTCAACGTGAAGTATCAAGTACAAGACTTCAGCTATCGCTGAACTTTATCATTCGCTGAATAGTAAATGATAATCGCTGAATCAACGAAAGCTGATCATGAAGTCCTCCGTACAAAGTACTTTTGTCTTAACCTCCCTTTCACGCCACCGTACGAAATGTCAGAAAAGAACCTCCGAAAATCTGAAATCGTACAACCACTCTGATACTACACTGTTCATTCATGCGGCTACTAAGGTTGTCAACAAAGGTCAATGACATGCAACCAATCCGCTGATGACACGTGTAAAGTGTATACTGAATTGCATTAAATGCATGCAGTATATAAAGAGATGAACTCACTTCATTTGAAGTAACTTGCTAACTCTGGACAAGTTCAAATCTCTCTTAAGATAGGATTTTATTAGTAATCTCCTCATCTTTCTTAGTGCAAGAAACCTTAGTGTTCCAACTTGTTTAGATTTAGGTTTATCCTTAATCTTGTTTCCGCAACAAGCTGTAAATTGTTAATGATTTATCAATAAACAATTTAGAAAAGTAAAATAGTGTGTTTGTATTCAACCCCCCCCCCCCCCCCCCCTTCTACAAACTTGTATAGGCCTTTCGGGACCAACAAGTGGTATCAGAGCAGATTTGTTTAATCTCATAAACAAGATCTAATCTAAGATATTTATCTTCCTTGCTATTATCTGAAAATGGCCTCCCACACAAACACAAATTATGTAGACAATGGTTCTTTTGCACAATCCCCTAAATTCTCCAAAGATAGTTTAAATCTATGGAACGATAGGATGATAATCTCAACTTTTCCTAAAGAATCCTCTAACCCCAGGTATAGAGATGACAGGTATCAAAAGCTGAAGGAAAAGTATGCAAAGCTGAAAAGCTTTAAGAAGAAAGGAAAAGGCCTGATGGCTGACTATGATTGGGCTGCTTCTGATGAAGAAGCCTCATCATCTGATTCTGAAGATGATGAAGCAAATCAATGTCTCATGGCCAAGATTGAAGAAGAGGAAGAAAGTTCAGACATTCCCTCCACTTCAACATCTGCCATTCAGGTATCACCTTCCTTCTTTACCAATATTGCAAATATTGATGAAGCTGATAGTCTCCGTAAAATCGAACTGCTGACTAGAAGTTTATACGAAGCCATGAACGGCAAAGCTGTGGTTGAAAACCAAAATCTTGATCTCGCTGAAAAGCTTAAAAACTGCCACCTTCAAATAGAAAAGCTTTCTAAATTTGAAGAAGATTTTAAAGATCAAGTCCATTTAAATCAGCTAGTCAAAATTGAACGAGCGGAAGCTATCGCTGCATTAAAAGCTGAACAAGCTACTGTTGAAGGATGGTGTAATTCTTCAACAAAGATCACTGAGATAATTAAGGCTCAGATTCCTCTGAGTGATAAACGTGGTCTGGGTTATAAATATGATACTCCAATACCAACCACTGAACGTTCAATGCTTAAATTTGGAACGTTCGTATCCTCAGTAGCTGACACTTCTTCATCTCAGTACTCCTCGTCGGTTACACCAATCCCTGAGGAAACTCCTACCTCCTCAAAAGGTAAGGAGAAAATGGTTTATTCAAAACCTACCTCTGTCTCTAAAGACAAAGGTAAAGGAATTGTTATTTATCAAAATCCTCAGAAGGGTACCTTAGTACCTAAGCTGAATGCTTCCAAAGCCTTAGTGATTCATTCATCTGGTTCTAGAAATCAGACCTCTGGATCAGTTCAGCGACCTACTCCTAGACTCAGAGTAGATGTCCTTGGTAAGAAATCTGAAGAACTGAATGTTCGTCCTATTTCAAAAACCAATAGTGTACTTGGTGCTGGCACTTCTAATTCCAAATTAAAAGCTCAGCACTCAAGTGGTCCTAGAACTAATTTTAGTTATAGGAAATGTTATCACTGTGGACTTACCGATCATATTGCAAGTAAGTGTCCCACAGCCACCAAAGCTGATAAGATAGCTAAGGTGAAGATAGCACCCAAGAAGACCAAACCAGTTGCAATTCAGGTCAAGGTGACTCCTACCGCTGAGGTCAAGAAATTGACCAAAGTGAAGAAAGACAAAGCTGAATCTTCAAATGCTGCGAAGACTGCTGAACCCATTCCAACCACTTCCACTGACAAACGCGTATACATGGTGAAGTGGGTACCCAAGCAAAACTAATCTTCCTTTGTATTGCAGGTTAAGAAGGGTATCTGGTATCTCGATAGCGGATGCTCTAGACACATGACTGGAAAGAAAAGCCTGCTCGCTGAATACAAGGAAGAGAAGGGTCCCTCTGTGACTTTCGGTGGAAATGGAAAAGGACACACCCGAGGGTATGGTGTACTTTCAAATGGTACAACATCCTTCAGAAGAGTCGCATATGTTGAAGGGATGAAGCATAATCTTCTGAGCATCAGTCAGCTTTGCGACATGGATAACAAAGTGATTTTCACTAAGGAATCCTGCTTTGTCTCTGACAAAAAGGAGAAGATAGCTCTCAGCGGTTATCGTTTGGAAAATGTTTACGTTATAAACATGGACTCAACAACCACTGAGAACTCCTGTTTCTTCTCAAAGGCATCTTCTGATGTCAACTGGCTATGGCACAAGAGGCTCTCACATCTCAACTTCAAGACACTGAATACTCTTTCATCCAAAGAGTTAGTCACTGGTCTACCTCAGCATTCATACGCCAAAGAGTCTTTATGTTCAGCGTGTGAAAAAGGGAAGCAGACCAAGGCAAGCTTCAAGTCAAAGCAAGTCTCCTCAGTGTCATCTCCTCTTCAACTACTCCATATGGATTTGTTTGGCCCCGTTAACAAACAATCCATCGCTGGAAAGAAATATACGCTGGTCATAGTTGATGAATTCTCTCGTTACACATGGGTAATGTTTCTCCGTTCTAAGAGTGACACCCCTGAAGAACTCATCACCTTTGTTCGGAAGATGGAAACTCTGAACAATATGACTGTTCGCTCAATAAGGAGTGATCATGGAACTGAATTCAAAAACAGTTCTCTTGATTCCTTCCTTGAGAGAAAGGGTATTTCTCACAACTTTTCGTCAGTGAGAACACCACAACAAAACGGAGTCGCTGAAAGAAGAAATAGAACAATTATTGAAGCTGCACGTTCAATGCTCAGCGATTCTCACCTGCCTACTCAGTTTTGGCCAGAAGCTGTCAACACTGCTTGTTTTACGCAAAACAGGTCGCTGATAGTCAAAAGATTCAAAAAGACAGCCTATGAACTTTTTCATGGGAGAAAGCCTTCAATCAGCTTTCTTCACATCTTTGGTTGTCAGTGTTTCATACTGAACAACGGAGATGCCCTTGGAAAGTTTGATCCTAAGGCTGATGATGGAATCTTTCTTGGATACTCCTCAGTTTCCAAAGCCTTCAGAGTCTTCAACCGAAGAAGACAAACTGTAGAAGAAACTATTCACGTCACGTTTGACGAATCCCGTTCAGCGAACTCTAAACCGAACGCTGATACAGAAGAACTGAATCAATGGATGTTTTCTCATCTTGGTGATTCAGAAGATGTTCCCACTACTCATGCTCATACAACTGAAAATGATGGTCCTACTATCATTCCCAATATGCAGAATAGTGAAGCTGAAACATCTTGGGTCTCAGCTGTTCCTATAAACACTATACCCGCAGTTGATCCAAATGTCTCAGATTCCATCTATTTCTCAGCAATCAGTGAATGAAGTGACAAATGCAAGCATTCCTCTCTTAGCTGATAATCCAGAAGTAGCTGAAGCCTCATCTTCAGTTTCTCCAGTTCAGACTGAGTCAGCGACGCATGCTCCGGCTCAGCGATGGACTGTAAATCACCCAATCGATCAAATTCTTGGTGATCCCAACGCTGGTATTCAGACTCGTAGAAGTGCAGGTAATATTTGTTTATTTGTTAACTTTATTTCTCTAACTGAACCAAAGAAAATAGATGATGCCCTCAGAGATCCAAACTGGGTCAGCGCTATGCAAGAAGAGCTGACCGAATTCGAAAGAAACAAAGTTTGGAAACTTGCTCGGAGACCAACTGACAAAACAGTGATAGCACTAAGTGGGTCTATCGAAACAAGTTGGACGAACATGGTACTGTAACTCGCAACAAAGCTCGTCTTGTTGCTCAGGGATACAGACAAGAGGAAGGCATAGATTATGACGAAACCTTTGCTCCAGTAGCAAGACTTGAATCTATTCGTCTTTTCTTAGCATATGCTGTACACAAAAACTTCACTGTACATCAAATGGATGTTAAGTCAGCGTTTCTAAATGGAAAGCTGAATGAAGAAGTTTATGTGGAACAACCTCCAGGATTCTCAGATCCTAAGCGTCCAGGTTATGTTTATAAGCTGGATAAGGCACTTTATGGATTGAAGCAAGCTCCTCGTGCATGGTATGACACTCTTTCTACTTATCTCCACCTTGAAAAATTTGAGAGAGGTAAGATTGACAAAACTTTGTTTTTTAGAAAAATAAAAGGTCATATCATTTTTGTTCAAATATATGTTGATGACATTATATTTGGTTCTACTAACCCTGAGCTTTGTACTCGTTTCGCTGATAGAATGAAAGATGAGTATAAAATGAGTATGATGGGTGAACTAACATACTTCATTGGTCTTCAGATTAAGCAAACTGAAAAAGGAACTTTTATAAATCAGGGAAAGTATGTTAAAGATATGCTGAACAAATTCGACTTAACTGAAAGTTCAGCTATGAAAACCCCTATGGCACCACCGCTGATACTTGATAAGGACACAAAGGGTGTTCCTGTCAATGTCACGCTGTACCGTGGGATGATCGGCTCACTACTGTATCTTACAGCTAGCCGACCCGATATTGTGTTTGCAACATGTTTGTGCGCACGATATCAAGCTGAACCTAAGATATCCCATATGAAAGCTGTAAAGTGAATCTTTCGATATCTTAAGGGTACAGCGAATCTAGGTCTTTGGTATCCCAAAGATTCAGGATTCGATCTAACCGCCTATTCAGACAGTGATTTTGCAGGTTGCAAAATGGATAGGAAAAGCACCACAGGAGGATGTCAGCTCCTGGGTGGAAAGCTGGTAAGTTGGACAAGTAAGAAGCAAAACTCAGTGTCCACTTCCACAGCTGAAGCTGAGTATGTAGCCGCTGGAAGCTGCTGTTCTCAAGTCTTGTGGATGAGAAATCAACTACTAGACTATGATCTTCAGCTCTCCAAAATTCCAATCTATTGCGACAGCACAAGTGCCATCGCTATAGCAAACAATCCAGTGCTACACTCAAAGACAAAACACATAGAAATCAGATATCATTTTATCAGAGATCATGTGATGAATGGTGATATAGAACTTCATTTTATCCCAACTGATTATCAGTTAGCTGATTTGTTTACCAAACCTCTTGATGAGACAAGATTCAACTTTCTCATCAGCGAGCTTGGAATGCTGAACTTTGAAGGATAAATCTTCAGCGGTTCACATTTAATCAGCGATACGTTTATACATTCTTGTATAGGCTCTCGGATAAAATAAACTTGTACAATCCATTTCATCATCTTCCCTCTGAATAAATTTGGTTAAACTGATATCAAGGTATGTTTTCTCTCTCTGACAAAACGCATGAAAATGCAAGATTTCAAATTCTTACATCGCTGAATATCTCTTCCTTAACAGCGATATTTTGAAATTTCTTAAAACCCTCACTGATATTTCTATTCAGTGCTTCATATTTTCCAAAGAGTCCTTGAGTTTTTCTTTCAAAACCTCAGACACAACGAAAGAATGTGAAAGGACAGTTGTGACGTCATTGCAACGGATAACACCAGGCACGCTCTTTTTCTGACACACGTTTGCACGTTTCGTTGTCTATCCAATCAAATGCAAACACGTGTCCGTGTCATGATGAAAAACTTTCCCGCTCAAGTTTTTCTCTCTCTACTCTCTTCCTATATAAACACTCTCAAAGTTTATATTTGTCTTTTACGCGAATCAATCTTTCTCCGCAAGAAAAGAACACTGTTGCATTTTGTGCTCTCAATCTTCAAGAACTGTTCATCATCTTCTTCATCAAACTCAAGGTTAATATGTTCTTATCTATTATCAAATGCGAATAACTTGTTTTCGATCTTATCATTGTTTTACACAAGATCAAACAAAAGAACTCAAAAATAAAATCATTTTCTTTCATGGTTTTATAAACACAACCATTTCATGGTTGTTCTTCAAGTTTTAAATCTAAAATCTTAAACTTGTTCTTCTTTCGTATCCATTTTTTTTAAGAAAGTGGAATACAAGGCTTATGGGTGTTATATTCGTTTTTTTTTCAAAAACAAGAAAAACCCTAATCTTCATTAAGACTTTTTTGTCTGAATGAAATGGACAAAATTCGAAAAATCTTAATGGAAATTTTCTTTCCACATTAAGATAATTCTTATTTGTTAACATCTTTGGTTGAACTGATAATACAGTGAAATGGCAACTTCAAAGCTGAATGTTACCGCTGAGTCCATCTCCGCTGATTCTGAGGAACTGGAAATCACTAAAGCTCCTCAGGTTAAGTTTGAGCTGGATCAACTAGACTGGACAAAGGCAAACAACCTCTCAGCGCTTCTCGAGTTTCCTCCTCGGAAGCAGGTATCCCATCTAGACGACGCTGTAAATCTTTTGAAGAATAGCCCCATCTACACAGCACTGACAATCACACCTCCTGCCAGTCAGCGTCTCTTATCCCAATTCTGGTACTCTGCCAGACACACCGACCTACCCTCCGCCAAAGATCCATCTAAAACCATCGACTGCATACTCAGCGATACTGAGTATGGCACCATCAAGATAACCCCCGCAATAATCCGCAAAGCCCTGAAATTCCCCAACGCTACCTCAGAAAATCCTTTCATTCCATTACCTGACCACAAGAAGCACGCTGACAGGGAAGAAATCATTGCTTTCCTTGATGCGATGGGTTACATCTGGGAGACTGGAAGAGACAAGCTACCTGAGAAGAAGCTGACGCTGATAAAGAAATCCAAGATGCCCAGCGAGATGAACTTCATCTTCGCTCACCTGATCAGCTGCATGACAGCGAAATCCGGATCTGCTGATCAAGCCTCTCAACCTCAGCAGGCCATGGGTTACGCACTGCTGAAAGGTCTCAACATTGACTGGGCCTCCATCATCTATGAAGACCTCATTCAACGCGTTGATTCTGCCGCTGACCGACCAGCATGGGTTCCTTACCCACGATTCATCAGCGCCATCTTTCAATATGGCCTGAAGGACAGCTATCCTGAAGAGGGTGATCTGAAACTCTCTCAGATTGGCCCTAAAGTTCTCGACTTCAAGCCTGTCGCCAACGAAATACGTCTCTCTACCCTTCTCACTCTACTTAATTCTCCGCTTTCTGTGGCTCCTTCAGCGACAATACCCCTCGCTGATTCCCAGGCCACAAAATCCATTCCTTCTAAGAAAAGGAAACAATCTCTTACCCCTCTTGATTCCAAAAGAATCAAGAAAACCAAGGAGCAACCCCAGCAATTCCATGCTGAAGACTCCTCAGCTCATTCTGAAGAGCTGAAGGAAAGTTCCGTGGTACGCTCTGCCACACCAATTCAAGCCATCCCTTCTAAACCTACTTCAGCGTCCTTAAACGTTGAGGTTAGAACTTTGGAATCTACCCAACCTTCTTCAGTCTCTCAAAAGACTGATGAAGTACTTCTCAGCGAATCCAACGCTGAACTTGAAACCCAACCCCAATTCTTATCCTTCGATCCTCCCTCTATTTCTTTGGACACTCCTCCAGCTAAAACTGGAGATGCCATCATTCAAGAAGCCATTGAAGCTTCTCAGCGAATGACGAAGAAAGGACCTGCAGAGATCTCCATCCCTCACGGAACTTTTGAGGGAGATATGGAACACTATGGAGGGACTCGAAACTTTGATGAGTTCGTCAACGCTCTGCAGGTACAGATCCCACCTTAAACACTGTAACTAAACCTGAAACTTCTGAGCTTTCCTTTGTTCACAAGTACTTATATGTTACAGGTCCTTATTTGGGAGACATCAACCAGTCTCTGAAGTCCATGGAGATGAAACTTACAGATCTCACCACCGGTCTATCAAATAACTCTACAGCTGTAACAAACGCTGGAGAGAATCTGACGAAGCTGACTACTGTGGTGGAAAAGAAGGCCTCCTCTGATGACATCAAAGGCCTTGATAAAACTCTCGCCGACTTTGCCAAAGTGCTCTCCGACATCTACACTGACTACACCAACCTCAAATCGTCAGTTTCCACCGTTTCCAGCGAGGTTACAACGCTGAAGAAATCGGTTGGTACACTCGAAGGTGATATGTCAGTGGTCAAGACCGACTTGGGCTCAGTAAAGACCGACCTTGGTTCTGTCAAGACAATGATCGAGACGCTGGTGAACAAGGCAAACAATCCAGCTCCTGCTCCGGCCCCTGCACCTTTTTTGGACTCATTCACCGCAGAGGATCGCCAAGAGCTGAAGAAGATCACGCCTGCTATTTCTGGCCTAGAAGACAGAATAGCTAAGCTTGAAGGTTGTGTGAAAATCTCTGGCCCAGAAAACAGAGATAACACCAATGCTGAGTCTACCCATTCCTCCCCCGCCCATCATGAGAAAGAGGGGGAGAAGAGCGCTGAACAAGAGAAGAGCGCTGAAGACCTTTCCCATGATGAATCTATCAGGGGAGAGGGTAATGAAGATCTGGTTACTGGACCTCAGGGAGATGAAAACCCTGAGGGAACCGAGAACCTCGCCTCTGTATCTGAGGGGGAGAAACTCGAAGAAGACGCTGAGGAATCCGAAGCAGAAGAAGACGAAGACATCGACATCCCTGAAGCTGAACCATCCTCCTCTCCAAGGAACGATGATGATGATGATGATGAAGATGACGAATTCTTTGTCGTCAAACCTGCTCCTCGAAAAGCTCTTAAAGGGATCGTGATAACCGAATCCACAGGGGAGAAGACAAAAACAAAGACAAAGCACTCAGCCTCTGGCGCTGAGAAAAGCAAAGACAAAGGCATCGCTAAAGATGATAATCTGGCGATCTTGCTTGCAAAGCCGATTTGTCAGGTACACTAAACTTATTTTTCCTTCCCTGATCATCTCTGAACAATCAGTTATCCATTCCACAAACACCATACATATCCACATTATCTTTTTTCTATCTTTTCTACCCAAGTTCTTCTACCCAGTTCTTATTTGTAAGATCGCTGCGTTTCAGCTATTCCTCTCCCCTGTTTGAGGATATCGCTGAAGGCTCTACTATTGCGACTTCACCAATAATTCCAGCTACCGCTGAAGACATAATCCCAGTCTTAGATCTAATCTCTGAGACTGATGAACCAGAAGAACAACCTCTCTCGCACAATAAGAGACCTTCCTCAGTTCCTCAAAGGCTGAGTGAAGAAGATCAAAAGAGGAGAGAAGAAATGATAAAGCGATTCGAGGATCAGCGAATCATTCTAAGGCGCGATCAACTGCCTTCAGTTCCTCCTAAGTTCAGAATTTCAAAAGCTGAATACCAGGAACATCTCAGAGCTGAACGCCTCATCGCTGAAAGGAAGGAAGCTGAAGATAAAGACAGAGAATACGCCATCAAGCTCACTCAAGAATCTGTCAAAGACCCCAAGCTGAAGCGTATTCCCATTCAAATCCAACGAAAGCTTTGGGAACAAGCCCAGAAGATCGTGGAAAAGAATGCTGAAGTTTCTCAGACCATCCTGATCTGGTGTAAAGAGAAAATCCACTTCAGATATCGTCCAGCGAAGATCAACAAGGTATTCATCTCTGGAAGAACCTCCATCGGAGTACCTATTGTTGACATCAAACTGTTCAGAGAAGATGGCACATCTGAAACCTTTCGCGCTGACACTGTAAAAAGGTATGGTCTCTCTGAATGGCTGGAGATGAGGTTAGCTATCCAACCATCACAATCTAAGTACAAGGATCATTTTGAAAAGCTGATAAACAGACAGATCGATTTGATATCTTCTTGTGTGGATATTCCTCCTGTTCCTGATCTAAAGCCGAAAAGAAAAAGGGGCTCACCAAAGAAGAAACGTCAAGATTCAAACTCAGGTCCTGTCATACGAAATGAAACTGGAATTGGTTTCTCTCGCGCTGAAGTACTTGGTCCTGATCCTGATCTATCTGCCCTTGACATCTCTTTGCCACCATGTGAACTTTTCGTCCCTGGTAAAGTCATCAGTAATCCTTATGGAATATTCTTTCTTGACTACGACGGACGTAAATGCTTTCAACGGATCACTGAGCTTCCAATCACTCCAATCGAACAGCTCAGAGATCTCATCTACTGGTGCGACTTCAGAAAAGACATTCAGGCACGACACCTAAAACCCTTGATTTTTGAAGCTGCTCTGAAGCTAAAAAATAAAGGAGAAAAGGTTCCTGACTGGATGATTCCAACTGAAAAGACAACCCTTGATGAACTTCTCATTAAGGAAGAACCCTTTGAAGGCTGACAACAATCACCTCATTCTCTATTGTATCAGTCATCCTTCAGTACTTGTAATTTATTTCGCTTGTACTTGTAATCTTTCTTATTCAAATTGTAACCTGATTCAAAGATTTAAAGAAAGATTTCAGCGAATGTACTTTACTCCATCAGTACTGAAAAGATCCCAGAAAACAGTAAAAGGGACAAATATTTTATGAGTTCTTTTTATCCTTATGTTTTCATTAAATAGCAATTTTCTTTGTTGCTATGTCATAATCAAATAGGGGGAGATTGTTGATCCAAACCCTCAGTGATTTGATAATGACCCTATCTTAAATACTTAGTGAAAATTGTAAGTAAACAATATGTATCAGAGTTTCACTATCGCTGATAAGTACTAAGATCTTACAGTACTGCTGATAGGAACTCTCGCTCTTTTAGATTAAACATTCAGCGGACATTGTTCACCATATCGCTGAGTCTGTTCAGTCCTTATGGTGATCGCTGATAAGTTAGTTGTTTACTTATGATCCCTGAAGACAAGATTCACGTCAACAAAGGTTCTACGCTGAAGTCGAAGATTAAGCTCAAGAACCAGCGACAAGTCTCCTAATGAACTGATGCGGATCAGCGAAGACTCAGATTTGTCCACTCAACGTGAAGTATCAAGTACAAGACTTCAGCTATCGCTGAACTTTATCATTCGCTGAATAGTAAATGATAATCGCTGAATCAACGAAAGTTGATCATGAAGTCCTCCGTACAAAGTACTTTTGTCTTAACCTCCCTTTCACGCCACCGTACGAAATGTCAGAAAAGAACCTCCGAAAATCTGAAATCGTACAACCACTCTGATACTACACTGTTCATTCATGCGGCTACTAAGGTTGTCAACAAAGGTCAATGACATGCAACCAATCCGCTGATGACACGTGTAAAGTGTATACTGAATTGCATTAAATGCATGCAGTATATAAAGAGATGAACTCACTTCATTTGAAGTAACTTGCTAACTCTGGACAAGTTCAAATCTCTCTTAAGATAGGATTTTATTAGTAATCTCCTTATCTTTCTTAGTGCAAGAAACCTTAGTGTTCCAACTTGTTTAGATTTAGGTGTATCCTTAATCTTGTTTCCGCAACAAGCTGTAAATTGTTAATGATTTATCAATAAACAATTTAGAAAAGTAAAATAGTGTGTTTGTATTCAACCCCCCCCCCTTCTACAAACTTGTATAGGCCTTTCGGGACCAACACAAGGGTAGTTGAGAAATGATAGATGTTTGGATGGGTAATACTAATGCTGGTTAACCTATGTGAGATCGAGGTGAAGCTGTAAATTTTACAAATTAGTAGACAGGTGGTAACTGTGAGGATTGAACCTCTAGTGCGTGGGGGTGGTGTGGATAAGTTGGTGGTCACTTATACTTAGTAAGCATGCGAGGCTCAATAATGATAGGTTGCTGTGAGGGAAAGTGATGGATTAGTGTTGGTATGGGGAGAGCGTAAGTAGAGATCGTCGCTGGGAAATTGTTTAGAAGTTGTTCCAAGTGTGGTAAAATTGTGTGTGGTGAGGCATGAGTGTCTAAGTGGCGTGTGTATTGCATCCGAGAATAAAGGAATAGGGTGGCATTGGATGGCTAGCTAAGAGGAAATTGTGTGCTCTTGGATTGGTTGGTTAGGATGTCGTAGAAGATACGAAATCTTTGGGAATGTTTCGCTAGTAGTGGTATGTAAAGGAAATGCAAAGGAGGGGGTTAATATTGTTTGGGAATGAGGAGTGTGTGGTCGCTTCAAGTATTGAGTGTGACTTTGGATTGACTTGCGTTTATGTAGTGGTCAATGTTGAATAAGAAATGTTCCATACTAGCCTAAGATAATTGGGACGGTATATTAGAATAAGTGAGTAAGCGCGAAGTAGAAAGTGTGACAAGTGGCACGGAACGTGGGAAGCAACGTTATCAAGACGTCACAATCGGGTGCATGAACTTCTAGTGGGAGTATGAGAAAGAGGATTTGTGTGTATGTGATTGGTTTAAGCGTTGAGGGGAGCTAACTTGTGTGATTGGTCAAAAGTGTGCACCTTCTAGTGAGTCGTTCCTTGGAAACATGTTTTATGTTGAGAAGCAAGTGGAATACAGTAGTCGAATGTAGTGTTCGGGGTGAGGGACCATTGGATTAGACTTGGTGGTAATATAGGAGTGACGTGGTGATAAAAGCGTGTGAATTGATTGTTATCAATAGTTTGTGGTCAGCTTAATTAATGTGAGAAGGTGTTATCTGCCTTAGGCGTATTTTTGTATTGGGGGAGTAATGGTAGAATTGTGTGTAATCAGTTAAAGAGAATCATAACTGCGATTTAGGGTGATATTCAAGGTTGATTTTGTGATCAGTTGCGAATTGAGCGTCGTTATTTTAATAAGGGTTGCATGTTGTTGTGACGTTAACTTTGGTAGAATTCGTTCTTTAAGAATGTGAAAAGGGTGTGTGAAACCCATAGTTTGACACGTTTTAGAACCGTGAGTCTAGATGTGTGAAAGATTTTGTGTGAGACCGGAGGTCACACGTTTGACCACCGATAGGTCGAACATTTTCGCGAGAGGGTAAGCGTGGCTCGAGACCGCCACTGGTTTATGTGAGCAGTAGGAGGAAAGTTATCGAATTCCATGTAGGAGTCGGTGCAAGGTTTAGAGTAAAGAAGTGTCTCTAGTGGAAGTTCAGTGGCGATGCCATAAGGGGCAAGAGGCAACTTGGGAGTTGGAATCAGACATGAGGACTCGATATCCTCGTTTGTTTGAAAATGGAATTCCGGGGACGGAATTCTTTTTAGGGGAGGATATTGTAATAACCAAGATTTTAATTTAGTCATAATTAGAATTTGTGGAAGAATTTCGAATTTAGAAAATTGTGTGGTCTAAGTGTAAAGAACTAAAAGTATGGTGTTTAGTGAGAAAAGCATAAAAAGGAAGGGAAAACCCTAATTTCTCATTTTAAGCTATTGTCTAGTGTGTGTTGTGTGTGGCTGGAAGAAAGAACAAGAAAAGGGATTTTGGCAATAGAGGAAGAAGGAGCTGCGATTTTCAGTTGAGTTTTGGGAAGAACTCCATAATCATCCAGGTGCAGTTGAAGGGAGGATCCATTTAGTAAGAGGATTAAGCAGGACGTCAGATGAGTCTTTCTGAACCTAAATTTTATACAAGTGTGTGGTTGACTATTATTGTCTAATGATGGGTTTTCCAAATACTTTTATAACAAACTGAAGGTTTAGTGTGTGGCATGGTTATTATTTAACTGTGTGCTTTTCAATTACTTTTATGGCAAAACGATGAAGGTGTGTGGTGTGGATTTTATCTAACGGTGTGTTATACAACTGCTGTTGTTTCAAGCGATGATTAATTGTGTGACAGTATGTGTTTCAAATGAAGAAACAGTGTGCTTGAAGATTATTATGTAACAGTGTGCTTTTCAACTGCTTTTATTTCAAGGCAGGGTATGAATGTGCGATTCATAAGTGTGGTTTATATGTGTGATTTAAATGTGTGTGACCATGCTCTGGATTTTGTGTGACATGGGCGGTGTGTGCCCGATTACGCTGTCACGGTGTGTGTGACATGGGCGGTGTGTGCCCGATTACGCTGTCAGGGTGTGTGTGACATGGGCGGTGTGTGCCCGATAGCGCTGTCACGGTGTGTGTGACTTTAGTGCGTGCCAGTAGCATGTGTCAATGTGTGCATATCAACTTTGTGTGCTAGTTATGATTTATACAATGCTTTCATAACTGATTTTATAAACTGAAATTTTTTGGTGTGACTTGGTGTGGAGGGAACTCACTAGACCTCATGGTCTAACCCTCGCTTTTCAAAACTAAAACCTTTTTCAGGTAAGCAGTAGTCGAGGGCACGTTTAGAGTTTTGGCAAGACGTGGATCGGAGCTTGCTCTAGAAGGAATTAGAAGAATCTCCTTTGAAATGATTAGTTAGATTTTCTCAGTTGTATTTAGGGTTATTTCCACGAACCCTGTATTGTAAATCTTGTTAGTGGGACCATGTTGAGCTGTTTTTGGCGTTATGAACTAAAGAGGTAGCTTCTAGCTTGTATGTTCAAGTTTTGGGTTGTTACAAATGGTATCAGAGCCCTAGTTTAAGGGATTTAGGTGACCGGATGGGCCTAAACTTAAACTGTGGAGTAGAAGGACACAACTGAGATATAGGAAGCCTTTAGTGAGGACCGTAATCATCGAGGATCTAGGATGATGGTGGTGAGGACTTTCATGTAAGGTAAATTCAAATCACATCTGGCCAATGTCATTTTGAATTTACAGGTGCATGGGTGTGCTTGCTCACTTTTGTTCTGATAGTCGATGGAGGTGTGAGTGTGTGGAGAGTAACAGTAGTGTGCGACGTGTGGTGGATAGTGTGTGGAGAGTAGTGGTTTGTGTGGAGTTCAAACCTTGACTGGATGGCAACGGCTTAGTGTAGTGTGAAATTATTCTTGGTGTGATTGTTGACCCCATCTAGAAGGGTGTTGTTGTAAGGTGTGGGATAAGTGCCCGAGCGAAGTAGAATCTTTAGGGTTCTTAAGGAAAATAATTGATTGGAGGTGAGCTCCTAATCTCTGTTGAGTATTTATTCTGGGAGTTCCGATGTCGGTGAATTGAGATCTTGGGAATTTCAGTTCAAGAATCTAAGGGTAGAGGTGTACGTCATTACTCTCTAGTTAGTGGAAGAGTGACAAGGGTAGTCGAGAAATGATAGATGTTTGGATGGGTAACACTAATGTTGGTTAACCTATGTGAGATCGAGGTGAAGCTGTAAATTTTATAAATTAGTAGACAGGTGGTAACTGTGAGGATTGAACCTCTAGTGCGTGGGGGTGGTGTGGATAAGTTGGTGGTCACTTATACTTAGTAAGCATGCGAGGCTCAATAATGATAGGTTGCTGTGAGGGAAAGTGATGGATTAGTGTTGGTATGGGGAGAGCGTAAGTGGAGATCGTCGCTGGGAAATTGTTTAGAAGTTGTTCCAAGTGTGGTAAAATTGTGTGTGGTGAGGCATGAGTGTCTAAGTGGCGTGTGGATTGCATCCGAGAATAAAGGAATAGGGTGGCAGTGGATGGCTAGCTAAGAGGAAATTATGTGCTCTTGGATTGGTTGGTTAGGATGTCGTAGAAGATACGAAATCTTTGGGAATGTTTCGCTAGTAGTGGTATGTAAAGGAAATGCAAAGGAGGGGGTTAATATTGTTTGGGAATGAGGAGTGTGTGGTCGCTTCAAGTATTGAGTGTGACTTCGGATTGATTTGCGTTTATGTAGTGGTCAATGTTGAATAAGAAATGTTCCATACTAGCCTAAGATAATTGGTACGGTAGATTGGAATAAGTGAGTAAGCGCGAAGTAGAAAGTGTGACAAGTGGCACGGAACGTGGGAAGCAACGTTATCAAGACGTCACAATCGGGTGCATGAACTTCTAGTGGGAGTATGAGAAAGAGGATTTGTGTGTATGTAATTGGTTTAAGCGTTGAGGGGAGCTAACTTGTGTGATTGGTCTAAAGTGTGCACCTTCTAGTGAGTCGTTCCTTGGAAACATGTTTTATGTTGAGAAGCAAGTGGAAGACAGTAGTCGAATGTAGTGTTCGGGGTGAGGGACCATTGGATTAGACTTGGTGGTAATATATGAGTGACGTGGTGATAAAAGCGTGTGAATTGATTGTTATCAATAGTTTGTGGTCAGTTTAATTAATGTGAGAAGGTGTTATCTGCCTTAGGCGTATTTTTGTATTGGGGGGGTAATGGTAGAATTGTGTGTAATCAGTTAAAGAGAATCATAACTGCGATTTAGGGTGATATTCAAGGTTGATTTTGTGATCAGTTGGCGAATTGAGCGTCGTTATTTTAATAAGGGTTGCATGTTGTTGTGACGTTAACTTTGGTAGAATTCGTTCTTTAAGAATGTGAAAAGGGTGTGTGAAACCCATAGTTTGACACGTTTTGGAACCGTGAGTCTAGATGTGTGAATGATTTTGTGTGAGACCGGAGGTCACACGGTTGACCACCGATAGGTCGAACATTTTCGCGAGAGGGTAAGCGTGGCTCGAGACCGCCACTGGTTTATGTGACCAGTAGGAGGAGAGTTATCGAATTCCATGTAGGAGTCGGTGCAAGGTTTAGAGTAAAGAAGTGTCTCTAGTGGAAGTTCAGTGGCGATGCCATAAGGGGCAAGAGGCAACTTGGGAATTGGAATCAGACATGAGGACTCGATATCCTCGTTTGTTTGAAAATGGAATTCCAGGGACGGAATTCTTTTGAGGGGAGGATATTGTAATAACCAAGATTTTAGTTTAGTCATAATTAGAATTTGTGGAAGAATTTCGAATTTAGAAAATTGTGTGGTCTAAGTGTAAAGAACTAAAAGTATGGTGTTTAGTGAGAAAAGCATAAAAAGGAAGGGAAAACCCTAATTTCTCATTTTAAGCTTTTGTCTATTGTGTGTTGTGTGTGGCTGGAAGAAAGAACAAGAAAAGGGATTTTGGCAATAGAGGAAGAAGGAGCTGCGATTTTCAGTTGAGTTTTGGGAAGAACTCCATAATCATCCAGGTGCAGTTGAAGGGAGGATCCATTTAGTAAGAGGATTAAGCAGGACGTCAGGTGAGTCTTTCTGAACCTAAATTTTATACAAGTGTGCGGTTGACTATTATTGTCTAATGGTGGGTTTTCCAAATACTTTTATTACAAACTGAAGGTTTAGTGTGTGGCATGGTTATTATTTAACTGTGTGCTTTTCAATTACTTTTATGGCAAAACGATGAAGGTGTGTGGTGTGGATTTTATCTAACGGTGTGTTATACAACTGCTGCTGTTTCAAGCGATGATTAATTGTGTGACAGTATGTGTTTCAAATGAAGAAACAGTGTGCTTGATGATTATTATGTAACAGTGTGCTTTTCAACTGCTTTTATTTCAAGGCAGGGTATGAATGTGCGATTCATAAGTGTGGTTTATATGTGTGATTTAAATGTGTGTGACCATTCTCTGGCTTTTGTGTGACATGGGCGGTGTGTGCCCGATTACGCTGTCACGGTGTGTGTGACATGGGCGGTGTGTGCCCGATTACGCTGTCACGGTGTGTGTGACATGGGCGGTGTGTGCCCGATAGCGCTGTCACGGTGTGTGTGACTTTAGCGCGTGCCAGTAGCATGTGTCAATGTGTGCATATCAACTTTGTGTGCTAGTTATGATTTATACAATGCTTTCATAACTGATTTTATAAACTGAAATATTTTGGTGTGACTTGGTGTGGAGGGAATTCACTAGACCTCATGGTCTAACCCTCGCTTTTCAAAACTAAAACCTTTTTCAGGTAAGCAGTAGTCGAGGGCACGTTTAGAGTTTTGGCAAGACGTGGATCGGAGCTTGCGCTAGAAGGAATTAGAAGAATCTCATTTGAAATGTTTAGTTAGATTTTCTCAGCTGTATTTAGGGTTATTTCCGCGAACCCTGTATTGTAAATCTTGTTAGTGGGACCATGTTGAGTCGTTTTTGGCGTTATGAACTAAAGAGGTAGCTTCTAGCTTGTATGTTCAAGTTTTGGGTTGTTACAACAGACCCGGTAACTCAACTTATCCGGAGAGGACACCCACCCGGACACTATCAAAAACTTTACCTGGGAACACACAATCTTATCCGGAAACTACTATAACCTGCTAGTATCCGGATACGACGGTTGTTCGTCAAAAACCTCTAAAAGTGATTATTTACCCATTTTCGGCCATTAATTTGATTTGACAAACCTAAGGGTTCATCCACCAATCCTAAACAACCACTTAATCCACTTTCTTACCATCAAATCGATTTACAAAGCCAAAAACCCTGAAACCCCACTTTTAAGAAGAATATGGTTGAAAACCCATTGAATCATCATGTTTAGACTTAAGAACCCAAACCAATTAAGAAAAGAACACTACAACAACAAGGAATACGAATTACCTTACTGATTTCTCCTCTGATTCTTCTCTTTCTTTGATTTCTTCCCAAGAACTCTTTTCTTCTCCCTTTTTCCTTTCTCTTAGCCGCCAACCACCAAAACCCCAACAAATACTGATTTCTAAATAATGAGTTGCCCTAGGGAATTGAGCCTTTAAGTATCTTTCAAAAATTGCCATTAGGTCCCTCAAGTCCAACTTCCAATACTTAGACTTTGGCCACCAAACTTTCATCTCTTCTATAACAAAACCCGGTTGTTACAGCTTTTGATTTGGGGATTTGTTAATCCATTTGTTGGTTGAGTTTTAATCCATAAGATAGAAGGCAAATGATTTTTGGGATTGATTCCCTATGGGTTTTGATCAATGCAGTAGGAAACTTCATCTTGTGTGCTTGGTAATCTCCATTTTCTATGGATTGAGTTTTTGGGGTTTTGAGGTTTGAATTCATGAATCATTAGAGGGATTTGATGGGTTTTATGTTGTTTAAAGTGTTGGTTATTGATTCTTAACATTTATGGTATCTAAAATATCGATTTGGGAGACTTAGAACTGATTTAGGGAAGTTTGGGGATGAGAAACCCTTGGGTTTTGGAAGAAATCTCGTGAAGGGGGGGGGGGGGGGGGGCAGACCAGTGCTCTGCGTGCCTGGCTGCGCATTTGGAGGCGCGCCACCAGGGGCGCCAAGCCCTGTCCCCCAAACCTTGTTTCCGTTTCGCTGTTCGTTCGGGTCTAGGATCGAGGCGTCGATTGGAGGTTTGGTCTTGGGGATTATTGGGAAAGTTTTGGGATCTAATTAGATGGTTTAACATCATTTTTGTGGCGCCGATTTAGGTGTTCGGTTTGAGCTAAAATGTGTCCCAGAGCGTGTGTCGAGGTGCTAAGGCTAAGGTGAGTTCCCTAAACCTTTTCACGACGTAAAGTGTTAAATGTTTTAACTGATTATGGTTTCAAATACGAGCATGAACTGTTTGTAACTGTCACACATGTTTTCCCATGAACTACTTGTCTTACTTAAGAAAGCTTATTATGATATGATGAAACGAGAATGATGATTTAAGGGATTTAAAGTTGCATGTTTTATGAAAAGAATGATGTGCTATGTGGAGTCGGTCTGCACTGTGGGGTCAGAGAGTGATCCTCGGGATCTGATGATCCCTTGGGTATGTATGACAAACTGGTAGGTTGGAATTCGTTTCCTCCTATTTCGAGTAGAGGGGAGTCTGCGTAGGCTCCGGGAAGGGGAGTCTGCGTAGGCTCCGGAAGAGGCGAGAAGGGAGCCTACTGGGGCCCCGATCGCAGAATGTTTATGTGATCCAATACACAGTGAAGTACCATACTTGATGTTATGCTAAGGTTTACAATGAAATCTTTTTAAAAGTTTTTATACTGTTTTACATGTTGTTTTCGGAGGGAATTCACTAGACCTTTCGGTCTAACCCTCGCTTTTCAAAAAAACTAAACCACTTTCAGGTAAGCGTGTTACGAGTTCTTCTAGTAAGATCTAAAAGTTGGCAAGAAGGATTGGAGCATAGAGCTACTCCAAGATTCGTTTATGATGACTATAGATAGAGCTATCGGCTGTGGATTTAGAGACTTCCGTTGTCACGTTTTGTTTAGTATAGCTTATTAATGATGTAAAGACAAATTTATCTATGAAATTTGAATGCTTATCCGATAGTAATGTATGTTATGAATTTGGGACGTTACACTATGAGAGTGAGTTAATGAGAGGCCTCCATGGCCATTTATCTATTTTTCTACAATTTTGATTTATTTTAAATATAAGCCATACAATAAATATTCTCATTAATTATAAAAACTTTTCATTTTTTATTTTATAATTTTATAACATGGATAACAATCAATATATATATATATATATAAAGGAGAATGTATGAGACTGAGTTAATGAGAGGCCTCCATGGCCATTTATCTATTTTTCTAAAATTTTGATTTATTTTAAATATAAGTCATACATTAAATATTCTCATTAATTCCAAAAACATTTCATTTTTTATTTTATAATTTTATAACATGGATAACAATCAATATAAATCAAATACTTATTTTAAAATGTTATATTTTTGTATCCTTTAGTAGGCTAACAATCAATATATATATATATATATAGAGAGAGAGAGAGAGGGATAATAAATTGTAAACCGCTAAATGTGTGTAAACTTGTAAACTTTTGGATTTCATAGGTTTTTCTTGATGAAATTATTTTATGAAATTGTTTATTTTGATAAAAATGTTTTATATCATTCATTTCTTAATGAAATTGTTTTTTATATATTTGTGTTTTTTATGTAAAACGAAAAAGTTTCATCAAGTTTCATAGGAATGAAAAAATATATATGAAACTACATAAAAAACAAAAATATACGAAACAATTTCATTAAGAAATGAATGATATGAAACAATTTCATCAAAATAAACAATTTAATGAAAATTTTTCATTAAAAAACCTATGAAATCCAAAGTTTACAAGAAAAAAATTTACAAAATAGTGAGCCTATATATATATATATATATATATATATATATATATATATATATATATATATATATATATATATATATATATAGTGTTAGGTTCATTTGAGAAGTCTAAATAATTTGAGAAATGGAGAAGTAAAAACACGGGAGTGTTCATATATGAATGTTCATATATGACTGTTTATATATGAACGTTCATATATGAACACTCCCGTGTTTTTTTACTTCTCTATTTCTCAAAATATTTAGACTTCTCAATTGAACCCTTCCATATATATATATATATATATATATATATGAGAATGTATGAGTGAGTTAATGAGAGGCCTCCATGACCATTTATCTATTTTTCTACAATATTGATTTATTTTAAATATAAGCCATACATTAAATGTTCTCATTAATTACAAAAACTTTTCACTTTTTATTTTATAATTTTATAACATGGATAACAATCATCAATATATATATATGTATATATATATATATATATCTTTATATATATAAAAGGAGAATTCATAGTTGATGATGTGGCATAATGAGAATCAAGTATTAATCAAATGGTGAATTGTGGTTGATTTTTCATTGTCCCACATTGGTGACAAAAGTGAAAAGTTGAAAGTGTAGGTGGCTATATAAAGGATAGGGTATGGCTTGAAGGTTCATACAAAATTTGATCCATTTTTGGGTTAAATAGTTATTTTTTATTTACATGACAACATTTCATGTCATAGTTAAGCATTTCATGTAATAGTTAAATATTTCATGTAATCTTTATATATATAAAAAGAGAATCTATGGTTGATGAGGTGGCATCATGAGAATCCAATATTCATCAAATGGTGAATTGTGGTTGATTCTTCATTGTCCCACATTGGTGACAAAAGTGAAAAGTTGAAAGTGTGAGTGGCTATATAAAGGATAGGATATGGCTTGAAGGTTCATACAAAATTTGATCCATTTTTGGGTTGAATAGTTATTTTTTATTTAAATGACAAAACATTTCATGTAATAGTTAAACATTTCATATCTTCTTTATCTTTATCTTTATATATATAAAAGGAGAATCCATGGTTGATGAGGTGGCATCATGAGAATCAAGTATTCATCAAACGGTGAATTGTGGTTGATTCTTCATTGCCCACATTGGTGACAAAAGTGAAAAGTTGGAAGTGTGAGTGACTATATAAAGGATAAGATATGGCTTGAAGGTTCATACAAAATTTGATCCTTTTTTGGGTTAAATATTTATTTTTTATTTACATGACAAAACATTTCATGTAATAGTTAAACATTTCATATCTTTTTTATCTTTATATATATAAAAGGAGAATCCATGGTTAATGAGGTGACATCATGATAATCAAGTATTCATCAAATGGTGAATTGTGGTTGATTCTTCATTGTCCCACATTGGTGACAAAAGTGAAAAGTTGGAAGTGTGTGTGGCTATATAAAGGATAAGATATGACTTGAAAGTTCATACAAAATTTGATCCATTTTTGGGTTAAATAGTTATTTTTTCATTTACATGACAAAACATTTCATGTAATAGTTAAACATTTCATATAATAGTTAAACATTTTATATCCTTAAAGGAAAATCCAAGAGTAATGAGGTGGCATGATGAGAATCAAATATTCATCAAATAGTGAATTGTGGTTGATTCTTCATTGTCTCACATTGGTGACAAAAGTGAAAAGTTGAAAGTGTGAGTGACTATATAAAGGATAAGATATGGCTTGAAGGTTCATACAAAATTTGATCCATTTTTTTGGGTTAAATAGTTATTTTTTATTTATATGACAAAACATTTCATGTAATAGTTAAACATTTCATATCTTTAAATAGATAAAAGAAAAACCCAAAAGATACGAGTTAGCACCATGAGAGTTGAGTATCAAATAGTGGATTGTGGTTTAGTTGTAGCTATCCCACATTGGTAAGAAATTGAAACATTGGAATAAAGATGTTGTATAAAAAAGATGGATGTGATGACATTATGTCAAGCCATAAGATTTTAGTATTCTCAAATAGTGAATTGTGATATATTAGAAAATGAGAGTGTATTAATAGGAGAAGGTGTCATTGAAAATTAAAAAGAGATTAATGATTGTTAAAACGAAGTTTGTTTATAAACACAATTAAACAATCAATAAGGTACGACCCAAAAGCCATAAGATGTTAGAATTTTCAAATATTGAATAAAACAATCTATCTATATATAAGAAATAACCAAAATAATTTGAGGTACCATTGTGAAACGTCTTTTGACTAATACCTCAATAGATATTTTACAAAAGATAACATAAATATTTATATAACATATTTATATTTATATATATATATATATAAATAGAAATAGAAAAATATTTACATTTTCTATCTTTCTTTATTTATATGTATAAAAGAAATAACCAAGGGTATTTGAAGTGACATTGTAAGATTTTTTATTCTTAAATCTTGCATTGTATTATTTTAGTCATTCCACATTGATGAGGGAATGTTAGATTGGAGAATGAAATGGGCTACAAGAAATGATGAAGGAAAGTTGTATATAAATTTGAAATGAGTTTGGTAATCTCACACTGATAAGAAGATTAACATTTTTATGAAACATGTTA
The DNA here is from genome assembly GCA_033807775.1 of Saussurea involucrata. Lineage (NCBI taxonomy): Eukaryota > Viridiplantae > Streptophyta > Magnoliopsida > Asterales > Asteraceae > Saussurea > Saussurea involucrata. Next base: position 70,792,303 of record CM066318.1, on the reverse strand, counting down.
ACATATATTGACAACAAGAGAGGGATACATGTTTAATTTGTGGAAACTCATAGAGTTCACTAAGTTTAGTCAAACCCTTTTTGGGAAAAAAAAATCTTCAAACTATTCGTAACAACAATATGTTTGGTGTGTCATTTGAGTTCTAAACAATATAACAACAAAATTATTACCAATAAATCTCAATTTATTCGTAACAACAAATGGTAATCAATAGATGAAAATGAACCACTTATGGAATTGCATTTTTCGTTTTAAATCGTATCTCATTAGTATTAACCGATGAATTATCTTTTATCTTAATGCGATCAAGTAATTCTTTAAAATATTACTCGCTACCGCGCAACGCGTGGGGCGCACACTAGTATATATAAAGAAGAATATATGAGAGTGAGTTAATGAGAGGCCTCCATGGCCATTTATCTATTTTTCTACAATTTTGATTTATTTTAAATATAAGTCGTACATTAAATGTTCTCATTAATTACAAAAACTTTTCATTATTTATTTTATAATTTTATAACATGGACAACAATCAATATAAATCAAATACTTATTTTAAAATGTTATATTTTTTTATCCTTTAGTAGGTTAACAATCATCAATATATATATATATATATATATATATAAAGGAGAATGTATGAGAGTGAGTTAATGATTGGCCTCCGTGGCCATTTATCTATTTTTCTACAATTTTGATTTATTTTAAATATAAGTCATACAATAAATATTCTCATTAATTACAAAAACTTTTCATTTTTTATTTTATAATTTTCTAACATGGATAACAATCAATATATATATTTATAAAGGAGAATGTATAAGACTGAGTTAATGAGAGGCCTCAATGGTCATTTATCTATTTTTCTACAATTTTGATTTATTTTAAATATAAGTCATACATTAAATATTCTCATTAATTACAAAAACATTTCATTTTTTATTTTATACTTTTATAACATGGATAACAATCAAAATATATATATATATATATATATATATATATATATATATATTTTGAAAGGCAATTGCATTTTGGGGGTATCCTAGACTTAGTCCAGACTAATCCCTCTTCGACCCGGCCACAATTCGGCCACGATCCACGACCCGGCCCAAACAACAGGCCCACGAACTGCCCCTTGATTCGGGGATACCTCTGCATGATCACCATAGGGTTCGAACCCGGGTAACAATCAATATATATATACATATATAAATGAGGATGTATGAGAGTGAGTTAATGAGAGGCATCCATGACCATTTATCTATTTTTCTACAATATTGATTTATTTTAAATATAAGCCATGCTTTAAATGTTCTCATTAATTACAAAAACTTTTCACTTTTTATTTTATAATTTTATAACATGGATAACAATCATCAATATATATATATAAAAGAGAATGTATGAGAGTGAGTTAATGAGAGGCCTCCATGGCCATTTATCTATTTTTCTACAATTTTGATTTATTTTAAATATAAGCCATACATTAAATATTCGCATTAATTACAAAAACTTTTCATCATTTATTTTATAATTTTATAACATGGATAACAATCAATATAAATCAAATACTTATTTTAAAATGTTATATTTTTTTATCCTTTAGTAGGTTAACAATCATCAATATATATATATATAAAGAAGAATGTATGAGAGTGAGTTAATGAGAGGCCTCCATGGCCATTTATCTATTTTTCTACAATTTTGATTTATTTTAAATATATGCCATACAATAAATATTCTCATTAATTACAAAAACTTTTCATTTTTTATTTTATAATTTTATAACATGGATAATAATCAATATATATATAAAGGAGAATGTATAAGACTGAGTTAATGAGAGGCCTCCATGGTCATTTATCTATTTTTCTACAACTTTGATTTATTTTAAATATAAGTCATACTGTAACAACCCGAAATTCTAGTACAATGTGAAGGTTTGGTGGCTAAAGTCTAAGAAATGAAAGCTTGAGTTAGAGGACCTTTTTGCAATTTATGAAAGGTATATATAGATGCCAAAACCCTAAATGAACATTTCTTTTGGCTTGTTGGTGGCTGAGCAAGAGAAGAGAAGGAGAGAAATAGAGACAAGAGAAAGGGGTTCTTGGGAATCAAGTGCTTTTAAGAAGGAACATCACCAATTTTCGAATTAGAAGAAGAACTAGAATTGGAGGATGGTTCCACACTGATTCATTTCAGGTAATCCCAATACTTATTTTGATTTGTTGCTGAGTTTGGTTTTTTGGGGGGTTTTGGTAAAAGTGGGAAATGATGCCCTAAGGAATGATTAAACACCCTAAATTCATGTTTGTATAGCAAAGAGTTGTAAGAAATGGATATAGAATGTTTATGTAGTTATTTATCGCATTATCGTACAGATTAAAGGGATTTGAATAGGATTCGGCTATTGAACTCGTCCCAGCACTTCGTCCGGAAAGTTTCTAGTGATGAAGGTTACCGGGTGAGTGTCCGGTAGGCTTAAGTGTCCGGAAAAGTTGAGTTACCCGATAAGTTGAGTTATCCGGTAAGATTGAGTTATCCGGTAAGATGAGTTATCTGGTAAGATTGAGTTATCCGGTAAGATGAGTTATCCGGTAAGTTGTGTGTCTGGGTAGTCGAGTTGTCCGGAAAGTAATTGTCCGGAAAGGTTGGGTTAGGATCTGAGTAGTTGTATTTCATCCATTTCTCAGGTAGACCGACTATAAGTCAGAAGTAAAGTAAAGCAAGATGTTAAACGCATTAGGTGAGTTCTCTCAACCCTTTTATGACGTACTATATTTTACTGATCTGGTTTCTTTTACGAGCATGAACGTTTTTTAAATGTTATGCATGTTTACTCAGCGAATGAAATAATGCTTAAAGTTTTCATAAACATGAGTTCGAAATGTTATGTGTATGCTATGTGAAGTCGGTTTACACGGTGGGGTCAGGGTGCCAGGGAATTTGATAATTCCTTGGGCATATGGAGGTTAGCTTGTAGGTTGGAATTCGTTTCCTCCTACATGAAGGAACAGGGGGTCCATTGGGGCTCCGGTGTAGACGAGAGGGTGTCCGTTAGGCCCCGCTCGAAGTAGCTTATGCAATCCCTGAACCCTGTGTTTAACCTTGTATGATGAGAATGTGAAGTATACAAGCTGTTTAAAGAAATGATTTTGTTACTATGATAAATGTTTTATGGAGGGAATTCACTAGGCCTTTTGGTCTAACCCTCGCTTTTCAAAACTAAAACCTTTTCATGTATGCAAATAGTAGGAGGCTCAGATAAGTGAGCAAGCGCGGGATAGAGTACAGATGCAGCTAGAGACAGTACAAGTGCCTCTAGTAGAAGTTAGATTATTCTCAGTTGTGTATAGGTTGTTGTAACGTCCCTCATTTCCTAAGAGGCAAACAACCATAAAAAAACATTCGAATTACATAAAACCTTGTCTTTACATCATCAATAATTCATACTAGACAAAATTGACAGCGGAAGTCTCTAAATCCACAGCCGAGAGATATTCTATAGACATCATTGCCAAACCTTGAAGTTACTCTAAGCTTCAAGCCCTTCTTATCGCCTCCTAGTTCTTACTTGAAGAACCCTTAACATGCTTACCTGAAAATGGTTTAGTTTTTGAAAAGCGAGGGTTAGACCAAAAGGTCTAGTGAACTCCCTCCGAAAACAACATGTAAACCAGTATAAAGACATTTATAAAAGATTCAACGTAAATCTTAACATACAACAAGCATGGCACCGCATTGTGTATAGGATCACATAAACATTCTGCGATCGGGGCCCAAGCAGACTCCCCTTTCGCCCTCTCGTATCGGGGCCCAAGCAGACTCCCCGATACCCGCCTAGGAGGAAACGAATTCCAACCTACCGTCTCTTCGTAAATATCCAAGGGGTCATCAGACACCGAGGATCCCTCTCTGATCCCACAGTGCAGGCCGACTCCACATAGCACATCATTCATTTTCATAAAACATGCACCTTTAAATCTTTTAAATCATCATTCTCATTTCATCATACATAATAAGCTTTCTCAAGTAAAACATGGAGTTCATGGGTAAACATGCGTGATTGTTACCAACAGTTCATGCTCGTAAATGAAACCAAATTCAGTTAAAACATTTAACACTTTGCGTCGTAAAAAGGTTTAGGGAACTCACCTGAAAAGCAATCTTCTTCTTAGCCTCTTGTCTCGCTACGCTGGTACACCTAAGAATTAATTCATAATTCAATTAGGCACGTCTCCAATTCTGATCCTAAGTCCCTCTCTTAATTTGGTCGCAACTAACACATTTAGGCCCATCTATACATTCTTGGATTTCTTTTATCCTTTACTAAGCCCATGGGACTTAAGCTAAACTCTAAGTCCATCGGCCCAAGTAGCTCGATACTGCGGCCTGGCAGACGAAGCCCAGACCAACAGTCCCGGTAGGTCCGACTCCCGGTACCCCGACTCCCGGTACCGGTGAATCCCGGTACGGGCGACTCTCGGTACGGGCGACTCCCGGTACGGGCGACTCCCGGTACCCGAACAGACGACGAAAACTCCTCATTTCTAACGTCGAAGCTTCCTATCCTTCTCAATTTATGCGGCCAATGACCAAAACATTATACTCAAACTGCTACATCTTTTTCCCTACACCCAAAACCTTTAATCTATCACATTTCCTTGATTGGAAATCCAATATTTGATTACATACCCTTCAGAGTGTTCTTAAACTCTACCCAGATACAAAATCAAGCAATCAAGACCAACCAGAGGCTTACTGTAAATTCTATAAGTAGGATTTATACTGAGAGATTGGATACTTACAACGATTTGGGCTCTTCTTCTCACGTTTGCTGCTACACTTCTTCACCTCGCTTTCTCCTGATGCGTTACTCAGCCGCCAACCAAAAGAATGAAACAGTATACAATACCTAGATTTCTGGTCCTTATAGGTAGTTTTCCTCTAATTGCAAAAAGGTCCTTAGCTAACTTTCCATCTTTTCATTCTTGACACTTAACTTCCAACCTATTAGAATATGGGTTGTTACAGTTGTTTCCTCCAACCTTAGTTTATGAATGATGTAACGAGATTTCGGGACCCAGATTAGTAAATGTTATGATTTAATGTTATGTATGTCCTGTGGTGTTTTGGGATGTTACACATACATTAAATATTCTCATTAATTACAAAAACATTTCATTTTTTATTTTATAATTTTATAACATGGATAACAATCAATATAAATCAAATACTTATTTTAAAATGTTTTCTTTTTTTACCTTTAGTAGGTTAACAATCATCAATCTATTTCTATATATATATATATATATATATATTAAAGGAAAACCAACAAATGATGATGTGGCACAATGATAGAGTAGTATTCTCCTAAAGGATTTTTCTCATTGTTTTGAATTTTTTAAAATACTAATAAGTTAATGACTTTTCTACCTTTAAATGAAAATTTTGTATTTCATCATAAGAAGGGTTATTTGGTAATTTTATTTCCAATTTAATTAACTTTAACCTCAAACCATCCAACTTCCTATTTGCATTCATTTTAATTAATTCATCTCTCCATCTATTGATATCTCAAAAGATAATTAAGTAGGATGACAATAGACATGATTTTTTTTTGCTCCACAATGATAACAAAACTTTCCAAGTTAGATATGTCCTCAACTTTTTATGTATGAAATCATTTTTTCTCTTTACATAAGTACATTTATATGATTGTTAATTGTAATTTTTATATGTGCAACCTATTTCAGAATGTTTTAATAATTATGTTGCAAAACAAATATTATAAACTAAAAAGAAAAATTGGAAACACTAATTTGTGCATAACCCCAATAATTCACATGTATACAACCCCAATAAATGTATTGTCTTATATTAGATCTAATTAGTTGTCAATCATCAAATTGCATTTTATATTAACTTAGTATGGATCTTCTAACAATAAATTTTCGCTACCTTCCAACACAAATATATAAATGAATGCGATAAGATATTAACATGACATAATGAAAACATAGTATGCTCAAATCATGATTGTAGTTGAGTTTGGGTTATCCCATGTTGATAAGAAAGAAAAAATATTAAAAAAATGTAGTTGTGTATACAAAAGGAGGGCGATGCTTTAAAAACGGTATCAATGTAAAAATGTAAAGAAAGACTATGAGATATTAAAATGCCACAGTGAGAATCTAGCAATCTCAAATCATGAATTATCGTTGAGTTTTGGGTTATCCAACATTGATAAGTACGAGAAATATAAATATGCAAATGAAGGCTATAAAGTATTAACATGGCAAATGGGAATTTATTATTCTCAAATTATGGTTGAATTTGGTTATCACATATTGATGAGAATGAGAAATATTAGAAAATATAGTTGAATATATAAAAGGAGGGAGATGACTTGAATATAGATTTCAATATAAATGTATATAGAAATCATACGGAACTTTTCGTACTGGGTTAGCCACACACTTCACATATTTTAGTATTTCACATGACATCAACAAATGATACAAATATTGGAAAGAGATAGGTAGGTAAAGGAGGGGGAATGCCTTCAAAATTAAAAAAAGTTGGTTGGCTAAAAATGCGACACTTGCCATCAAAAATTGGGATTAAATGGTAATTTTGAAGCTATGTGATAAAAATATTTTATTAAAAAGTAACACCTTTCACTTTCCATTGATTAAATGTTCATTAGAATCAAATCAATACAATCATGAATATAAATATAAATATATAGAAATGAATGTGAAAGAAGTGTTGGCTATAAGGTATCGAATGATACAATGAAATATTAGAAGGGTATTAACCAATGTATAATGAGAATTTAGCATTCTCAGGTTTTGAGTTGATTTGTAATATCGTAATTCTTTTATATCTTACTTGACATGTGTTTTGATCATCGCGCAACGCGCGATATCGAACACTAGTATACTTAAAAGTAAAATATGGAGTTGCTTAGGTGGCATAATGAGAAGCCTCCCTTCACTATTTTTTATTTTCTCCTAATTTTGATTTTTTAAAAATAAAAAACTATCTTCTCATTAAATGACTTTAATATTTCATTTAACATGTGGATTCATTTAATAAAATGTTTGATTAAATTAAAAAAGTGTAAGATAAAAAAATATTATATTTGTTGATGTATTTATGATATGCAAATAAAAATAATTATAAAATAATAAAGAAAACTAGATGTTAAATAAAAAAAAGAAAGGTAAATAAAATTGTATTTATTGATGTCTTTATGTTGTACAAATAAAACAAATTATAAAAAAAAATTAGATGTTAAATGAATATTAAAGTCATTTAATGAGAAGATAGTTTTTTATTTTAAAAAAATCAAAATTAGGAGAAAATAGAAAATAGTGAAGGGAGACTTCTCATTATGCCACCTAAGCAACTCCATATTTTACTTTTAAGTATATATAGATAGATTTTTAGAATTATAATCTATATCTATATCCATATCTATATAAGGGGAATCATCAAAAGATGATGTGATATTTTGAGAAAGCTTGAAACATTAGTTGTTATTTTCTCCAATTTTTAAGTTATTACTAAATAAAATATAACATTAAATGAATGAATAACCATTCATTACCTTTTACAAGTAAAATTGCATCATATAAATATACATGCTAATTTATATAATAAATCTATATAAATGAAAATCATCAAAAGACGATGTGACATATTGACAATGTAATACTTAAAATGTCTTCCCATTTTCTTATCAATTTTTGATGTTTTAAAATATTGAATATATTAAAAAATTGTCCATTCTCATATTTAAATTATATTTTCATTATAAATGATGGTCTTTAATAATAATTTTACATATTTATTGCAATTTATGTCATTAACCATTTGTTTTCCTTTTTTTATGGTATTAACTATTGTTTTTCATTATTTATTTGAATCAACCATTCTATTTATTGTAATTTATGTAAGTTAACCTTTTATTTTCCTTTCTTTATGTTACCACCCATTCATTTTCCTTTATTTATTATAATTAATCATTCATTTCCCTTATTTAAGCATAAGTGTTGTTTTGGTTTTTGTTGGTTATGTTATTAGTTTTTTAACCTTTTTGTCATACAACAAACTAACTCTCAATCTCTCCCTCTAACACATTTTCTCTCATTAGATTTGTATTGCTAAGATATTAATCGTATCTTTGTTATCGATATTTGGTTATTTTTGAATTATTTGCTATTGTATTGACTTTATATGTTTTTTATGTTGTTCTTTTTGTAGTAAGTGATAAGGGAAACAACTTATCTAAATATATCGAGGAACTTCAAAGATTTATCATCAAGGCACACATACTATCACAATGTAAGTCTTTCATTCGAGTATTCCTTCAATTTCAATGTATTATTTGATTTTGTTTATTTTGTAATTTCGTGATTTATTGCTAACTAAATTCTCATTTCTTTGACTTTTTTTTTCTTCAGGAATGTAACCTACAATGCTAAAAGAACATTTGAGTATTAGTTACTTTGATATTAGATTATTACTAGCAAAGGACAACAAATCTTCATTTTTATATTCGTTTCTTGGTTTGATATATACTAATATGTTTTGAGTGTTCACTTGGAAAATTAATGTTCTATTTAAATATAAACCGACTAATTTTCTTCAAATTTGTTTTCTTGACCTCCAGTTATTTTGAATTATGTTCAAAATTAGATTGATTTCATTTTGTGAATTTACTTTTTTGCTTCATACAACTTATAAGTTTCAACATCAAAATGTTGCTACAATTTAATAATATCGATACCACTGTTAACAATGTAGCCGAGACAATCAATTAAACTGCAATGCTATGTAATCGTGTTCATGTAACTCATGTATTAATACAAATTTTTGACCCAAACTGCAAAAAAAATCAAGGAATTGATGATGAAGGAACGGAAAGATTGAAAAAAGTCGGTGACTAAACGAAAAAAGTGGATTCTTGATAAAAACATTTTTTTAAAATCTATAGACTTCTACGTATTTTGTTATAATAAAAATAATAATATAAATAAATACAAACACTTTATTAAATTTAATCATGTATTGTCGTAATTTTTTTTGTAGACGATTATAATTTTTGAAATATTCATATTATTGGTCTTTTATATAAAGATTATTTTAATTACCTATCTTAATGATATATAAATATTTGATAATGTAATTTTATTCGATAATTGTTGATACAATTTGTATATATGTTGTTTCTATTTAAAGAAACATAGAATATTTATTCTAAATCTAAATATTTTTAATTTTTATTTATTGTAGTGTTGAGTTTTGGTTATCCGATATTTTTTACTAATTTCAATAATGTTATATATAAATCTTTAAATTATAGTTATTACTAATAATTTTCAACACACATCCAACAGATTTCATAATTTTATTAGTTGAATATGTTTAAAATCAATCTTTATCTAAAATAAATTGTTGTATATGGATTTGCAACATATTTCATATCTGTGAAAATAATAAAAACAATTTATTACAATTTTGTTAACATAAAATTTGATTTATTTTAATGAGAGGCCTCCATGACCATTTATCTATTTTTCTACAATTTTGATTTATTTTAAATATAAGCCATACAATGAATATTCTCATTAATTACAAAAACTTTTTATTTTTTATTTTATAATTTTATAACATGGATAACAATCGATATATATATATATATATATATAAAGGAGAATGTATAAGACTGAGTTAATGAGAGGCCTCCATTGTCATTTATCTATTTTTCTATAATTTTGATTTATTTTAAATATAAGTCATACATTAAATATTCTCATTAATTACAAAAACATTTCATTTTTCATTTTATAATTTTATAACATGGATAACAACAAATATAAATCAAATACTTATTTTAAAATGTTTATATTTTTTAATCCTTTAGTAGGCTAACAATCAATATATATATATATATATATATATATATATATATATATATATATATATATATATATATATATATATATATATATATAGGGGTGGTATCGGATACAAACCAGTTAGTTTGTACAAACTCGTACAAACCATACATAGCTTCATGATTTTGTAAATTTGGCTTCATGAATATATATATATATATATATATATATATATTTTGGCTTCATGAATATATAATTTGGCTTCATGAATATATCATTTGGTATTTTTAACTAATTTTTTACTAAAATAAGGGTATTTTAGGGTATTTTTGTAAAAAAAATTAGTTAAAAATGCCAAATGATATATTCATGAAGCCAAATTATATATTCATGAAGCCAATATATATATATATATATATATATTATATATATATATTCATGAAGCCAAATTTACAAAATCATGAAGCTAGGTATGGTTTGTACGAGTTTGTACAAACTAACTAGTTTGTACAAA